>OY101449.1:119705412-120347912 GCA_956483635.1 Panzeria rudis | reverse complement strand
GAAATTTTACAGAAATGGCTCTCAGGCTAATGCACAACTGCCTCCGTCTATTAAAACTTGGCAAGTCTCAAAGTACGTTTGAAGTTCGTCATCATTAGGTTGTTGGTGCAGGTTCGGATGTCCGTTCCCCGGTTTAGCACGGATCTGGCTCTGGCGGGATGATCCATAAGATCTTTTCGTCAACCCTCGCAATGGACCTCACTGCTTGCAAAGGGACCCATGGGGTCTTAACGTGACTGCACATCGAACGGAGATAGCGGCTTTGAGTTTGGACCCATTAGAATGAATTTTGAAAATAAAAATCGAAGTAACAATGAGTTAAATATGGGAGATGTTGAAAACCCATTTGCAAGAAGTCGGTGATCACGAGATCGCCTCCTACAGCAGTTAGTAGTAGACCTGTTACAGTGTCAAATACCGTCGACAATAGTAATGAGGGCCACAGTAACAGTGTGAAGAGATTAGGAGTGAAAATAGGAGAGTTGTTAGATTTTCTGAAGACACGCTCAAACGTGCACAGGGACATAGTGACAATGTCCCGTGAGATACAGCGTTGTATATGCAGGTTTCAGATGAATTGAGTAGCAAAGGTGTTAGTAGTGACGAGAAATCGCGGACTAGCAGAGAAACGCAGACAGACGAAACCGGCAAGGGTAAACCTTGTGATAGGTGGAACCCCAAAGCGCAGAAGAGATGATAACATCCTTAGCCCAAAGGGTAACAAATCTAAGAGGAAGAAGGGCACAACCCCAATAGGGCATTGAAGAAAGTGAAAATGCTGTACCCAGGGAGACAGGTATAAACACGGCTGGTAAACAAGATCCGAATGTTAAAGATCCTGACTGGGTTAAAGTTGGTCCAAGAGCTAGAAATAGAAAAAGACAATACGACCAGATGCTTTGATTATTAAAACTTGTGGGATGCTTCCTATGCTGATATTCTCAGACAAGTGAAGAAAGACCCTAAGCTGGATAATCTGGGCAAAACGTAAAAAATATCAGGAAGACTGAGAAAGGTGAATTATTGTTAGAGTTGAGTAAACCCTCGCATCAGAATACAAGTGAGTTCAGGTCGACGGTAGAAGAGGTATTAGGTGAGGTCGCAGAAGTTAGAGCACTATCCATGAGATTAGATCGAGATTAGAGATATAGATGAGGTAACCACAAAGGAGGAACGTCTATGAAGCCCTCATTAGAGAATCCGATTTAAATCCCTGCAGCCTGCTGCAGTTAAATCGTTAAGGAGAGCGTACGGAGGAACGCAAACTGCCACCATTGGCGTAAGTGCTGTCTTCGCTTGCCGTCTTATAGAGATGGCGAAGATACGTATTGGTTGGGTTGTTTGCAGAATACGCGAAAAGGTAAAACCAAGACGGTGCTATAAATGTCTTGATTATGGACATAGAGCAGCAAACTGTAGGGGGCAGGACCTTTCTAAAAACTGCTTACGGTGTGGCAAAACTGGCCACAAAATTGGAACTTGTTCCAATAAACCGTCGTGCTTGCTTTGTAGGAATGGAACAAACACCGCTAGTGACCATGTCACCGGATGTGCAGTTTGTCCATACTACAGAAGAGCTCTACAGAAACTTAGGGTTTAAAGCAAAACTTAAGGCATCAAAATGCGTATATTACAGTTAAATCTCAACCATTGCCAGGCAGCTCAAGAGCTTCTTAAGCAAAGCGTTCGAGATTTAAATGTAGATGTCGCTGTGCTGAGTGAGCCATATCGGAACATGGGATCTGTAAATTGGGTTTCCGATAATACGGACACATCGGCGATATGGAACACCAGCACGCTAACAATACGAGATAAAATAACATCAGAATGTGGATATGCCCGAGCCACTGTCTCTGGCATCACACTATACAGTTGCTATATTCCCCCAGGTATTCTATAGAGGACTTTCGAGTAATAGTTGACAATATAGTAACAGATGCAGTTACAAGAAATCCTGTCATAATAGCGGGTGACTTCAATGCGTGGGCTGTTGAATGGGGCTGCCCCTTGACAAACACAAGAGGTAGAGTACTCTTGGAAGCCTTTTCTGTATTGGGTGTTGTACTCATTAATAATGGAGTTGAACAAACTTTCAGAAGGGGTGATGCTGGATCGGTAATTGACATTACATTTTTCAGTAGCAGCATCACAAGCCAAGTTAACTGGAGAATATCCGACATCTATACTCATAGCGATCATAGCGCTATAATCATAGATGTACAAGATGAACAGCCCCGTGTGATTGCACAAGCACGAGGTTTGACAGGATGGAAGGTAAATACCTTTGATAAGGATATCTTCGCAGCTTGTATGGAGAACATGGAACTGAGTGGTTCAGCTGAAGATATGGCAGTGCAATTAGTAAGTCATATCACTAATGCCTGTAACGTAGCTATGATAAAGCGTAAAAGGTCACCAAATAAGCCCCCGGTGTACTGGTGGAATGATGAAATTGCTAGCTTGCGATCGGAGTGTATAAGTGCCCGAAGGCAGTATACACGAACGAGAGGTAGGTTAGAGAATAGTGTACACCATCAAATATATAAGGATAAAAGGAAAGCGTTGAAGATTGCAATTCGTAGGAGCAAGCGTAGGTGTTTTCTTAATGTTTGTGATGAAGTAGATAGTAATCCTTGGGGCTTTGCATATAAATTGGTAACCAAGAAACTTAAATGTCTTGGTCCATCGCCGCCAAGAGAGGAGCCTCTCCTCAAGGGAATTGTAGATCATCTCTTTCCCCAACAGGAAACTCCGACATGGCAACACAGCTACCCGGCTGAATTTTTCGACATTCCTCCGGTTACGATTGCCGAGATAGAAGGTGCTGTCTCAAAATTTAAAGACAAGAAGGCACCAGGTTTAGACTGCATTCCGAATATGATACTAAAAGAAGCTGTTAAACTCCATCCTGACTATTTTTTGAAAGTAATAAGCGCATGCTTGAGCCAGGGCATTTTTCCAACAATGTGGAAGACACAAAAGTTAGTATTGTTACCTAAGGATAATAAGCCACCAGACGACCCTTCCTCTTATAGGCCGCTGTGTATGATAGATACAAGTGGGAAATTGCTAGAAAGTATAATCTGTAGAAGATTGGAAAGTTGTGTTGAAGCTAACCGCGGTTTATCAGATAACCAATTTGGCTTCAGGAAAGCAAGGTCAACAGTAGATGCTATCAAAGTTGTAGTAGAAACTGCTGCTCAGGCTATCCAAGGGAAGAGGTGGAGAAATGGAGCAAAAGAGTATTGTGTAGTTGTAACGCTAGACGTAAAGAATGCCTTCAACACGGCAAACTGGGAGCATATTGTTGATGCCTTAGCCAGTTTAGACATCCCAGGATATCTACTGGCAATTATACAGGACTATTTCCGAAATAGAGAGCTAGTTTATGATACTGATAAGGGTACTAGAAGACGAAAGATCATTGGTGGGGTGCCTCAAGGATCAGTACTTGGTCCACTACTGTGGAACGTCATGTACGATGGAGTATTAAGGTTAAACCTGCCGGAGAAGGTAAAGATAGTTGGATTCGCAGACGACATAGCGTTAGTATGTGAAGCAAAAGAGTTACTAGAGGCGGAAACCATTGCAAACGCCAGTATTCAGATCGTAAGGTCTTGGTTGAGATCAATGGGTCTAGCTCTAGCTGACCATAAAACAGAAGCGATTCTGATTAGTAGTCGGAAAAATAGGGAAACCATTAGGCTAAATATTGGCACGTGTAGCATAGAATCCAAGGAATGTTTAAAATACCTTGGAGTCATGATTGACACTCGTCTGTCTTTTCATGAGCACTTGAAGTATATAGGTTCTAAGGCATCAAAAACCTGCTCAGCGCTATGCCGGATCATGCCGAATACAAGAGGTCCAAAATATCTGCAGAGGAGATTGCTAACCAGTGTAGTAAGAAGCATTATCTTATATGCATCCCCTATATGGTCAGGCTCACTGAAATACTCTACATATGTGAATCTGATATCCCCTGTGTATAGGCTGGCCGCCCTGCGAGTATGTAGCGCATTCCGAACTGTATCGGACGAGGCCGCCTTTGTCATTGCCGGCATGATACCCATTGAGCTAGAAGCCGTTTCGGACAGTACGAATGGTGTGACTGATATGTGTCTACGGAAGTGGCAAGAACGATGGACAGCGACTGACAAGGGAAGATGGACTTACTTACTGATACCTGACATTAGGGTATGGTTATCAAGAAGACACGGCGACTTGAACTTCTACATTACACAGTTTTTGACTGGACATGGTTGTTTTAGGTCGTACTTGTACCGTTTCGGACATGACAGTGTTCCGTTTTGTCCGAGTTGTGGTGGCAATGTCGTGGAAGATGCCGAACATGTGTTCTTCATCTGTCCACGATTTGATAGTGGTAGAGCGTATTTAGAAGTAGTCTTAGGGCGTAGTATTAGGCCGGACAACATCGTTCCAATCATGTTGGAATCTTTGTATAACTGGACGTATGTATGTAATTTTATAAAATTGGTTCTGTTGGAACTTCGTAGGTTAGAAGAGATTCGCAGAAGAATCCATGTAGTTTAGATTTAGGGTCTAGGACCTTTCCCACCCCGAGACGTATAGCCTTGCGGTAGTACCACGGGGAGCATTTGGGTCAGTGTGAAGGGGTGTTTTTTAGCGTGTTAAAGTCTCGCACTTCTGGCAAACACCACCACTGCCAGAGTCTTTCGATGATTTTCATCCCACAAATAAAAAAAAAAAAAAAAAAAAAAAAAAAAAAACATACATACATACATACATACATACATACATACATACATACACACATACATACATACATACATACATACATACATACATACATACATACATACATACACACATACATACATACATACATACATACATACATACATACATACATACATACATACATACATACATACATACATACATACATACATACATACATACATACATACATACATACATACATACATACATACATACATACATACATACATACATACATACATACATACATACATACATACATACATACATACATACATACATACATACATACATACATACATACATACATACATACATACATACATACATACATACATACATACATACATACATACATACATACATACATACATACATACATACATACATACATACATACATACATACATACATACATACATACATACATACATACATACATACATACATACATACATACATACATACATACATACATACATACATACATACATACATACATACATACATACATACATACATACATACATACATACATACATACATACATACATACATACATACATACATACATACATACATACATACATACATACATACATACATACATACATACATACATACATACATACATACATACATACATACATACATACATACATACATACATACATACATACATACATACATACATACATACATACATACATACATACATACATACATACATACATACATACATACATACATACATACATACATACATACATACATACATACATACATACATACATACATACATACATACATACATACATACATACATACATACATACATACATACATACATACATACATACATACATACATACATACATACATACATACATACATACATACATACATACATACATACATACATACATACATACATACATACATACATACATACATACATACATACATACATACATACATACATACATACATACATACATACATACATACATACATACATACATACATACATACATACATACATACATACATACATACATACATACATACATACATACATACATACATACATACATACATACATACATACATACATACATACATACATACATACATACATACATACATACATACATACATACATACATACATATATACATACATACATACATACATACATACATACATACATACATACATACATACATACATACATACATACATACATACATACATACATACATACATACATACATACATACATACATACATACATACATACATACATACATACATAATAGGGAAACCATTAGGCTAAATATTGGCACGTGTAGCATAGAATCCAAGGAATGTTTAAAATACCTTGGAGTCATGATTGACACTCGTCTGTCTTTTCATGAGCACTTGAAGTATATAGGTTCTAAGGCATCAAAAACCTGCTCAGCGCTATGCCGGATCATGCCGAATACAAGAGGTCCAAAATATCTGCAGAGGAGATTGCTAACCAGTGTAGTAAGAAGCATTATCTTATATGCATCCCCTATATGGTCAGGCTCACTGAAATACTCTACATATGTGAATCTGATATCCCCTGTGTATAGGCTGGCCGCCCTGCGAGTATGTAGCGCATTCAGAACTGTATCGGACGAGGCCGCCTTTGTCATTGCCGGCATGATACCCATCGAGCTAGAAGCCGTTTCTGACAGTACGAATGGTGTGACTGATATGTGTCTACGGAAGTGGCAAGAACGATGGACAGCGACTGACAAGGGAAGATGGACTTACTTACTGATACCTGACATTAGGGTATGGTTATCAAGAAGACACGGCGACTTGAACTTCTACATTACACAGTTTTTGACTGGACATGGTTGTTTTAGGTCGTACTTGTACCGTTTCGGACATGACAGTGTTCCGTTTTGTCCGAGTTGTGGTGGCAATGTCGTGGAAGATGCCGAACATGTGTTCTTCATCTGTCCACGATTTGATAGTGGTAGAGCGTATTTAGAAGTAGTCTTAGGGCGTAGTATTAGGCCGGACAACATCGTTCCAATCATGTTGGAATCTTTGTATAACTGGACGTATGTATGTAATTTTATAAAATTGGTTCTGTTGGAACTTCGTAGGTTAGAAGAGATTCGCAGAAGAATCCATGTAGTTTAGATTTAGGGTCTAGGACCTTTCCCACCCCGAGACGTATAGCCTTGCGGTAGTACCACGGGGAGCATTTGGGTCAGTGTGAAGGGGTGTTTTTAGCGTGTTAAAATCTCGCACTTCTGGCAAACACCACCACTGCCAGAGTCTTTCGATGATTTTCATCCCACAAATAAAAAAAAAAAAAAAAAAAAAAAAACATACATACATACATACATACATACATACATACATACATACATACATACATACATACATACATACATACATACATACATACATACATACATACATACATACATACATACATACATACATACATACATACATACATACATACATACATACATACATACATACATACATACATACATACATACATACATACATACATACATACATACATACATACATACATACATACATACATACATACATTCATACATACATACATACATACATACATACATACATACATACATACATACATACATACATACATACATACATACATACATACATACATACATACATACATACATACATACATACATACATACATACATACATACATCCATACGGACGTTATCGTAAAAATGTTCAGAATAGATTCTCATCACCTCAAAATATCGAAATCTGATGAAACTTGGATTTTCGAAAATCGGGGTGAAATCAGTAACTTCCTATTTTTGATTGCGGGAAGCTAAAAAGCAGCAAAGGCTATTGTTATCTTCAGCTAATATTATTATTTGAAACTTGAAAATATTATCAACAATTTTTTTTACTAACTCGGACAACAAAAAGTTTGTTTGATATACGTATATACATACTAAAGAAATTTTCAGAAAATATCTTTGATCGATTCAGTACATTGTTTTGTTTGATATTTGAAACTATTTTTAAGCAAAAAATTTTACAGATTCAGACAAAAAGTTTGTTTAATAAATTGCAAAAACTCAGTGAATTATTTACTTGTTTTAGTAAAATAATTTGTTTGAAAAAAAAAACCAGTTTTTTTAATGAAGTTGTTGAGACCATAGAAAAGAAACCAAAAAATACATTTCAGTGTAATTCCAAGTGAAAAAATGGCGCTCTCTAATGTCTGTTGAATTGCCTCAATCATGTGTGTTGAATGCACAATACCTATATATGTGAAGAGACTTGTCAATTTTATATTATCTACAGTTGAGGCATTTTTGTTTGAATTTAAAAATTTCTTTGTAGGTCCGTTTTTAGACAAAATATTTACTAATTCTTTGATTTTTTTAACTGAAAATGCAATTTAGTTTTTAAACTATAAGTTGTTTATAGTAAGCATTGTAGATTTTTCGTGTATCCTTATCATTTTTGCATTAAAAATTAAACAAAATATACATTTTGGCGACTTTTATTCTATTTATTTATAAAAAATATTTTTAAAATTAAAAAAAAATTGTGTATTACTGAGAAAAACTAAAGAAAACCCAAATTGGCGATTTTGGCGATTTTTGACATTAATTTTGGCAAAAAGGGTTAAAATAAATCTGACAACCCTGTCTGCCACATTGAATAAAACGCATACAAAAAAACATTCATTCTCACTAACATATATAAAATTTTTATTAAAATTGAATTTGCTACTTTGAGTGGAAGAGCACACAAAATATGATATTTACACGAATATGTTAGTTGGTTTTTTTTATTTATAACTTTTTTATACTATTTTTAAATACTCTTATAATCATATTGAATACTTCAGTAGCCAATTAAAAATTGTACACTTAACTTTTTCAATTGACCTCGGGGCGATAAAAGTTTTAAAGCGAAAAGATGAAGTAGAGAGAAAACAAATGAAAAACGGGTGTAAAAGCAGAAATTGAAAACTAAAAGTTTTGATTCTCTTAAAAAAACAATAAACAGACATAGAGATGGCATGGGAATAAAAGGACATCCGGCGAATATTGGGTGGGAGCTGAAACTAGTTTTAAGAGGTTTTAAATGTAAAACGGTGTAAATAATAAAAATTCGTTTTCAAATATCGCCAAAACCGCAAAAAATAAACTGAACTGGGCCAAAATCACTTAATATTCAAAAATTAGTGCAGTGGAACAGGACAAACAAATCATTTTTCTTTTCGATTTTAGTAATATTTGATTTGTTTTTGTAGCTGCATGCATATGTCCTCGATCTATATAGCAAATACTCTTACAGTATATGGTCCGGGTAAGGATCAAATCATGTCCAGCAAAACTAAATTTTTCCGCGAAATTATTTCAATTCGAAAAACATATACATATATTCAGCCATGTCACAGATTCCGTTCGAATTGGTTTTGATTCCGTAGTTGTTATTACGAAAAAGTACATTTTTGATGCTATAGATTGCGTTTATTTTGTATTTCGTTTTTACAATGATAAATTTACTTATACCTTAAGGCGTTTGTTTACTCTTGTTTTTAGATACAAAGCTCGCATTAAGCTTTTTATTAACATGGAAATCTCATGACCAATATATTTATTTGACGCTCCTAAAAGTATGCACGCTTTTTAGTATTTTCTGCAAATGAAGTCTGTAGAAAAGTGTTTTTCAATTCCACTTTGATATATAAAAGTGTTTTGATTACGAAGAAAATGTTCGTTTTTCGTGTTCTGAAGAAGCAACTTACGGAACTGAAACCACTTCCGATCGGAATGGTATTCTGTGACATGGCTGATTATATTAATACAAAAGTAATTGCTCATTGTGCCTGAGTGTGTGTGTGGGTGGGTGTGTGTGCATGTTCGAAGATTTCAATTTAAATTAATTGAGTAAAGTGTGACTTTGGCTCGCACACGAAGGGTTCCGTACGAATACATATATATCCCTTTTCGTTTTTGCCCTTTTTTCATTTGGCAATTTTTTCCATTTGCTTTTTCGTTTAAACAAATTTTTTTATTTTTTGACGTTGTTTTGTCGATTTTTTTGGTTTTGGCGTTGTTTTCATTTTGGTAATTTTTTTCGTTTTGGAAATTTTTCGTTACTTGCAATTTTTATTTTTTTGGCGATTTTTTGGTTTTGTTTCAAAATTTTTTTCGCTTTTTGACAATAATTTTAGTTTTAGATACTTATTTTAGTTATAGCGTTTTTATCAGTTTTGCTGCTTTTTTCGGTTTCGGGAATTTTTTCGGGGTTTGGTGAGTTTTTTAGTTTTAGCGATTTAGTTTTTTTGGTTATGAAATTTATTGTTTTGGCGATTTTTTCGGTTTTTGGCGCTTTTTTCGTTTTAATGATTTTTTTTAGATTTTTGGATTTTTTTTGCGTTTTTAGACGATGTTTTTAGTTTCAGCGATTTTTTAAGCTTAAGTGATTTTTTTCGTTTTGAAGAATTTTTAGGTTTTTGGCGTTTTGTTTATATTTTTTTGGTGATGTTTTTAGTTTTGGTAATTTTTAGCGTTTTTTTGCGATTTTTTCTTAGTTTTGATGCTTTTTTCCTTTTAGCGCTTTTTCATTTTTCCGATTTTTCGTTTTGACATTTTTTTTTAGTTTTGGATTTTTTTAGTTTTAGCGTTTTTTTTAAATTTCAAGTGCTTGCCTCTTACGGTTCGCAAGATACAGCATATTGTCTAAATTACATAGTCAAAATTACATTAACTGATAGAATACCCTTTAATTTTTATTGTTTAAAATATCAATGTTAAATGTTTCGTTGCTCGCTTTAGAACACCCTTTAATTTTTAATTGTCATATATTTGTTGTTGTAGCGGTCAAAGTTTATGTATTCTGTGAAAATTTCAGGTCCGTAGCTCTTACGGTTGCCAAAAAAATTGCTTGTGACAGACAGACGAACAGACAGACAGACGAATAGCGTAGCTAAAACAATAGGGTTCCTTTACACTTTTGGTGTACGGAACCCTAAAAATAAAATTGTACAACTGCATGACCAACTTCCATCAGTGTGGTTAACAACTTTAATTAATAACTTTTCCGACTGAAAATACTGTTTTTGTACTTCCTTTTTGTTTTATAGTGTCTGGTCCTTTAGTTTTTGTTCGTTTGTTTTTTATCTCACGTACAATTTCTTTTGCGTTTTACAGTGTCATGAAATAGTCCGCCAAATGTTGTACATAGACAAGGAAGGTATTTTAATCACTTCGTAATAAATATACAACTTCGGTGCTACGGAATACATGTTTGTCTGAAAGTTGGAATACCAATAGAGAAGTTTTTTGAAATTAAGAATTTTTATAAAAACTATTTGTACAAAATCTATTAAAATATTTCTCATCAAAAGGAAGCTAATAAATATTATAAAAATAATTTGTATTTGACGAAGGACTCTTGAATAGTGTAGAGTTCTCTATTCAAGTGTAAAACTCAAAATGCATATTAATTGATTTAAATATTAATTACATTACGCAACAAGAAAAATGCCGGGGAGTAGCACTCTATTTTTTTTTTTTGATGTGTTATAGTCCCCAACTACAAAAACAGTCGAAATATTAGATTCTATGGATACCTTTTTTTATATTAATTGCTTTTTTATGAAAAATTCTAAATCAAAGAGATATAAGGTAAGATTAATAATTTTTCGTTTAAAATTAATATGAAACAATGGTAATTTTAAGCCAGCAGCAGCAAATTTTCGCTGGTAATTCGTTTTTTGTCGTCTGCATAGCCGACTGATGTAAGAGTCGGCTATGTCACACAACTAAGCACAACAGTGAACTGCAGCAATGAACAAAGCAAATAAACACTAACACACTTAAACGACAAATTATTTCTGGTAAATTTAATATGATTTCCAATCAAAATTGCATCATGATGATTTTACATTCCTTATTCTTTCCGTGTGTATGTATGTGTGAAGCAGTTGTAAAAACCTTATTTAAAAAAAATGGATTTTATTGTACAGTGTAAATATTCGCAGTTTTTGGACAAATCAGGGGATTTCACTTTATTATGAATAAAATCAGTATTTATCTACCATTTTCGATTTTTCATTTACATATTTTTAAAAAATTAAAATGTTCCAGTTTTGCCTAAAAAATATTAAAAATTTTCCTAATTGCGGTATGAATAATTACGAAATCATTGAGTATATAAAAAAATTATGGAAGAATGGCTTAAAGGTAATTTTATTTCAAGTTTTTTGGTGTTTTTTGTAAGGAAATTGGATAACCCTTTTTCCAAGTTATAATAAAATCGGTGGAGCAACGTCTCCCAAACTCGATTTTTGCAAAAATCGGGTAATTTTACTTTATTGTGAATAAAATCATTATTTATGCATTGATTTTCTTGAAGTAAAGCTTATTTTATTTGTGGTATATGTATCTTTACGCTCAGTGAATAGAAATGGTAAAATTTAGCAATTTTAAATTTTTTATAAATAAAAAAAAAAAAATATTTAGATTTTGCATAAAAAAATATACGGCCATGTTCTGTATTTCATGTGGAATTAAAATGTGCGGAATTATCAAAGAATTGTTGTTGTAAATTAATATTTATAGCAACAATGCTTTGATAATTCCACACATATTAATTCCACATGAAATACAGAACATAACCGATATTTTTCATCATTGCGTTCTGAATAATTCTGAAACCATAGATTATAAAAAATAATATGAAAACGGCTTAAAAATACTTTTATTTAAAGTTTTTTAGTGGTTTTTTTAATCAAATAGGACAACCCCTTCATAAGTTGTGATAAAATCTGCGGAACAGCCTCTTCAAAAATCCCAATTTTTTTTTCAAATAAGTTTTATGTTAAATAACCACTTAAATCATTTTGAAATAAAATGAAATTCATTTTACATACGTTGGTATTTATTTAGTGTATAGCTGAAGTAAAGTTTGAAGCTGTTGTGGCTGAAGTGGTTAGTGCGTTGACTATCATGCAAATGGCACGAGTTCAAATCTTGGCTGGGGCAGCCAGCTACAACACAAAGTTTTCTGATGCCTATCACATAAGTAAAATAATTAATAGAATAGCTACATTAAAATCATGTTGTTTCAGCTTGATATAACTATAATTCAACATGATTCTTTGTGTTGTTTCAATATTAAATTCACGTTGTTTAAAGTTGAAACAACTTTGATTCAACATGATTCTTCGTGTTGTTCCAATATCAAATTCACGCTGTTGTAACTCGAAATAACTTTCATTCAATATGATTTTTCGTATTTATTTAACTGTACTGAAATATTAAATCAACATGAAATATAGTTAATTCAAAAGGATATATGTTGTGTCAAGATTATTGTAAATCATGTTGAATTAACATGTAACAGCTATGAAGCAAAATCACTACCGAAAAATGTTAAATTAACCTGATTTTCGACGATTTTACATTGAAATTTTTCGGTGTGTATGAAGTAAAATCACTATAGAAAAATGTTAAATTAACCTGGTTTTCGACAATTTTTCATTAAAATTTTTCTGTGTGTATGTAAAAAAAAATCATCTTGAAGCTGCTTAAAGATAATTTTATTGTAACTTTTCAGTGTTTTTAAAAAGGAAATTGGATAACCCTTTTCGAAGCTATGATGAAATTGGTATAGTAGTCATGACAAAAGTTTCATTTTGTTGCATAGTGTTATACGTTCAAGTGGACGCACAGTGGTTCCTAGTTGAAAAAAATTTGTAAAAAATCTGTATTTTTGAAATTTGATCCGATTAAAAAATAGAGGAGGACATACGCTTTAAGAAAATTAAACTCTTGACTACCCTGTTGAATGACACGCTGGGCTACAGGGTGTCAAAGTTGACTACCTCGGGAACTCAGAAACTCATAACTTTTACAAATATTATCCGATTTTAATGAATTTAAAATTTTTGACCAGTTTCTAAAAAGATGAAGAAAATTCCAATATCTCGGTTGAAATTGGGCAACAGTGTACTGTTTTCAAGTTTAATAGCTACAGGCACACAAAACTTATGAAAGTATTCACGTTCACCCTTATTGCGAATGTCGACGTCGACGTCGACGTCAACACAATACATTCGTCGTTGTCAATTCGATATCTCGTCGTTGTCACTTCAATGCTAAATCGGCATTTACTAAAAGTATTGTGTTGACGTTGACTTGCTATCGATAATGTGAAGGAAACAAATATCATCGCTATCATTTTGACGTTTATTCACTTTGTTTATTGCCTTGATTTATTAAAATTTTTTAATGTTGTATTCAAGTGAACGTTTTAGTGATGAAACAAACAAATAAAGACTTCTTCTCTTTTGAAAAGTTCTTCTCCTTGGTGTTATCTTTCCATCAAAACATCCTTTTGGTTGCTATTGTGTTTCGCAAATATGTGATGCATTTCTAGAAGTGGCTTCTTCCACTCGAATAGCACATGTGGAAGTTAACGGGCATCCCCGTCATCCTCAATAATTTTGGAGCGTTTGCTAGATGCATATCGTCATATAAAATGCAAAAGTGCCTATCATAAATTTTTTTTTAAATTTTCAGAAGATAAAAACCTTAATAAAAACAATTGTGATTATGTTTTTTCAACATAGTATCATTAATTCAGACTTTATTAATGATACCACCCAGAAAAAAATCATTTTTATATTCACAATAGTTTCCTTTTTATTAAGTTACATATCTTTTCTGAAACATTTTTAAAAATTATGATAGGCCGCCGCTTTTGCATTTTATATGGCGATATATTTTCTGGTGCTTACCGTTTGCCAAACATCGCTATGTCTAATTAGATTTAATTTCATCGCAATTTATTCCAATCCTTTCTGTTCTGCTCCTATGAAATCCTTTTGCTAGGCTTGGTTTACTTTCAAGCCGCTGAATGAATTCCTCAAATTGTTTGTTGGTTGTTATTTTATCTATTTTAAATACTTTTTCAAATAAATAACCGTGACAGCTAAAACTTTCTATCGAGTCGTTGGCAAAATTTGTGTCGACAAAAACAGAGACAATTTAACACAATTTTGTCTTAGTCGTCTATTAAAATGCGAAGCAGCTGTCAATTGTTATCGAAATGCGTCAATATTGACAATGGCAATGCCATTATTGCACCGTCGACGTCACTTGCGGCGACGTTGACATTCGCAATAAGGGTAATTTTGTATGCCCAATAGGTATACAAGTTTTTACAATTTATGCAAATAGGAAAAATGGCATGTAAAAATCATTAGAAATAATCCGGATCAAAAAGTTCCTGATCAAAAGTTCAGGATCTTAATGATTTCTATGAAAGCTACTTTTTCACTGGGATACTTAAGTGGCGATTCACATCATGCTTAAAAGTTAAAAATTAACCGCATTTTAGGCCATCACAATGCGAAAGTAACTAGTCCGCTTTATAGGAAGTGTTAAAAATATGGCCAGTCGCTACCACGTGGGGCCCGACGATTACGTGACCTGTTTTATGTCAGTTCTATTCCCCTTACTATTCCACATTAGAAAAACTCTTTAGCTAAGTAACCAATTTTAAAAGTCAATTCAATTTAATTTCAGTGGCATTTTTAACACACTATTTCTAATTTAATGAATATTAAAAAAAAACAATTTTAATAATAAAATATTTCTCAGAAAAAATGCAATAAATTGTAAAAAAATTTATTGCAAAAATGATTAAATTAGGCAAAATTTTTTTTAGCCAATTTTGCTTGTTTTTATAAATAAAAATCCTTCGCTAAATCTCATATATACATATATAAATAAATCTAAACAATGTTTTTTTTTTACAATAAACCTTAAAATTTTAAATGAATTGGAAACAATTTTTTTTATTAAAAATACTTTTTATGAGTGTTGATACATGCTGCAGTTTGTAACATTTTCATATATTTTGTACATGTATTGTAAAGATACCGTTCAGATACGGTTACAACTGCTAATATAAAACATTTGTTTAAGTCATTTACAACCATCCATAAAATACACGGTTTGTTGTCGACTCTTATCGTTGTAGAAAAAACCATAAATTCGAAATGTGTCAAATTTTCTAAAACATTGAAGAGAGGAAAAACAAGAAAAAGTATGAAAAAACGTGTCCAAAACAGTAGTTAAATGGTGATGTTTGCATGAAGGTAAATAAGTGCAACTGCATTGTATGTTACTTGTGTTTTGGTACAGCAGCAAAAACTCAACTCAACTTTGGAAGTGCTGTTAGAATAATTTAAGCACACGAGAGATGGCTAAAAAACTATTTTGAAACTAATAAAAAGAGTTTACAAGCTTAACAAGATTACTGCTACTTTTATAGCCACCACCAGCGTTGCCAGAATGATGATTTTATCATATTTTTGATGATTTTTAAAGCAAAATATGATATGATGATTTTCTTTCCCAAATGATGATTTTTCATTCACCCAAATGATGATTTTTCATACTTGCTTTTAAATATTTTAAATGGTTATTTGAGTTATTTAGATCAATTAATTTATAATTTTCCATAGTTTTTAACATAAAAGTTTATGGTAGGTTATTTTGCAGTGCGTGACCTTTCTCTGACTAAAGTATTTTGAATTTTGGGTAATAATATTTCTCTGTTCTCCGAATTTAGTTAGTTCTTCTAAAAGTATCACTTTTTCCATTTTAGCGACTTTGAATGTGTAAAGCGGTGCACATATTATCGAACTTGAGTGATGGTCAACAATTCATCAGCTTTTAATGACGGTTTTGACTTACAAAACTACATTAATGTTGGGTGTTAAAAGCCATTAAAAAAATAATTTGCTAGAAAACATGAAAAGCAAAAAAAAAAAAAAAATGGATCCACTTCGTTGATAATAATTGTATTTTTTTTATAATATATATCAACTCCTGAGATGCTTTTGTTTTAACATCACGAGTTACACCCTAATCCTGTTATATCCCAAGATAACATTCCATATCATAGTACCAGAGAAATGCTTTTAAAAATCACTGTTAATAGCAATTTGTAATTTTTATGCTAGAAATAAAACTCTTGACTGACACTTTTTGGTACATACTATCAGCCAAAAACTATTATGGCCGCTGACTTGTCAATCAACTATAATTTTTTTTTGTAATTGGCTGTTGAATGACGAAATTAGTGCCCACACTTTCTAGCAAGCAAAAATTAGAGCAAAACTGTCACTCGTGTTCGATAGTGTGTACCCTGCTTAACTATTCTTCGCAATTTTTTTTATAAAGATATAAAGTGGTGGAAGAAATAATAGGGGTAATTTCTTTTTTCACAATAACGTCTCATAAACTTTTTTGAATCCCATAGAGCGCCTCTGTAGAGCTCTAAAAAATAAAACGTTAGAACGTAAAAACTTGCAAATAAACAGGTTATATGGGACACAATTCAGTACCCTTAGTACTCCAAATCTACAGATATCTGCGCCAATCTTCTGAGTTCAACGATGTGACGTTGTCAGCAAGTATTCAAAGAGGAGCTTCTACCAAATATTGGAATAATATTAGAAATAAATAGTAAAAGATAATTTTGTTCTGTAATATATAAAATGTCCCTATTATTTTCTCCAGGTACATATGCATATATTTTTGAATTACATAAATTTTCGAATGCAGCAGGGTTGTACTTTTGTTGTATTTTTTACATGGACGAATTTAATTTGTATATATAATTTTATTTATGCAAAAGCTTATAAATATTTAAGAAAATACTGAAAATTGTGTGCCCCTATTATTTCTTCCACCACTGTATAAAAATATATGTTTCATTTATTTCTATAGTTTTTGGCTGCTTCAAAAATACCAAATCACATTGTGATGATGCAGTTTTAGTAAAACAGAGCAAACAACTTTTATCTTACATAAGAAAACCCTTACATACTTTAAGCATATGTTTTTGGACACTTTTCGGAACTTGTTTTTTCGTTACATATTTTATTAAGTTAATTTTTCCCAGGAAATTTTTTAATATTTAAAAGTTTTGGGAAACTCGTGAAGATATAGAATAATGTAATGTAATATCTATTTGTTGAATTTTTTGTGACTTTCATAAGTGATTTAAAAAAGCTTTTGAGAAAATATCATAAAATTTTTCATTTTAGTGATATTGATCAATTTAAAGCCTTTTTGCTGATATTAATATTTACTCGAGCTATGTTTACCTAAATTCTTTATAATTTTGTGCATGAATTTGATCATTTTCGCGGTGGAAGTGACTTTGCCACGTTATTATATATTCCTACCGTCATGGCAATTTTTATTATATTTTGGGGATTGCTCCTGATCTTAATTCTTTTTCACGAATTTTTACTATAACATAAAATGTATAATTGAAAAAAAAAAATTACATAAAATTTTAAAACGTACATGAATATTTTATATATTTGGTTATCAAAAAAGTATTAACTCTCCTATCTAGAAGGAAATGTAAATGTAGGGAAATCGCATAAACTTTTAAGAATGCGTTTTTGTTTAGTTTTATAAAAAAGTTTCATTATTTTTCTTTGCTTTGAATAATATTTTGGAATAAAATATTTATCATGATTTTTTATATCAAAATATGATTTTTATTTTGCCAATTGATGATTTCCTTCGGAAAGCTTCTGGCAACGCTGGCCACCACTAATAAAATGTCGGAACTAAAAAAGAAAAATTCGTTAAAAAAATGTGTAATGTCAAGCAAAAACCAATTAATTTAGGTTTAATAAAACTATATCATGTTTGTTTTTTAGCTAACTTGTTTTTTTTTAAATAAAATTATTGTTTGATAAAAATATACAAATAAAATTAAATTTCTGGTGGCACATTTTCTTCATACTGATTTTCTATATTCCCAGGTGGCTCATAGCTTAGCGCAACTACAGTTTTCTTGTCTCTAAATTAATTAAGAAATTATAAAAATTATTCTTTTAAGTCCAACTCTCTTCTTACCGTTTGCTGACACCAACTCCCAGAAATCTTGTATTTTTCCATATGATTTGTGTAAAATGTTCTGTATTGTCGTTGTATTCTGGCTTTTTAAAATCATAATTTTCTATTTCATCATACCAGTTGCTAACAATTAAATCTGCTGACGGTGTAACGCCTTCAAAGATTATTGAGCTAATGACGTATTTGGGATGATCGGTAAATGGTTTATTATCTATAAGTTGCTGAAGATAAAAAGGATTAAAGGGTATGCATTTTTATTAGTTATATACCTAGTTTATACGCAAAGCTTATTTGCAAATAAAAACGTAAAATGCTGCAAAATACTTTTTTATTGTAAATTTTTAAATCACTGATTATTCATCTATGTATTTGTGAATATATTTATCTATTTATTAATTTTTATTAACAAACATATGTAAAGGTGGCAAAGCACGTTAATCAGTAATGGTTTTCGTGAGTTAGTAAGTTACAATAAAAAACAATACTTGGTAGCACTACGTTTTTATTTGCAAATAGCACGTGCGTATAAATGTAGTAATAGGCATATTTTCTGTTATTATGGCAAGATGGTGCCCCTGTGGCTGAGTGATAGCGATGCTAGCCTGTCAGTCCATAGGTCGTGGGTTTGATTCCCGCCAATGGCCCTGGGTGTTTTCCGCAGACATAGCTTATAGCTTCGCGGGTTGTTTGTTTATAAAAAAATGCAGCTAAGGACCTGCGATTAATCGGTTATTTAAATATCTTGATTAACCGTTGAATTTCATATTTGACCTAAATACATATGTGACGCGCAAAATAAAAGGGACCTAAGGGTAAAAACCGGTTTTGTTCAGGAGAGCCATTTTAAAGATTTAAATACGTGTATCTTTGGTGTACCATCACTGAGCGTGTTGGTATTGGTCTCATTTGAAAGCGACACATCTCATGACGTCAGGAACGTGTTGGTGAACCTTGAAAACGCGCGTAGGTCGTCCCTACCTCTTGTTTTGTGTAGTTGGTTTCTACTGTTTTCTACCTAGCGCGCTGTTTCCATGAGTTTGATATCAATTTTGCTCGCGTTTTTTCGAATCCAGGTTTATTTTCTGAAATTATTAATTGTGAATTATAATAAATACTCATTTATAATTCTTTTAAATCATGAATATCACTCTGATAGTACGAACATTTTTTCACATAACCTTATTATGTTATTCGCGAAAATAATTTAAGACTAATAACATTCTTACTGACTGTTTTAGGATGAAATGGTGGACGAATTCGAAAAAGTAGATTTACTTTATCGCTTCCCTGATGACGAGGATGATGACGATCGCTTCTCAGAATTATCGGATAGTGACTCTGAAGATGATACCGATAATATGTACCTTGATAAATCTGATCTTGATTTACGCGAAGCTTCAAAAGACCACTGATATATAAGCCTCCATTGCGAGCTTCGAATGGAGACTGGGCAAGAACTGACGCTGAAAAAGCTACTCTGTTTGTAAACCACTTGCAGAAAGTATTTACTCCAAATACATCTAATACTATAGTTGAGCTGCCACCAGTCCTCGCTATACCAGATGTTACTTTGAGGTTCAACATTCGTGAGATTGAACACAATATTGCGGGCTTAAACTCGAAAAAAGCTCCAGGCTCTGATAAAATAAGCAATAAAATGCTCTTAGAGCTACCCTATACTGCAAAACGGATAATTCTATTTATTTTTAACAGTATTTTGCGCCTCAAATGCTATCGCGCAGAATGGAAGGTTTCGCTGATTACCATGATACCTAAACCAGGCAAAGATCATACGAAGGTGGAGTCCTATAGGCCTATAAGCCTGCTGTCTAACATGTCAAAACTAATTGAAAAGCTACTTATGAGTAAGCTAAAGGGCATAATACACAATCAATCAGCTTGATGTCAGATTCGTGTACGTGTGCTGCACGAAAAATCAAAACCAAGTAGATTTTCCATCAATCGTCGTCGGTGTCACTAATACTAACGAAATTTCACACATACTATTACCACGCTTGTCAAGCATGTTGACTGTGTATATTGCCTTTAGCACCCATACTGAATCGTACTGGATGCATTCCAGACCACCAATTCGGTTTTAGGAGACAACATAGTACGATTGAACAAACACATAGACTCGTGAACGTGGTTAGAAAAATCTTCGAAGAAAAGAAATATTGTTCTGCGCTCTTCATCGATGTTTCTCAGGCATTTGATAAAGTATGGCACGAATGTTTAATACATAAACTAAAGAAAAACCTACCCGAAAACATCTCCTTAAACTTTTAGAAAGCTACTTAAATGAGCGAAAATTTGTTGTTAAAGAAGGTAATTTTCAAAGCCCTCCGCAACCCATTGAAGCCGGAGTTCCTCAAGGCAGCATCATCGGTCCTGTATTATATCTGATATATGCCTCTGACTTGCCGGTAAGCAGTAACATACACATACCAACATTCGCTGATGATACAGCTTTTCTAAGTGTTCACAAAAGCCATCAAGAAGCCACCCGCAATTTGCTAGATTATATAACCCAGTTGGAACAATGCCTAAAACAATGGCGGATAAAAATTAACGAATAAAAATGTCTACACATTACTTTTACATTGTGCAAAGAAACCTGCCCACCTATACAAATAAATAACCAAACTATACCTCAACACACTGAAGTGAAATATCTCGGTGTTCATCTTGATCGTCGTCTAACATGGAAGTCACACATAAATGCAAAGGTGACCCAAATGAAATTAAAAGCAGCTCAAATGAATTGGCTCATTGGAAGGAACTCCACTCTAAGCTTAGATTTGAAACTTCTTCTATACAACTCCATTCTAAAACCAATATGGTCCTACGGAATCCAGTTATGGGGCACTGCCTCGGCATCAAATGTAGAAAAAATTCAAAGGCAACCAAATAAAATACTTCGTACGATTACAGCAGCCCCTTGGTATGTCAGAAACAAGCGAATTCATAAAGATCTAGATGTGCCGCCGGTTAAGACAGTGTTTTCTAAGCACGTGAGAAGCTACATAAAAAGACTTGAGTTGCACCCAAATCCCCTAGCCCGAAACATCATTAACTTTAGAGGCCACACTCGGCTGAGAAGGAGGGACACTCTTGCTCTCAGCCGAACACGAGATACGTAAACAGCCAAACAACCAACCGCTGAAACAAATATTGTTGTCTGGCACTGGCTGGACTTAAAAATTAAAATTTTAGAATTAAGATTTGATTACTTATTGTTAGTTCAATTTTATTGAAGATACAATAAATAAATACATATAACCGAAAAAAAAATTTACGCGAAGAAAAGGTAATTGCTCGACTGTATGGTTCAAAAATACCTCCGTGTTGTTCAAATCAATGCAATGATGTGATCCCTAAAAAGATGGCTGCGGATTTTCGTACGTCTTTCATGAATTTAGATAAGATATCCCAAGATTTAATTATTCTCGCACATCTGGAAGCTCACCGTGACGATGCAATGCACAGGTCAAAAGTTGGTGATCGATCGCGAGGTATGAAGAAACGGTACAATCAGATATATTGTTTTCGAAGTTTGCCGATATCCCGTGATATGTACTTCTTCCTGTATACAATGGGAATTAAACGCTACAAAAATCTAATCGAACATTACGGCAAAAATGGTGTTTATCCACACGAACATGGTATGACGAATAAAATTAATCGTACAGATGCTTTAACTACTTTGGAAAAAAAAGAAATTTTTTCATTTATCTGCCGTTTTGCTGAAATTGTTGCTATCACTTTACCTGGACGTCAACCAAATCATCGTGATTATCGTTTATTGAAACTTCCAACTACTGAAAGTAAGACTTCTGTTTACACTAGATACACCAACAGCGTCGAACCGGGTGGTAAAATCGTAAAACTTCGCACTTTCCAAACGCTGTGGAAGAAATATTGTCCCTACATCGTCACTATGAAGCCGGCATACGATTTGTGCGAATTGTGTCGAAATGAGTGATATTCGCTGATAACTGTGTTTCGCAAAACACCTTGTCGATACTTCCAGATGTGAGTCAGTTGAATTGAACTTTTTGTTAAGCGGACATACAAAGTTTTCACCTTTGTATAAATGAAAATAAATAAATTTTATCGTTAGGTCTCTTTATATTTGCGCTTAGAATCGTCGACTTCAATTTCATAAAACGCGCATATCTCTGGTAGGGAACACTTTTGGGGCATGGGAGCGGTCTCATGCAATGCTCAGATGTTATCCACATAAAAAAAAATTAAGTGAAAATTGATCGTTTTTACCCTTAGGTCCCTTTCTCTATGCGCTGTCACATATATATTTCAAAAAGCTAAATGTTACACTATGCAAGCAAAGGAAACTTTTGTAATGATCTTTGATCACCACTTTATTTTTTTTTGATATGTTATGGTAACCTAACTAAAAAAAACAGTTGAAATTTGAAATTCTATTGAAAAGTTTTGTTTTAATATTTTTTTCTAAGACTTGAAATTTTTTAAGAGGCTGCTACATCGATTTCATCATAACTTGGGAAAGGGTAGTCTAATTTAATGGAAAAAGAAAACACTAAAACAGTATAACTATGTACACAGAAAAAGAATTACTTATATCCATGGAATTTTTTCATAAATGCTATAAATCTAACATGAAAATTTTTTTCCAAACTTTTTTCATTCACGTTAGGAATTTTTACATATTACGAAATATTTCGTAATTTCGCATTGCGAAATTCTGTCATAAAATATACGAAATGTACGAAAATAATTAAAAAATAAAAGTAAGAAATAAGTATGGCTCAACCGGGGCACGAACTCGCAATCTTCATATTTCAAGTCATAACTCTACCAACTGAGCCACTTTCTACTTATTTTATAAGAGCTAAAAATTTGTTTTATTTACTTACATACATCTCAAAAACACGTCAGTTTATAAAAAATTATTTTAATATATTTTTTTATTTCAAATATATTTTTTAACAAGGAAAAATGTTTACGAAAGGTTTTCGTTACTTTCGTAAATTCAAAAAAATATTGCCTAAATATTTTTTCGTAATATATACGAAAGTTTCGTATATTCTACGAAAAAAGTCATTACGAAAGTTTTTTTCGTAAAATGTTGCATGGATTATTTTCAGTGTAGGCACAACTCTTTGCTTTTTGCCAAACAGACTATTTGAAACAAACTGATTTGTACAGTATATTAATAAAAAACAGATTTCAGAATTTGCTGACAAAATATTGAACATATTTTTTCAAAGCAACTTTGATTTCATAAATTTATTTATTGAAAGCTAAATTCATACTGGGAATGAAAAAATTCCTGTATTTTATTTATAAATTACTAAAATATATGAACAATAGATTATGAACTTTTTTCATACTATTTATGTTCAAACTTTTTTCTGTGTATGTGACTTATTCCATAAACAACGAACGAAAAAAATCAAGATTTTGGGGCCGACCCCCTCCGAAACGAACCAAACTCGGTACGGTAGTTAAGTTTTGTACAACTGTCATTTCACCAAAAACATTAGAGGAGGATGATGCATTTAATGTATTATAAAATAAAAAATTTGCTTGAAACTGCTTTCACATAACTGGTTATAACTTTTTAATATCTAAGCTAGAAGAATGATTAATGACTTGTCTTAAAGGTATTATAATAGTGCTTGACTGGCTCGAAAATAGACAAAAATATCTCAAAAATTTCAGTGAAAAAAACGTGTTTTTTTCAGTGAACAATTTGTTTAAAGCTATAAAACAAATTGTCTAAAAATAATTACAAATTGTAAACAAAACAGTTTACTAAATCAAAGAAAAAGATTTACTGGAAAAATATTTTTGTCTGAATTTATAAAACAATTAGTCTAAAAATACTAACAAATACTAAACAAAATTGTTTACTTAATCAAACAAAAATATTTAGTGGATTTTTTTAAATATATGAAACAAATTTATGAAATTTTACATTGTTAAACGTGTTCAAGTCTGAATGTTTTTAGTAACGCCGGCACACAAAGAAGAAAAAGTGGTCTCTACATTTGACCAAAACCACTTATCTACATGTATTTTGATGCACTGAATCAAAATCTGAGGTCCGTTTGGCTCTTAAGCTATCAAGATTTCGATAAAATTGCAAAAGTTGTAAAATTTTCGAAAAACTGCAGTTTTTCGCAATATGCTCGAAATTTTTAAGCTGTATGACTTAAGCGGACCTCGAATCCGGATTCAGCGCGTCGAAATAAATGTAGATAAGTGGGTCTGCTCAGATGTACACCCCACTTATATTGTGCCAATATACCGGTGGGCCTGTAGACAAAAAAGGGGCTTACATTTGAGCAGACTCACATATGTATCTACACAGAAAAAATTATTATCAAAAAAATTTCAAACAAAAGTTTGTCTAAAAATAAGTTTCATTTTCAGTAAATGTTCTTTACCTAATCAATGAATTGTTTGTTTGATTTTTGTTTTGGATGCAAAACCAAAAAACAACAAGAAAAACTGTATCGTAAAAAATAGCCCCAATGACGAAATACACACAAATAACAACAACAACAATGAAAGCAAAAGGAATTTGATTGTACCAAGATTGTTTACTGAAGATTTTTGAGTGAATCAATTCGTTAATGTCGTTGCGTTAATTCTCATTAGTTTTTAGACTCTTTAGATAAACATTCAGACTTGAACACATTTAACAAAGTGAAATTTCTTAAATGTTTAATGGATGATGATGATGATAGTGACACAGACAAACATTTTTTTTTGATATATTACAAAAAACACTTTAAATATTTTTGTTTGATTAAGTAAACTATTTTTGTACTAATTGTTTTATAAATTCAGACAAAAATATTGTTTGATATTTTTCATAAAATCCAGTAAATCTCTTTGTTTGATTTAGTAAATTGTTTTGTTTAAAATTTTTAGAAAATTTTTTTTTATAGATTTAAACAATTTGTTCACTGAAAAAAAACGTCTTATTTTAATGAAAATGTTGAGATATTTTTGTCTATATTTACAAATATAGACAAAAATATTAAAAAAAAAATCACTCTTGATCTTATTAGCATTGTGGAAAAAATAAAAACAGTGTTCTTTTATATCCTGTTCAGACATGGATTTTTAATTGAGAGAATTTAAATTTAATTGATCAATTAAATTTAGTGGTCACACATAGTAAATTAAGCTTACTCAATTAGCATTTGACTTGCCAATGGCGTAATACGTACACAGGTGGCCGCATAAGTGCAACGAATACAACAATAAAACAAAAACTAGATAATGGTTGTAAGAAAAGAGACGTGTTTGACGTAGCTTATGCACAAAATTACCAGAGCAAAAAATAATCATCTGACGTCATACTGCCATCTGTATACGTATTACACCATGGGCTTGCTACTGTATATAATTTTTGCTTCTCACTGAACATACTTCGCAGTAAACATACTTGTCACAAAGGGTTGCATTTCGAACTTTACTTAATTTATGAAATAATTAAGTATTAATTGCTCAATTTAATAATTGAAGCCTTGTATGGTAAATTGAGCTCAATTAAGGCCTTAATTGCGTAAATTTCCTACGATTAGGATATTACGACTGATTCCGCTAGAGAGGATCAAGAAAAATTAAAAAAAAAATATTGGAGCTATTGAAAAAAAACGTATCCATAGAATTTTAAATTTTGATTGTTTTTGTAGTTAGGGGACCATAACACATCAAAAAATATAGTGGTGATCAAAAGTCATTACAAAAGATTCATTTTGCATAGTGTAACAAGCAGAACTTGAAATTGATTATTAGGCTAAGGTTAGTAACGTTATATTCACAGAGAATTGTGCATGATTAATATTCCAAGGAACAAGGGAAAAATTAGCATCAACTTAATTTTTCAACGTACACAGCAGAACAGAGTAGCGCCACTTTCGGAAGGCGCTACACTTCCATCGTCAGTGCTCACGTGTATTTTGCTTATCACCACTTGTCAGGTGACTCTGTTGATTAATGAAAAACCAATGAAGTTCTTTCATAATATTAATGAAACTTTCATTGTATTTGTGAAATTGTCATTGGATTAATAAAAAGTCTAATGAAATTGTTTCATTGGCTTTATGAAGCAAAATTCTTTTAGTGTAGAACATTTAATTTGTATTTCAGCTGATTTTATTTAGAGACTGGTATTGCGTAATGAATTTTTAAAGCATGCAATAACTGAACATTTTTCATTGTAAATATATTGGTCGAACTGAGTGATGTTTTCGGGATCAAACACGATCTCATCATCTGAGCTCTTTTTATAATCTTTTCACCGTCTGAGGGTAGCAAAGTCTAGTAGATAAATCTCCAACATTAAACCAATTGCTTAAGCTTCTTACAAGTATGGAGAGTTTTCAAATGCTCTAGAAAGTTTTCTGAATTTCGAATGTAACAAAGAAATAAAACTTACATTGGCATAATTTAAACAATAATCCATTAATTCCTGGCTCAATTTCAAGGCTGGGCAATCATGTTTGCTACGATATATATTGTGACTTTTCAAGATATTTGCTGTAAATTCATCCACTTTAGAGGGAGCTTGATGTTGGCTCATTAACACATCAACCTCACATTCTTCCACTGGTGATACATTTTCAGCAAATTTTTTAATTATATTTCCCTTAGGATCATAATTACACACTACATAAGTAGAACGTCCTCTAATTTAGCGTTAAAAATTTAGACAAAATTTTAAAAGGTACCAAAACATAAAATCTTACGCTTTTGCTATGCCCACACCCAACTGTTTAGAGCTTTTCCAAATGACTTGAGTAAAACTTCCAGCCGCTGCATTATAGCCTGGTCTCTGGAAATTATAGTCTTGAATGCCACTGTACCAATATTCAACTGGGTCTTGACCATTTACCGTTTTGTTGGTTGCGCAAAAAATATTCTCCCCAAAACGATTATTTTTTCTTGGCTCAAATTTATTGTTTGTCGCTAAATGCTTTTTTGGTATAAATATTTTTGTTTCGTAATTATATGGATATTTTTAAGTATTAAAAAAAATATATATAAAAACAGAATTAATAAACTTATCAATTAAGCAGTTGTTGTGGTTTTTGTTGTTCGTATGGTGTAATTTATTTTTGTTGTACGTACTTGCGCCCAATCGTCCGCAAAGAAACTTAAGTTTTTATTTAATGTCATGGCCGGAGATCCATGTATGGCACGGAAATTATTATGACTATCCAAACAAACTTCTTCAAAACACTGCTGTTTATTAGTGTTATTAGTTTCTTTTATGTTATTTGAGGTAGAGGGGTTTTCACCTGGTCGTAGTACCTGACTTTTGTATTCATTCATAACATTACCAGCCGGTGAGTAATTGCAAACTATAAATGTCATGTTATTGCTTAGAGGAATGGAAAAAAAGGATTTTTAGTTTTCTAGTGAGAAAATACTGACATTTATTTATGTACTTACAGTTTCGTTATTCCTACACCCAATTCTATGGAATCTCTCCAGACAACCTGAGTGAAGTGACCCGTTTGAGAGCTGAAACCAGGTTTTGAAAAATTATAATAATTGATTTCATCATACCAGCTTTTCACACAATGTTCAGCCGTTGGATCGAAATTCATGCCATAATAAATATTTTCGCCATATTCATTTTTTGGACGATGTGACATGGTGCCTTTTTTGGCCAAGTGCTAAAATAATAAAATGAAATTTCTAAATCTTTGCGCTTGTTTGTTATAACACTATGCAACAAGAAAAATAACGAATATGCCTACTATGATGTGTTTTGATGGTCCTCTAACTACAAAAACAGTCGATATATATAAAATTCTATGGATAAGTTTTTCTTTTTTAATTACACGGTATAACACAAAAAAAATTATATATAAGCGATTTGACAGTTTATATTTTCGATTTATTTTAAGTGGAGTTAAATTCCCTCGTTTTGCACATAGACATAGAGACTCGGAATAGGAAATTTTGTAAGCTTTTCGTTTAAGGTATGAGATATGTTCAGCAGTTTTATTTAAAGCACCACGAGGAATATTTATGTAGAACAGTGCTGGCCATGGAGAGAAATTAGTTTTTAATTTATTATTAGTGCTTATGAGTATGTGTTAGTAGTATTCCACAACAACGTAAAAACACAACAAGCTTTTATACAATTGAATGAAGTTGTTGTTTATTTTTTACTCTTTAGTGAGTACATTGGTTTTCATTCGGTTGTATACATATACGAGCCGAATAATGTTCGCAACTCTGGTGCCAGTATGAGCGACTATGATGTAGAACAATGCAGCCCGTTTTATTGCCGCTGAAGGGGAGTTTTTAGCGTTTTTATTTAAGAAAATACCCATACCACGAAGAGTAAGAGTTTTACAAAAATTTTATTCATTTTGTTTACATAAAAAAAGTTTTGTGATATACGGCCATGTCACAGAGTTCAATTCCGTTTGGAAACGGAATTCAAGCCACCCTAATATGTCGAGCCCTAGTTGGAGCATACCGCAGCATATTAGCGCCGCCAACAGTCTGGACACACCTGACATATTTGCATATTTTAGTTTTCTTTTTTAGACACCAGCTGCTACAAAAATGGGTTCGGTTGAATTCCTTTCCGGACGGAATTGAGCTCTGTGACATTGCCGATAGTCTTACAACAAAACTGTTCCTTTTTTAATCTTTGTTTATCTTTGGATAAACTGTTCTTTTGTTATGATAAAATCAGTGGATCAAGCGCTTCAAGAATCCAAAATTTTATAAAAAAAAGCTAAAAAGCTCTTTGGAAAAACAATTAAACTAACTTTAAAATATATGGACTAAAAAGTAAATAGTTCTGGTAAAAATCCGACTTCAATACAAACAGCCAAACCTTTCATGTCCTTTCATATAAAAATTTTAAAAATCGGTATATAAATGGATGAGTTGTGCGGTAATCAATATTTCGGCTGGGGCGTGGAGGATTTGCCCCATCAATTTTCGTAGAAAAATTATGCGACCAAACTGCAAGCAAACCCTTTCAAACAAATAACGAATTTTTAAAATCGGCCTATAAATGGAGGAGTTTACGGTAGGTAATCAATATTTCGGGGGAGCAAATTCCCTCACCGATTAAAAAAAATATTATGGGACGAAATTACAATCAATTCTGTTGAAAGAAAACATTTTTTTAAATCGGTCCATAAATGGAGGAGTTATGCGGTAATCAATATTTCCGGTGGGGAGAGGGGAATGCCGCACAGATTTTGAAACAAACCCTTAAAAAAACAATTTTGAAAATCGATGCACAAATTTCCCCGCCGATTTTTGAAAAAAATCATGGGGCCAAACTGCGGGCAAACCCTTTCAAAAAAAAAAATATTTGGAAAATCGTTTCGCAAATGACAGGGTTATGCCTGTACAAACATTAAAAAAAATTATTTGCAGTCGGTGCCAAGAAGGCATATATTAGTTTATTGGTTGGCAATCTATAAATTTGTTTCTGCGAAAATCGGTTTATTTTTTTTAACGTTTTTTTTTTAATATTACTTTGTAGGGGAGGTACCCCTCTCTCCGGTCCAATACTGCTAGATTTTTGTCGGATTACGTGCATTGACTATAAAGTAACTCACAGCAAGTTTGTATACTCTCAATGATATAGTATTCCAAATATGCGATAATTACTAATGCCTCTATATGGGAGGTACCCCTTCTCTTGAGCCATCACAACCATTTTGTGATGTATTATGCGCATTAACTATAAAGGAGTTCACACCAAGTTTGTAGACTCTCACTGATATAGTGTTCCAAATATGCGATAATTAATGATTAATTTGTATGGGAGGTACCTCTCCTCCTGCTGCTACACAAACAGTTTTCTGTTGAAACACGGGTATTAGCTATAAAGGAATTCGGAATAAGTTTAGACACTCTCGCTGATATAGTATTCCAGATATGCGATAATTAATGATTGCTTTGTATGGGAGGTACTCCTTCCCCTCTCCTATCGTATGTTAATAAAAATGGAGTGTACCTACTATTTCATATAAAAAAATAAGAATTTTTAAAATTGCTTTGCAAATGACGAAGAAATCGGTGAACATAAAAAATATATATGTACATGTCGAACATATCGAGCCCTTTGCGCGAAATGATTGTAAGCGACATTTTGTAAAAACAATTTTTTCTATTGAAATCAAAATTTTATGAGGCTACCCCATAGTTTAACATTGTCAAAATGTCATAATTGTTGATAACTTTTGAAATAGAGGCAATACGATTTTCGTAAGCGACAGTTTATGGAATATAACTCATGTTTAAATTCGATAACAAATGAATCTCCTAAAAAGTTTAATTTTGTCGCATATAGCCTATTCCTTTTTTGAAGTCGATTTAAAAGAAACTTATCCATAAAATTCTAAACTTCGGCTAATTTTGCATATATGTAGCTTAACATGACTAATAAAAAAATATAGTAGTTATCAGCTAACATAAAAAAAGATTTAATTTTGTTGCACAGTGTAATTTTTTTTAAAGAGTTCATTTTAACCTTTGACCAATCCAGTGCTAAATTACATAACTTTCTATTAAGTTTCATAGGTGGACTGCTGTGTATGGCTCTATATTTATTATGACTATCCAGGCATTCTAACTCAAATTGTGACCATAATTTCAAATCTTTACGCGAATAAGTTGGAGCCACATCATCAGGCTTCTCTTCTGTCACTGTCTTTGATGGTTTCTTCTTCAGAAATGATTTTTTAGGCTTCATTTTGTCTATTACTTTCGTTACAGTTTCATCTGTTAATGGAGGAACACATTGCGCATAGTTACCCATTACATTGCCAGGAGGATCGTAGTTACAAACCAGCCAGGTTCGATTATCACTGAATTTCAATAAAATGAATATAAATAAAAATTTATTTTTTTTGCTTCGACATGTGTAATTTTATTAACCTGGTTTCTATACCGACACCCAATTCTGTACTTGTCTTCCAAATAACTTGTGTAAAATGGCCATTGTTTGGTGAAAACCCCGGTTTATGGAAATTATAATTTTTGATTTCATCATACCATGCTTGTACGGCCAATTCGTGTGTTTGGGGTCCCATGCCAGTGCCAAGATAGAGATTTTCTCCATATTTATTGTTTGTGCGATGTTGTAAAGTATTGCTTTTAGCCAAGTGCTATTAAAAGAGAGGGAATAAAATGAGAAACAATGTTGAGGCAAAATGCAATAACTGCCCAATGAATCGAATATAAAATAAATTATTCCCAAAACAAAAATTAAAATTTTTACAATAAACTAACCTAAAAAAAATTCAGGTTAATCAACTAAGATTAAGATTAAAAACCATTCTTTTAAAAAGTTGTTGTCTGTGAAGTTTAAAATTTCTTTTGCTTTTCCACTTTTATCTCAGTCGCATATTTAACAAAATAAACAGCAATATCGAAAAAAAACGCATAAAAATTAAAATTTCAAAATGTTTACATTAATTTTCAAATTTCGATAAACTTTTCCATTTCTAAGAACTGAAAGCTGTTTTTTCAGTTATTTGAAAGAAAACCCAAAATTTGACAACAGAGATATCGTAAAAGTTTGAGACTAAAAGTTAAAAATTTCATAAGAAACTTTAAAAAGTTCTCTCACTAAATCGCGAATAAAATCAAAAGTTGTACATCAATTTCAATAAAGAAGTACTCATTTCCTTTGGTACATATTTTAAGCTGCATGATACTGAACAAAAAAACTGGATCGTTGATGTATTTTTATATTATTTATGAGTTCTTAAACACAAAAAACTTTTAAGTTTTTCATAAAATTTTAAATTTTTTGCCTCAAAAGTTTACGATCTCTGAAACTAATGGATAGATTAAGAAATAACGTTTCCTTGGCTTAAAGATAATGTTGTTGTCGAGTTTCGGTTTTTATTTTTTACTGAATAGAGCAAACAGTTCTCTAGGTGTGCTAATATATCTAATACAAGTGCCTTAATTTTTACATAACGGATATCTCGAAAACTAGATCAGTGGCCAAAATAACTACTAACTAAAGAAACAATTTGAAATTCTAGGGACCGAAAAATTTTAACGAAATATGCAAACTTATTGGGTTTTTTTTGTTACTTTAATAGTCATGGGCTATTTGCTATTTATTCGGTCGGTAAGGCAGGAGCTGTTCAAAACTTTAAAGACAACAACATTTTAGAGGGCAAACTATTTTTAAATACAATATTTATTAAGTTATGTGAGCATGCGTGCGATACGCACAGAAAAAAATATCACCAACAAATTTTCAAGCAAAAGTTTGTCTAAAAATAAATTTAATTTTCAGTAAATGTTCTTTACATAATCAATGAATTGTTTGTTTGATTCTTATTGAGGACGCAAACACAAAAAAAAACAACAAGAAAAATTGTGTCGTACAAAAACAACCCCGATGACGACATACACACAAATAACAACAACAACAAAATTTAGCAAAAGGAGTGCGATTGTACCAAGTTTGTTTACTCAAGATTTTTCAGTGAATCAATTTGTTAATGTCGTTGCATTAATTCTCATTCATTATTTTAGAGTCTTTAGATAAACATTCAGACTTGAACACAGTTAACAAAGTGAAATTTCATAAATGCTTAATAGATGATGATGATAATGAGCCAGACAAAATTTTGTTTGATATATTACAAAAGAGCCAGTGAATATTTTTGTTTGATTAAGTAAACTATTTTGTTTAATATTTGTTAGTATTTTTAGACAAATTGTTGTATATATATATATATATATATATATATATATATATATATATATATATATATATATATATATATATATATATATATATATATATATATATATATATATATATATATATATATATATATATATATATATATATATATATATATATATATATATATATATATATATATATATATATATATATATATATATATATATATATATATATATATATATATATATATATATATATATATATATATATATATATATATATCCTTTATTTATTCACATATCTTACAATATTATATATTGCATATGTATAAAACATTTACGAGGAATATAGGGCGTTAATTGTTTTATAAATTCAGACAAAAATCTTTTTTGATATTTTTTATAAAATCCAGTAAATCTGTTTGTTTGTTTTAGAAAATTGTTTTATTTACAATTTGTAAATATTTTTAGGCAAATTGTTTTATAGATTTAAACAATTTTTTCACTGAAAAAAAACGATTTTTTTTCCATTGAAATTGTTGAGATATTTTTTTCTATATTTACAAATCTGTTTGCAGGTCCCTTTTTAGACAAAATATTTACTATTTCATTGAATTCCTTTACAGAAAATTAAATTTAGTTTTTTCTGTGCGTCTTAAGCCCGTTTCAGATATAATATAAGTATTAATACTTTTGAGGAAAATGAAACTCTGACATGATGAGTTGTTATTGTTTTTTGAAAAATTTCAAACAGAAATTAAATCAGGGAGGCATTTTCGTCAAAACTACTAATACTTATACTATAGGTATAGTCTCAATCGGCCTTTAATATCAACTGATTGAACTGACATTTTTAAGGGTATATTATTATAAATTCCCATCAATTTGGGGTAGGAGACTTGATAAAATCCAAATTTTAATTTTTTACGACCACTCAACAGTGGACCAAATGTAAAATCTAGCGCGCAAGAGCATATGAAAGCTAATAGAAACTTGAAATTTAAAACATACATCCGTTTATTTCAGATTTTCTTTCATTCCCTTATTATTGAATTTAAAACAAATATTCAGCTAGAGTATGCTGCTGTCTATAATTGAACGGATAGCAAATAATTTAACGTCTTATTATTTTCTTATGAGTTTATCTTTATATTATTTATATTAATTAAATCAATAAAAAGTTTTAATTCTTCGAATTTTTTTCTTCAATTTTCATACTAGGTCACACCCGTCGGTCCCACCCGTCCAATTTTTAAAATAGTAGACGACCATTCTGAGCAGAATTCGTGCTCTATCAGTGTATACCCGTTATTCAGCAACTTTAAGCTTAATGACCTTGCGAAACGCAACGTTTTTTTTAAGTAAAAAATTTTATATTCTTAATTTATAACAAAAAATGTGTGTAAACTACTAACTTACTCCTTAACAGTATGGTGTTGTACACTTACTATAGCTAGAGACCTAAACGACCAAAAAAGTACAAACCAAAGGGGCGAACGGATCCACCCGAAAAATTTATGTCGACGTATTGCATGTATTCCCAAGTACCCGTGTAGTTAGCTGACAAGGAGTCGAAGTATTTATCTTGTCGGATCGTAGTATTTGTTTGGCGTAATTAGACTATCGATAGCTGAAGTCTTATCTCGACGAAAAAGACGTTTCTACAACTATTCGTAGTTACTTCGGCTCGTATTATTTGTTTGTTGCTATAAAGCGACCGACGGCTGACTATTCACTTAGCAGTACTCTATTGTCTATAAATTGGAGTATATGTATAACAAAGACAGCACAGTGGTCATTTACTTATAACCAGGGAAACCGGAATTATTACCTAAAAAATGTGTTTTATGCGCATTAAATATGCACTAAAAACTTAAAAATATGCTGCCAAAATGTGAAAAAATATGCTTTATCATGACTCTATCATTTTGTTTATAATTTATATAATATTCATTTCTGACACCACGAATTATGTACATATATTGGTGGCATGCAATAATGTCCAAGAAGAAAACGTGCACGGACATTATTTCCACTTCAAAGATGAAGTAATGTCCATGGGAGTGTCGAATTGTGATAAAGTAAACGTTTTTTGCCTAATCGAAAATCTAAGCTCTGCGATGCCAAATCAAAATCGATGCCAAAATTCTTAAAAAGTTCTGAAACGTGTAAATGTATTATTTGTACCTACATACATCGCACAGGAAAAAGCATGCAATTGCGAATTTGCGATTTCCCTGCTTATAACAAAGGAAGCAGAACTTTCAAGAGCTTCAGCTGTGAAAATAAATAAACTCCGTTACAGTTTATAGTAAAATGTGGAAGAAATTAAAAATCACTGCATGATTGAAAGCTTGATTTAAACATTCTTTGTTAGCTACATAATTGACATGCAAATTGAACTCTTTTACTTAAGTATTTCTATTTAAAGCATCATCTCTTTATGTTTAAACTTTAAAGCATCATCTCATTGTACTTGACGCCATTGCCTTCAGCTTCATTATTTGAATTATAATAAAATAGCAATAACACATTTGACTTGGACTTATTGTGTAGGGCTTCCAGTTTTTTTTTATGTTTCACAACCAGTTTTCGATTTATTATTCCCAAAAGGAATTACTTTATCATACAAAAATTCTGACTAAAAAAACTAAACATTAGCTAAGGCGCCACTAGACGCCTTATTTACTTATTATTTATAGGTTATTTTTCAATATAAAGTTTGACATTTGTCATGATAAAAATTTATCAGGTATAGACATAGACTAAAAATACGCTTTTTCATTGGCCTGTTGGTCAACGCTGACAAGAATATTCTGGTACCTTTCTATCTTAGGAGAAAACTTGGTCTGGGCACAGTCTCATTGAATGGGTGCAAATATTTCTTATTCGAGCGACGTAAAAAATTTTGCTAGAAATGTTAATTTTATTTTTATACGCGGTGCAAGGCCATGCTTTAGAGATGAATTAAGCGGATATTTTTGTTCATTGGACACTTTGCATGGTCGAAAATCATCAATTTTCTAAATAATTTTTGAGCTTAGGTGCCTGTAAAAAACTTTGCACAGTGTGTCTTCAAGGTCCATGAACAAGGTATTAGGTAGGTAGTTAGCATTGTTTTTGCTTTAAATGAAGACATCCTGGCTATAAATGTAGCTGCTAGGGCAAAATTAGTAAAAAAAACTCAAATTTCAGGAACAAAATTTTTATATTATAAAAAAACTAATGAAACATTTTTATTTTTTTGCTGAAATTTCTTCTGTGTGATCTAAATGCATTATTTAATTATGTCTTAAAAAATTATTGATGTAAATTTTACCGATCTCGAGATATGGAAGTCGTACTGTAAGTAGCAATGAAGACAAAAATAGCAGAAAAAGCATGATTATCAAGCAGACACAAAATATAAAAGAAAAAAATGGTCTGTTTATTTGATCAGACCCATCCTTTCTACATGTATTTCGACGCACTGAATTCGAAAATGAGAACTGGTTTGGCCGTTACGCTTCTAATTTCGAGTAAACAGGGGTCTAATCGTTGCTTTCGATATCGAGCTGATTCGATCAAGTTTTCTTAGCTTAAGATTATGACATTCGATATCGAACAATGTGTTTATAATGTTCGACAGTGAATGGCATAATCTCAAAATGAGAAAACTCGATCAAATCAGCTATTTTAAAATCTTTTAAGTATAACACGTTTAGGTTCATTCCAACTTTAAAAGTACTTAATTTTCCGATTAACAGAATACTGGGGCTTAATCGTCGCTTTCGATATCATGCTGATTCGATCGAGTTCGAAATCGAATGTCATTATCTCAAACTAAGAAAACTCGGTCGAATCAGCTCGATATCGAAAGCGACGGTTAGACCCCTGTCTTTCGTTTTTACAAATCACACAAAGGCAGAAAACTCGCGAGAAAGTTAAAATGAAAATATGTTTAGCTTCTCCGAAAAATCAAAAAGTTTAAGATCTTACGTGTTCAGTTTCAATCAAAAATAAGAAAGTAGAAATGATAACAGAAATACTAAAAGAATTTTTGGGCAAACTTTCAGGAGCGACGAGTAGATGATATTGGACCCACTAGTTTGGCAATGCAAAGAAGTTGAAAATCACGCCTTAAGATATGTTATTTTTTGTGTTGGAGCTTTGATGTATAAAAATGTAAAAGCTGAAGAAGTAATTACGAATTATACTTTCGCATGAATTTTGTGACAGACCTGAATACGCGCATGCTTAGGCTTTCACGTTAATTTTAAGCAGGCTAATGTCATAGTCAAAGGTGCGATGTATGTATATGTATATTTATATAATTCTTGCAACAAAAAAAAATCGACTACAAAACTGGCGTGGCACTGCCTACTTTCCTGATCATAATGCTGTATTTTCACGGGAACTTAATGTGTGTGCAAAGATTCTTTAGAATCGGTTAAGTAGGAGTTTAAAATAATATTGATTCCGTTGGGCAGTGCCATTGCCTACTTTTCTGATCGTAAAGCCGTATTTTCACGCGAACTAATGTTTGTGCGAAATTTCATAAGAATCGGTTTAGCAGAATAAGTTGAAAAATAATATATGCTGTATATGGACGTGGCACTGCCCACTTTTCTTATAATCATTTTGTACCGCTCTACACTGAAAATAGTCCATGCAACATTTTACGAAAAAAACTTTCGTAGTGACTTTTTTCGTCAAATATACGAAACTTTCGTATATATTACGAAAAAACATTTAGGCAATATTTTTTGGGGCTTACGAAAGTAACGAATACCTTTCGTTAACATTTTTCCTTGTTAAAAAATATATTTGCAATAAAAAAAATAAATTAAAATGATTTTTTATAAATTGACGCATTTTTCAGAAGTAAGTAAATAAAACTAATATTTAGCTCTTATAAAATAAGTAGAAAGTGGCTCAGTGGGTAGAGTGCATGACTTCACTGAAAAAATTCCATCCAACATATGCACGAAAACGCCTGTACATATTACGAAATATTTCGTAATTTCGCATCACGAAATTCTGTCGTAAAATATACGAAATGTACGAAAATAATCAAAAAATAAAAGTAAGAAAAAAGTATGGCTCAACCGGGGCACGAAGTCGCAGTCTTCATATTTGAAGTCATGTACTCTACCCACTGAGCCACTTTCTGCTTATTTTATAAGAACTAAAAATTTGTTTTATTTACTTACATCTGAAAAATACGTCAATTTAAAAAAAAAATATTTTAATTAATTTTTTTATTTCAAATATATTTTTTAGCAAAGAAAAATGTTTACGAAAGGCATTCGTTACTTTCGTAAATTGCCTAAATTGCCTAAATGTTTTTCGTAATATATACGAAAGTTTCGTATATTCTACGAAAAAAGTCACTACGAAAGTTTTTTTTCGAAAAATGTTGCATGGATTATTTTCAGTGTTGAAATATGAAGATTGCGAGTTCGTGCCCCAGTGAGCCATATTTTTTTTACTTTTACTTTTTGATTATTTTCGTTCATATCGTATATTTTACGAAAGAATTTCGTGGTGCGAGCGTTTTCGTGCATATGTTGCATGTAATTTTTTCAGTGCAGGAACTTAGTGTGCGATAATGTGTGAGCAAAGTTTTATAAGAGTAGGCTAAATAGAAGTATGTAGTTGCAAAAATATTTACTATGTTTTGGCGTGTCACTGCCCATTTTTCTAACCATTAATTTTGTATTGTCAAGATTACTAAGTGTTTGTCTATATAAATCAACTTAGTAGAAGTTATTGAAAAAGAATATTTACTTTGAATGGGCGTGGAACTGCCCACTTCTGTAATCATAACGTAGTATTGTAATGGGAATTTAGTATGTGTGCAAAGTTTTATAAGAATCGGTTAAGTAGTAGTTGAAAAATATTATATATCGATGGCTTAATATAAAAAAGGCATATCTCGATTTTTTTGAGATCGTTTTTTGGTAGCCAACTTCTGAATACACCTTCCGTAAAGAACTAAGTAAGCTACTGTTGAAAATAACATTTGCATGGCTACTTAAAAATTATTATTTTTATGTTCAGTTTTTTCCTTCTCCTGTAAAATACCGAAAATTCGAGTTATGCCTTTTTTATATTAAGCCATCGATATGTATTCACTTTGTATGGACGTGAGACTGCCCACTCTTCGAGGGGACCAATCTGGAAGTACATTGTTTGAAATAAAGAAAAAAAAATTCGAAACCAATTTATAAATGGCGCAAAATACAAGACGGATTGTTAACCTTCTGCTTTTTTTTAAATCGGTTAAAAAAGTTTCGAAATAATATAAAGAAAGGTTAAAGAACTTATAAAGTTTAGCAATTATTCAAACACTAAAGAAAAAAAAAAGACAAATTCCAGATCTTAAAAACGAGGATTAATCCCCCAAACTGGAAACACTGCTCTGGTATTCCTTTTTCTCTCTCTCTTCAACTTACTTTTGCCCATTCTGTTGCATACGAGCACAATTGTTTATTTAGGGTCAATGGACCGACACCATGTTTGGCACGAAATTTATTGTGTGCTTCCAGACATTCATTCTGCAATTGCTGCAAAGTTTTGGCAGATTCGTTGCTTTTATGTGCTCCCGTTGGTATAGAAACAGCTGTATTGCGTGTTTTGGGTCTTTGACGATACTCATCATCGTCGGTGTTTTGGCGTTTGAAGCAGCATGAAAACATGATGCTAATTTTCAATTTATTTAATTATTGCAGCGCTTATTTATAATAACTAATTAAGAAACTAAACGCGTATAATTTGCTTATGGCTTTTTTTTCAATCTAATTTTAAATTTTATTATATTTTTGTCACTTCCGTTTTTAGGGCTTTCGTTTGATTTATTGTTATTTTTTTTTTCTCTCTTTCAATTCAAAAATAATTTATGTCTGGTTGTATTTCGTTTCAATTCTATTTTATAACTACCGTTAAAGCGTCTTGTAGTTTTCAGTTTCACTTGGTGTATTCGTATCTACGAAAGAGTTTTAAACGACAGTAAGCAATAAAAATTATACGAGTAAACAAAAAAGAAGAAACACACTGAACACTTCATATCCCATTATTGTGTTCTTATTAATCATTTATTTTTTGTATTTCACTGATAAGAAGTATAAGAACGACTATTGTGCATATTTTCTCTACATATTTTGCGGTTGGGTCGTATTTTTAGTTGATGCTGGTACAGGTTACGGTTACGGTTACAAAACTCTTACTGATAAGAAAGTATTAAAAAATTATTTTTATCGGAGCCGATATGCTCGTTAAATTGACTCAACTAGCTCTACGAAAAATATCTGTTTTCAAGGTTAGACAATATTTATGACTATTTTCCGCTAGAAGCTTAATATTGAAAAGGGCGCGCAAAGATATGGCAGTATCCCAGCAAATATTTTAGGTTTTCAAATGGTTTTATTTAGCTTACCGTGTTTGTGGAGTTTGTGCATAGGTGGGTGGAGTTTGGTTCAAATCCAGTAATTGAAAATTTACTCTTTTCCTGTTGACAGATTTATCTGAAATATTGTAAGCGCCTTTAATTTTGGTGACAGTTTATTTGGTAATTAGGTGTAGTTTTTTTTCTGAATGGATTACAAGAAAATTATTTACGTTGCAAATGTTTTATGTATAATTATTTTTTATTTAATATTTAGTTTTATATATTTTATACACTGGAAAAATTATTTTACATAATTTCAATGAATGGCGTTCATTGCGTTGCATATTTTTTTTTTGCAAAAATACGTTGATTCCATGTACGCATACGTTGTTTCAATGAAAATATTCATTGAATTGCAATGTAAAACGATTCATTGAAAGCATTTATTATTGTTATTCTGTAATAAAATCAATAAACCACTTCATTGATTTAACGTACTAGTACATTCGGTAAAAATTAATGATTAATTCATTGAAACAATGAACTTTTTCCTTGAAGTTTTGGTACAGTGTAGGTGTTAATAGGTTGAATAATAAGCAGGTAATTGTTGGATGTAAGTAAGTAGACGAATAATTAAAAAAAGGCCCAAATTACTCGCTAATGTTCACTTATGTTATCAAAATCACTCAAATATTTTGAATTTCTAAAGGGGCGGTTAGAGTGATTCTGGCGGTGGCTTAGTTCCTCTAGGAGGGCCTAGCTACGCCAATGGCAAAATATTAAACTAAAATATCTACTATACTTCAATAGTAACATTCAGCAGAAATATACTTTTAGCCCTGCCAAGAAATTAATAATCTGAGAGTTTAAAATACTAGGCTGAAATGTTGTAAAAACTTTTGTCTCTAATAATATCGAACACCTTTAGTCATATAAAATCTTTTTAGCTGAGCCAAAAAAGCGTTTCACCTCGAAATGGGAGATAATATGCTAAGAGCTCATTTAGATCTGTAAATGTGCATATGAAGTGTCACAAAATGTATAACAGTAAGACTTCCATTGCAGCATCGAAACGATGCTCTGCGTCGTTTATCTCAAAAACTGTTGAGCGCATGAAAATTTTTTGCAACAAGATTGGCCGCAAAATTTTATGCTCTACAATTTTTATAATAGATGTTAACATTATTAGAGCTATAGAAACCTCGGTAATTTGGGGAAAAATGGCAGTGACATCTGTAGCGCGATTCTGTAACTTTTATTACGATAATTGTATCGTTAAAATAAATATAACGAACATTTATCGAATTTGCTATTCGGTAACATTTATAACGATATTCGCTGTCGGTTAACTAACGACAAATATTTTGTTCTTGTTAATGAATAGACAAGAATCAGCTGTGCAGCCGTAGCATGCACTTTATGCCAACAACTAAAGTTATTGTTCTACAACAATATAGAAACATATAAACACTTGAATGTATAAATAACAATATTTCTATTATTTAAGCATTTAATTTAACATATATATCTCAAAATTAAAAAAAAATTATGAAAAAAATTGTCTGTACACTGTTTGACATCGACAAATTTATTTGTTTTTTCTATTCCTCTTTGCGCTTTTCGCTTTTTCAACAGAGATTCTACATGATATCGAATAAAATTACAGAATCACACTATCGTTACTGCAAGCAATTAAATATGTCGACAAATGTTACGATTGTCGGATCGTTAAAGTTATAGAATCCCGCTACTGATCTTGAATACATATATAACGACGCACAGTTGCTCATAATCGTTTTTTGTTGGGCAAAATTCTGTAACTTTTTAACCGGTAGCGAGATTTTAATATTTTTTGTTTAACGGACACCTTGACTCCTTGAACTTTCAGCAGTTCTTGTTTTTATTAAAAGCAGCTTAGCAGTTCTTGAGAAATTCAAGACCAAAGTCGAACTTTTGAATTTGTTTGATATTTTACATAAAAATTTGGGTTTGGTTTTTTAATTTTGAACCCCTTTATTTATTAATGTGCTGTTACAATAATGCAATCAAGCGACTCGAGTAAAAAAATTTTATGGAATCGCTCTGAGTGCTTTTCATATAAATTTTATGCAAACAATGGTTGTTTGCATTGTGGAAGCAACACGTAAATAAAAATAAACATTCTTATAAGAAACAAACAAATGGTAAAAAAAATATTTTTAAACCAACCTTTTGTTTAAATGTTCCAATTCTGGATTGGCGTGGCCTTAAACACTTTCTTAAGCTCAATATTAAAGATCGAGAGGGGTGCATGCAAAGTTTCATAAGAATCGGCGCAGTAGAAGAACTAGTTCAAAAAGCTATGGCAAGATTTGCCATTGAAAAAAAAACAGATCAGTTTAAATAAAAGGTTTTAAAAATACCATATCTACCCCTTGCCGCAATAGACTCATAACCCACAAAGAACATTAATTTTGAGTTAATAATGCAGAATTAATCGTCATATCGTTCTACATATTGTGTAAAAACCCATTGAGAGAAGAATAAACATAACTTTTACTAATAAGTTGTTAGTAAATTCAAAACTTTGAACTCGTTTTTTTTTACAAAATAAGTTTTTTTGAGTTATGATTCTATTGCAGCAAAGGATACATATGTGGATAAAAAACTATGTTAATAATAGTTAGGATCAAAATGGTTAGGAGAGGTCATTTCCAAAAGCTAGATCAAATAATTGCAAAGATATATGGGTTTTGGAGTACCCATTCGCCCGCTTCTACCCCGTTAGTTTTTTCCCCAACTTTGTACCTTGTATTTAAATTAGTTCGTACCAATTGTTATAACTTTCCAGCTAGCAGATAATTATTCATTACCTTTTACGGGGAGTACTCCTTCCCTTGAACCCCTTCTCTCACACCACGGCAGTTTTTACCTTACTTCATATCATGTTTTCAGACTAATTCATAGCAAATTTGAAGCATCCTGGTGTTATATCTTTCGAGTTAGCAGATAATTATTGATTATTTTATATGAGGACTACTGCTTCCCTCGCCCCTACCCCATCAGTTTTTTACCTTACTTTGAATATTGTATTAAAATTAACTGATAACTAATTTGAACATTCATACTTAAATAGATTTTCAGACATCATCTTATTATTAATTACCTTGTAGTGCCCACTTTTATATCCATCAGATTGTATTGTTATAGGTACCTAATATATGAACAAACCCAGTAAAAAAGTTGCTTCAAATAAAGCAGGTTTCTACTATTATGGAATAAAAGTAGCGCTGACAAACCTGCTGATATCGCTGCTGATTTTTGTATGGCGAGTTCCCGGCTTGGAATACTACAATTTTGCTCACAAAGCGCTTTTGAAGCGCTGAAAATCATCGAAATTTTCAGCACTAGAACTGAAAATATATGAAAAAATGGTTTGATGTCCAACGTACCAAGCACTCGACCAAAAACACTGTTGCAAAACGGCACCAAGAAACTCAAATAAACTTACTCTTCATTCTCGCTTAAAAATCTGGCCTTAAATCGTCACATCCGTGAACGTACAACTCGTCACGTAAAAACGCCATTTTCGGATTATGACATACGTGAACGTACTATAATCCCATACAGTTTATACGATTGACGTGTCACGTAATTCATTTTAGTACGATTGGCGATACGATCACGGATGTGACGATTTGAGCCCTGCTTTGGATCAGCACTATAAAATCGGCTTTTTTGTATAGCTTGTGTACGAAGCTTTTGTATAAGTAAAAAGCAAATACTTTTCTCGCTTCAAAACCTGCATTGCTGTGACGCTATGAAATCAGCTTCTGAACAAGCTCATATTTTAAAGCGAATAATGAAGCGCTTTATTTCTTTAGTGCTTAAAAAAACATGAAAGTTTTTTAATGGGAAGTTTCAAGTTGATAGGGCGTCTTGTGAAAATTTACCACACAATTTTATACTAATAGCAAAAAAATTAGCGTTCTTTGAATAATAAGTACAAAAGTATTAATAGGACTAAAGAGGACACTTTATCTTTCTCAAGGCGATTTTCTTTTTTTTATTATCCATTTTGGTTTTAAAAAATTTTTATTCCTAATTAAGTTATGAGTTTAGTCCAAAGAAATTTTAATTATTTTGGCTTGAGTTCGTTTTTAATTTAATATTTCAATTAAATTATATTTTTATTTAGAGATAAATGTGAAGCATGTAGAAAAAGAAAATTTTAACTACGCGGAGGGTTGAACTGACGTTTTGATAGGTCCCGCTAATCTCATCAGTAGAGATGAGAAATATTTCAGTACCTGTGATTTAATCACTGTTACTGAAAAATCACGATTTACAGTTGTGACAAAATTTGTCAAGTAACTGCTACTTGCAAAGTTGTTCTCTTCTATTTGTTACATACAGAAAATTATGATATTTCACTGTTTGTGTGGGTAATAACGTTTTTATTTGCGTACAATAACAACATACGAATAGTGTTGCTATTTCTTGTGTTTTCTTCTTCCTTATTAGTATTTCTTTTTAAAATTCAAAGTATATTTTAAGGCGTATTTAAATCTGCATTGGTACATTAAAGAACAACGTTTATGTTGTAGAGATGCATGTGTGTTTTAATAATTACATTGATATAAGAGAACTGAAAACAGTGATCGCAGTCACAGTTTTAAGTAACAGTGATTTTTAAATTACGTTCACTGTTCACGATGTTCTTTAAAAATCACGGGATCGCTCATCTCTAGTTTGCAGTAGTCAAGAGCTGAATATCATATATATTCACGCCTATCGTGAATAAAAGGTGAAAATTTTGTTCACGTGAACTCTTTCCCATGAACAAAAAATTGTGAAAAAAGTGTTCAAAATAGCACACAAACACAACAACAATACAAAGTTTGCGATCGCAATTTTAGGGGAAGGGGAGAAATCTCACGTAAAATTTTATTCGCGATAAGGGTGATTCATATATATTTTTATTCCTCTAAAATTTCAATTTGCCAAAAATAAAGTAATCTAACAAATATTTTGACATCTCATGCTGACTTTAGACGACATGTTTTTTACATATGGCTTGTTAGGTGTGTGAAACTTCGCATCTTTGTCAAAATTGTCAATTTACAGACGGTTTATAATATTTGCTTTCGCACGTACATGTGCAATTACATCTGACATAACCTCTGAGTGTTCACAACAGCTGAGTTTTTGCACAATTTTCGTAAATATATAAAGCGCTCTTTGCTTTTTAATATTGTTTCAGCCAAACCACACTTTTGATCATTTACTACAGCTGATGTCAGATACCTTGTCAGATGAAAATAGAACACACTCTAATTGAAAATTTTTCATCTGACTTTGCTTCTGTAAATGTCATCTGACAATGTTTCATATGTTTCACACGGCATGTATCACTTTTGCAGTGGGAAATTTGACAAGTCAGATGTAAAATACATGTCGTCTAAAGTCAGCATTAAATATAAACAGTACAATGGCCACCCATAAAACTCCTTAAAGACTACAATCGTACTAACTTCGCAAAAAAGACCGCATCCCATTATTGATGATACTTCGCGAGAAATGATAATTTCTTTCTGATCAAATATAAAGAAATTACTTGAAATAAAGATTCACTTTTTGAAGGTTAAGCAATATCTATATTCATTTCATTGGTGCTTTAACAAGTCAACAGTAGACTTCAACCATACTTTTGAAAAGTTTCAAATAAATCTTTATTTTAAATAAAGTTGCGAGAATAACTCAAATAATAAATTTAATAAGTGCATAAAGAAATTACATTTTTTCTAAAACTATATAAATATATGTGCTTTTAGCAGCATGCCACTCCTACAGTTAGAAATATTTTGATTGATTGCAAACACGATTTTTTAAAATAGTATGGTTCTTGTTATATATTATTGTTGTAGAATCATACTATTGTTCCACATTTGCTAAATGTAGCAATTTTAATGAATGCTAATAATGTAATGGTTAAACGTAAACATTAGTTTGTTTGTCGTAAACTAGTTAAGATTCGCAATAATTTAAAACTATAATAACTAAACATAGACCATATCGGGATATATGACATTGTTGACGCAACCATGACACAACCACATCTTTTCTCTGCGTGCAGACCATGTGGAAAAATTTGGAAATTACTTAATACTTTTCAAACGTTTATGATAGATAGGCTTATGAAATAAATTTTTTATAGACATTTGCTTCATAAGCCTTTTTTAAAGCATTTGATACTTTATCATGAATAAGGCCCAAAGACGATATGTTGTCCATAATATGTTGTCATAAATTTAAGTAGGGCACTTTGCTATCGCTTATATTGTATTTCGAATAAATTTTCTTTAAGTTTGGTTAGACGAAGCAAATATTTATTTGATGAAATAGACGTGGCCCATCGTTCAGAATAATAAGAGATTCCATTATGAGTATTTGCCTAAATTCAAAATGCAATTTATGAACGAATACTTGCCTAAATTAAAAATGCCTTTATTTAGTTAAATATTTGCCTAGTCTGACCAAACTTTTAATGGTATGGATATTATTTAATTTTTATTTATTTTATTTTTTGTTGATTTTTGTATTTGTATCGGTACGCTGTACATTTTCAAGCGTTCAAAAGTAATTTGTTTGGCTTTATTTCATTTATTTATTTTTAAGCAATAAAAGCGAAAAAAACACGCACTTGCTAAAAAATTCAATTGTCTTTATTATTTGAGCTTAACCTACAAATAATTCTTTAAAAAGTAGAATTGAATGAATTTTTCAAATATAAAACAGGAATTTACAGCACAAAAAAATATTACTTAATTAAATTTATCTTGTATGAGTTAAAGACACAATGCACATAATTGAGTGCTCATAAATGAATGATTCATATGCAGTCATATTATTGTAGATATTTTTTATTTTATTTATATTTTCCCTAGTAAACAAATTTGTGATAAACATATTGTTTTTATTGTTCGTTGGTTGGTTGGTTGGTCTGCTCCGTCTTCTTTTTTGTAAAGTTGTTGTTCATATTGTTGTAGTACAATAATATTATTGCCGGAATAAATGAAAACGTGAGTAAAATAGTAAATTTCAAAACAAGTCTATATGATATTAATAATACTGACTTTCAAGTACAAAAATTCTGGATGAAAATGAGGGGATATACAAAAGTGTTGGGTGAAATAATTAGTTTTAATAATTCATACTGTAGCAAGTAAATCATATAAGATAAGTAATTGATTGCATTTTGAGTCACGATTGCTGAAGATTGTGTTTGAAAATATAAAACATGATAGTATATCTCAAAAAGAAGTTAAAAATTCCATCTCTAATAAAATATAAAATCAATAAGTGAGGTATGAATTTTTTGTCGAACTGTATGATTTTTATCCAAAGTTATTTAAGTAGTTTCATTTTTAATTAATTCAGTTTTAATTTAATCTTTCGATCAAATTATTTTTTATTGAAGAAAAAAATTCTAAAGCATGTAAATATTGAACATCCAAAGAAAAATTTGGATGTACAGAAGGTTGAACTGACAGCTGTTTTGAGACTACCAAGTCTACTCATCAGAGCCCTTTACCTACAATACCAGTGACACTAGCAACAACACTGTAGCAAAAGTCCTACTAATTTTAGTAAGCTCAATCAGCAGGCTGTCGCCATCTCGCGGCGAGTCGCACCTATTAATGAACTTTTTTTTCGAAATGTTCGGAGCTTCACAAACTGCCTTTTCTTAGCATGTTCAACCATTCTAAGCTTTTTTTTCATTTTGGTCTGAAGTTCCAAACATTTAGAAAAAAAAGCTCATTAATAGATGCTACTCGCCGCGAGATGGTGACAGTCTTCTGATTGAGCTTACTAAAATTAGAGGACTTTCGCTACATTGTTGTTGCTACTGTCACAGGTAGTGTAGGTAAAGGGCTCTGATGAGTAGACTTGGTAGTCTCGAAACAGCTGTCAGTTCAAACTTCCGTACATCCAAATTTTTGTTTGAATGTTCAATATTTACATGCTTTAGTTCCACCTTCCATACATCCATTCAATATTTACATGCTTTAGAATTTCTTTCTTAAATAAAAAATAATTTGATCGAAAGATTAAGTTAAAAATGAACTTAAGCCAAACTAATTAAATAACTTTGGATAAAAATCAATAAGTACAAAATCAACTACAAAAAATAAAAATCAAATGAACCTAACGAATTGATTTATCTGTGAAACCGATAGTTACGGAAAAGTGAAGAGGACAGCTAAAATCTAGGCTGAAGGAATGTACTAAACAGCTTAAAACTCTACTGGTATATCAAAGAACCGATTCTCTTAAAAAAAATTCTGAATGGGCTCAACGCAACATCTCAAACAGACTATTCGCTATGGAGCGCAGCCCAAGGTCTCAAAAGACCAGTGCTACATAAGCCTCCATTGCGAGCTTCAAATGGCGACTGGGCAAGAATTGAAGCTGAAAAAGGTACTCTGTTTGTAAACCACTTGCAGAAAATGTTTTCTCCAAATACGTCTGATACCATAGTTTAGCTGCCACCAGTTCACGTTATACAAGATGCTACCTTGAGGTTCAATATTCGTGAGATTGAACATTGTATTGCGGGAGTAAATTCGGAAAAAACTCCAGGCGCTGATAAAATAAGTAATAAAATGCTCTTAGAGCTACCCTATACTGCAAAAAGGATAATTCTATTCATTTTCAACGGTATTTTACGCCTCAATTGCTATCCCGCAGAATGGAAGGTTTCGTTGATTACCATGATACCTAAGCCAGGCAAAGATCATACGAAGGTGGAATCCTATAGGCCTATAAGACTATTGTCTAACATGTCAAAGCGATTTGAAAAACTACTTATAAGTAAGCTAACACCCATACTAAATCGTACTCTATGCATTCCAGACCACCAATTCGGTTTTAGGAGACAACATAGTACGATTGAACAAACACATAGACTCGTGAACGTGGTTAGAAAAACCTTCGAAGAAAAGATATATTGTTCTGCGCTCTTCATCGATGTTTCTCAGGCATTTGATAAAGTATGGCACGAAAACACAGAAAAATAAAGGAATTTAAAATTAACATGACACAATTGTGATTGGAAATCATATTAAATGAAAGCGGCAGAGACATCATACCAGCTGACATTTTGTTGTAGAAGTATATATTTCAGTGGTGCCACTTTGAAATGTTTATCGTGTATAAAAATAAAATCGCTTATTCAAAATATACTTAGATGTCGCAAAATGTAAAAGCAAATATTTTTATTTTATTAAGATCTCGTTATTGTTATTGCAATTTTAATACTTAAATTTTGATGTTCCCTTTATTAAATCAAAGAGAATATTGACTAAAGGTACGGTCACACTTGGCAAATATTTACCAAAAAAAACGTAACCACTACTTTTGCCCATGGTTACTGTAACTTAACTTGGTTTATATATCACAAAATAAAGTCAATTATGCCGGAGAAGGCTATCTTTATATTATTTTTAATAAATGCGAACCCATATTTAAAAAAATATTGGAATTAAAGAAAATGCAATTTTAGCATGTCTGCTGGTCACGTTTTTTCGGCGAAAAATAATGACGTAGTAGCCCTTTTTAGCCAGTGAATTTTAAATGATTTTTTTTTTGAAGATCTCTCTTAGCCAGTGAATTTTAAATGATTTTTTTTGGAAGATCTCTCTTGGCTCTGGAGTTACGGGGTTAAAACTTTAATTTTTTGTTAATCATAACTCCTAGAATTAAGAACTGATATAAGTGATATGGGTGTCACGGTAAAGTTCTGTAAAATACCTTCCTACTGGTGTATACATTTCTGAAATCTATTAACCCATTGCGTGTGAAATGCAACTTTAAAATTTTGATATCTGACTTTTCACGCAGAGTTACCGTTATCTTAAAAACTAGTCGGTACAACGATACATAACCATGTATCCACTTTTATAGAGAACCTTCCATGCTTTTATTTGGTGTATTTTTGAAACTTGTCACCAATGAAATTCGTAAGTTATTGTACTTTAAAAATAAGTTTATTTTTAAAATCTCATTTTTATAGTGCCATAACTTACGAATTACATCGATGACAGCTTCCAATTATATATCAAACTAAAGCTTGGAAGATTTTATATTAAACTAAATACACGCTTAAGTACCGTTGTATCGGTCAGTTTTTAAGATAACTATGCTTTTACGTGAAAAGTCATATAAAAATTATTTTAAATTCCATTTTGCACGCAATGGGTTAATGGATTTAAAAATGTTTTACACCAGTGCAAAGATATTTCAGAGCTTTTTGTAATGACACCTGTATCGTTTATATCTGTTCTATATTGTAGGAATTATGATCAATAAAAAATTAAACTTTTGAGCCCCGTAACTCCGGAAACAAGAGTGGGCGCCAAAAAATCATACTAAAATTTTTAAGTTAAAAAGTGCTATTACCGCATAATTTTATTTTTATTTTTAGCAATGTTGGTATTCTTGACTTGTTTCAGAATATTTTTATTAAGCTCCTAATTATTTCATATTTCTCATTATGGCAGCACTAATTTGTTCATTGTAGCCCACAAAAATAGAAATTAACTTCGAGTATGATGTGGAAAAGTACATAAACGAGATTTAGCCGAAAAACATACATGATTCCACACATGTACATGAACTTGCCTCAATATTATAGAAATACAATTATATAGAAATATTATAGAAATACAATTATTTATTTTGACATGTGTATATCAATATAAATTTAATTATTTAAAAACTTAATACATATATATTGTTACATTTAAATTCTGTAATTTTCATTTTTATTTTATAATAAAAATAATTTCTAAGCACTGATTTGCTTTACATATTTTATTATATTGTCAACACTGTTTTTGTTTTGTAGCCAACAAAAATAGAAATTAGTTTAATTTGACTACGCGACAAAAGTAAGCATGGACAACAACCTGTAGTCGTGTAGCCGTGAAAATAATCATTTTCATATAGACACATGTATTCTATTTTTGACATTTTGTAGTCGGTAGCCTGCTGTTGTGAATGTATTTAATGCATAAGTGTGTTAGTGTTTATTTGCTTTGTTCATTGCTACAGTTGACTGTTGTGCTTAGTTGTGTAACTTGTTGTTGTTTATTTTTACATCAGTCGACTATGCAAACGACAAAAAACGAATTATCAGCGAAAATTTACTGCTGCTGGCTTAAAATTACCATTGTTTCATAATAATTTTAAATGAAAAATTTTTAATCTATCCTTATCTCTCTTTGATTTAAAATTTTTACAACAACTTTGTTATACGCGCTACATTTCATTTTAAATCAACATGACTATAACATTAATTTCAAATAAGTTTTATGTTAAAAAATAAATTTAATCATCTTGAATTTAAATGAAATTCATTTTACATACGATGGGTATTTATTTAGTGTATAGCTAAAGTAAAGTTTGAAGCCGTTATAGCTGCAGTGGTTAGCGCGCGGACTATCATGCAAGTGGCACGAGTTCAAATCTTGGCTGGGGCAACCAACTACAACACAAAGTATTACGTTGTCTATGCTATTAACTATCGCGTAAGTAAAATAATTAATAAAATATCTACATTAAAGTCATGTTGTTTCAGCTGATATAACATTAATTTAATATGATTCTAGGTGTTGTTTCAATATCAAATTCATGTTGTTTCAAATTGAAATAACTTTGAATCAACATGATTCTTCGTGTTGTTCTAATAACAAATTCACGTTGTTTCAACTCGAAATAACTTTTATTTGACATGATATTTCGTATTATTTCAGTATCAACTTCATTTTGATTTAACTGTACTGCAATATCAAATGAATATGAAATATAGTTAATTCAAAAGGATAAATCTTCCTTCAAGATTATTGTAGATCATGTTGTATTAAAATAAACATTAGATGGTTCGTAAAGCTGTCCGAGGCCTGGGACGCATGTGCAGTGCCCATAGGCGATATAAGTAAGCACTTATTGCGACTATACACAATTAATTTTTTTTGTATCAAACTCTAAACATTAGGGGCAAATGAGCTCTTTTGTACTAAAGTTTGCTTTTTATCCATGGAAATATACCTTCTTTGTAATGGATTTTGGTCTAAAGGACACAGTTAAACATGACAAAGGCGATGACGTTCTTAGGTTTGTTTAAGTTCGGAAGATTAAATAAGCCCTTTTGAAAATATCACTCCTCAATTCATTTAAAATGTTATTTTACTTTCGTAAATGTTAGAGCTATAAAAAATTGCAATCAATTGTGATCGCAATTAAAGTGATTTCGACCAAATTGATTTCATTCTTTGGTTTCAAAATGATTTAAGATTTCAAAATGAAATCTTGTAAAAATTGCAGTCTTTTGTGATTGCAATCATTTTAAGATAATTTTTGGAAGTTGTGTGTATTTAGTCGAACTATATGGGTTTTATCCAAAGAAATTTATTATTCAGGCTTTAGTTCGTTCAATTTAATTTTTAAAATTAAATCATTTTTTATATAGAAATAATTTTTCAAAGCATGTGGCAATTGAAAAGTACAAAGACCAATTTCTTGACTTTTGTAAGGGTCGAACTGAACATCGATGTTTTCGGGATTAACTACAATCCCATCGTCAGAGCTCTCTATACTCTATGCTACTCAGCCTCCAAAGTCAAGCGGTAAATATCTGGCATTAAACCAAATTGATATATTTTTTTGCAATCATTGAATGCAATCAATTTGATTGCAATCAATTTGATTGCAACCAATTTGATTGCAATTAAATTTTTGTTGAAATTATGCGATTGCAATCAAATAACAACTATAGTGAAATTCCAACATAATAATATAAAAAAACCCAACAAAACGCAGGTTTGTTAGCCATTTTATGATTTTTTTTTCAATTATTGGGTTAAGATTTATTTCTAGAAGAAGGAGTTTCATTTGAAGAGAACGATGATTTTGATTTTGATTTAATTTTGATTGCAGTTACTGAATTTAATTGCAATAAATTAATATATAAATTAATTAAAAAAAAATTGATTCAATCATTTTTGTCATTTTGTTTTCGTGATTTCCAAATTGAAATCATGCAATCAAATAATGATTTTGAATGCAATCAAAAATTAGCAAACATTAATGTGAAATCATTTGATTGCAATTGAACCGAATGCAATTTTTTACAGCTCTGGTTCTTGAAGAGTCCTTTCAAGTACATTTGTCTTGATTTGTTTTTGAGTACTGTCCCCCTATTCTGTAACTCGCTAAAGCTAAATCTCTATCGCTAAAAATCTATAAAGTCGATTTATCAATTTTTGGATACGAATACAATTTTCCAACGTGTCTTGCTAAATTATGGAATGTCTTGAAAATTGAATCCACCGACATTTTAGTGTTTTATGTCATCGCCAAAAATTTTTAATTTTGTATTTGTTCAGCATTTTAGCGATCGAGATTTAGCTTTAGCTTTAGCGGCTGCTCCTTCATATCACATGTGCTTTCCAACGCAGTCGTGTGTTGTCCTACCTAACTTTGCTGTACTCACATTGACAACATACCATAACTGATCTGTACAGGTGTATCTGCAGGGCATAATTGGGACAGGTCGCAATGGACCCTATGAAGTGAGATTCCTTAATTATTTTGTTAATAAATATTATACGATTAAGTATATAATTTAGTGCATTAAAAATCATTATTGTTGCTAACAAACAACATGACCTCTAAATCATGAATTTTTATTTCATTATTATATTAAATGTCTTTACTATTTTAAATATGACTTGTAGTGATTGTTATTACGGGATTTTATTTTTCAAACGGTAACCATTTCATTCTTTTGTATAGAAACAACAAAAGAAATTCACATTATTACGGTGACACACATACACCCAAGTAGCAACTCTTGCCTTCATCATTTTAATAAAAATATTCAACTAGCAAACGAATACTGCATTCACACACTAATGCACGCTAACGTATGTTTGTATAGCGTCGTTTGTACTCACACTTTCCCAATAAAAAAAGCCTATAAAAAATGTATGCATTCCAGCGGAAATTGCCTTAGAAATGCTAAAAATGAGGCATCATGGTAACAATACCGAGAACAAAAAAACCCAACAACAAAACAACTAACAATGGTAGTAACAACAACAAGGAAAAATGCTGCAATTTAAAATAACAATGCAATAACAATGTAGAGGTTGGTCTCGGTAAATAGTAAATTCTGAACTATTGTAAAGTAAAGAAACTCTCACTTTTTTACACAAATACAAATGAATTCATTGTACATACCCAGGAAACATTTTTGGCCGATATGTCTAACGTCAGGAAAAATCTGAGGCTTTACCAGACCATCAGCCAAGTTGTCTAAAATTCCCTCAGACATTTGTCAGAGCAGTAGGCAGTTTTCTGTTACAACGTTTCTGCACATTTTCTGAAATATTCCAGTAAAACAGTTGCTTCCAATTAAGCAGGTTTCTACTATTATGGAATAAAAGTAGCGCTGACAAACCTGCTGATATCGCTGCTGATTTTTGTATGGCGAGTTCCCGGATTGGAGTACCACATTTTTGCTCACAAAAGCGCTTTTGAAGCGCTGAAAATCATCAACATTTTCAGCATTAGAACTGAAAATATATGAAAAAAATCGTTCGATGTGGATTGACGTCGTTGACGCCATTTTGAATTTTTCTTATTTCGTTTCATTATTTATTTTTATTATTTGATTTATCGTGGGCCGAGCTTACGTACAAGCAAAACCAAAAATAAAAAAGAGAAAAATTGGAATAAAGAATCAGAAGGTGAAATTTGTTCGGCTCACCATATTAATAAAAGGAATAGAACTCATATTCTATTTCCTCATAAAATTTGGTTAAATAGCTGATGTTTCATTAATACTAGTATCCACGATCAAACGTGGTAAAAGCGAACAAAGGACGCCGATGATGACAGCATAGCGGCTGTCGAAATTAGTAGTACTAATCCGTTCTGCTAGTCTGATTAGGTATTCTAAAATTTCCACTCTTAAAAAAATAATTTGAATCAGGCATGGCAAAGTTGGTACAATTGTACAATTTTTGGTACAATTCGGATTTTAAAAGTACAATGGTACACCAATGACTAATTTAGTACAATTAATAATTTTTCTATTGTTCTATAGAAAACGTACTTATTGTAGTTCATTTAGTGTGATAAAATATTTTATCCTTTTCCACTTTTATCTGAATTGAGTTTAAATTTTGCGAAGTATTGGAAACAAAGTTTGACTTAAAAGTGGTCAAATAAGGTTAGCCCATAAAACGTCGCTATAATTTCAAGCTCTTACTGATCATGATACATATTAGTCTGGAAGAAATACAATTTTATAAATTTATTTGCATTGAGTAAAGGTAAATTTTTCGGAACTTTATTGAAACTATGTATGCATGTCGTTCTACCTACCAGTAGCTAGCTTGTGAGCTATTTTAGGTTGAAAATAGCATAAGCTAAATCCGAGTTAATCAGAGTTTACCTTTTGCCACAGATATACGTACAGAAAATTGATGTATTTTCTATACTTAAAAAATGTTTCAAAAATCAAAAATCTATTTTGGTACAATTATGTCCAAAAAAGTACAATTTTAGAGAGCAATTAGTACAATTTTAAAATCTCATTTGCCATCCCTGATTTCAATTTACATTAATTCAATTATTGTGAACTTAAGCCGAATAATAATAACTTCCGACTTATATTTTTATTAATTTCATATTTTTACTCAATGTTTGTTATTTTAACTTCAACTAGTATCGAACGAAAAACCTTCAGGTTTGAAATCCAACGTACAAATCACTCGAGCAAAAACACTGTTGCGAAACGGTACCAAGAAACTCAAATAAATTTACTCTTCATTCTCGCTTAAAAACCTGCTTTGGATCAGCACTATAAAATCAGCTTTTTTGTATAAGCTCGTGTACGAAGCTTTTGTATAAGTAAAAAGCAAATACTTTTCTCGCTTCAAAACCTGCATTGTTGTGACGCTATAAAATCAGCTTCTGAACAAGCACATATTTTAAAGCGAATTATGAAGTGATTTATTTCTGTAGTTCTTCAAAAAGCATGAAAATTTTTTACTGGGATTATCCAATTAATATGAAACTAGTCTGAATATTATCCGAATGTAATTTTATTTTCTTTAAGACATAAAAATAAATACCGTCCACATTTTCTGATCTACGTCTTACGACTTTTAGCAGTCACTTTTGCACATTGTCTGATTTTAGTTTTCGTTACAATTCTCATTTATCTCTTGAGTTTATACACATAACTAGTTGAGTTTTTAAACTGTATAAAATATGGGTAAATGTTTTCTGATGAGCTACCATAAGCAGCACAACAATGCATGGTGAATTTTGAACGACATTTCTGATAAATTTCTAGTTTTAGCTCCAACTTTTCGCCGACACTAATACGAGAGGATGTAAAAAGTATCAGTTAAATCGGAACGTTTTCTGATATTTTGTCAGACATTTTTCCGACATTATTCAGACATGTCAAAAATTCCTTTAGAATTTCCCTCGAAAATTCGTCAGAATTCATACAGAGTTCTTGTAGACATTTTGGCATAGTTTTTAGAAATTCCTCAGACAAAGAGGTCCGTAATCTTGTCAACCACTCCTATGATTTCCGGTACGTTTTCTGACCTACTTTGAATACGAATTCGGCATCTTGTGCAGACTTTCTGACCAACTTCGGACCGAGATCGGAAAAAATTATTATTATTATGAGTGGTTGACAAGAAACCGCACCTCTTTTTGTGAGGAAACTCTAAAACTTATGACGAAATATCTAAGAGAATTCTGTACGATTTCTGACATAATTTCTAGGGAAATTCTAAAGGAATTTTCGAGATGTCTGAGCAATATCGGAAAAATGTCTGACAAAACTTTAGAAAATCTTCCGAAGTATCTGATACTTTTTACATCCTGTCGTATTAATGTCAGAGAAAAGTTAAAGCTTAAATTATAAGTTTATCAAAAATGTCGTTTAAAATTCTCCATGCATTGTTGTGCTACTCATCAGAAAACATTTACCCATATTTTATAAGTTAAAAAACTCAAATATTTTTGCATATAGCCTCAAGAGATAAATGAGAATTATTATGAAAAGTAAAATCAGAAAATGTGCTGAAGTGACTGCGAAAAGTCGTAAGACATAGATCGGAATATGTGCAGACTATTCGTTAAATGTGTTAAAGAAAATTAAATTGCCTTCTTATAATGTACAGACTTGTCTGATACTAGTCAGATAATATTTCAGAAAATGTGCAGAAACGTCATATCAGAAAACAGCCGATTACACTGGCAAATGTCTGAGGGAATTTTACACCAGCTCGGTTGATTGTCTGTTAAAGTCTCAGATTTTTTCTGACTTTAGACATGTCGGTACAAAATGTTTCCTGGGTACATACATACACGCATAAATAAATATGTAAGCTCAAACACTGTGTTGGGGCTCATCACTAGCCGAGAAATTGAAAGAAAATCTGGGCTTTTATGCCTGCATATAACAATGAAAAGTAACAAACATAAAAGATATAGTCGTACACAAACAAACTCACTCCTTTTTCCCGTTTCATAAAAAAAAAAACGCAACAATAGCAAATGATGAACAAGTTAATTGAAATGTTGAAGGTGTAAGCTAACAATTGTTTAAACGTGCAATAATTACAATTTAATAAGACAACTTTGATGAGCTTTCATTCCTGCATTGTTTGGGGCGTAAGTAATTTATTGTATCGCACAGTAGGGCCTACCACAAAAAGGTAATAGTAATAGTAGTTACCTACTTGACTTGAGCTTCGATATAAACGAATGCTTGCTTACTAAAGCGAAAATTTTTCCAAACAAAATTTTTCGATAAATATTAGCAAATCTAAAAAAGAACCGAATGATCGCTAAAGCAAACTTCTCGCTTTAATGTCGCGATAATAAACATTCGTGAACTTGCCAAAGATTAAAAAAAAAAAAAATGTTCGATAACACTGTGCAATATTTTTGAAGTCATCGAGTGAAAACTCCTTCTCGTTTGGAATTTCTCGAAGTACTTATCAAAGCTAACAAAACAATATTTGCGTTTTGCTAGTTTAGCTTCTGTTCAGATCTTATGGCCTCATGTATATTTTGTCTAAAACTTAATTATTTCGAAAAACATACAATTTTCTCACGGCTATATTTCGGAAACCAATTGGAATTTTATTTTTCTGTCTTCGGCTGAATTCCAGCTATAGACTAGGACAAATAACCTGAAAAACTGCATCTAGTGCCTCAAAGTTGCTCAAATGTCGAAACATTTTAATTTTTATATCCTTTTGCACAATATTTGGCCCATAGCTGACAAACTATAAGAAATTCAGAAAGAAATATTTAGAAGAAATATTCCATATAATGTAGTTCATAGTTTTTCAGAACATTTTAATACTGGAAAATGTTTGTTTTTAATTATATTAAAATAATAATAGAAGGTTAACCTTTCAAAGTATTATATGCGAAAATACGTGGTCTAGGTTCAGACGTCGTACAGTGCTTCCAATTGGAAAAATGGTAATAAATCTGTATCTTTGAAACTTGTGAGACAATTACAAAACGATATATACAAAAATTATAGAGGAGGACATAAGCTTTAAGAATGTTGAAATTTGGACACCCTATTGAAATACCAATGAAAAACTTTGTCGGCTTCATGACCTTTGCAACTATTATCCGATTTTATTCAAAGCTTATAAATAGATAAAGAAAATACAGTTAACTTTATTAAGATATCTTTAATATTTTCAAAGATATTTGGTTTTTAGTTTTAAATTTTTGGCCTCGACTTTTTCTCCATTTATTTCATCTCCGGTAATACACTGAAAGAATTTATAAATCTACTGAAATATTTTCGTTAGTTTCTTTCACCAATCCAATGAAGTCTTTCACAGTTCCAAGGAAACTTCACGAATATTGGGCTAGAATTTCATTGGAAGTGCTTCACTAACATTCATAAGTTACGTTAGAAAATTTCATTGGATGTATGACAACAACATTTTGTCACAGTCAACAGTGCTCTTGGCTGGATTAGTTAAGACGTTGCCTACAAAGCAAATGATGAGGAGAAGAGTCTGAGTTCGATACTGTGAGCGGTCATCAATATTACAAATATTTCTGATATGTATTGGCGTCTATCGTACGCGTTTCAACAATGGAATTGTCAATAAATTAAAATCTTATCTTGTATATAGGCCACACAATTTTTTGTCGTACACTTTTAAGTATCTTATTGTCCACCAATATTGGTCAAACGTATATGGTTTAAAAGGTATTTTTCTCTAGACATGCACAATATATATTTTTGCATAAAAAACCGGTTACAAAACCGGTTCCAAAACCGGTTACAAACAAACCGGGTTACGGATAAAGTGGTCGAATTTCGACCACTGGGCGGGATCCTAATAGTCAATAAAAGAGATAAGTTAATGAGGCTACTAAGTAGTGTAATAATTTCATTAAAACAATGAAAAAATTTCATCAAAATAATGAAAGAGTATCATTAAAATAGCACAGTCTTAAAACAAAACAATTTCATTAAAATGATGAAATAATTTTTAGCAATATAATCAAATATGTTCAGTAGCTTAGTGTAATTGTTACATTGGAGCAATGAAATTATTTCATATATTTAATGAAATTTTGGTTAAAATCATTTTAACAAAACTTGTCTCATTTTTCCAGTGAAGCGTGACGTTGGTTGAGTTTTAATGAAAATTTTCATTGGATTGATGTCAAAACTCATAGAGTTTATGAACAAAATTCTTTCAGTGTAGCATAGCCAAAATTTTCAAAAATATATTTTACAATTTTGAACACAATCTTTGACAATATGCAGGAAAAATTTTTCCATTTTCGATTTTTTATAAATTTTAATATATATAAAAATATTATAAATTTCGCATAAAAAAAATATTTTTCGTCATTGTAGTCTGTCTGCATAATTCCGAAACCAACGAGTACACTAAAATATAATGTTAGAACGGCTTAAAGGTAATTTTTTTTCAAATTTTAATGTGGTTTTGTAAAAAAATTGGATAATCCCTTTGCATAAAAAAAATTTCATAAATGCAAAAAAATTTCATAAAAATTTAAAAGAAATATTATACATACATACTAATTAATATGTTGAAAATCTATTTTGGCGACTTTTAAAATTAATTTAGCGAAATACTTAGTTCAAAGAATATCTAACAACACTGGCCTGGACTATGAACTTTAATGGGTCGTATGATTGACATAAACTGAATAAAATTAATCATACGCAAAAAAAGGAGGAAAAGGAAATGTTTGTTAATTTTCCAAAACATTTTTATTCAAGATATATCGTTAACTGAAATACTAAAAGTAAGTAATATTAAATTTTAAATCCCATGTTTAGTTATTTATCAGCCATGTCATAATCTCCGATTGGAATGCTTTTCATTCCTTATTTGCATTTCGAACGTTATTGTTTTAAAATTTTCAGAATCTGTGATTTTATATTTTGATTGTACAGCACTAAAGTTTTAATACCTAAAGGAGCCACAACAAAAACCGGAGATCTGGTGGGGCACATGAGAATACTACGCCAGTTTGATTTGATCGATCAAATGCAACCGACACTAATCATAAACAATAAATTTGGCGTTGTAATTACCGAAAGTAGCCAATGGCAGAACCACACTACATGGCACTAATAGAAAAAGTATTCAAACATCTGGAGTCAAAATAAGAATAACCCATATACGACTGCAATAATTTGTAAACAAATGCTTCAAATTGCATTTATAACTTGTTTATTGCAATACTATAAGTAAATTTTCATATATAAATAACATATTTTTTAAACTTATTTAATGATGGTAGAATAAATAAATAATTAAAATATATAAATATTTTACATCAATTTAATTCAAAAATTATAAAAAGTGACTTTTTCATGAAATGATTTCTTTTACTTTATGCACAACACAATACGAGTACATACAGAATAGCAATAAAACGCCCATATAATTTCGCATGAATATCAATTGAGAATGTAAATAGAATCTATTCATCCATTGCGTTACATACATACATATGCATGCATGTATGTGTGACTCTATTCATCACTCAATTGTCATTAGCAAATCCATTAGGGTCGATATGCCTGTATATGTAATTCAACTTGTGCCAACATTATCATTAGTAAACTGATGTATTTTTTTTATGAGCATTGGGCCAGGCTTACAAGAAAAGCATGAAAATAAATAAAAACGGAAATATAATTTACACAAATACATTCAAACGCAAACAACAGCATATTATACCGTTATCACATTACACACATGATGTAAATTGTGGATATTGCTGTTGTTCTTCTATTCTTAACATCCTGCTTAAATATATGTCAGCACTATTAAATGTGTAAATTGTATCATTAGCGATACTCATAGACAGACACACACAACTGGTATCCAGTGAATGTTAGCATATGATTTTTGTTTGTTTGTTGACAGCATTGTTTGTGAGTATATGTGTGTAGTTATACACATTTGAATGTATGCAATGTTTGACATTTTATTATCGTCGTGAAACAAAATTTGTAGGCATAATACTTTGTAATGATAAACATTTCCGTATTAGTGTATGAAAAATGAATAAAGGTGAAATACTTTTTAAGGTTAAGTCGAATTTAATTTATCTTTTACTCAAAAAATACAACTTGCAAATTTCGGAGAATGATAAATAGTCGTGGGTGTTAATGTCAACTTGTATACAAGATGAAATAAACATTTCATTAGGTCTTTTCAAATTAGTATATGCTACTCAAGTTACAAATATGCAATGTGGTTAGGGAAGCTCTAATATTAATATGCTTTAAATAAATTTAGTAATAAAAATTAGTAAGAATAGAAACAATGTTGCCAGAACATTAAAACTGATATGGGCTAGATTCAAAACAAATTTATATTTTTTGTCTTATGAATTTTTGATACTGCCTCTTCAACACTATTGGCTAAGAATTATTAAAACTTTTATTGTCGGTAATAGTATAAATACTTACTTTAAAATTGAAATGGCAACACTGAGTAACATAACAAGTACCATACAAATCTATGACGCTAAAAGTGACAGTTAAAAAAAACGATAAATTATATCAATCAACGTGTAAATCCTTAATGATGTTTTAGCCCACATTTCTACAAACATTGCTGTTTATTTATAAATTTATGTGCATTTTAACTCATTTACACACACTCTCATTTATATTCTATATGAGCCATTTCTAACCAACCATTTTATTTTGGTTTGCTCCGACTTTTCTGGTTTGTCAACAGAATTAAGGCACATACATATATATTAGGGTAAGCCAAATAATTTTTTTCAAGTTTTTTTTCACTTTATACTCTAAAAAATGGGTTGGTAGACACGTCAAAAAAATTCTCTCCAAGTATGTGCTATTAATTTTATTAGGAAAGTCCTCCACCTCTCAATTTTTTTATTTTTTCCTTATTATTAGAAAGAAAAATTCATATGTCGGTATTGACTATTTAGAAAAATATCTCGTTTCATATGCTTGTAGGAAATTGAATTCTCTACAAAAAAATTCTGCCACCATTTTTTTTATAAACCTCACCGTTCAAAAGTTATGAAAGGTTGAAGTTTGATTATTTTCTGATTATTATTTTTTGATTATTAATTGCCAGAAAATAATCAAATTTCAACCCTTAATAACTTTTGAACGGAGAGGATGACAAAAAAATCATGTAAGACCTTTTTTGTAGACAATTCAATTTCCTACAAATATGTGGGACTAAATATTTTTCCAAATAGTAAATACCGAGATATGAATTTTTCTTTCTAATAATAAGGAAAATATAAAAAAACTGAGAAGCGGAGGATTTTCCTATTAAAATGAATAGAGAACTTTTATGAGGTGTCTAACAACCTATTTTTCCGAGCATAAGTGAAATTTTTTTGGCCCCCCTAATACGTATGTATGTATGTATGTTTGAGTGAATGTGTGTATGTGTATGAACGAGAAACATTCATGAGCATCCTGATATAAAATGCTAAAATTTAGAAGCCTTCTTGTTACTATTAAATGAATTGAAGGACATTTCATTGTTTTTAGCTTTTCATGAGTATATTTATTTAATATGTTAATCGGTAAATGTATGCTTGGCTTTATTTTTATAAATTTGTTTTGATTTGATTAGTTCTGGAACAACAACAATTGGTAATTAAAAAATTGATTCTTTTCAGTTCTCATGCTATATAAAAATGGATGGATAAATGAAGTTGTCATTGGAGCAGAAATATTCTACAGCTAAGAAATGTTTGCATAAATACGTATTTAATGCAACACTATGCAACAAACACAACTGTCGCCTTTTTTCTCGTCTTGTGTCTCTCTAAGTACAAAAACAGACGAAATTTAAAATTCAATGGCTAAGACTTAAAAATATTTTTTTTTTAAATAAAATTTTGAATTTTTAAAGAGGCTGGAGAGACTTGGAAAAGACTGTAACGTGCAAACAATAATAGTTATTTTTACGTTACATAATTACAACCTAATTCACGAAAAATTTTTTGATTAATAAAATACTTATAAAACAAATTTTGTATGAAAATTTTTTATAAGTATTTTTGTATGAAAATTTGTTTTATTAATCTGTTATAAGTCAGAAAAATTTTTTATGAGTTAAGGCATTAATATATAGCATAGTAATATAATAAATGAAATTTATTTGCTGGTGTTTGAGCATTGTCTATATACAGCATTTCATTGGTGCTTTACCAAATCCTCACTAGACTTCAAACACAATTTTGAACAGTTATAAAATCATCAGTTCAAAAATCATTTGAGAGTTCACAAATATGTAAATGATTTTCAAAAATTAGCAAAGTAGGATTTGAAAATTATACAAAACCCAGCTTATTTTTGAAAATCATTTACATATTTGTGAATTCTCAAATGGTTTTTGAAAGTCTGTACATAAGATAAAGGGTTTGTAACTGTTCAAAATTATGTTTGAAGTCTACTGACGATTTGGTAAGGCACCAACGAAATGCTGCATATAGACAATGCTTAAACACCAGGAAATAAATTTCATTTAAAATAAAATTATGACAATATGTAAAATAAGCTTCATAAAAATAGTAATATTACCCATTATTATATTATTATATAATAATAAATAAAACCACAATGCGACAAATGAAGACTTTTGGAAAAACACAAGAACTGGACAGCACAGGTTCGATTGTACTATTACGGGGTATTGAAACCCTATACTCGGCTTGGCGAATTTGGTGACCAATTTTTTTATGGACCTTCAAAGTTTCTGAAAATTAATGTGGCCTCAAAAAACGGTTTCATCAGTATTTGGCCAACAGCTAATTCAAAGTTAATGGTACGGCTTAGCTATATATAGCAATAATGTAGCTAAGAGTCCGCTTAATAGATTTTTTTAACATTTTATGGCAAACATTTTTTTCGTGAACTTTTTGTTGAAAAAATTATGGAAAAAAAAACTTTTTTTTCATTCTTTCAAAATAACTCACAAGAGCTCGACATTTTTTACTAACAATGTTTGGCAAACTTATAGTTACGGTAGAGCTGAACAGCTTTTGTGAACATATCAATACAAGCTGAACGTGTCTAGGCACTCTAAGAGCTTACACAGACCACTACTTTTTACCTTTAAAATGGTAGTTTTTCACTATTTTTTTATGCTAAAAGAAATATAATTTTTTGAAAATAGTACATTCAAGTGCATACTTCTCTGATGTGTTATGTTGTATTTCATTAACATTTTGTGCCCAGAAAAATAATATTTTCCTGCACTTTTTTTTATATATAGAAAACATTTTTTTATTCACTTTATTCAGCATAACTAACAGGGACTCCAAATTTTTCACTACCAATATTTGGGCAAAACAACAAAAAAATTTTAAAATAGTTGAACATGCTAAGAAAAGACAGTTAGTGAGGTTCCGAACATTTAGAAAAAAGTTCATTAATAGGTGAGACTCGCTGCGAGATGGCGACAGTCTGTTAATTGAGCTTACTAAAATTGGTAGGATTTTCGCTACAGTGCTGTTGCTACTGTCACTGCTAGTGTAGGTAAAGTGCTCTGATGAGTAGACTTGGTTGTCTCGAAACAGCTGTCAGTTCAACCTTCCGTACATCTAAATTTTTCTTTGAATGTTCAATATTTACATGCTTTAGAATTTCTTTCTTAAATAAAAAATAATTTAATCGAAAGATGAAATTAAAAAAAAAATGAACTTAAGCCAAACTAAGTTTGAATTAGCTGTTGGCCAAAACTGATGACACCTTTTTTGAGGGCCCGCTGATTTTCCGAAAATTTGGAGGCCCATAAAAAGAAATTGGTCACAAAATTCTCCAAACTAAGTATAGGGTCTTAATACCCCGTGGTAGAGGCGTAGAAAAATTAAATTGATTCATATCGAATAAAAAATTGTTTGCTGGGTCTTGTATAATTTCTAAAGCCTACTTTGCTTATTTCTGAAAATCATTTACATATTTGAGAATTCTCAAATGGTCTTTGAAATTCTGTACATAAGATAAAGGATTTGCAAAATTCTGTACCAATGAATTCTGTACCAATGAAATGTTGCATATAGACAATGCTTAAACACTATCAAATAAATTTCATTTAAAATAATATTATGACAATATGTCAAATAAATTTCATAAAGATTTTTTTATTCAAATATTTTCGAAATATCCTTTCCATATTTGCTTTGTCGAGTCAAATGAAATCGCAAAATTTCTTGAATTTTTTGAAGAATTTAGTTTCTGTGACAAACCTGTATATCCTAAATGTGCCTTTAACGATTGCATAAGCTTTTACAAAAACAAGGGCTATGTTTATTTCGCCAAAACTTTGCCACGTCTGACCTTGCATTGAAAATTCTACACCTTAATAATTCCAAGTCTTATACTAGCATTAAATATCCATACCATTAATGTGCCTTTTATATCATATACTTTTATAGCTATAATATACTTGTATTGCTTCATTCTCTGCTAAACCCTCAAAATATTTATACAAAAATACTATTATATGTATAGCTATTTGTCAATAAACCAAATTTTGTAAAATCAAAACTATTTTAACTACTCCCGTTTTTTAGTAAACAGCCAAAACTTAACACGAAAACATAAATAACTTTAAAGTGAACTTAGTTAAAAAAATTATAATAACTACAGCGATATAGAAGTAGAAAGAACTAAAAATTTTTAGTCGGCTAAGTCGAATATTATGAAGCCATTACCCGCGAAGCAAAAATAATTTGCTTAAGGGCATAAACATAACATAATATTTTCAATTAATCTCGACGCATAGTGGCGTAAATTAAAAAAAAAAGTAGTATGGAACTTCTAAACTACTGAAGGTATTTGTCTAGATTAATATGGTTGCAGAGAAGGAGTCGAGTTGTCCGAATATTTTCTGTTGAAGACTGCAGCTGTGCCAGAGGCGAATATACAGGGGGTGAAAGTTGGCTACCCGGGCATGGAAAACTTTGTGCGGCTTGTTACTTTTTTAAATACTAACCGATTTGTAAAATTTGAAGCGAGTTAAATTTTGATAGACAAGACAAAGCAAAACAAACACCAACATACTTAAACAATGAATTATTTCTCATAAATATAATACGATTTCCTAAATTGCGACATGTTGATTTTACATTGCCCTAAAGTGAATGTCATATTTTTATGAAATATTGTTCTGAACCGACTTTCAAAAAAAGAAGAGAAAGTTACACAGGCCACAAAAAAAATTTTTTTGAGCGCAACAACAACATTTCTAAGCAGTTTAATGTGCTAAAAAATATTGTATCCTCAGTTTCTTCCTATCACCCATAGATTTTTTTAATGCGCCTGTCTAATATTTTCATTAGGTATATCAGGTATATATTTCACCCTAACTCGAGAACCGCAAGCCCGAGTTCGATTAAAAACACTAAAGAGTGCATTACACAATTTTCTTCCAACTGAGCAAACATATTTTTTCGATTTGCTTGACGCTGTCGGAGTCCTTCACAAATTAGGATCGAAAAATAAATTTTTTCATGCAAAACTAAAATTTTTTTCTTTTTAAAAACTCATAGAAATCTTAGAACAGCAATAATCTTGATTTTTATTTTTGTTCTTGCGAACACAATAAGCCAGATATCATGCAAATCTATAGTCCAATGTTGATTTTATTACCAATTAAGTGAATACACCCAGACACTTAAAAGGTACTTCCGGTAATAACTTGTTTTCTGTGTGAAACAAATTAAAAGGCGTGCTGTTGGCTGAAGGGGCTAGCGCGCTGACTGCAGACTCTGGTCCTTGGTTCGAGACTAGTTTCAGGCAAGCCATCAAAATAATGAATTTTTTTTATGTGCATTGGTGCGCCATTGTGTTGATTATTGTTAGACTGCTAAAGTGATGAAGGCATAGCACTTACCAGTATCGGTAGCAATTAATACTGATATTAATGCCCCTCCTTCGTCGGTACTGTAGCAGAATCGTCGGCGAAGTAAAATAACTATTAAAATGGCTACCGAGCTTAATGCCACTACTTGATACCAGAAGCGCTGCAACACTGCTCTACAAATTTTAACAAAAACGTGCAATAGCACAGTTGAGGAAGAATTAAGCTTTCTACTTATCTCTGTTTACCACCTGTTCTCTTCACACTATCCATTAATTAATTAACTGTTAGGCATTAATTGCCTGAGTGTGTTACTTCTCAAAATCTGAATGCATTCACTTAACTGCTAATAAAATCAACACTTCTACATAGATGTTCATGATGCTATTGCTTATTTTCTTCGTAAGACACATTTCCTTAAGAAAAATAGTTAAAAGTTTAAAGTTTAAAAGTTAAAAGTTTTCGCAATTGCAAAACATCTTATGGGTTTTTAGGGAGAAAAAAAATTTTTAATTTTGCATGCAAAAGCACTTTTTTCGATCATAAATTGTGAATAAATCCGAGAGCGTTGAGCGAATCAAAAAACTATGCTAACACATTTTAAAGGTACACAGAAAAAACTAAATTTCGTTTTCTATAAAGGAATTCAATGAAATAGTAAATATTTTGTCTATGAACGGACCTACAAACGAATTTGTAAATGAGTAATTCCATTTAGCCGGGTGTGACCACTTTACACATATTTTTTGTTATAAATAAAAAAAAAAATTTTTTTAATTAAAAAAAGGTTGCGAACCGCAATGCCATTTAGCTTAAAGTTGTTGAATAACGGGTGGACACTGAAAGAACACGATTCCTGCTCAGAATGTTCGTCAGAAGGCTGCGACGGGTGTGACCTTTTAAATCTTAATTTTAAGGAACTATGACTTTCAGCATAAATTCTGTAAAATTTTTACTATAACGTACACAATAATTTTGGTATAGCTGTCTCATCAAAATGTGTTTTTAGCTGTATTACGTATTTACTGTTTGACAAAAAATCTGTTTTCTTAACAAAAAAACTATTTTTAAAATGTGACGGGTGTGACCGACAGGTGTGACCTAATACAAAACTTTAAAAAATTCGAAGAAATAAAGCTTTTTTTGGATATCATTAACATAAATAATATAGAAATAAGTCATAAGAAAATAATAACACGTTAAATTATTTGCTATCCGTTCTATTATAGACAGCAGAATACTCTAGCTGAGTATTTTTTTAAATTCAATAAAAAGCGAAAAAGTATATTCTTTTCAGAGATAAGGTTTTTTATTAATAATTAGAAAGGGAAGGAAAGAAAATCTGAAATAAATATTCAACATACAAAGAGGGAGAGCAAAATGATTCATGGATGATCATTTAAAAGTGCCTCAAATTGCTTAAAAAATATTAAATAATGTATTTTTTATTTTTTCTATAATTGTCATGCTATAATTCTATAATTCTCATGAGAGATTTTTATTAAAAATAAGAAAATTATTTTTTCCTTGCATAGGGCCGTTTTACGTGGAATCACTCAAATATAGACAAAAATACCTCAACAATTTCATTGAAAAAAAAACGTGTTTATTCAGTGAAAAAATTGTTTGAATCTATACAACAATTTGTCTAAACATATTTAAAAATTCTAGACAAAACAATTTACTAAATCAAACAAAAATATTTACGGGATTTTCTGAAAAATATCAAACAATGTTTCTGTCTGAATTTATTAAACAATTAGTCTAAAAATGCTAACAATTATTAAGCAAAATAATTTACTTAATTAAACAAAAATACAAACAAAATTTTTGTCTGTGTCATCATCATCATCCATTAATCATTTATGAGATTACACTTTGTTAAATGTGTTCAAGTCTGAATGTTTATCTAAATACTCTACAAAAATTAATGAGAATTAGTGCAACGACATTAACTAATCGATTCAATGAAAAATCTTTTGTAAACAAACTTGGTACAATTGCATTCCTCTTGCTATGATTGTTGTTGTTGTTATTTGTGTGTATTACCATATTTACACTATGCAACTTTGTTGCATGCAACTCTCTTTTTTCAGTGAGAAAGACAGAGAAGAAATACAAAAAGTGTACATTTCTATTTCAACACTCTCACTTATACCGTATTTACACTACGCAACTTTGTTGCATGCAACTTCTTTTTTTCAGTGAGAAAGACAGAGAAAAAATACAATATGTATACATTTCTATTTCAACACTCTCTTTTAAAAAGAAAATTGCGTGCAACAAAGTTGCATAGTGTAAATATGGTATTAAAATGAAAATTGCATGCAACAAAGTTGCATAGTGTAAATATGGTATATGTCGTCATCGCGGAGTTTTTTTTACGACACAGTTGTTATTGTTGTTTGTGGTGTTTGCGTTCTAAATAAAAGTCAAACAAACAATTCATAGATTATGGACAGAACATTTACTGAAAATTAAATTTATTTTTAGACAAACTTTTGTTTGAAAATTTTTTGGTAATAATTTTTTCTGTGTAATTTTGCAATCCATACCTTTGCGTTTTTTGATCGAACTCGGGCATACCGTGCTCGAATTAGGGTGAAACATACTGATGTACATAGTAAAGATATCAGACAGGCCTATTGAACAAATTTGTGAGTGGATCTTGTAATAGTCGGCCAGTTCTTATAAGGATCCAGAAATTCTATATTCGATACAATTACAAATCAATAAATTAAAGCTAGCTAACTAGTTGACTTATTTAACCGTACTACCTAAGGTGCAGAGTATCTTAACAAACAAAGATCCTGATATTGAACTAAAAAAAAGAGAAAATGTTTATTTTAATACGAACGAACAACTTAAGCATAAATTTGTGTAACATTAAAAAACTTTGCAGACAACAAAATTATGGTTTCTTCCTTCTTTTTTTTTCATTCTCTCTCCCTCTCTCTCTCTCTCTCTCGTGTAAAAGTATATTTTGCGTTGGAGTAAAAAAGTACTTAAATAAACATAAACTTAATATTGCCGCATACTTATGAGTAAAAGTTTTGTTGGCATCGTTCGGATGTTGCTGCACTAAACGCGAAAGACAAAAAGCCTGACAGCAGAGGAATGCAGAAATACGCAAAGCAATCAACCTCTTCTACTAACAAGTCAGTCATTCATTCAGGTTTGTTTTTTTTTGTCCAGGCTAGAATGCATCTTGCACTGTACAATATCTAAAAGAAATAACAAGTTTCTATTATAATCGTACCATGAAAATCTCTTGTAGTAAAGTTTATGAAACTATTTTGCATAATGTGAATTTTTATTTCATTTTATTTTACACTCATTTTATATGATTTTCCATTTAGTTGTGTATTTTAGTTTGTATGATAATTTTTTTTACGAGTAAACTGATGCATACAAACTATGGTACTTAATGCAGCATGGATAGTTTTGACTGAAATATTCACAATTTAGGGGTTTAACGCAATTAAAAATTTGTCTAATACCCGTAATAATGTTTATGACAGACTAGAAAAGTTATTTATTTGCAGAAAATGTGAGAATAATAACAACAAGTCGATGTAAATTGTTGCTAATGAAAGTTGAGACAGAAGAAGCAGATCGTTGAATAAATAAATATTTGAGAAGTAAATGATGATTGCTTTTAAATTACTTCAAAAGCGGTTTCTTTCAGTACATTCGCCGATATTTTGGTCAATTGTGTGTGGACCGATTTTTATTTGAAAGCGTATAGAGTCGAGATGATTCTATTTTCACTAAGCAGGGATCACATGCGCTGATAGCAGGGTAAAAAATACTTATCTTAATTGTAGTTCCAGAAGATAATCACACAGAAAAAGACCAATGTAAAATCAACATGTCACATTTTTGATTGCAAATCACATTAAATTTATCTAACAAAACCCCACGAAATACACATTTTTCCCCCTTCAAAAAATAATTCAATTTTTTCATATATCCTAAGTACAGTAATCCCTTGATATACGTCGCCTCGATTTACGTTGTTTCGGTTAACGTTGTCAAATTTTTTGTACCTATAAAAATTTGATAGGTACACAGAAAGAAAAACGCCGTACTAAATTCAAGTATTTTCGACTTACTTTGAGTAAGACTAATTTAAGTACGAATAACACTAAAATGTACTTAAGTTAAGACGAAAACGGGATAATCATGTAAAAAGTCTTGAATCAATAACAAAATACTTAAATTGTGTACTAAATTCTTATTTAAGTACTACTATTAGTATAAACTTTTTACACACTTGTAGTGTGTTGGTATTTGTTTGCTAGTTGATAGCTTCAGTCGCATGTTGTGCTTATGTTGTTGTCTTTTTGTTGGTGCACAAACAAAGAGAAGTTCGTGCACTGCCGGCTAATAGCCTACAAATGTCGTATTACATGCGGCTGGCTTATACTGGATTTTAGCCAACGTTCTTTCTATACCGAGTTAGCTGAGTTGTCTCAGGCGTTGGTTTACAAAAGATGATGAGTTAAGTTCAATACCAGGAATGAACAAAAATAAATTTAAATTAAAACAAGTAAGTAAAAATATTAAATTTATATAAGTAGTAAAAATAAAAATTCTCAAGTCTGTTCCAGGATTATTAAATAAGTAAAAGTTAGTCTGATTCGGGCTTAATTCAAGCACGCCCGGGATTGATTAAAGTACGCAGTTTAGGATTGATTCAAGTACGCGGCGGATTGATTCAAGTACACAGCGGGCTTCATCTACATGCAAGACGACGTGTGTCAGCTAGCTGTCGGCTATGCCCGAGTAATGATAATAAACAACAACAAGAGCAGAACAGTGATTCGTGGCCATCATTAAGCAAACAAACACCAACACAGTACGATTACGACTGTGTATAAAGTTTATCAACATACTCGTACTTAAAATAAGACTTCTTTTACATGAATAAAGGCTAGTCAGGCTAAAATTAAGTATTTTGCACTTGAATATTCCGACTTGAAACAATCTTGCTGTACTTGATTTCAGAAAAACCGGGATTACCGTACTTTTGACACCGCTTGGGATTAATGTAAGTACGGATGGACTGATTTTTCTTTTGAGTGTACATTCGATTTGCGTCGTTAAATTTTTGGTGCCTTCCAAATTCGCCATATTCCGGAACCAATGACGATGTAAATCAAGGGATTACTGTATATTAAAACAAACTAAATCATTGGTTTTTTTCCATCACGTCATAATTTTTTTTTATGAGCCTACTTAATATCTTTTTATCGAGGTATACCAGTACAATTCACCATAACTTGAAGGCGGTGTGTCCGACGTCGATGACTAAAACACCATGGTACCAGTGGGTGTTTTCACTAAATTACTAATAAAGTCTAAAATTTTTAGCCGATTTTCATAATATTTAGCTTATTTTATTCTTAACACATTTGCCTTTAAAGACAATGCTGAAAAGTTCAATATTTTGCAGTTTTGAATTTTTTATGAGCTTTTAGAATTTTTTTTTACATTTTTACCAAATAACATATTAATTAACGAATTAAACAGTTTTTATGCTCTCCTGAAAAGTTGTGATTTTTAATGTAAAGAATTTTTTATATATAGGCCGTCGATATAATAAAATAATCTCTGAAAGACTTAAAGGTAATTTTATTCCAAGTTTTCTAGTGTGTTTTACGGTTCCCAACACTAATTATTTTAATGTTGTATTTTGTAAACTGCGATTGCGATGTACAACACTTATCGACACTGTTGTACTTTTTATTGTATATGTTAATTTAATGTGATTATCGTTCACAATAAGTATTTTTATTTGTTGTCAAAACTGTCAAATATTCACAACTGCACAAGAAAAATTGTAAATTGTTAGTATGTATATAGATTTTTCTTTGCAAACCGTTAATAACATACACAACTACTAGATGTTGTAAATCATAATCGAAAAACAACTTGTGTTATGTTGTAGCCCAGACAAGACAACATTTGTGTGTTGTAAACGGTAATAGGGGCCTGAGTTGGACTACCCCCTCCCAAGCTATGATGAAATCGGTGCAACAGCTTCTTCAAAAATCCCAAATGTTTTCAAGAAATTAAGAAAAAAATGTGTCCATAGTTTTTTATATTTTGACTGTTTTTGTAGTGTTATTTCAGTATCAAATTCTGGTGGTTTCAACACGAAATAACTTTGACTCAATATGATTCTTCGTATTATATCAGTATCAACTTCATTTTGATTTAACTGCACTAGAATATTAAATCAACATGAAATATAGTTATTTAAAAAAAGTCCTTTGAAGGATATGGTAAAATCATATTGAGTTAGCAGGAAACACCTATGAAGCAAAATTGATGTCGAAAAGTGTTAAATTAGCCTTGTTTTCGACGAGTTCAATAGGAAATTTTAATGTCTGAGGTGTCAAGGACGACCGACTGGCTAGTTAGCACCACTGAGCTTTTATACTTTACTAAAGATCTTTAATTCTTTAAATTTACTTATATGGAAATGTAATCAAGTTTATTAAAATATTGTCTTCTTTATATAAGAGGCAATTCTATAATAAATAGTTGGTCGCATTAAGCACAACTTTTTTCTTATATTTGCTATTTGTGTTTTTCGTAAATATATTTTAAATAAAATTTGTATAAAGTTTAATAACACATAAAAATTTATAGAGATTGAAAGAGTTTATTTAGCTGATATTTAAAAGACTTTTTTATTATATTTTTTAGAAGAAAAAATCTCACTTCAAAGTTTTAATAGAAAATTGTAACTTATAATGCAAGATAAGGAAAGAAAAAGAAAATAGTACAACAGAAGAAAAATAATAAGAAAAAAAACATCAAAGAGCGTCACTTTTTCTTTGATTTTTAACACTAATGGCCTGAGTTTTTGTAAAACTGAAATACATTTGTTGCGTTTGTGGCATATGAATCATATGAGAGGATGACAAAAAATATTTATTAAAAAATAACATTTTTTAAACATAGAACATAGTTTTTTATAGAACATATTTTAATATACGTAAATTACTAAAAAACCGAAATCACATTGAAACGTGTGTCCCTTAAATATTGTAAAACTTTTTCATAAAAATCATCCAAAGTAAAAATAGAAATAAGGGACTATACTTCAGTCACTTGAAGTATTTTATATGAGGGGGCGAAAAGCAAGGAATCCAACACTCAATACCAATATCTACAAAAATTCAGACCTGTACAATGACTTCAAAAGACAGTATGTATGTGAAACCAAGAAGATTATGTGTGAAATGCATGGGAACAAAAAACTTTGAAGATTAGTTACTCAGAATTTTCTTTTTTGCTCTTATACCGCTTTGCTTTTAAGTCCCTCATATAGATTTCTTCCCTCTCCTGTGAAATTTTAAAAAGTGTAGTAACGTGCTTTTACATTTTAGCTGACTCTATATTATTGGTTGTTTGAAGAACACATAATTTTCCTTATTCCCAATAATTGAAAAGTCAAAACTCGAAAGTTTGATACATATTGCACAGTGGGACAGCATCAAAATATTTTGGAAATAAGTCAGAGCATTTCAAAAAGGACAATTTTATCGGAATAAAGTTTTACACGGACATAGAAAAGGAGCGTTACCGTTTATGTTTTAAATACCACTTCAACAAATTTCTCAGGAGCGGTGCTATAAAGTCTCAAAGTAGGGCACACTATACTAGCACCGGTGTGCATCGCTAACCCATTGTTGTGCAGATTTAGAAAAATTAATAATTACTTCGTATAATCAGTAACCGTTCTGGGTGGATGGATGGGTATACCGCCATGCTTTTGTTTAAAGGTGCAATTCGCTCTCAACGCAACCTACTTCAAACTTAGAATCTCGCTATGATTGCTCTTCAGATATACATATGTTTGAGGGCTTCTTTAGGGGAGAATAATACAATTAAATTTTTATTTCTAACTTTATTACTTTAGAAGACAAATGGGATACAAAAAAGTACCAGTAGCTTTTGCCCTTTATCGCCCCTAAATGTATTTAAGGACAGAAGAATCCAATTTAATTTAAATTTCTATCAATAAAGTTATGAGTTTAGTCGAACTGTATGGGCTTATATCCAAAGAAATTTAATTATTTTTGGCTTGAGTTCGGTTTTACTTTAATTTTTTAATTAAATTATATTTTTATTTTGAGATAAATGTGAAGCATGTAAACAAAGAAAATTTTTGACTGCGCGGAGGGTTGAACTAAAGTTTCGATAGCTCCCGCTAATCTTATCAGAGTTGAATATCATCTGCTTTTAATCAATTCATACTGTCAGTATTAGAGCTGTATTTCATTTGATAGTTATTGATATTAACTTTTTTCTTTTGTCTTGTGTTAAGCTTCTTTTTATTATTTCTCTATTCTAGTATGAATTATCATTGATAATAACAAGTACTAGTGTGTGTGAATGTTTGTTTGTTGAGTTAATTTGAACATGTACATCCTTTTCGTTAGGTATGGGTTTATATTAAAGACGTGCACCACTATACCACAAAGTATTGCTAAAACAGATGTAACAGTTACTATAAGTATAAATGATGGAATAAGTGTATTTGATATTGTATGATTTTAGCTTACAATAAGAGTTAATGCTTGTTGAAAGGTACAGCACAGTGATGTGCTTTGTTATTGCTGTTTTTGTTGTCTATTTTGATGTTCGTTTTAAATAGCCGACCAATTACGAACAAACTTCGTTTTGCATGACAAATTTGCCTGCATGTACAATAAGTTACTTATTGTACGACATCAGTATCTGTTAATATCTGTTTGGGCGAAACATAGGAAAACAAATGTGTTTCTCTTAGTCTCTCTGTATCCACTCATATCTACTCCACTTCAGCCAACAACAATACCACCTAATAACAGAAACACTACATTACTTATCAATATGCACTCATAAGAATTGACATACAGAAACTGATATAAACATATGCATCTGTGCACGTGACTAGTTTATATCCAAAGAAATTTATTTATTTTTAACTTGAGTTCGGTTTTAATTTAATTTTTCAATTAAATTATATTTTTATTTAGAGATAAATGTGAAGCATGTAGACAAATAAAATTTTTGACTGCGCGGAGGGTTTAATGGACGTTTCAACCCTCTAAATAAATATATACTTTAATTGAAAAAATAAATTAAAACCGAAATAAAACCAAAAATAATTAAATTTCTTTAAATTTCTATCCTTATTATTTTAAGAGATAAATGGGTTACAAAAAAAGTACCAAAACTACATTTTTACCATTTTACTGCCCTAAATATGAAAATGTCAAACAAGTACCCAAATACCGTCCGCTTTTTTCCAATCTAATTTTAAAGTTTTTCCAATTTAATTTCTGCCTTGGTTAGATCTGCAGATGCAATGTTACCGGATTTTTTTCTCCTTCTTCAGTTAAGAGCGACTTTGACTCGCATACGAAGGGTTCCGTGCGAGTCCCTTACACATATCGACGCTGTTGCGAAAGGGTTCAATCTCATATCATTTTATATAGCAGATTGGATCTTTTTACGTAGCACTGTCAATATATCCCTTATGCCTTTTTGGCGATTTTCGTTTATTTTTGGCGATTTTTTTTAACATATTCGTTTAAGATGTTTTTCGGAAGAATTTTTTCGTTTTTTTGTGGTTTTTTGGCTATTTTTTTAATTTGACTTTTTTTTTTTGACTATATTTTTAATTTTGGCGATTTTTTGAATATGTGCATTTTTCCGTTTTGGCGATTTTTCTGTTTTTGGCGATTGATTTTAGCTTTGGAGATTGTTTGTTTTTGTTTTTGGCGTTTTTTGCAACTTTTTTATTGTTTTTATTAGCGATTTTTTTGGTGCTGGTTTTTTTTAGTTTAATACGATATTTTTAGTTTTGGCGATTTTGGTTGGCTTTGGCTTTTTTTTCGTTTGGCGACTTTTTCGCTTTTTAGATTTTTTCGGTTTGTGGCGATATTTTGAACTTTTGGCGATTTTTTTAGTTTTGGCGCCATATATTAAATAAATATCTTAGCATTCGCTACTGTTGTCTTCAAAATGTGCATTAGCTGTGAACATTTCAAGTGGTTGCATCGTACGGTGTTCACGATACAGATAATTGTCAAAGTTACATAGTCATAATTACATTAACTGATAGAATACCTTTTAATTTTTATTTTGTTTAAATTTCAATATTAATTGCTCTAGTCTGTATAATAAGACACTAACTTTAATAATTTCATTAGGATTTCAACATGTTTCGTTGCTCGCTTTAGAACACCCTTTAATATTTAATTGTCATGCTGTGAAAATTTCAGGTCCGTGCTCCTAACAGTTCTCGAGAAAGCAGCCTGTGATAGATAAGCAGACAATAGGGCTACCTTATACTTTTGGTGTGAAGAACCCTAAAAGTTTCCAAAAAGAGGTCCAAATTTTACCCTTTATATATGTAGTAGAATTTTAAAATATACCAAAACGAATTTAAGAGCTTCTAAAGGGGAGAAGAATGGATTTTATATTTCATTTCTATCTTTATTACTGTAGGAAATGAACGTGTTAACAAAAAAGTACCAACATTTTATTTTTACCCTTTCTTGGTCCCTAAATATACAAAATTAAGAAAGGAAAAATACCTTTTCGTTTATTTTTAACTCTTATTATGATGCTTTTTGAGTTTTGTGTCCACTTTGATTAGATCTGGAGGTTGCGAATTTACCCGTTTTACTAATTTTTGCTCCCTTAAGCTGTGTTCTCACTCTGTGTATTTGCCATATGAAATGTCACATTTTCACATTGTAAATTTGTACATATAGTCTGAACCCCTTCAAACAATAGCCTGTGTTATTTCTTTGTGCACAGTACACATGATGTACTGGGGGTCTACATTAGCCATGAACTTGGTATGAACATCATGTCGGACATCACATATGGCTAATGTAGACCGCTCATGTCCATGTTTCGTCCATGCTCTGACACAATATACGTAACATATCAACAGGTGAGCACAAAAATTATATAAACCGCAAATTTTGACATACACATGAAATCACATGTGTATAAAAAAGTGACATTCCATAAGACAAATACACATAGTGAGAACACAGCTTTAGTATTTGCATTTAAAAACTCCCTCTTAGTGCCCCAGCAAAAATTTTGCTTACTGGTAGGCAAAAAAGTATATGAGGGCTTAAGTTGTAAGTACTTACAATTTGACTCGATAACTGCTTATTTTTGTTTGAGAAGTCCAAAAAATAAGGGGTACTCCTTATGTTGAATTTGAATAAAACACAAATTATTTAGGAAATAATTGTCATTTCTTTTTATTATGATAATATGGTATGGTTCAATTATGTATGTAGCAAAATATCGGCCAAATGGCCGCCGCAATCTCGGCGGCACACCTCCATCCAAATTTTCGATGACGCTGAGGCATAATTGATGTTCTATGCCGTTAATGTGCCGAATTATCTCATCCTTTAGATCTTGAATTTTCGCTGGCTTATCGACGTACACCTTTTCTTTCAAATAACCCCAAAGAAAGAAGTCCAACGGTGTCAAATCACATGATCTTGGTGGCCAACTGACATCGCCACCACGTGAGATAACACGGCCATTGAATTTGTCGCGCAAAAGAGTCATTATTTCGTTAGCTGTATGGCAAGTGTCACCTTCCTGTTGAAACCACATATCGTCCACATCCATATCTTCCAATTCGGGCCATAAAAGTTCGTTATCATCTCACGATAGCGAAGACCATTCACAGTAACTGCCTGACCGGCCTCATTTTGGAAAAAATACGGCCCAATGATGCCGCCAGCCCATAAGCCGCACCAAACAGTCACTCTTTGTGGGTGCATTGGTTTTTCGACAATCACTCTTGGACTATCATTCGCCCAAATGCGGCAATTCTGCTTATTGACGAATCCACTGACGATTAAATTGGCCGAAAAAAATCACGAAATGCACGATATGCATTTTAATTTGAACGCCCATTTTCATAATAAGCCTGAATAACTTTAACGCGTTGCTCGATTGTGTACGTTACCATGGTTCAAATTGAGTTAGTCTGAAATTGAGAAATGTCAAATTAAATGCAAGAAAAAAACGACGTTTAGTTTTGGTTTACATTCAACATCGGCCCTCATTCAGATATGAAGACAAGAACTTTACCGACTCACCTATATTATTGGCTCAAAAGTTTAAGCGATAAAAATTAGTTTTCATATACTAACACATGTTGACTTAAAAAGTGGTTGCCTATTTATTTTATTAATATGTACATATTAATAAATTGTAACTACTTTTAGATAATGAGAAAATACGTACTAATTTGATTAAAAAATAAGTACATTCTGCCATGTGATGAAAAACGATTTCGAAAACGAAGCTGATTTAGAATGATTGTCAAGCCAAGTAAAGATATTTCAGTACGAATTATTACTTAAAATTCGATTAATTTTATACGTTTAAAAGAGAAAGGTCAACAATATCACATATCAAAATTTACAACACTTGAGCAAAGAAAGTCGGTTTAATCATTAAACTTTAATGTTTGGTTTTTTAATTTTTCTTATTTATTTATTATTTCAACTAATTTCATCTCTGTGTGCATTTGTTTAATTTTTAAGTCAAGAGAATTTAATTTTTAATTAATAATACAATTAAAATTAAAAAGAATCATAATTATAAATTCTCATTAGTAAAACAAATTAACAATCTACAAACTATCATTTATGCCTAAGCTTTGAAAGATTTTGATTTTATTTGGCATTTAATGGCTGCATACTTATTTCCACTCATGAACACACTTATTTGAGAATGTGCGTGCATAAATATAATGCACATTGCACATATCGTTCATCAATAGTGTCATAACTCAAAATACACGATTTTTTAATTAATATAGCAGAATTAGTAATCATATCGTTTTTTGTTTTGTGTAAAATTTAGGTAAAATATATCTCACATCTTCAGAGAAGAATGTACTTTTAGGCCCCTATTATGATTCACAACTCAACTAGGTTGAGTTGTCAATGCTACGACCCAACTCAACCATTTTTTTGTAGTATGATTGACAACTAATTTTAGTTGTCTTCGAAAAAATTTTCGAAAAAAGGCTCTTATCTATACTCTGTTTTTTGAAACCATAGTAGCCATCACAAAATATTTGAAATATTTTTAGTTTTGGCCATACTATTTTTCTTGAGATTTTATGTTTTATGGATATGGCAACAATATGGGTTGACAAATGGGATAGATTGGCGCCTAAAAGTACCATTTTAAAAGTAATTAAAAGCAACAGTCGAACTAAAAACCAAAACACAACTGATAAAAAACTGAGACAACTGCTTTGATGCTGTTGTATTCCATGATATCAATTTGACAACTACGACTCAACTATCAATTTAGTTGTGAATCATAATAGGGGCCTTATTTTTCTGCAAAACTTGTAGTTTTGAGTTATGACAGTATTGAAGTAATGTGTTAATTTTACTTTTGTCAGATTTTATTTGAATTCTCTTGTTTTTAGTGTTTTTGTTTTAACGCAAGGATGGAAACTTACATACATACGAGTTACAAATATGTAAACGAGTGGAATATCGAAATTCACATACAATATTGTAAACATTTTAATAGGTGGCAATGTTTTTTGTATAAACAACATTGTTCTAGTACGTGCATATTCATATGAGTGTATGTGTAAATGCAAATATATGGGCTTAACATTTTATTTCATGTTGCTCTTGTTACTGTTTTTGCTAAAATTGTTATTGCAGTTGCATTTGTTGTAATCCAATGTAAATGTTATTATTATTTTTGTGTGAAAATACCGTAAATGTGTATAAAATGCAAATGTATTGTAACGCATACACATTTGAGTGCACATAATTGTGGAAATTTAATAAACAAAGTGATATACACATACATAATGTGTGCATATGCAAGTAGGAACGTACATAAATACCCCGTAGGCCGAGTCTTGGAACATCATCGAAGCATGTGCGAAACAAGTATCTATCACCGACATCGAATTGATGAAAGTCCAAACCAACTATTGACGACACAAAGTGGTGTAAATTTAAAAAGTGTTAATAAATGTTAGTATTTTAGAAGACTAAATGTATTAGCATAAAAATTTAAATGGTTGCAGAGGAGGAGCCAGGCTTTTTGAATCGTATCTTTTGAAGTCTTTAGCTACACTAGGCGCGGAACTACAAGGACTGAAAATTGCCTACTTCGGGTGTGGAAAACATTGTGCGGCTTGGCTTGTAAGTCTCGTAAATATTAACCGATTTGTAAAATTTTAAGCCCTAGACAAAATAAAGAAAGACTGTGTTAACAATTATTTTTTTTTTCTTTTACAGGTTAAAAGATATTTCACTTCGAAATTAAAATTATAAATGTATTGTCTCACTTTTTTTTTTGTTATAATTTTTTTCCTAAGCATCCGATTTTAGATATTTTATGTCTGCTTGAAAATCATGTTTTCTGCTATTTTTGTCTTCTTTGGTACTTAAACTACGACTTCCATATTTCGGGATCGGTTAAATGTTCATCAATAGTTTTTTAGCACGAAGTTAAAAAATCCATTTAGAGCTCACAGTGGAAATTTTAGAAAAAAATGGAAATATTTATTTAATTTTTTTTTCATAGTATAAAAATTTTCTTTCTGAAATTTGAGTTCTTTTTTTTTACTAATTTTGCCCTAGCTGCTACATTTATAGCCAGGATTTCTTCATTTAAAGCAACAAGAATGCTAACTCGCTGCCTAATGAAACCTTGTTCATGGATTTTTAAGGCACCCTGTGCAAAGTTTTTCACAGCCACCTAAACTCAAAAATTATTTTAAAAATTGATGATTTTTGACCGCTGCCACCTGTAGGGTACATGTCCAAAATGAACAGAAATGTCCGCTAAATTCATTCTTAAAGCATGGCCTTTCAGCGTGTATAAACATTTTTAACATAATTTTTTACAATTTTAAAAATTATAAAAGCAATTTTTTTGGAAAAATTTACGGTTTTTTAGTTAAATTTCAAAGTTTTTAGTTTAGACCTTTGTTACGACTAAAGATATTCCAAAACTTTGCTCTGCGCGTTTACTTGGAATCTTATCAGCAATTTATTAATGCACAGAAAAAACTAAAAAATATTTTTAATTAAAAAATTCGTTGTGCCAAGTAAAAAATTAATTAAATTTTTACCTATAAACGAATTGCTAATATTAAGTAAATTTTTGTACCAAATTTAATTGAAATAATTTTTTTTAAATATTTAATAATAATAATTAAAAACTGAATTAATATATTTTTAAGTTTTTAATAAAATTTTTAATCATAACAATTAAAAAAATTGGTAAAAATTTGCGATTTGGATTGGATGGAAGTAATGATGGATAGATGTGTTCCAAATGGGCTAACGACGTTATGTTGAGTTGAATACTTACTTATTAATTTCGTTTTCGTAATTATTAATTTTATATTTTTACTTACTGTTTGTTGTTATTTTAATTTCATCTGAGGGTTGAACTTAGCTCCTTCTATTTTGAAATCCAACGCACCTACCACTGAGCCAAAACAATATTTGCAAACAGGTGGCAAAAAGTTAAAATAAACTTACTCTTAAACTCTCACTATCACTGAGTACATATTTAGCTTTTATATATAAATGGTACACATCATGGTATAATAAGTGTACATGTGGCGGCAACCGATTATGTTTTGCTCTGTTAGTTTTATGTATATCGTACGTCAAAAACGTGCATTTTTTGACAAGCATTACCTAGTTTTTTTTGTATTGTAGTATTTGTTTGCTGTATGCGTCCACCTTGTTTTGTTGTTACATTGCATTGAATGCTTTGCTATATATAAAAGCTTGTTGAAGTTCTTGTTGTTTCACACATTGGTCATCATTTGTATGTATGTGTACTATTCGTGGGTATTCATACAAATGATAGCGAATGTGTGTAATAAAAAATCATGTGTTGACACTAGTAATTAAATATTTAATTATATCAATTAAATTATTTAATTGAAAGTTTGATTTTTTTAAATTAATGATTTAATTAGAAAAAAATCGTAGTATTTTTTTCTGTGTGTGCCACAAGTGGAAATAAGATGCTTAATAAAAAAATGACAAGAAAAAAGCCAAAAAAGTCGAGACAAAAAATTAAAAACTTTAATTTCGAAATGAAATATCTCTTAAACTATAAAATATACAAAAATAATTGTGTACACAATTTTCTTTATTTATATTTTTTTTTAAATTAAAGGAGCTTAACATTTTACAAAGCGGTTAATATATACGAGAGTTGCAAGCCGCACAATGTTTTTCACACCCGAGGTAGCCAATTTTCACTCCTTAAAGCTTCGTCCCTGGTGCAGTTAAAGACTTCAAGAGATACGATTCTGAAAGTCTCAAAATCCATTTAGTAGTTTAGAAATTCCATACTTATTACCACTTTTTTCACTCTGCGACATTTTCGAACAAAGGGCATAAAATTCGTTGATGTCAACGTTGGTAACATGCTACTACAGTTGTTGCCAATCAATAATAATAAAACTCAAAGATGTAAAAATTGAATCGAACACATATCCTGCACGCTGGTAGGCTAGCACGCTACCTAGTGCACCGACTTACTGAAAGAACTTTATACAAAAACTCGCAATTTAAACTCCTTAATATACACAAATGGAAGCATGGAACTTTACACTCAATAACTGCGATGAACTTGTTATTACTCTTGTTGTCGTCAATAAGGCTTTGTAGCATAAATTTTCGTAATATTGCCAGAACAAATTCTTTATACACGACTACGTATACCACCTAGTCGCAATACTTTTTTCTAAATGTGTTAATTGTCTTGCAGACAACATCGATGAAAATGTCGTCGGTAACAACTGGCACTACATGGTATGCTTTCGTTCTTATATTTATATAGACTTATTTGCATACCGTTATTATACAAACACAACTACTTTCATTTAAATTTTGATTTCATTTGCATTAAAATTGCTGCAAATAAAATTTGTAAATACTCAGATTGGCATTTTCAAATATTATTGCAGCATTTATTGATGCCTTTTAATATCACTTGCGGACTTTTGACAAAGTAGCTTAAATCGAGAGAGAGAGGACAATTTTCATGTTTCTAGTTAAATTTTAGTGTTAGAAATAAAATAAGAAGGAATTTGAATTAAATAAAAATTAGAGATTAAAAGTGATAGGAAATACATTTTTATACTACTATTGCACTATGGCTCGGATGACCACTTTCGTTGGCCAAAACTATTTTAGAATGAAGCTCCTTATCGATTCTTATGAAACGTTTTAGAATTTTTTTCCTTTAACAACACAATATTATGAGTAGAAAAGTGGGCAGTGATGCGCCCATTTGAAGGAAATCTTATATTAAACACGATAAGTTCCGGTGAAAATGCAATATTATTACTTGAAAAGTGGACAGTAGCACACCCTTTCAATGGAAATATACCTTTTCAACAACTTCTTCATAACCGAATCTTATGAAACTTGGCACACACACTAAGCGGCACCGAGTCTTATGAAACTTGGCACACACATGAAATCGAATATATAAATGATTCTCATTTCAAATGCTTGCGCTGAAAGTATAGTAAGAACTCTTTTTAATTTTAAGCTCAAGGTCTTGACCTTAAAAAAAGAGTTTTTATTTTATTTTTTTTTAACGGCGGTCTTGATCTCCCCAGAGAAAAGGTTGTTTATATTCCTTAATTGTGAAACCCAAACGTTGAAACAAATCTTACAAAAAAAAATTTTTTTAAACAAAGAAACTTCGAAAGGTCGTAGTGCTAGCTTTCTGGCCAGCAGATCCACTGGTAGACAGCACAACGTAGCCAAGAGTGCCTTTGTTGGCGTGGATCTTAGGGCACCAGTTGTCATGATTGGTATTATGCGAAGAGCCCTCTCTATACGAGATCGATTGCTCGCAGAGTTCAGTGCTTTCCACCAGACGGATATGCCATAAAAAAGTACAGGCATAATTGCTGTCTCTAATATCCAATTGATCCCTTTGGGATATATGCCCCAGGAGGGGCAAATGGCGTTCCTGAAAACATAAATTGCCGTTAAGGCTTTAGCTGCTCTTGCATGAAGATTGTCACTACATGTTAACTTACTGTCAAGGACAACGCCGAGGTACTTAGGTCATTTTGTGAACACCAGTCACTGATCTCGTTAAGTGCCGCCTCCAGCCTTTGTGTTAACGTGTCTAGATGGAAGCCAGATCTCGCCACCGCTACATCGTCTGCGTATGCAATAGTTTTGATGTACATGGATTCCAGTTTCTTGAGCAAAGCATTTGCCGCTACATTCCTCAAGAGGGGTGATAGTACTCCACCGTGCGGCGTGCCTCCACAGGCGTGCCTGGTGATGGGTGCTACACCTATAGTGGATATAACCGTTCTGCTTTGAACCATATTCTTTATAAATTGATATATGTACCGGTCAATCCCCAGATCTATGAGAGCCTGGATGATTGCCGCCGAATCAATATTCATCAAGGCTTCCAGCGTGGAATTCTTGTACTCGAATGACTTTTCTATGCATCCTACGAGCGAGTGCAGAACCGTCTTAACTGATTTTCCTTTGGTATAGACGTGTTGAGAGGTTGAGAGGACAGTGCTGTCGACAGTTGTCCTAATATGTACGTCGATCAGTCGCACTAGTGCCTTTAGAAGGAAGGAGGTTAGGCTAATGGGTCTAACGTCCTTCGCCTTCGAGTGCGATGCTTTGCCTCCTTTCGGAATGAAAATAACATCGCATTTTGTCCATTGGTTTGGAATACATGACCATAAAAGGCAGGCCCTCTATATGTTAAGTAGCCAGGGGGTAGCCAGATCTAAGTTATATTGCAGATCTGCAGGAATGATGCCATCCGGACCAGGTGATTTGTTCGGATTGCCCAGTGTAACTTGTCTGTAGTAATCTCTGTGGATACAGGGGACCGGGTGGTAGGGAGAGTCACGTTCCGCGCTTCCGTATAAGGTGGACAACCTGGAAAGTGGGTGTCAACCAGGACCTCTAGAGACTCACAAGAGTTGTTGGTCTAGTTGCCATCCGATTTATGGATATATCCAGGTATGGATAGCTGTTTGGCTAGGATTTTGCGCAGTCTGCTAGTCTCGGAAAAGGATTCTACATTGCTGCAGAACTCCTTCCAAGACTTTCGTTTAGAGTTCCTGACAAGGTTCTTAAATGTGTTCACGGAGAACTTATAAAGTGTCCAGTTGCCTGTTCTCTTAGCCTCATCGAACAGTCTACGGCAGTTCTTGCGGGACTCTGCTATGTTGTCAGACCACCATGGTGGTCTGCGCTTTGGGCGTTGTATTTATGGTCTGCAAGATAGGCTTGTATCCTCCTTAAACGCATTGGTTAGTTTATGTACGGCTTTATCAATGTCTGCCACTTTCTCTATGGTTGGAGGACGTGTAATGAGACTGGTAAGGATATTGTTGTGTTCCTCTCAGTTCGTTCTACGTCTGTTTAAATAAGATTTTTTCTGATCACCGCTATTTTTGCAAATAGCGGTGATCAGAAAAGAAGCAGTCTGGTCAGACTCTCTATTCATGAATCAGATGTGCGTGTATCGTGCTGGCAAGTCTTATGTCTAGGACCTCCTGCCTGTTAGAGACCGCAAAAGTGGGTTTTGAACCCCGATTCAAAACTACTAGATTGTTATCTAGAATGAAGACAAAACTACACTCACCTGTTGCATTAGTATCTGAGCTGCTCCAGATATGGTGGTGCGCGTTTGCCACGGTGCCCATTGGAATGGGTATGCCCCTCTAAGGAAATTATCTTCTGTCAAACTAACGAACCAGTTGCAATAAAATTTAAAACATAGAAAAGTCCGAATGTGGAAAAAGCAACTGACTGCATTTTAATAAAGGTAGGACGCAGTGAAAGGGGTCGGAAAGGGTGTTGGGAAGTGGTCCAATTTATGCTTCTCTGAAACATCATCCGTCTGCGGCAGTAACGTGCAGAGTATTGGTGGGAGTTGGTCACTTCAGTTCTGTTACTTATTTTGAAATATAAAGACCTTGAGTTTGTACCGCATTTGACACAACCAGAATATTTCGGACAATATACGCAAGGTTTCATATAAATAATGCATTAATTTGTTTCAGTTTAGGACTACGAGTCGCCTTTTTCATCATAAACTTAAATTTAAAAATCACATTGAAATTTGAAATTTATTTGGTCTTTTATCTTTATTTCTTTTGTAAGTTTTGGTTGCTATTTTTCAATTATTTTTCCACAAAAATCTTTTCTAAGTCTCCATTCATTCAATTTATCGTATTGCCTTTGTTGCTAAATGTGCATGAAATATGAAATTTTATTGTTGCTCCTCTGGTTACTGTTTTTCGAGTTTTATTACTCTTTATAACTGTTACTGCCGAATAAGTACAGGGTGGACCATATGTTTTGCATTTTATAACTCTGGCAATTACAATAAAACATGTTTATTCACTCATTCGTTGGTTGGTTCTTTTCAGTAGTTTCATTTGTTCATTTGTTGCTTTTGTTATATGTATGCCTTGTGTTGTTTATTACTAACAATTTATCTTTTGTTGGAAAAGTGTATCTGTATTTGTGTGGGCCTTTTGTATCTTTTTGCGATAAGGCGATTTTATCTGCTGTGTGTGCAGGGAAGTTAAGCATAATTTATTGACATTCTTTTTTTTTTGTTTTTGTTTTGCAGGACTTAGAGCCTGATTTTCTCAATTAAAAGTTGCGATTTCAAAAGTATTCCCAGTAAACGCTGGGACAGACTTAAAAATGAGCGGACAAAATTAATACCGTCATGGCTTTTGACTTTAGACGTGACAAAATCAGTAGTCGGGGGTACTGAGTTGATTTCTGGTATTATTGTAGCCAAGAAGTGAAGAGGAGCTGGTGGGGTAAAGTAAAAACCTTAATGAGTATCCTTTTAAATGTTTTTGGGTGGCGATTTCATTTTTGGCATTATTTTTTTTTTTGATCCGGACTTCGGTAAATAACCTGAGGGAGAGAAGGTCGTGCGTAATTAAACATTTTCCCATAAAAAAAATTAATAATGTCTTTATTTTTGACTATAGCTTTCGAGAGTGCTGAGTTGGTTTCTGGTTTATATTATTTTGCCCATCGAGTGAAGAGTGGCTGACTTATGGTGAGAGGGGGGGGGGGGAAGTAAAATTCAAAAATATCTTAATGGGTATCGTTTCATATGTTTTTGGGCTCTCCGATTTCATTATTGGCATTGTTTTTTCGATCGAGGCAAACAACCTATAATTATAGTCAGAAAAGATTCAAATGTTTGGGTGATTTAGTGAGGAAAAATTTGCGGTGATAGAGAGGCAAGTGGAGAAGAAGGCCAAGCGGATATAGTAAGTCGTGAGCCAAAATAAATTAGGATTTTTTCACAACAAGGCTGAGAGGGCAAACGAGACGAATAGCTGTCTCGGATTCATTGTATGGTATAGTGTGTGTGTAGTTTCAGTATGTTTTATTTAGTGTTTTCTTTTAGGTGTTCGGATACGAGGCTGGTGAGAGGGTTGGGACCTTCCTGAGTATGCCAGAGCTAGACGGAAACCTCGCCAGACCAACCTGTCCGTAACAGAATGGCTACGTGGTAACTGTACCTTTTCCCATAAAGACTTTATAACGTCGTTGTTTTTGACTTTACACATGCCAAAGTCAGTACCCGTGGGCTTTGAAGAATTCCATTTTATTTTGATATTTCTTCTTAGAAATCCCTTTCGTTTGAAATTTAATACATTTTATTCCATACATTACTTGGAGGTTACACGTTCAAGTTTTGCTTCAAGTTTTGTTTCAAGTTTCACTTTTTTCCTAACACACTCAAACATTTTAAAATTGAATACCAACTTGCTTTCAATTTTCCTTTCAAGTTTTCATTAAATTTTTCGTTCAATTTAAACAGCTGATCACAATTATTGTAAATAAATTACAGTAAGGCTCGATTATAACCATCTTTTGGGAAACAGAAAAAAATTGCGCTATGAAAAGTTTGTAATTAGCGTAGTTCGATACAAACGAGGACTCGTTAAAAACAAATTCGCTATTATGAACCATTTTTGTATGAAAATGGCAACCAAAACGTTGGGACTTTAGACTTTAGTTCGCTACAACTTAGAATTCGTTATGAACGAGTATTACTGTTTCCTTGTTGATTCCTTGACGACGGCATCTTGAAAACAAAATTGTCTATCAAGTTGCTCGCAGCGTACGTCACAGCGTCAATTTTTAGTAATTTTAACAAGCAATACGTGTGATCAACTTGAAAGCAATTTCTTGAACGTGTAACTGCAGAGTTAGCAACAAAAAAAATCTGAAACTATTTTCGTTGCTAATGTATACTCTGAAAGACTTTTGTTGAAAATTAGGTCGATAATAGTCGGCAACACTATACAGATTATTATCGACCTAAAATTACACACGCATTATTTTTGAACAAAATGTTTTTACTAAAAAAATGCGGTTGGCTGCGTGCTGGTTTGAACCGTGACCTCCTGACCGATAGTCTGACGTATCCACCATTCAGCCATAGCCGTATTATACATTATTTTAAATTTTTTCCACTTGGACTAAATATGATTAATTTGAAAGGTTTTTTCTTTAATAAAATAACTACAAAATCGATGTAATTTTAGACAAAGAGAAATTTTCAACACAAATTTAGACAATATATGATCGTAAATTTGAAGTAATGGTTTAGAGTGTGTGGAATCTCGTTTTTATCGACGATTGCGGTGTATGCAGAAACGATCCTAAAGAAAACTGCTGTCAAAAATACAAAACAAAAGCAGCTTTCCGGATCAAAAGTTAAATTCCTTATAAACTCAGTGCTAGCGTCTTGGTATTTTCGTAGTTTTACGGGAAGTTCCGGGATCTTCTGGGATTTTGGGGATATTTTGGTACCAGTTTTCTTGGAATGCTTGGACAAGGTTTGTGTCCTAGCTAATGCTTGGTGTCCTTGCTAAGTGAAGGTGTCTCGGCAAAAGACCAGGTGCCTTAGCTAGATTCTTGAGAAGCGATAGTGGTTTTTGCTGACGAATTGTTTGCTTTTTTATATAGCGATTGAAATTACTATCTTCATTTATTTGGTGTTATCAATCAAGGCAGGTGAAATTTTTGTTTTTGAATTATAATTTTTATTTTTGAGGGGGTTCATAGCGCCGGCTCCGATGTTTAGGCGGAGCATGCCAACGGGCGATAACGATGAGGAAGCGACTGACATAGCGAACGAACGTGGCCAGCCCGTGGCATGAGGCCCAAAGTGGCGGATTGATGGTATAATGCGGAAAGTAGCAGGGCGAAGACAGCAGGCCTAAGCCAATAGGCGATAGGAACTTCGTTCCTACCCGATATCCCATGATACCTTCGCTCTTTTTCGATGGTAGAACTTCTCACAAGTAGCAGAAACTAGGCACAGTATTTTTCATATAAAATATTTTGAAACGAAGCATAAATAATTATTGCAAAAAACCCACTACAAAATAGGCATGGCACCGCCCCCATTTTTGATCATCATGTTATAGTTTTACGAGAACTAATTGTGTGTGCGAAGTTTCATAAAAACCGCTTAAGTAGATATAGTTAAAATGCGTATTTACCTTTCATGTGCGTGTCACTGCCCACTTTTCTAACCATAATGTCGTATGGGCGTGACACAGACCAATTTCTTAATTATCATGCAATATTTAAGCAGAAGTTTAATGTGTGTATAAAGTTTCACAAGAATCGGTAGAGTAGAAGCAGTTGGAAAAGAATGTGTATATACTTTGTATGGGCGTGATACCGCCCACTTTTCAACGGGACCAGTCTGGAAGTACATCCTTTTGAATAAAGAAAGAAATCCGCATTCGGTTTATAAATGGCGGAGTTTTGAGGGAACAAACATAAAAAAATACTTGACGAATTGATAACCTTTATCCTTTTTTTGAAGTCGGTTAAAAAGGGACGCCTTAGAGTGCTCAGATTTTTACATACACCCAATGGAAGATTGCTTTTTGGAAATAATGCTTAAGTTTTGTAGATTTCTAAAAATTTTAATTTTGACCACTAGAAGTCGCACGTTATAGTAATGCGATTTGGGTTAAAATTTTTATCTTCGCTTAATGAAAAATAGTTTTTTTTGTAAATTGAGTTTAGTTATGGTAAATTTTATAAAATTTTAATTTTCACCTCAATGTGGCATGCCTGAGAGTTAAGCGATTTGGCTAAAACTAAGTACTATAATATCCGCAGGGGATATTTTCTTTTAATTGCCAGCCTAATGTACACATAATCAGCCTTATCATGAATTCCACATGTGAAAATTTCCGAATAAAATCTTTTGTACACATGGATTTTAATTTCGTGTCATGAATTATTGTATCATTATTCCATGTGAATAAAATAAAATACCTGGTTTTAAAAATATGTGTGTTAAGTTTTTTGAATGCAAACAAATTCAAAAACAAATTTTTTCGGAGTTTAAAAATGTAAACATTCGGAAATTTTCACAACATATTTTAGTCATGATACCAACTGTTCACACGTTCGGAAATTTCCATGTGAAATTTTATTTCGGATAAGGCTGAATATGTGTGTATGTGTGTAGTATTTATAAATTTTTTTCTAAATTTGTATTTTGTGTGCAATTTTTCCAACATTTATGCTTGGCTTCCTTCCTTCCTTCCCTGTTCTCTTTCACTACAGATGCATACAAAAGTTCATATATTTTACTAAGAACATTGCAAACAATATAAAATCTCACAGATACATAACCAACCATCTTCTTCTCTTTGTGTCTATTTGTATTACTTCATGTGCTTGCATGCGTTGGATTGTTGCCGTTTGCAGCACTATAAAACCCTGTTGCACAATAATATTACAAGGATGGATGTTAATACAAGATACGGTTTAGAATGTACATACACAATGCAATAGAAAACTTTGGTATACAAAAGATAATAAAAATCCTCTTATATCTGAAATTCAAATAGTAAAAATCTTTTTGGGAGCAAGAAAGTTCGACAGGCTTTGAAAGTTCTAATAATAAGATTTTTTTTTCATACACATATTCATAAATAGTTGTGTATGATAGTTATGGTTACTTGCTTACATACTTTCATAACTAAAAATCATAGCTTAGCACTTGGCAAGAATGAAACAATTTTGCTGTTGCTCGTATTCGTTGTTTCTTGACAATAAAACTTATTTCATATTTCAAAAAGATTGTCAAAGAGTTAATGTGAAGGAAAAAAGGTTATAAGAAAATTTCAAAACTTGCCCAAATTTTCAAAATTAAAACTTTCTTTAAAGCGATCAAAGAAATTTGAAATTAAAACTTTTCCAAGACGGCTGAGGAGTGTGATCCTAAGAAATGGGGGACAATAGAGTGCCAGTGTTTGAGGGCACACAACCAATATCGCCAGCAGCATAATGTCCCACCTTTAACGCTGAGTAAAAAAATGAACAAAACTGCTACAGCCTGGGCCAAGGTAATATATTTACACACATACATATTCCATTTCATTTTATTAATAATTTGAATAACTATAAGAAACTGGCTAAAAGAGGAGAAATGCAACATAGTTCAGGCACAATGTATGGAGAGAATTTATATTTTTGTAGTGGACTTACGAAAATAACTGGCGATATGGCCGTCAAGCCTTGGTATGATGAAATAGACATGTATGATTTTCGAAAAGCAGAATTTATACCTGGCACTGGTCACTTTACTCAGGTTGTATGGAAGGATAGTAAAGAAATCGGTGTAGGCTATGCTAAAAAGTGAGTGATTTTGTTATCGTTTTTATTTATTTTTATTAAAAGCAATTTTTTTTTGCAGAGGTAACAAATTCTTTTTAGTTTGCCATTATTTTCCACCTGGTAACGTGCGAGGTAGATTTAGAGAAAATGTTTTGCCAAAAAGACCAAGTTGAAAATTGTTAAAGTATATGAGATGGAAATAAATATATATTAGAAAAATATAGGATATGGTTGAGCTTGTAGGCCATCTCAGGAACTTTCCGCTAGTTTCATATTGAAAGCGCTAAAAATTGCATAGATTTTTGTAGTAGGTACACAGCTGAACAGAAAAACATTGTTTTATGGAAGCTGCCACACTAACATTATTAGCGATCATGTATGTCATGGGTCTCAGTTGAATGTGATTGCAATTATTATTTATACAAACTTTTTGCGAAATTTGCATACGAGAATTGCAGCACTACAAAATGGATCTTTATCACATCAAATCGAGGTGTTGTTACCCCGCTGGTTTATTTTTCTTCATACCCATTTTTCTGATTTTTTTTGTTTTCTTTCGAGGTATTTTGCTTTTTGATTCGAAGTGATTATAATTTCTCGTATGCAAATTTTTCAAAAAGTTTTCAGAGATAAGAATTGCTATCATATTCAACCGAGCCATATAAAAAGTGATGATAACAGTTTGCAACAAAATAAAGCTTTTGTGGCAAACACAAGGTGGCCTGCCAATGGCATAAGGCTAAAAGTATCCCCGATAGTGTAACGCCGAACGTAGCAGGCCGAAGACACAGTGGTGTCAATTGGATAAATGGTTAATATATATGTATCTTTGAAACTTGCGATCCGATTACAAAACAATGTACATATGTAAAAATCATAAAGCACGACATAACCCAGTAAAAAATTGCTTCCAATAAAGCAGGTTTCTACTATTATGGAATAAAAGTAGCGCTGACAAACCTGCTGATATCGCTGCTGATTTTTGTATGGCGAGTTCTCGGATTGGAGTACTACATTTTTGCTCACAAAAGCGCTTTTGAAGCGATGAAAATCATCAGCATTTTCAGCACTAGAACTGAAAATATATGAAAAAAATGGTTCCATATGGATTGGCGTCATTAACGCCATTTTGAATTTTTCTTATTTCGTTACTTTATTTATTTTTATTAATTTCATATTTTTACTCAATGTTTGTTATTTTAACTTCAACTAGTATCGAACTAAGAACCTTCAGGTTTGAAATCCAACGTACTAATCACTCGACCAAAAACACTGTTGTAAAACGGCACCAAGAAACTCAAATAAACTTACTCTTCGTTCTCGCTTAAAAACCTGCATTGGATCAGCACTATAAAATGAGCTTTTTTGTATAGCTTGTGTACGAAGCTTTTCTACAAGTAAAAATCAAATACTTTTCTCGCTTCAAAACCTGCATTGTTGTGACGCTATGAAATCAGCTCATATTTTAAAGCAAATTATGAAGCGCTTGATTTCTTTAGTGCTTCAAAAAGCATGAAAATTTTTTACTGGGAAGCTTTAAGAATGTTAAAACTTGGCACACGGTGTTGGAATAACTGCTTAGCAACAGGGTGCCAAAACTGACTATCTCGGTCATGAACCACTTTGTCAGCCCCATAAAGTTTACAAATGTTATTCGATTTTAATGAATTAAAGAAAATACAATTCATTTTATTGAAATATCTATAAATTTTTCAAAGATATTTGGCTTTGAATTTTTATATTTTTGGTTTTGGCCTTGACTTTGTACTCTACACAGAAAAAATTATCACCAAAAAATTTTCAAACAAAAGTTTGTCTAAAAATAAATTAAATTTTCAGTAAATGTTCTGTTCATAATCTATGAAGTGTTTGTTTGACTTTTATTTAGAACGCAAACACCAAAAACAACAATAAAACCTGTGTCCTAAAAACCACCTCGATGACGACATACACACATATAACAACAACAACAATCATCGCAAGAGGAGTGCCATTGCACCAAGTTTGTTTACAAAAGATTTTTGAGTGAATCGATTAGTTAATTTCGTCCCGTTAATTCTCATTCATTTTTTTAAGTATTTAGATAAACATTCAGACTTGAACACATTTAACAAAGTGAAATCTCATACATGTTATAATGGATGATGATGATGATGATGACACAGGCAAAAATGTTGTTTGTATATTTGTTTGATTAAGTAAATTATTTTGCTTAATAATTGTTAGCATTTTTAGACTAATTGTTTATTAAATTCAGATAGAAATATTGTTTGATACTTTTCAGAAAATCCAGTAAATATGTTTGTTTGATTTAGTAAATTCTTTTGTCTAGAATTTTTAAATATTTTTAGACAAATAGTTTTATAGGTTTAAACAATTTGTTCACTGAAAAAAAACACGTTTTCTTTCAACGAAATTGTTGAGGTATTTTTGTCTATATTTACAAATTCGTTTGTAGGTCCGTTCATAGACAAAATATTTACTATTTCATTGAATTCCTTTACAGAAAATGAAATTTAGTCTTTTCTGTGTATTTCGTCAATATTCCGCTAATTAAACCTTTTTTTTTTTGTTTTTAACACAATCCTTGATAACATGCAATACTTTTTTTAGTCATCTCAATTCATGTAGTCGTTAAAAGGAATCAAAGTCAAAACTTTGAAGTGAAAATGAAAAATTTTAGAGTGGGAATATTTTTTAAAGTGGGAGTATTTTTGGTCTCACCCTCGAAAAAGCTATAATATTGTATAATGGATAGACGACCGCTTTATCTTATTCACAAACTTCCAAAAATCATGGCATTGTTTTTTTAAATTTCTTATTGAAATTTGTTTATTAAAAAAAATTTTGAGAAATAATTCGATTTTTAAGTTGATTTTCCATGCATTCATAGACAGCAATGATTCCTAATATAATTATAATTAACCAAAAATATTAATATTCTTGTTATTTTCTTAATGTTCATTTAAGCGTTAGTGTTTCTTGCTCAAACCTTTATGTCATTAATTAATTCCTACTATTCACTTTTATGTGAATGCTGCAATTTTAAAAAGAACCCTGATGTAGACAATAACAATAATAATTTCTGTAATTGATGTCTGCACTTTATAACGTTCAAAAGCAATTTAAGAAATTCTCGTAACTATGTACGCACCGCATTTTGAATATTTGCAGCATTATCATGTCCCAAAATACTGGTTACGTTTGAATACCAAACTGATTTGATGGCATCTGCTTATGTCACTACAGCACAAAACACAAAGTTCATACCCCTCAATGGGATCTTGAGTATGATACTGAGGGATAGATTTGACTATAAACAAAAAGCTTTGGTCTATGAATTTCTGTGTTTTAAAATGACAGATGACTTGAAAGTGATAATCACATTGATTGAATTTCAAATATAAGTTTAGCATTTACATACTTAAGTATGATTATCATGAAAATGAGTAGAAGAACAGCAGCTGTACTGATTGAGTGGAAGGTTGATGATGGTTGAAAAGCAATTGAAATAGTAATATTGAACATGAAGGATTTAAGAGATGTTGAGAATGATAATGATGATGATGAGTGAGTGAGTGAGTGAATGATAAGTGCTAGATTTATTTGCAAAATTGAAAAGTGATAATCAAACAACATATGGATAAACTAGTTATTTTACATCACATGAATCCAGAACGGAGGATTCATTTTTAAATTTGTGAAACTAAATATAACTTAAAATATTTAATTCAGTTTTTTTGTTGTTGTTGTAGACAATTCTAAAAGTTCAATATTTCTGCTCGAATAAGTTTTCAGCAAAACTTGTGCACTAAATAAATTGCTTCAATATTTAACATTGAACAATTTTCGTTAAATAAAATTAAAAAACTAACACACTCGATTAAACTTGAGAATGTTGCAATATATGTACATATTTGTTTGTATGTATGTTAGAGTGGTCGTAAAAAAATTAAATTTGGATTTCTTCAACTCTGATACCCAAAATCAATGGGTAAAAAAAAATTTGCCTACAAAATTTTCAGCTCAACCAGATAAGACAAAGGCGTTTCGCACGCCCCTAAAATGTGAGGAAATTACCTTTTTTTGTGATTTATATCTTATAACTTAACAAACAGAATTTACAAAAAAAATTTCTTCTGAGAAGTTGTTGTCTGTAAAGCATATCTTACCGACTTTTATCTAAATATTAAAAGCAGCAAAATGTCGAATATCCCATTTTTCAATTTCATGTTCATTTGTTGTCGGTTAAGCGTAGTATGCAGCTCTGCCTGAAACTCAGGCTGCCATAAGAAGTATGTGTAAAAAAACAAACTGAAATTCAGGTTGTTAAATTTCTTAAAGAAATTTCCTTTTACTAGTACGCAGTTCCAAAAGAAAAGTACACGGAATTTTGCCATTTGTTGTCTATTACAGACATGTTATAACAATAAGTGGAGAATTTGTTCCGTCAACTGAAACTAAAATTAATGTTCAGACAATTGTTTGGTCACGGAATTTTTAACATTTCTAATTTTTCGTACATTGTAATTAATTTGTAGTGTTTTTGTGTTTTGTAAATTAAAAAATATATAAATTTGTGTGTATGCAAACAAAATTCTGTATAGAATTCTACACGATTATTTTTCCGTGTAGAAATAAATGCAAAACTCCAAAACTGAATTTCAGCGAGAACTACATACTACGCTTTAAGTGAGTCCGTATGCTATTATTTCTGTACTGTTTATCCCAACTCATATGAGTGGTTTTTTTTAACAATAAATTTTTTCTTATTTGAAATATTTTTCTGAAAGTAAAATTTGCATTTTTATGACAATAAATACATACGAAATTTAATGTCTGTTTTAAACGTTTAAAATAACAAATGCCAAAAATTACACAAATAACAAAAATACAAATATATGTTAATATATAGATACTTAACTCTGTCATAAAACTACGATCGATGAGATTAAGGTAATTTACTAAGGATAAATTTAAAAGACAAAACAATTTATGAATTGTATTAAGAACACTATGCAACAAAATGAAACTTTTGTCCTGACCTTTGATCACCACTATATTTTTTTGATGTGCTATGGTCCCCTAACTACAAAAGCAGTAGGAATTTAAAATTCTATGAATACGTTTTTTTTCTAAATTTTCTAAAATTTGGGATTTTTCAAGAGGCTGCTACACCAGTTTCATCATAACTTGGGAAGGGGTAGTCTAATTTAATAATAAACTCTAAAAAAGTTGGAATACAATTACCTTGACACCGTTCAAACATAGTTTTTTTTATATACTCAATGGTTTCGGAATTTTTATTTTTAAAAAATTTATAAAAAATCGAAAATGGTAAAAATTTACCATTTTTATTAACTGATCATAAAGCCACATACTATAAATTAAATAAGCTTTATTTCATGAAAATCGATGGATATATATTAATTTTATTCATAATTAATTGGAGTCACCTAATTTTTGCAAAAATTGCGAGTATTTACGCTGTACAACGAAATAATTTTTTTTTAAATAAAAAGGATCTAACAACTGATTCTGGTAGAGGCCACCAAAAAAAAAAAAATATGTACATGTATCGGCGTTTTGAAAATTTAGATCTGGGATTTATTTTAAGGGGAGCTAAATTTCCCCCTTTTCCCTTTTGCACATATTTGTACTGACTCGGCAAAGAATATCTTGTAGGACTTACTTTTAAAGAGTAAGACTTTTTCAACACTTTTATGTAAAACTCCACGAGGAACATTTTTGTAGAACAATCAAGGCCGCTATATCATCTCTGAAGGGAAGGTTATTTATTTAGGGGCCAAAAATATCCATACGCCGAAGAGGTAGAGGGTTAAAATGTTCTACAAAAATGTTAACCGTAGTGTTTTACATAAAAGTTTCAAACATATTTAATACGTTAATTACACTGTGTTTAATTTTTTAAGTCATGGAAATATAACCATATACGGGCAGCACTACGTGATAAAAGACCAAAAAAAGACCCCCGTGTCTCCCAGTCTTGCCTCATATCATGCACTTTTTTTATGGGCCCCCAAAGATTTGGCGCCTCGGTGTAATTTTTGCTAAAAACTGATCATTTTCTTAGGCTCATATCTTGCAAACCGTTCTTAATTTAGATTTACTCTCTGAGGCAAAGTTATAGTTTTTGTCATAAAGAGCAAAAATTGTAAACATATAAAATCAAAAAAACTTCATCTTCAAGATCAAAATCGCAAAAAACTACAAAAATTTGATTTTTTCCCCTTTTTTCCCCTGTTCAGGTCCATAGGTAGCAAACCGTTCAAAATTCAAAGAAACAATTAACAGCAAAAATGTGCCTAAGATCTCAGCACACAACTTTTTAGAATGCTTGAACTTCTTACGAATGATTCTTAATACCGTTTAGGTAGCGCTTGTCTGCGGAAAACACCCAGGGTCTATGATGGGAATCGAACCCACGACCTCTGAACTGAAAGGCTAGCATCGCTACCACTCAGCCACAGGGGCACCCCTGTACGAAAATTATGAATAAAATCAATATTTATCCATCGATTTTTACGAAATGAAGCTTATTTCATTTGGGCATATGAGGCTTTATGATTAGTTAATACAAATACCAAGTTTGTTACATTTTCGATTTTTTATACATTTACAAAAATGAAAATTTACCAATTTTATCTAAAAATTAATATTTTTCATTATTGCAGTATGAATAATTCCAGAACTATTAAGTTTTTAAAAAAGTAATAAAGACCTATTTGTTGAGGGTTAAGCAAAGCAAAGTCTATATGCATTTCATCAGTGCTTCAAACAACAGACAAACAAACAAACAAGCAGTTTTGATTGTAGGTATTGATACAAATACCCATCAAAGCGAAAAAGAAAAAGTGTTTGATTGTTGAATTATATAAGACATATAAGATTTCGGTTAACTAAAATTGAGCTGAAATAATATGAATGCAAGAGTTTACATGAAAAAGTCTTGTATTCTATTTCGTAACAAAAATTAGTTAAATAGCTGATGTTTACCTATAAAAAGCATCCACCGTCATGAGTGGTCAAAGTGAACAAGAACGCTTATAAAACGGTGTAGTGGCCTGTCGAAATCAGTAGTACTGATCCCTTCTGCTAACCTGATCTGAATATTCGAACACTCACTCCACTCTTCATAAAATAATTTAAATTTATATTAGTTCAAATATTGAACTAAAAAGCCGAAATAATTTCAGACCTAAAGGTAGTTTTTTTCAAAGTTTTTCAGTGGTTTTTGTAATAATATTTGACACCCCTTTCACCAGTTATGATAATATCGGTGGAGCAGCCTCTTCAAAGCTCGATTTTTTGCAAAAATCAGCTAATTTCACTTTATTGTGAATAAAATCAATATTTATCGATCGATTTTAATTAAATAAAGCTGATTTTATTTCAAGTATATGGAACTTTATAACTGAAGAATAAAAATGTCAACATTTAGCCATTTTCAACTTTTTATATATTTAAAAATAATATTTCAATTTTGCCATTCATATTTATATTCATTCACTACTAGGCCAAGCCTGTCGGAGATTGAGGCCATGAGGCAAAACATGAATGATACACTTAATAACGACCTAATAACAGTCTCTGAATGGGGTCGACTTTAATGCTGATAAGACCCAGTGCTGTCGGCTCAGCACAGACGCATGACCGAACTTGCTGCTGTAATTATGAATGGTGTAAATATTGAGTATTGAGGAGTCAGATGCTCTTGATGTTCTTGGCATGAATATTTAGTGCGATGTTCGATAGACTGTATTTCGGGGGTGTATTTCATTGTTTTATCGTTATTACAATGGAATGGGTTCTGATGAAATCAGGGATCTTATTCCTGAAATCCGCTCTTTTTGCGAACAACAAGTTCTTCATTAAGAGCGCATCCCTTTTTGGTCGATAAGCCAGTGAATCGCATTACGCATTACAGAGAGAATTCGTTATTTGGCCGAACAGTTCGTATGTGGAATAAGTTTCCTGCAGAGGTCTTTCCTGTCAATTTCAGTCAATTTCCTGTCAATATCTGGTATTGCAAAGTGCTTGAATCGCCAAATAAACTACAATATCAGATATGATATGATAAAAAAGGATATGGCATACTGTGTATCATATCGCAGTGTTGTCATATCGTAAAAAACTTACGATATGACAACACAGTATGTCATATCGTTTTTTGTCATATCGTAGAAAATCTTCTCAATGGCATCGCTATGCAATATATAATTTTTTTTATCAATAGAGAGGGAGTATCGCTATTAATGTAATGCTGCCCAAGTAGATGTACAGTTAGATGATTTCGTTACTATATCTATACAGTATTAGCTTGATGTCTGATTTTTCGGTTATTTGCAATGTTGCTAGAACTCCATGAACCAAAATAGCTAAATATTTAAAATCCAAAAGAAGCTTCGCCACTAAAATCGCCCGCCAGCTCTGGTGCTATTATGATCCTCGCCCAATTCCCACATACATTCTCATCCCACATCAGCTTTACCCACCCGACTCATTTAAAGCGCAGTATACTGTTGAGCATCTTATAAATAAATTGCATATGAAATAAGTATTTTTATTTTTATTTTCGAAAAAAAGGATTATGTAAAATAATTCAACGCATGTTCTGCATAGATGCAGGAAAAAAAATCACAGACAACAAAACAAATTTATTTTAAAATAAATCAAAATTGTCGCAAAATAACACATTTGCCTTGTTTGTCAACAGACAATACAACTGGGATTTGCATACATTCTTCTGCATGTCATGTTTTATTGTGGTCTTTTAATATTTTTCCAGAGCAAATAATCTAAAGAGACATAATGTTTATTTTAATGTGAGATTGAAAAAAAAAAAATATATATGAAAATTTTCTGCTAAGAAATGAAAAATGTTGGGATATGAGTATTAAGTCAATATAATAATAATGTTTAAAAATAAAATGGCGCTTAAGGGGAACGTTTCTATACGCTCATACACAGTTGATTTAATAGTGTATTTAGTAAATGAAAATTAAACAGATTCAAATTTTACAATTATTTTTTCATTAATCTCTTTAAATGATTTTATTTATTATGTTATTTCATGGTTAAATTATTTGCGTATACGAGTATGTACGAGTATATAAATTATGTTATTGAAATCATATATTGTAAATAGCGATTGATTACGGTGATAAAAACAGATAAATATGATAGAATTAATTGTTTCTATCGTGATTGAAAATACATATTTACTATTAATTAATACCATTTATGTGTTTTGGTGGTAATAATTTTTTAATCACAGACGAATATATGACGAAACAGAATTTGTAAAGTTATGAAAGTCAAATAGGAAAACTGCTGAAAAATGTGTATTTATTAAAAATTTAAAAATTAAATAAAACTCAGATGAATTGAAACAAGTAACACTGTACAGCAAAACTAAATTTTCTCAATATAGCAATGCTCTAACGATTGATTCTGGTAAATGGCATCAACAATTTATATACGCGTATTGGCGTTTTGAAAGTTTACATCTGGCATTCATGTTGGGAGGAGTTAAATTACTCTCCAACCAGCACCGCTTTTTGCTTACAGTAATACTAATTTGCAACACTGAACCAAAAAGTACATAAATGCAAAATACAAAGTTCATTGTTTCTACGAATTGTTAATTAATTTTTACCTAATATACTAGTACGTTAAATTAATGAACTGGTTCATTAATTTTGTTAAGGAATAACAACAACGAATGCTTGCAATGAACCATTTTACACTGAACAACAATAAATATTTTCATTGAAACAACGTATGTGTACATTGAATAAACGTATTTTTGCAAAATATTAAATCAGTTAATTCCATTCATTGAAGTTATGTAAAATAATTATGTCTGTGCATAGGAAATCTTAGAAGCTTACGTTTAAGGTATAAAATATACTCAGCACTTTTATGTAAAACACCCACTTTTTAGGGTTCCGTACACGAAAAGTATAAAGGAATTCTATTATCTTCGCTACACTGTCCGTTCGTGCGTCTGTCTGTCTTTCGGTCTGTCTGTCTGTCTGTCAAAGACTGTTTTGTCGATAACATAATAATGTAGTAAAAATACACTTATATGTAGACACTTAAAATTTTCAAAGTTAGTTTATTATTATACAGAGTACACCAATTAACACTGAGATTTATAACAATAAAAATTAAAATGTATTCTATCAGTTAATGTTGTAATTTATACAATTTGCTGTATCTCTAAAACCGTAAGAGGAAAACGCTTGAAATTAAAAAAAAAACAATGAAACAAAATAAAATCCAAAATTAAAAAAATGTCAACGAATAATCTCAAAAAACTGCTTAAAGGAAAAAAGCACCAAAAGTAAAAACAATCGCTAAAATGCAAAAAATCACCAAAACTTAAAAGACCGAAAAACAAACTAAAAAATCGCCAAAAATCGAAAAAAGTCGTTAAAACGCAAAAAGCACCACAACTTAAAAAAGTCACTAAAACTAAAAATATAGTAAAAAACTAAAAATATAGCAAAGTGAAAAAAGTCAATAAAACGAAAAAAAACGTTAAAAGGAAAAGAAAGTGCCAGCTCTAAAAAAAATCGCTCAAACTAAAAAATCAATAAAAAAAAAAAATCGTCAAAATGAAAAAAAATCGCTAAAAACCCCAAAACTAAAAAATTGGAAAAAAGTCGCAAAAAAATGAAAAAAAGCACCAAAATGAAAAAAGCGGCAAAACTAAAAAATATCGCAAAAAAGCGAAAAAACTTAAATTAAACGAAAAAATTGCCAAAATGAAAAAGGACAAAAACGAAAAGATATATAAGTTTTCACAGAAAATGCAAAAAGCCCTATCTAACATTTTAAAAGTTTAATAGAAGAAGCATACAACTCGTTTAAATGAAAAAATATATTAACAATTAGTGCAAAATTTTACAATAAATATATAAATTGGTGCGCCTTTTTTTTACTTGTATTGTAAGATTTTGTACTAGTTGTCGATATATTTTTTATTTAAACAAGTTTCATGCTTCTCCTATAAGACTTTCAAAATGTTATATAGGGCTTTTTGCATATTCCATGACGATATATTGTGTATTCGTACGGAACCTTTCGTGTGTGAGCCAAAGTCGCACTTTACTGAATTTATTTTAAGAAAGGGACAAAGAGACCAAGATTTATAGGGCTAACATGTTGCACAAAAATGTTCCGCGTGATGTTTTACATGAAAGTGCTGAACAGATCTTATACCTTAAGCCTGAGGCTTTCAAGATTTCCTATGCTGAGTGTTAATAATTATATTAGGGTATTCACTGGATTAATATTTTCTCGATTTTCGAGTAAAAACTATTCGAGTAATTTAAGTCGATTAATCGAATAACTCGAGTAAAATATTTTATGTACATTTCTTTTGCAGATATCTCAATTAAAACTGGCCAAATGTTTTATTTTTATAAGATTCGCCATTCAATTTAATTGTTCTGAGATACTGTTGGAACGTTTGAAGTAGATTTTAAGGAATTAATTGAAATATACAGCAACAATCATAGGGGAGAAGGAACAATTTTTGTTACCTTGCAGTGAAGTTCGGAGAAATTTCCATCCAGCAATATTTATTTGATATAAAGAACATATTTCGATACCAAGTAATTGGTAGTTAGTAAATTTAAATGATAGTGTTTTCGTCCTTTTTTTCATTATAGCATTTTCAGTTTCTGTCCGATTTCGGTACATTTTGGATTAAAATGTTTGAAATCGAGTGGACTATTCAATAAAATTATAAAACTATGGACTTTGTTATTATTTCTTGTACAAAACATCTTCTGAAATTACAAGAATTGGTGAAAATCATTAAAAATTTCATTAAATTTTAACTTCGTTCCACTGTCACTCAGTTCCTTTTTATGCGCTCAAAGCAAAAAAGCGACTAATTTAATAGCCTTTAAAACAAAATATTGTTTTATTAGAACTAGCCTTTCACGCTGGATGGAGCTTTAAATGACATTAAAAAAGCAATACAAACTAGAGGGCTGCACAAATATACTCTAAGGTTCTCGTTTGTATGTTAGTGTGCGTATGCATGTATCCAGGAAACAATTTTAGGTGACATGTCTAACATCAGAAAAATCAGAGACTTTAACAGACAATCAGCCGAGTTGGGTAAAATTCGCTCAGACATTTGGCGGAGCAGTAGGCAGTTTTCTAGTGCGACGTTTCTGCACATTGTCTGAAATATTATCCGATTAATATCAGAATAGTCTGCACATTATCCGAAGGTAATTTAATTTCGTTTAAGACATTTAATAGAATGGTCTGCTCATATTCTGATCTACATCTTACGACTTTTAGCAGCTACTTCTGCACAATGTCTGATTTAAGCGTTCTTAATACTTCTCATTTATCTCTTGAGATTATGTACACAAATATTTGAGACTTGAACTTATAAAATATGGGTAAATGTTTTTTTGTGAGCTGCCATAAGCATCAGAACAATGCATGCAGAATTTTAAACGACAATTCTGATAAATTTCTAATTACAGCTCGGACTTTTCTCCGACATTAATACGACAGGATGTAAAAAAGTATCAGGTAAATCGGAAATTTTTCTGATGTTTTGTCAGACATTTTTCCGACATTGTTTAGACATGTCGAAAATTCCTTTAGAATTTCCCTAGAAAATTCGTCTGAGTTCATACAGAATTCCCTTGGATATGTCCGCATATTTTTTAGAACTTCCCCAGACAAAGAGGTCCGGTATATTGTCAACCACTCATATGATTTACGGTACGTTTTCTGATCGACTTCCGATGCGAATTCGTCGTCTTCTGCAGACTTTCTGCCCGACTTCGGACCGAAATTGGCAAAAATTGTTTGCTGGGTATGTTTTTTGTGGGCGTGGTTATGTATGTACAAATATCTATATATATGTATACATACGTACATACATACGAACATTCGTATATGCAAACATGAAATTCATACGAGTACATTTTACGAATACATTTGAATACTCTTTGCAGCCCTCTAATACAAAATTTAAACATTACAAAAGTAAAAATTTGCAAAGCAGTGTTATTTAATGAATTACCCTGCAAAAAGTGGGACAAAAATATAATCATAAAATTTTTCCCAAAGTAAAAATTTGTTAAAACAATGCAAGAGCGTCTTATTTTAGATGGTCAACTATTTTCATTAATAAAATATATAAAACGGCAATAAAACTTGATTTTAAAATTTTTCCGCACACAAATGAAAAAAACCGACTAAATCGAAAAGATTTTCGATTAACTCGAATAATTTTTAAGCGATTAAGTTTCTTTTCTAGCTCGAAAGAAATAAAAGTTTTACTCGATTGTTCGACTAATTTAAAAACCTCAATTTCGTTTAAATGATTTATCAAACAATTGAAAATTCGATTAAAATGAATACCCTTAATTATATGCAAAGGAGGAGCACTTCAACCCCTCTTAATTGAGTCCCAAATGCTAACTTTCAAAACGGCTGCTAACTTTCACGTTGATATTTTTTTGGTACCTACGGCCATAATCATTCGGTAGAACTTTTGTTATATTTTTTGTGTTGTACATTGGAATTTCAAGGAGTTTTGAATAACGCAAAACCTAGTTTTTACTATAAATAAGTCATTTAAAGAAAAAAAACCTTCAAAATAGCGATAGAGAGACGGGTTACAAAAAAAAAAACAATTATACAACAGGAGCGATTTGAAAGTACCCAACTTCAATTAAAAAAGTACATGACGCTCATTTACTCAAAGAACATCATAACTCTAAAATGAAATTTGTGAGTTAATAGTGCAGAATTTTTCGCCATATCGTTCTTTATATTGTGTACAAATTTCGTTAAAATATCTTGTATACTCACCTCTTGAGAGAAAGATATACTTTTATTTCTTTTTTAGGTTGTCTGTAAATTAAAAACTTTAAAGTCGTTTTCTGCAACACTAGTTTTTTGGAGTTATGACGTTGTTTGAGTAAATGAGCGATATGTACATACATATAAATATATCCACATCAGTTAATAAATAGTAGAGTTATTAGGGAACAAACATAAAAAATACAAAAAATTAGATTTGCATCCCCATATTTTGAAGCCGATTTAAAATATTTCGAGAAAAATAAACTCCAAGCAAATTTAGCAAACCAAAAACACCATGATATATACATAAATTATTCCCAATTTGTCGTTCTTCAAATAATGCATGCTCATTGTTTAATGAAAAATCGGCATTAAGCAAATAGTCTGTTTAATTAAATTATTTGTGATTTAATAAAGCAATTTTCATTTAAAATCATATTAAATTAAAGTACAATTTGTTATTGTTGCCTACTGGTACGGTTAAATGGCTTATAAATATCGAAAACAATTTACACATTTCTCTATGATTTTATATATAAATATATAATAAATCAGATTGTTATATAAACAGAAGCCTAACACTGCAGGAGGAAAGGGTAAGGTCGAATATAGGGATAGGCAAGAATATCGATATATCGATATTTTCTCAAAAATATATCGAAAATATATCGTCGATATTTTTATTTGCAATATATTTATACATCGATATATTTTTTCAAAAAATATCGATGTATAGATATATCCCTAGTCGGATAGTAGATACAGATTTATCCCCTCTTTTTTGCCAATTGGAGCCACTGTGTGCCACTTGTAGCCTTTTTAACTACTGAAAATTTAAAAAAGATTGTTATTTATTTAGAGTATTTACTAACTGCAAATTTAAACACAATAGATATTTCTGCAGTTTACTGCGGCTTCGAAGTTATACTTTAAATTTATATTTAACTTTTTAATTTACTAACTATTTTTAAATAAAATTTTGAGACTTTATTTTCTTTATATATTTTTCTTGCCCTTGTGTAATTGTGCAAAGTGTTTTAATTATGAAATAATTATAATTATTTAAGCAGTCATACGTTTGCTTATATTATTTATATGAGTTGAATATAAAACCGCATAATTGCAAACAATAAAAATCATGGCAAACTTTTAATTATGGTTTGACCATGAGAGTCTACATTGTAGCGCTTGCAATTAAATAAAAAAACAAACAAATTAAAGAACTAAAATCCATTAGGATGGTAAACATTTGAAGAGTTTTTTTTTAATGACTAGTAGTTTTTCAATACGCCATAAAGTAATGAGTGACACTCATTTCTACATATCGAGAGCTTATATTCAAATAGTGCTAACTGGAAAGTCCCAATTTTACATTAGAGCGAAAAAACAGTTTTTTCGTTAACTTTAAGTATAATAACTAAATTTTATTTTACAATATTATTTAGAAAGGACATATAGCTGCCACAGTATTTAATACTACATCCTTCATATATGTGGCTGGTTCTCATTCTAAACGTACATTTGGAATCTTTTTTTGTTTATCAACGTAACTAAGGTAGGATTCATATTATAGTTTCGCCTCATTCGAGGGATCCTGCAATAAAATTATATTTTTTAATTTTTTGGCCGTTACATTTGCTTTCGCGGTTGTTCTGAAAATGATTTTTGCGAAAATAATACACCACAAAATATGAGTATAGGCTTTGAAAGTACTTTACATCTTCTCTCTAAAACCAAAAAATTATAATAATCGCAGGACGACACTAGAAGTTATGACCACTTATATTCAATTTTGACTTGGGTTCAAATGAAAAAATATATAATAAAAATTTGTGTTCTAAAATAATTCCTTACAAATATTTATACATTCGCAAAAAGAAGGCTAACTCTTCTTTCTAAGACTTCAACAAATTACAATAAAATCGAGCAACAATGTCAAAAGTCATATTAATTTCAAATATTTGTTTTTGTAGCAAAATACAACCTAGCTACTAACTACATTCTTCGAAAATATAACAACCCACAGTGCGGTAGAGGCAAAATTTTTGCCAAGGAAATAAAAATTTTTTAGACATATAATGTTCTTTATATCGTTTCTACACTTCAGCTGCTATTTACTTTTTTTAACGTCATAAAATTTATAGATAAATTATGTTTATACATTTTACGTAACGTTCAATACGTGTTTATACGAAATCAATATTTCTTAGAACACACACTATATTCTGAATTTAATACACTTCAGATTTATAATCTATTTCAATTATGTCAAATTTCAATTATGCTAAAAAAATATGGATAACACTCAATACATTTTGTTTGGATACAAACGATGATTGATTGATGAAACGTTTTACAATATAATACTACTTAACAAAGTTCAGAAAACTTTTAAATATTTAGGAGCAGAAAACTGCGCTGTCATTTTAGTGTATGTTGTTAATGCAAATTTCAATAATTAAATTGAGTAATGAAGCGTACTAAAAAAGCGTAACGCTCAATACACAAGACTGCGGACAACAACCATTAAAAAAATTTATAGTTTCTAATATTTTTCAAAAATTTGATGTGTGAAGTAAAAGAAGCAAATGCAAATATTCTAAGACCGTTATAAATTTAACATCGTTTTTGAAAAAAAAAAAAATCATAGTTACTTAATGTGGAAAATCAACAACATGCATTACGGACACGCCATTGTGTATGGAGACAGTATAAACAGTATTTTTTGTTTGTTTTTAACAGTGTACATTATTTATAATCTATTAAATCATACTAAAGCGGTTTCTATTTTAAAATTCATGCGTTTATTTTATGAAACATAAGGGTGCTTTGGCTGGGTAGTTAGAGGTTTGACTACAAACCCTGAGGCCTTGAGTTCAAGACTAGTTTCTAGTCGTGTGTTATTGTGTTGGTTGTTGCTGAACTGTTTAAGTGATGAAAGCATAGCACTGAACACTTTGGCAGTGCCGGCAGCGATCAAGAATAACATATCCTAGTGCACTTCACAGCATCCTCCTTTGTCGGTATTCTAGCAGAACCGTCGGCGAAGTAAAAGAAATAATGAAATGGCTACACAGCTTAAACAACTCAATGCCTCTACTTGACACCAGAGGGGCTTGCAACACTGCTCTACAAAAAATGCGCAATAGCAGAGTTGTAAATGAATTAAGCTTTCTCTTTCTCTCTCCAACTTCACCACCTGTTCTCTCTGCACTATCCCTTTCCCAAAGAAGGTAGCACATTAATAAATTAACTGGTACACAGAAAGAAAAACGACGTACTAAATTCAAGTATTTTCTACTTACTTTGAACATTCTTAAATTGTGTACAAAAATTGTTATTTTATGTATTACTATTAGTATAAACTTTTTTCACAGTCGTAGTGTGTTAGTATTTGTTTGCTTGATGATAGCTTCGGTCGCCTGTTGTGCTTATGTTGTTGTCTTGTTGTTGGTTATTTTGTTTGTTCGTTCAGCGATGACTAATAGCCAACAAACGTCATATTACATGCTACTGGTTTATACTGGATTTTAGTTGCGTTTTTTCTATACTGAGTTAGCTGAGTGGTCTAAAGCGACCCGGCGACTTATCAAACTCGCATCAAATGGTGCTTCAAACTCACCTCTTTTATCATTGTGTTATGCTGACTTTAGACGACATGTTTTTTACATATGGTGTGTGAGACATATGTAACTTCGCATGTTTGTCAAAATTGTCAATTTACAGACGGTTTATAATATTTGCTTTCACACGTACATGTGCAATTACATCTGACATAACCTCTGAGTGTTCACAACAGCTGAGTTTTTGCACAATTTTCGTAAATATATAATGCGCTCTTTGCTTTTTAATATTTTTTCAGCCAAACCACACTTTTGATAATTTAATACAGCTGATGTCAGATGCCTTGTCAGATGAAAATAGAACACGCTCTAATTGAAAATTTTTCATCTGACTTTGCTTCTGTAAATGTCATCTGACAATGTTTCATAGGTTTCATACGGCATGTATCACTTTTGCAGTGGGAAATTTGACAAGTCAGATGTAAAATACATGTCGTCTAAAGTCAGCATTAGTAAAAAAACTCACATGTATGGTTTGTCGAAAAAATCTAAATGGGTTTGGTATTTCGTCAAACTCACCTCAACCAATTCAATGAGTTTGATCAAACAGTTTGCTAAGTCGCCATGGCCCTAAGGCGTTGGTTTACAAACATGATTGGCTAAGTTCAATACTAGGAATGAACAAAAATAAATTTTAAATTAAAACAAGTAAGTAAAAATATTAGATTTATATAAGTAGTAAAAATATAAATTCTCAAGCCTGTGCAGTTCCAGGATTAAACAAGTAAAAGTTAGCCTGATTCGGGCTTGATTCAAGTACGCGCCAGGATTGATTATAAATTACGCAGTTAGGACACGGCAGATTGATTCAAGTATACAGCGGTTGAATCTACATGTAATACGACGTTTGTCAGCTAGTGGTCGGCTATGCCCGAACAATGAAAATAAACATCAACAAGAGCACAACGGTGATTTGTGGCTCTCATCGAGCAAACAAACACCAACACAGTACGAGTACGACTGTGTATAAAGTTTATAAACATATTCGTACTTAAAATAAGAATATTTTTACATGAGTAAAGGCTAATTAGGCAAAAATTAAGTATTTTGCACTTCAATATTCCGACTTAGATTTCAGAAAAACAGGGATTATTGTACTTTTGAGTCCGCTTGCGATTAATTTAAGTACGGATGGACTAATTTTTCTTTTCAGTGTAGGTATTAATTGCCTGATTGTGTTACTTCTCTTTATAAAAAAAGTTTATATATATATATATATATATTTTACTATACTTTCAACGGACATGAAAAAATATTTGAAATGAGAATCAGCCATATATATATACATTAAAGCTACTCACAGAAAAAAAACTTTTTGTTACTCCTCATATTAAAGATCGGTCTTTTTAATGAGGTTTCCCAAAACACTTACGGCGTCTAGAGATGACCGTCCGTGAGCTGGACCGTGTCTAATAGAGGTTTATTTTTGTAGTTTTTTTTTTGCATATTTTGGTATTTTCTCCCAAGACAACATATGAAAGATCTTTTCAAGCTGCATCCAATAGTGCATTAAACTTTATCACTCATAACATCAGCAATACGTTATTCCAGAAAAACCGCGATTTATTAAGCGTTTGTGTTGCAGCTGCTACTTATATCCAAATAACTTTTCCTCTTTTTAGTATTCTAGAATTTGTTTATTTTAATATTTTTTTAATATTTATTTTAATATAAGTAGCACCTGCAATAAAAACGCTTAAAAATCTTGTTTTTTTATGGAATACTGCACTGCTGATGCTGTGAATTTTAAAGTTTAATGCACCATTGGATGCAGCTTGAAAAGATCCTTCAAACGATGTAATTTTTTTGGGAGAAAATGCGAGAATATGAAAAAAAAACTACAAAAATCGATATTTTTCAGACACGATCCATCTCACGGGCGGTCATCGCTAGATCCCTTAAATGTTTTAGGAAACCTCATTAAAAAGACCGGTATTTAATTTGATAGGGGTAACAAAAACACGTTTTTCATCTTCAGACAAGTCGAGTCGCGCTAATGTACATATATGTATATGGGAGTTTCCATGAAAATGACAACCCCGACCCTTAAATTTTTTTTAAAGATATAGTAAAGAGGAAAAAAACAATAAAATTTTATTATACAGAGGTATTTATACCTGACTACAATTTTTAATATCAAAAATAACAGCTTGAACTGAATATCTCTTTGACTAATTTTAAGATATTGCAATAAAATATTTTCGCTTTTCTAGCGACCAAATTCGGCTAATTGTAACATTGAAATTATAATTTAAGATTAATGTTTCAACATATAAGAACAAGTTTCGTGAGGAAAGATAAAAGAAAGAGTTCGATTAGCTGGATATTTTCTATTTTCTTTGGACGCTATTCTAATGTCACGTACGCAGTGCAATAACATTATTTGTCTACGTCATTTGAATTTGACCGTTCGCAACTGTGTCAAAATAAAAGTTTAAAGCATGATATTTGTCGCAAACAAATATTGATTGACTTTTTTTAAATTTGGTCTAATAAAAATTTTATAAGCATATAAAGTTCGTCACGTACGCTATTGTAGTACTACAAATGCAACTAAATGTAAATGAAAAATGGCGAAATTTCCATCAAATTTCAAAATTTCTTCTTTACATATATTTACAAAACATATACTTCGTTACTTAAGAATACTATAAGAGAAAAATCTGTCACGTACGCTATGTCACGTACGCCATTAAATTTTGTTCGTTATAAAGTCATCCAAAAGTTTGCTTTATTTCAAATTTAAGGATAATAGAGGAAAATTAGTTGGCTTACGTGTAAGAAATTTAAAAAAAACTTTGTCTACATGCTTCACATTTATCTCTAAATAAAAATATAATTTAATTGAAAAATTAAATTAAAACCGAACTTAAGCCAAAATATTAATATGATTATTTCGAACGTATTTGCTTTGTGAATCTAAATTGATTATTAGGCTAATGTTCGTAACGTTATATTCAGAAAGAATTGGGCATGATTAATATTCCAAAATAATTAAAATTTCTTTGGATATAAACCCATACAAGTTTACTAAACTCATAACTTAATTGTCAAACTCTAAAGGCACCTAGCAAAAGGATGTACCTGTTCAAATAAAACTGAACAAACAAACATTTACAAACACTAGTACTTGTAATTATCAATGATAATTCATACTAGAATAGAGAAATAATAAAAAGAAGCTTAATACAAGACAAAGAAAAACTGAATATCAATAACTATCAAATGAAGTACAGTTCTAAAAGTGACAGTATGAATTGATTAAAAGTAGATGATATTCAGCTCTTGACTGCAAACACCCGACTTTGGTCGAGTGGGCTAAGCGGTAAAGAGCTCTGATGAGATTAGCGGGAGCTATCGAAACGTCAGTTCAACCCTCCGCGCAGTCAAAAATTTTCTTTGTCTACATGCTTCACATTTATCTCTAAATAAGAATATAATTTAATTGAAAAATTAAATTAAAGCCGAACTTAAGCCAAAATAATTAAAATTTCTTTGGGTAAAAAAAAAATTTACAGTTTGCAGACTTTTGCATATTTTTACATGCGCCTTAAAATCACTTCCATTTTATGTCGCGTACGATATGCCCTTATTTTCCTCCATATTTTGGACAATAGCGTTCCAAATGTGATAAATATTTTTTTCACATATGAGTGATTCCACGTAAAACGGCCCTATGCAAGTAAAAAATTATTTTGTTATTTTTAATAGCAATCTCTCAATTGATGTTTTTTAGAGCATGACAATTAAAGCAAAAATAAAAGAATACATTATTTATTTTACTTAATTTATTTAAGCAACTTGAGGCAATTTTATATGATCATTCACGAAACATTTTGCTCTCCCTCTTTGTATGTTTAATATTTATTTCAGATTCTCTTTTCTTTCCTTTCTGATTATTAATAAAAACCCTTATCTCTGCAAAGAAGATATTTTTTTCCATTTTTATTGAATTAAAAAAAAAACTCAGCTAGAGTATTCTGCTGTCTATAATAGAACGGATAGCAAATAATTTAATGTGTTATTATTATCTAATGATTTATTTTTATATTATTTATATTAATGAAATCAATAAAAAGTTTTATTTCTTCGAATTTTTTTAAATTTTCACATTAGGTCACACCCCTCGGTCACACCCGTCACATTTTAAAAATAGTTTTTTGTTAAGAAAACTGATTTTTTGTCAAACAGTAAATACGTAATACAGATAAAAACACTTTGAATATACAGCTATACCAAAAATATTGTGTACGTTAGAGTAAAAATTTTACAGAATTTCTGCTGAAGGTCAAAATTCTAAGATTTGTAAGGTCGCACCCGTCGCAGCTTTCTGACGACCATTCTGAGCAGGAATCGTGTTCTTTCAGTGTCTACCCGTTATTGAACGACTTTAAGCTTAATGGCCTAGCGAGTCGCAACCTTTTTTAAGTAAAAAATTATATATTCTTTATTTATAGCAAAAAATATATGTAAAGTGGTCAAACCCGGCTAAATGGAATTACTCATATAGTACTCTCTGTATAGCACATCACGACAAAATTTTGTTCAGTTACTCCTATTTTTGAAAAATCTATTCCAATTTGTAGGCGTACAAATGTCACGTACGCTGACATGGAAATGCCCATATGTAAACGATGATAGTGAAAAAGAAAAATATTTTCTTCTTTGCATTAAAATTTATTAATAAATTTTTTGAAAATTTTATTCATAAATAAAAAAGTTTGTTTAGTTGAAAAAGCCATATGTGTCCTGTTGTATATTTTTAAGTTTTTGTTTTTCTATACAACTCCACATGCAGAGAGGATTTATGGTATCTGTACAGCTAGATTAAATGTTTTTTAGTTGCATAAAATATTCTTTGGCTTTAAAGTTTTTGATTAAGCGAATAAATGTCAGTTATTTTTGTATTGATTTTTTTTACAAAAACAAATGTTTGTAATAAGTAAAAATGTAGAAAATATCATAAATTTTTAAGTTTAACAGCATGTGGCAAATGAAAATTTTAATTAAATGTTTTACATTTTTACACTGAGGAAACTGGCATTATTAAATGAATAGTGAAATGAAAATGTTTGAAGAGGTTTTTTGAAAACAAGAAGATTATAAATCAACGCTGGTATTTTCACAGTTTTTTTACAGTTGTCGCATCTGCATATATGTATTTGATTAAAAAAGCTAAAAATTTAATAGAGTTTATTGGTGTGCATGTGTGTATATGTGACATTCCACGCCAAATCGGACGATGTGAAAAGTTTTTTTTTTCATTTGCTCCAATTTTTTATATATTTTTAGTACATTTTTGAGGAAAAAAAATGATTTTTTTGTTTTTTACTAATATTGAATTTTTTTTTTAATTTTTGTCTTTAGATGTTTTTTTTTACAGGAAAAAATTGAAATAAAATTATTCCAATTGTTTTGGGTTTTTGTATTTGAAATTCTAAATCATGTTTTTGAAAACGGCTGTAGCCTTCGATTTTTTTTTAAAATGCTACTATTTGATCGATTTTTGAAAATTGAAAAAAAATATTTTGTATGAAGCATAAGAAATCTTGTAGGCCTTATATTTATGGTTGCAGTTGAGTCTGGAGCTTGGATGTCTTCAAAAGTTTCTAGTAAAATTTCATGGCAAATATATTTGTAAAATACTTTAACCCGCTACATTGCCACTGAATGGGAATTTTCGCCCGTTTTTTAAAAAAGGGGCAAATTGACCCATACAGCGAAGATTCAAAAGCATTTAAATATTTCACACAAATGTTGCTTGCGATACATACAAGTGATCGCCATGAACGTAAGTAAGACTTACAAGATTTCTTATGCTTTATATAATTTCAAATTTTCAAAAATCGTAGAAAATAGTAGTTATGGAAGGCCCCACTACCGGACCAGGCTTAAAAGTTTTTGGATGGATATTAGGATAAAGTTACAAATTTTCAAAAGAATCGAAAGCTCATTTCAAAATCCACAAATCAAAGAAAAAACACTTGCAATATTTTTTTCTTCTTTTTATGTAAACAACACCTAAAAAAAACATTAAACAAAATCCATTTTGGGCTATTATTAAAGAAAGTTGTTAGCAAAAAACTGGAAAAAGTATTTTTTTTAGGAAAATTTAATATATTTTGAACGAGTTATCAAAAACAAAATCCCAAAATTTACCAAAAAGGCTCTTTTCAGGGGTACTAAAAATACCAGAAAATTGAAAAAAGAACGCCTTCATGGGATACCTAGTTGGAACGAAATTCCAGTTTTATTCGGCCTATGCCCTATCGGCTTGGGCCTGCCGTCTTCGGCTTGCTACTTTCTGCCTTATGCCATCGGCAGGCCATCTTTGGTTGGCCACATTCGGTCGACCCCGTTACATGGGTATGTCGGATGCTGCCTCTTCTTTATCGTCCTGACCCCCATCAAAAATAAAAATTATATTTTAAAAACAAAAATTTCAGCTAACTTGATGACACCAAGTAAATGAAGATGAAAAGTATTGTCTTCTCAAGAATTTAGCCGACCACCTGGTGTTTAGATGAAATGCTTTCAATTAGCAAGGAAGCCAACCATCAGCCAGGACGCAAACGTGGTCTAAGTATTCTCAAAAACTAGAGCAAAAATCTCCCCAAAATCCCGGAATTTCTCCGAATTACCAAAAACTAGGAAACAAATCTTCTTTAAATCCCAGAATTTCATCAGAAAACAATGGCAATACTGACAACCGTGAATATACCGAGGCGCCAACACAGAGTTTTTAAGTAATTAACCTTCGTGCCGGGCTGTTAACTTCGTTTTAAATTGTCGTTACCAGTATTCATTAAACATATTAGTTACTACCCTGACGGAAATTTTCATAGTAAAACTTTACTGATTCAATATTGGCTTTGTCAGCACTGCTACTGACTACTTATACCCCAAACAATGTTCAGTGCTAGACATTTAGCATGTGCTTGTCATTGAGATTCCACTAGTGACCTCAGAACTATTGACTAACTATAGACAAGGTAGTTCTTATGGAACCACATTGATTCATTGATACCAGAGAACACATATGTATGAAACTTTTTACTAGATAAGGAAATTAAATTAGATTTTTTTATAAAAATTTAGATTTTTGCAACACAACAAAATCAGACAATACAAAATCGTTTTGTATCTCTCAAAAATTTCTCTTCCGACTAAAGACGAAATAATAAGTGTAGACGATTCGCTGACAATTTCACCAAAAAATCACCAAACTTGTTGACAAAAGTGGTGACTTGGAGAAACTTGACCTCTGTCTTCGTTACACTTATTTGTTACCAGTATTCGTTAGACGTATTTGTTACATGTATTTAAAAATTTTCCCTTTAGCATAGCAAACATTTCTATGCTGCATATCATATGCATAAAGTGCCATAGGGAACTTCACCCCAAAAAAATTGGTTTTCAAACAGTATGATTTGACGTAGAATGCCCCATATACTGCTTTGGAGGCAAACGGCTGGCAGTCCCTAGAGCTTTTCACATTTTTAATTATCTCTTTATATTTTTTCTTAATACCATAAACATCTCTTTAATGCTCCCTACAAGAAGGATCTGAGATAAATGAGTGTTTTGCTTAAGGTTTTCCCTTTCTCAGTTGTTAGCTATGCCATCTTTAATACTTCTCTATTTAAGAAGTTTAAATACCGAAAAAAATTATCTCTCAATTTCAAAATTCATATTGTTGCAGGCTATGATGCTGCTTCGCAAAGTATGCATAAGAATTGCTACAATTGAATGCACTATTAAGCTTCGCCAATTGCTGTTTCGTATTATTTCCTCCAAAAAGATTTAAGCACAAAATAAGAATTGAAAAATCATGCTGCATATAATAAAGTATAAGAAAATAACTATGTTTTTATAAAAAATATAGAAACAAAGTTATTCTTTGGCCAAAAGCCAACAAATTAAACAAAATAAAATAAATAAAATTTTATTTTCCGTTTTATTTTTTATTTAAACATTTTAGGCAGTCAAGTGTTGCAAGAAACAAATTAAAATAAAAATGAACTGCTGCTAGAATGGAAACGATTTTGCCAGTTGTGTTGTATTGTGTATTAAAGCTTTTGAGTCGGCAACAAAATTAAAGAATAAATATAAAAATTTATCACCACATCTTTTTAATAAAAATTTCATGATAAAGTAACAAAGAAAATAAAAGTTTATGACCTGTATACAATTCACAAAATATCATGAGAGGGAAATATATTATATTTTTGTTATAAATATTGGCTTAAATTTTTTAATTTTCTAAAAATTTTATTTAAAAAATTTAGAAAGATTTTTTACAATAGTTCTATATTGAACTGCAACTACTCAATTATAAATGTTTTTTTCAATTCAACTCTGCTATTAAAGCATGTACAATTAAACCGTTTTAAGTTTTAATTGTTTCATTTCCTCTGGATGTTGGTGGAGTTTTGTTTCTATTAGAATTTCCCTTAAAGCCTTGCTGGCTTGTTTTTGTTAGCTCTAAAATTTATGAAAACAAGCTATGGCTGTGCAATATGAATACTTTTATGTATATGGACAGATCCCACCCAGCAGCTAAAGTTACAACTAGTAACGCTTTGGGACAGTCATATTACTAGTTGTAATGATAGTAGTCAAAAACGACAGTCGTATTACTAGTTGTAACAAGACTAGTAACCTTACTGGTAAAAAAGAACAATCATTTTACTAGTTGTATCGAGACTAGTAACGATACTAGTCAAAAAAGGACAATTATATTACTAGTTGTATGGAGACTAGTAACGATACTAGCCAAAAAGGGACAACATTTTCAGTTATACGATTTTATATAAAACATTTTTTAGCTCTTAAAATAATAAGTAGAATGTGGCTCAGTGGGTAGAGTACTTGCCTTAAAGTATGAGGAATGTGTGTTCGTACCCCGGTTGAGCCAAAGTTTTTTTTAAGAGTTAAAAAACTATTAATACAAAAAACTAGTAAGCGTACTAGTTTACTATAACTAGGATGCCAACTGGGATATAACTGTATACAAATGAACTAGTTGGTCTCCTATGACCACCTAATGTTAAAATCGATAGTTCGATGTATGAAAAAAGGATAGATAGGCAACTAGTCTGAAACAAAAAGCAACTAGTATAGTTCCAACTACATACCAGTTACTTTGTCTGCAGGGCATCTTTCATGTACACATACATATGTATATGCACATACATATATGGAAGATTCAAACTTACAATGCTTTTTTGTCGACTTCAAAAAAGGAGAATTCGCTATGTATTTTTTATGTATGTCCACTAGGGTTTGGGATTTCCCGGACTTTTGCACTTGCCAGGAAACGGGAATTTAATTTTCTAAATTAAATAGATTTATTAAATGAAAATTGGCGAAATTTCGATTGTTTTATTAATGTAAGCATTCTTTTTAAAAAAAAATTTAAGCGATTCTAAAACAAATTTTTAAGAATTTTCAAATGAATTCAAGAAAATAGAGTTTATATTCACTACACAGTAGGAAATTCTAAAAAGGCCAATTGACGATTATATCGCAATTAGTTAGTTAAACATTTTATTTTAAGGCCTCCAAATCATTTTATAAAGAACTTGCCGTAATATTTCTTATATTCCTTGAAAAATTTCCAGGACGATTCTTATCATTAAGTACAAGCAAGTTGCAGTACTATACTCAGCTGAGCTGAATTTTACATATCCTGAGCCACAGTCTGTCTAAATGTCTTTGATTATTCATTTTATTTATCTTAAAACATCCCTTTCAAGTTTTCAATAATTGCGTCGACTTATAATAAATTTAAGTAGTGTCAACTCAAAGGTTTTACAGCTTCTATGAGCTTTCTACACTTTCCAAAATTTTTTTCACTAAATCTGCGGAAAATTACTCAAAGTTCGCTTAATATCGAATTATTGAATTTAGGAAACGATTAGAGAGCACTGTAATCATTGATACTTATACAAAGTATTTCACTTTGCTCTATTATAGTGATTATATGACATATATTACTAAATTCATCTTGCATGTACTTTTCGAATCAAGAAATAATATGTCTCGGCTTAAGAGAAATGGTATGACGTCAATTTCATGGAACTTTTATGAAATTTCTGTATAAGTTTGAAACGTTAAAATTTTTATTTTCTACTAAAACAAATTGTTTGGACATTTTACTACCTCTTTATCGATGTCGAAGGAATTCTTTCTTTCTTACAGTTACATTTGATACAAGGACAAAGTTTTAGAATTTGGTTTTGTTTCAAATGAAATTATAAGAATGAAAAATGTCCTACGACATCCGTAAACTGGGTATTATTATTTGAACAGACGATTAAAAACATAGCAACTTTAAAAGAGAACTTAAACATTTAATGGTGTAAATTTAGTCGTACACTCAGTCAGTCAAATGAACTTTAGTAATATTTAAAAAATCATTGAAAATAATTGATATTAAAGAAAAACAGGACTATAATACAAATTTCTTATATGATTCAAATTAAATTTGGCGGTCACTTACGCCATTTTATAAATATGTATGTCAAAAAGTTCCATATCGTTAGCTGAAATCCAAAATCACGTGACTACACTTTTTTAAATTTTACAGGAGAGAGAAAAAACCAAATAAAATACTTCAAGTTACTGAAGTATAGCCGCTTTATTTTCGTTTGTAATTTGGCTGATTTTTATAATAAAGATTTGAAAGTTTGTGGGGACATGCATTTCGATATAATACGCAAGAATTAATCAAAAATGTAATTTCAAATTTTTTGTTAGTTACGTGGTTTTGGATTTCAGCTGACGATATATTTATGAAATAGCGTGTACTTTAAATGTGCCGTTTTCCCAGGACATTTTTGAGATTTTCCCGGGAAAACGGGAAATTAAAATAAAGAGTTTTCCCGGGAATTCCCGATTCCGAAACTCTAATGTCCCCCCAAAACTCCGCCATTTAAAAACCGATTTCGATTTTTTTCTTTATTTAAAAGGATGTATTTCCTGACTATTCCCATTGAAAAGTGGGCAGGTTACGCCCACATAAAGTAAATACACATTTCATTTCAACTACTGCTACTTAACCGACTCTTATGAAACTTTGTGCACTAATTAAGCTACTGTTTGAATACTATATCATGATAAAACAGTGGGCAGTGCCACGCCCATGCAACGCAAATATTATTTTTCAACAACTTCTAGTAAACCGATATATATGAAAATTTGTATACACATTTAGTTATCGTTCCAATACAACATTATGGTTGGAAAAGTGGGCAGTGCCACGCCCATGAAAATTTAGTTTTTATTTTAACAACATCTACTTAACCGATTCTTATTAAACTTTGCCCACACAATTAGTTCTCGTGAAAATACAATATGATGGTCAAAAATGGAGGCAGTGCCACGCTTATTTTGTAGTCGGTTTTCTTGCAAGAATTATTTATTGTTCATTGAATGTACATTTCATAAAATACTCTGTACTAAAAACACATAAATTGGAGAAATAAATCAACTTCAGCGTGATTTACTTACTGCCTGTTCCACAATGTCCACAATAAAATTTCTTTCTTATATTTATATTGAGAACAATAATAAAAAACAAAAATTTGTTTTTGTTTTCAATATGAATATGCAAAAGAAATTTTTATATCGACATTGTGAACCGAACCGTAGATAAAATTTCTCAATGAAGGCAGATATTTTTCTTAGCACAATACCGTCTATTATATGTATATTAAAAACAATTAAGAAATAACCAGGAATTCTATAGTTATTATATTATATAGTGATATGGCTGATTGTCATGCTAAACGTACATTTTGTGGTTTTTTTTTGCATCAGTGTAACTAATTAATATCAATTTGAGAAGGTAGGATTCATATTATAGTTCTCGCCTCGTTCAACGGATTCTGATATACAATCATATTTTTCGATTTCTTAACATTTTTGTATATTGAGCGCTACATTTGCTTTCGCGCTTGTTCTGAGAATGATTTTTGCACAAAAATGCAACACGAAAAGTGACTACAGGGTTTGAAAGCACTTTTCACCTACTCTTCAAAAACAAAAAATTATCATAATCGCAGGACGAAATTAAAAGTTATGACCACTTTTTGTACATTTCTTAAACAAATGATAAAAAACCTCCTTTTCAGCGGCGATAGAGGGTGCTACAGTATTCTACAAAAATATTTGCCATAAAGTTCTACTATAAGTCTTAAAGAGCCCAAACCTGCAGATTTAGCTCGGAAGCTAGAAATCATTCAAAACTTAAAATGTGTTAAGGGTTTATTTCGTACTTGAGCACAATTCGTACTCGGTATGGAAAATCTTTTAAGCCTTAAGTTTAAGGTATAAGAAGTGCTGAGCTTTTTTATGAACAAGACCAAGGGAAATTTTTTTGTATAACATTTAAGCCCGCTATTTCGCCGTTGAATGGGAGTTTTTTGCCTCCTTTTTACGAAAAGCCCATAAAACGAAGAGTTACATGTTTAAAATGTTTCAGGAAAATCTTTCCCGTGGTGTTTTACATAAAAGTGCTGAAGACAAGTTAAACCTTAAATGTAAGACTTACAAGATTTCCTATGCCAAGTACTAATTCTGAATAAGGGTCTATTCACATATTACGTAACGCTCCGGCGGGGGTTCAGCATTTGTTACGGATTGGATTATTTATACTGAAATTTTTGTAAAAAGCGTTACGAAGTGAATAGCCCCTAAGTTTAAATTTTCAATGATTTGTGGCGTACAACTTGAGTCTGCAGCTTGGTTGCCTTTAAAGACTTGTAGTAAAACTTTATGGCCAACATTCTTGTAGAATATTTCTTCCCCGCAATCCGCCTTTTTGCAGGAGTTTTTTATGATTTGTTGGAAAAGAGCTAAAAATGACCGCGATGTGGGGCTGCTAGAGGGTTAATATGTTCCACTAATATGTTTGCCCTAATATTTTCTACAAAGTTCCTAAATATACCTTACACCTCAGATGTAAAAAACACATAGTTTCATGTACCGATAAGCTGCACGAACAAGTCAAAAGGGGGAAACTTTAACCCCCCCCCCCAAAAAAAATTTCGATGTGATCCTGCAAAACGCCAACATATATTTTTTTGCCTCCACTATCAAAATCTGTTTATAGAACCCCGTAATTTTGAAAAATGCTCGTTATTGTTGTATAGTGTAATCTAAAACCGGCATACATTTAGTCTCGTTTTTGGAAAAACTCATAGTTCGGTAATGTGAAAAATCAAGAGCATGCATTACGGACACGTCATTTTGTATAAAGAGGCTAAGAACAGTACTTTCGTTCTTCGTTTTGAACACATAAGGGACAGTCTTAAACATGGTACTCTGATCATCATATCGTGCAAAATGTTGTCAAAAGTCTATATAAAAAAAATTTACACGAATTGCTTACGAAAAACGCTGCAGAAGTAGTACTCTGTTTATTTTGAGAAAAACATATGAAATGTTTCTACAACATTTTGAGTCTCCATGCAAAATAATATGAGCACTAGTGATGTTACGAATATTCGTATTCGAATCGCCGAATATTCGCCTCTTTCATGATATTCTTCTTCATATTCGCCAAATTCAAGCGAATATTTCACGAATATTTTGTGAATATGTACGTTCCAAAAAATAATACATAAAAAATACTGAAAATTAAACAAAAATATTAATTTTTATTCAAAAAAATTGTCTATAACGCAAAACAATAATCTTCTTTTAGTAAAGAAAAAAGCAACAAAGTATATTTCACAACGACATGGTATTTAAAAAGTAAAGTCCTGTTAAATTAATTATTAATCATGTTAAAGTAATACTCAAAGCTCAGTAGAGGAATGTTGAATTTCAAAAATAAAAGTTTTTAAGTCTTTTCTCTATCAAGTCTATTGCGCGGTGTGTAAGTAAGCTCCGCACCACTAAACATTCGCTCGCTCGGAGCACTCGCCGCTGGTGTCACTAAATATTGCCTGGGTATAGGTAAAAGAAGCTCGTATTTCCCCTTATTTACTTCCCACCATCAATTTAAAAAAGTGGCATTCAGGTGCTAAGTTAATAATTTTAAATTCCGTCATCGGAATATCATAATATTGTTAAATATTTATAGTATTGTGACAGTTTTTCTCACTTTATTGTTATTGACGCAAAGGGTAGATTTTTTTTCAATTAAACTTTAAATACTAAGTGGTACTAACTATTTAGATTGAATATTCGTATTCGTATTTGAATTCGGCGAATATTGTTTTAGATATTCGTATTCGTATTGGTATTCGCGAATATTAAAGATTGATATTCGTAACATCACTAATGAGCACCACTTTTTTCGTGTGGAATTTACAACAAACATATTGGGCTTTTTTTAAAACGTACACAATTGCAGCATACTTTCCAGGGCTACCTCTGTTTGGTTACTTGTCATATTTTTCGTATGAAAAAACCAAAGCTGATAGTTATTTTGCGCAAATTTGAACAAAGTACTAAGCTTTACACATAAAACTCTTATGTATATCTTTTTATAGTCTATTAAATAACGCTAAGGGCCGTTATTACAACTTGCCTGTTAAGTACGGATTTGTAAAAGTTAACCATAGCTAAAATGAGGAATACATTGACTTGTAACTATTTTCGTTACTACAACTTCCCTGTAAAATAAAATTTATCTTATTTCAAAACATGGCAATACCAGAGCAAACATCGATTACTACCGTTAAGCGTCACTTTAAAATACTTTTAATACACACAGCAAAGGAAAAAACATTTTATTTTTCCTCCTAAAACTATGCTCGAAAATTGTTTCAATGTTTCTTTTATTTGAATACTTTCAAAAACTATGGCAGCTCCAATAGCATAAACCTCACATTAAATTTAAACACAAGAAGAACTTTCCTTTAGCTTTAGCGGAGAAATTTTGCCTAAAGTCTATTTATAATAATGAAAAACGAGTTATCTGTCCGATAACATCTTAACTTTAGCTATTGGCAAGTTATATTAATGGCCCTAAAGCAGTTTTCATTTTAAAATTTATGCGTTTATTTTACGAAATATACCATATACTTCCAACGGAGATGAAAAAATCATTTGGAATGATAATCTGCCATATATCTATATATTTTTGGTGTTCTCTAGCAGAATTAGTCGTTGAAATCGTTCAATTTAAAACAAATTTAATTTTGTTGTACAGTGTTGCATTCATTTATAAATTTATGAAATAATTTTTAAATTTATGAAATAATTTATGAAAATACTTTCAATAGAATCCTACTTATTTGTTTGTGTATAATCAAAATGATTTTAATATAAAAAAATAATTGTTTTATAAACACATACATATAATACATCTACTAATATTGCACATGCATGGATTCAGTTTGTGTTGTTGTGCATTTGCTTAATATGAAGTTTAACTCAACCTTAAAAATACGGTCAAAGAATTTCAAAGTATGTTAATGGTTGTACATTTCAGTTATCGTACGTACACATATTATATTTCTTGTTTTTTTTTCCAGCATTTGTTTGAGAGAAAATTATAGCAATATGTTGTTATTTTCTAGCATGTGTTCTTTCAAATCATATGCTTTTATTTTGCAAAATCAAAAAGTCATGTCAAGAAAAAAAAAACAGTCTGTCAAAGCAATTATTTTTCTTTATAAACTATTTCCATGCATAAAATATTAAAAGTAAAGTAAAAAAAAAATAGAAATATAAAAATTAAAATTATATTTTGTTTGATGTCTTTTTGCTTTATTTTATAACTCTGAGGAAAAGGAAGCAAAGATATTTTCAACTAGTGCGTATGATTAATATATATTATGTATTATTCTTTGTTGCGTATATGAACTGTATGTATGAACATTAGTGTGGCTCTATACTTAAAAAACTGCTCCGATTCTAATTTTTGACCCCTTGAAATATACGAATAGTCTAAAAAAAATGTACCTAGGCGACTGAAGTCTTACCATTTTACTATTTTTTGAAGTTGCTAAACAATATGTAACTAATTGTATTTCTTAAATTTTTTTTATAGATATATGCGGACTTTTTGTCTTTCTAGTACTAAAGCTATGACATAAAATATCAGCCACTTAATGGAACTTTTATAGTTACATATATTAGCAGCTTCATGTCTGAGTGTGTTTTTCATTTTCAAAGTCACATATTTTGAGTTTCACTTCCCTACGGTAAATGGAACTGACACAAAACAAGTCACGTGACCGGTCCCCAGGTGGTAGGGACCAATCCGAGTTCTAACACTTCCTATGAAGCGGACCAGCCACTTTTACATTGGGATAGACTAGGATGGGGTTAATTGATACTTTGTAAGCACCTTATAACTTGTCTTTGACCTATCTTATGGAGTCCTAATCGGTGTAGAATAATATAGATTATATACAAATATCATTCTAAGATTCAGCTGTAATTATCGATTAATTTATTTTTTTACTATTACAAATGAGTAATTCCATTTAGCCGGGTGTGACCACTTTGCATATATTTTTTGTTATAAATAAAGAATATAAAATTTTTTACTTAAAAAAAGATTGCGGCTCGCAAGGCCATTAAGCTTAAAGTCGTTGAATAGCGAGTGGACACTGAAAGAACACGATTCCTGCTCAGACCTGACCTTACAAATCTTAGTTTTAAAGAATTATGACTTTCAGCATAAATTCTGTAAAATTTCAAGCATAACGTTCACAATAATTTTGCTATAGCTGTCTCTTCAGAGTTTTTAGCTGTATTACGTATTTACTGTTTGACAAAAAATCATTTTTCTTAACAAAAAAGTATTTTTAAAATGTGACGAGTGTGACCGACGGGTGTGACCTTATAAAAAATTTAAAAAAATTCGAAGAAATAAAGCTTTTTATTGATATCATTAATATAAATAATATAGAAATAAATCATAAAACACATTAAATTATTTGCTATCCCTTCTATTATAGACAGCAGAATACTCTAGCTGAGTATTTTTTTTTAATTAAATAAAAAGTGAAAAAAGTATATTCTTTACAGAGATAAGGGTTCTTATTAATAATTAGAAAGAGAAGAAAAGAAAATCTGAAATAAATATTAAACATACAAAGATGGAGAGCAAAATGTTTCGTGGATGATCATTTAAAAGTGCCTCAAATTGCTTAAAAAATATTGAATAATGTATTTTTTTATTTTTTCTATAATTTTCTTGCTCTAGAAAACATCAATTGAGAGATTTTTATTAAAAATAAGAAAATTATTTTTTCCTTGCATAGGGCCGTTTTACGTGGAATCACTCAAATCCAAGTAGAAATTTTATTTTATTTTTAAGCGGTGTCTTTGATAGGTTTCGAACCGACAACCTCCGGCATGACAGGCTAGTACACTATCCACTCGACCACAGGGGAACTTATTGTTCAATGTTATAAATACCAGTTAAGCTGGAGTTAATATCTGAATATAGTTACGGAACAGGTTCCTGAGTGGCATGGCAGTCTCATTGAAGGGAGACAATTAATATTATATAGATACTATGTGATAGGCCTTAGATCCATGTGCATCGAATTTGTTCAGTGCCGTTTACTACAATACTAGCCGGAGTACCAACTAAATTGACTGAAAATGGTTAATATGTGACCATTTACATAATATGGCTTTTTTTACCATTCACTACTCCTTATTTTTGGTACCAGTCTCATTTTCTCAAGTCATAGGACGAGTACTTTTGGATCATTTGTCACCAAATTTTTCGCAGGGTTATTAGAGCATACCAAGATTTTGGAAATTTCTCTAAAATTGTGTTTTTTATAATAATGTAAAAAAAATTTGCTTTTAGTTGCTAAAGCAAATTTTTTTATGGTTTTTTCGATTTTTCCCTTATGTTTACAAGCAGCATACCTAAGGGTGTTTTTTTATTTTCAAATCGCAATATTTTGAGTTGTATTTATTACATCATCTCAAAATTGTATGAATAGGCTAAAAAGTGTTTACTACAAAACTGTGAAATAGCTAAATGTGGGCGATTCTCATTTGAAATGCGCATGAGTTTTAATGCGAAAACTGCTTTAACATCATTTAATATATTATAAATAAATGTACATAATTTTTTTCGTGCAAGAGTTTTAATGCGAAAACTGCTTTAACATCATTTAATATATTATAAATAAATGTACATAATTTTTTTCGTGCAAGACTTTCCATTATGTGCTAAAAATGAAAAAGGAATATACTTCTTATACTCTCTTCATACAAAATAGCATGTGCGTAATGCATGCTGTAGATTTTCTACATTAACCCTAGAATGAATAATCGGATAGCCTTGTGTTAACTAGCAACTTTAAACGTTTGTACACTCATAGAAAAAACAGCAGGAAATCAACAATTTCAAACTTAATTCAACAAAAAACAGCTATGAAAAGCAGCTAAAATTGGAAATTATATATTGAAGAATGTTCAACATAAAAGCAATCTTTACACGAAATTAAGGTGGATTCAACGTTAATTTAATAATGCTCGGAATTAAATTAAAAAATTTGCATCTTTAAACAAAAAATGAGTGAAGTTAAATCGAAAATTTTTACGTTTATTTAAAAAAGAAACATTTGAAAATCAAATATGAATATCTTTGAATTTAAAGTGCTCGTTTTCTCTTTAATATAGTAGAGCTTTTGAATTTAAAACATCAACCATCGATTTAAAGTTGCTACCTTTCCACTACAGTGGTACAATTGCTTATATTTTATAAAAAAAATACTTAAGCCCATTCTTTTTTTTGGATTTTTTTAATTTTATTAAAGATTATAAAAATTGGAAATAATTATAATAATTAAAAGTTAAAAGAGAAGTTATTTTAGAAGACTTAATATCATGAGCTGTAAATATTTAAAAAAAAATTTTTGTATGAAAACCAAAGATGCTTCACATGCTTGGGGGTACTGAAGTGAAAAAACGTGAAAGATTTTAAAACATATGTTCAAACTTTCAGTGAAGGAGCTAAATTTGTAAAGAGTTTTATCAAAATAAATGTAAAATGACTTAACTGTGTCATCGGAAGACCCTTCAGTGGTTGAATTGTTAGACCAACAGAATAATACTTGCTTATACGATCTGTAATTTCGTTTTCGTAATTATTGAGTGATAAAATTCGAAGCAGAAAACTTTCCTGTGCATCAATAATTGTGATTTTTTTCTTAAATTTACCCTATTCATTTTTAAAACGTGTTGATGGCAATATCACCCCAGCTAGGCGTTGCGAGTAGGTAATCTTCAGCATCTAGAAATGAATTTCCATTTAAATATTATCATTAAAGTATATCTTGATTTTTTCATTAAACTTGTCCCACTTTGTATATAGCATATGCTCTTTACCTGGGTACATAATATTAAAGTCGATTTTTATCTATTAAAAAGAATATTAAAAAAGATTTTATAATTTTATATTTAAAGTTAGACATACAAGTTCAGGAGCTCGAGAATCTGAATATTTAGACCACGCTGACAAAAAATCGATATTGCATCTGGCCAGTTAGAGCTCTATTAAGTGATGTCTTTAAAGCCACTGCAATAGACTCATCTAAATCTTAAATTTTATCAGTTTTATCGTTATTCTGAAGTAACGCAGGAGAATGGCCTGTTTTTTTTTTGATACGTTTACATCGAGAATTCACATATTTAGAATATAACTTGGCGCTAGGATTCTTTTTACCTTGGCATGGTATACAATAATATTCCTATTAAAGTAAATTTAGTTTAATAAACCTTAATCATTTGTACCGGTTTGCAAAAAATTATTTTACTTTCGCAGTCACCTCACTGGGAAAAATCTCACAAATGTCACCAACAATGCCAAGGAAATCATTTGGCTTAACCGATTTTTTACTACAGACAATCGCTTCGATTATAATGTTTATAGTATCGTCACGTTTATTGTCTTTTAATATTTTGCAGTCTTTATAAAAATCTAAACAGGATGATTGCCCTCTTGATCTTTGCTTTAATACATCTAGTAAATCCTTTAAAGATTAATAAATTAAATTTTAATACATATTTATTACACATTCATACACATGAACATATGTATATAAAAATATAAAAAAGTGCGTGTATGTTAATGATTATAACATTACCAACCTTATCTAAAACACCTCTTATTGAAGAACCTGATGAAGATGGTGAAGGGACATTTGAAATGTCATTATTTATCCAGTCCTGTACATTTGTAGGATTTGAAATTCTTTCATCGTCAGTTCCAAACTGCAAACAAATTTAAAAAACACTTATGTATATAATTTTCAAAAGAATAAAGATTTTAATTACTTCTTTTTTACGCCACACGAATAATTTTTCCCTACTAAACTCAATTCGAAGACATAAGTGTGGTATCGCTTCGATAAGGTCTTCTTTCCTAATATACTGCAAGCATCGGTACGTCACGTTAGAGGCTAAAATTATTAATATATTATACCATGTGCGGTGTCAAAAATAGGAGTTTTAAATTTATGTCCTTACCTTGCAATACTGGCAATAATTGCAATAAGTTGAATTCGTTTAATAGTGTTCTTAAATTTTCCAAATCATTAGCCTCACAATCTTCCACATTTCCTTCTATTACAATTTCGTTAGCTAATTGTGAGTCATACAAATCATCAATAAGAATTTCACCCTCACTAAGTACTAGTCCATCCATTAACTGGAAATTTTCCATTTCGTTTATATTAGCGTCACTTAAATTTAAAAAATTAAAATTTAGCACTTTTTTTTGCTCAGAATATATTTTTTTGGTCTATTTTCACTTACTGCCACTGACAAATGAATAGTCCACTTGCAAACATCGCTAAGTTGAAAAAAATAAATATTCGCTAAAAGCCGCCATTTTATTTGTTGTTTTAAGTTTTAATGGATTTTCTACAAATTTCGATATGTTAACATAGCGGTGTTTGCAAGTGGACTACTCAAATGACAGACGTACAAATTATTATGTTGATCTTAAAATTTCCGTACTTATTTCAAAGACGTCCAAGATGAATTCAACAACGCGTTGTTATTTTAAGCATGAAACGACGCTAGTTTCATATTGCTTCGTATTAAAAGTGATTTTAACAACTCACGTCAATATAATAAAGCTGCCGATTTCTTGAATCCATTATTATATTAATAAATTCAAAGGCGCACGTTGTAAATGTAACAACATGAATTTTTAAATGAAAGCTTCTGCTTAATTGAAAAGATGCTGATATATTTATGAGTCAAAGTTGACTTTGTTAAAATACAATATCTGATAATTTCATGTTGTTTTTTCTTAATTCAATGTTGATTGTTTTAAAATTAAGAAAATACTTTTTTTGTTTTCGAGTCAAATGCCAATTTTATGATTGTACTTCGTTGATTTTATGTGATTTTTCTTAATTTTGAAGTTGTGCTATCTCAATTTAAATTTGGAATGCTCAAAGTTGAAAAATTTTCGCTTCAACAACGATATGCTTCGATTTTAAGTTGCGATTTTTCTCTTAGTGTAGCTGCAAAACCAATACTAAGAAAGTATTGAACCTTCGGATCTGGGAAATACAAGTCCTTTTGTGTCGTTTTTCTGACCACATATGAAATTCGGTTGAGTAGCTGTAAGCTTCCAAAAAATAACAGCTACGCAAACACATAACCGGCGTACCCTTGTACCCAATAGTTTCTATATGAAAAAATAGCGAATTATAGGCCTGGTGATATGTTCGAGTGGTATTTTTTGTTTATGTGTTCTTTGGTTAAGAAACTATGAACTTTTCCAAAAACAAGATTAGCCCCCATATTCATAAATAAATAAAATGTATGTGAAATCTATTTTAAGAAAATTTTGTATGAAAAATTTGACATAAAATACATTTCAAACTCATTTTAAGTTCCATGAATATGGATGTAAATCTATAACGGTTTTAGGATATTTGCATTTTCTTCTATTATATCACACATAAAATTTTTGAAAAATAATAGAAATTGGAATTTTTTTTTAATTATTGTTGCTGTTGTTCTTTGAGCGCTACGCATTTTTAGTATGATTCATTACTCAGTTCAATTATTAAAATTTCATTTATAATATACACTTAAATAATAGCGTAGTTTTGTACTTCTGAATATTTAAAAGTTTAGTGAACTTTGTTAAATAATATTATACTGCAATACGTTTCATCGATCCATCATGGTTTGTATACAAAAAAAGTGTATTGAATGTTATCCATATTTTTATTTGAAATTTTTTAGTGAATACCTAAGGAGGTTCTGTTAAAATACATTAAAGATTATTCATATGAATTGTATTAAATTTAAAATATAGTGTGTGTTCTGAAGAAATATTGAAATCGTATTAAAATGTATTGAGCGTAACGTTAACAATATTCTTAAGGCCGTGTCAGATAAAACTTTGTCGCTTTGCGTGACGTTTCTAACTTTGATAGAAAAGTGTAAAGCAAAAGGAGTATGACACAATGAAAACTTTGACAACACTCGCGCACAGAGCACGAAGCCGGTCGGCTAATAGCCGGCTATTAGCCGCCGCCGCTGATTTTCACAATCACTTAGCCGCCGCCGATTATTGCGGCTAATATCGGCTAGCGGCTAAGCCGATTTTTTATAATAAAAAGTGGATATTTACTAACATGCGCATTTAAAAATATTTAATTCGGTTTTGGAACATATGCAAAAATTTCTTATGAAAATTATTTTTATAAATAAGGCAGTAAATCGTCTAGAAAGGCAAGTTTATGTATAATTGGGCCGAGTATACCTGTTGTAAATATACCTTGTATGTAAGTAAGCAAGAAATACTCTGTTAGCCGACCGTTAGCCGATAAATTTGGGTAGCCGCCGCCGGCGAAAAATTTTCGGCTCTTAGCCGGCTAATAGCCGCCGCCGACTATATTTGTTCTTAGCCGGCGCCGATCACCATTTTACATCGGCTTCGCCCTCTGCTCGCGCATTGATCGTTTACCAAAAAAGTTGTTGATAATTTTGCTATTTATATTTATATATTTTTTATAAAAATAAAAGTCAATTATGTTATTTTACGATTTATTATAAATAAATAAATGCCACATACATATTTACCTCTTATTAAAACAGATTCAAACGCGCAATATGTTTCGTTTGGCAATATAATAAAAGAAAATTATTCCAGCTGATTGTCAAAGCAAGCAAAAAGATGAGAGTTGCCGAACTTTTCGCTTCACGCTGCGTTAAAAGTGCTTTATGTGGCATGTTTCGTATAAGTATGTACATTTCATCTTAGATGTCAAAGCGAATCTGTAACGCAACGCGAAGCAAAAGTTTTATCTGACATGGCCTTTAGGCCCTAATTGTGTAAATCACATCACCGAAGTGAAATTTATATTCATACAAAAACAGATTTGAAAAAATTTTAAAATTAGTTTTTGTTTTTCATACAAATTCTTCACCAAACAAACGTATAGAAATTCAAGCGTTGCTTTGCCTGTCAAAAATTTTAAAATTTGTATGAAAAATAAAACAAATTTATAAAATATTTGAAATATTGTTTTTGTTCTCAATATAAATTTCACTTTGGTGACGTGATTTACACAATTAGGGCCTTAAATATAATTTATCTATAAATTTTATGACAGCAAAAAACGTTAACAGCAGTAGAAGGGTAGAAACGATACAGAGAACATTATTTGTTTCGAGATTTCTGATTTGCTTTGAAAACTTCTAATGCACTGTGGTAGAATAATGTCATAATTGTGTCATATTTTGCTACGAATAATTACTTGAAATTGACATAACGTCCAACATTGCTGGTCAATTTTGTTAAGATTAGTCTTATTGGAAAGAAGAGTTAGCCTACTTTTTAAGAGATAAACATTTTGTACTTTTCCATGTGAACCCAAGTCAATATTGAAGTCAATTTTTCGTGGGGTATTTTCTTCGCCAAAATCACTTCCAGAACAAACGCGAAAGCAAATGTAACGCTCAATACACAAAAATGTTTAAAAATCTAAATATATAGTTTTATTTAAGGATTCACTGAATGAGGAGAAAACTAGAATATGAGTCCAAATTTCGCATATTTCTATTAGTTATAACTAGAATAGAATAGAACAAAATATAATAGAATATAATGGAATAGGGGAAAGATCTGGTCCAAAGACCGGTATTGCGACACCTAGTGAATATTTTGTGCCATAGATCTATAAATTAAATCAAGCTCTGCATGGCTCTCCTTATGAAAGTCAGCACAGAGTTTTGAGAAGCACAGAGTTTGCCGAGTGCAGAAACTCTGTTATAACTAAGGTGAAAACAATGAAAAATTTAAATGAAAAACCACGTTTTTTTAATTTCTTCATTATTTTCAATTTGGTAAAAATCTCTGTTTAAGACATTCACATTTTAATCGCATATCGCAAGAGGCAATTTATTGTCAATATGTGCAGCGCTTATTATTTTGTATTTTTGACATGTACTCTACATTTAGCAATGACCGAAAATTTTAAAAATATTTTTTTGCTTTTAAAGACCTAAAAAAATATTGTGATGACAACCTGTTTTTCATGTAAGAGTACTTAGCACTAATAACAATGAAGTGTTACACTAATTTATTTCATCATAGCTCGCGAACGATTTGTCCCTTTTAGACAACTGAAGCACAAAAAGATGTGGAATAAAATGTCCTTTGAATCACCCATATATAATTTATATATCCAACCGTTTCAGAGTTATTCCGAATTTTGAGGCGAAAAATTCTTTTTTTTTTTCTAAAATTAACCTTTTTTCGTTTTCAAAAACTCATAAAAAATTTTAGAGGGCAAACATTTTACATATATATAATTTTTCAGAAAGCCTGGTATATTAGAAATAAAACAGGACATCAATTATTAAAATCGATGGACAAACTTCGATTTTCTTTACAAATAAATGAGAAATTTAATTCACAAAAATTTCGATTTTCATACCACACACAAATTAAAATTTTTTTGGTTTTATGAAAATTGTGATTTTTATCAATTTAGTTTCTTCTCTTAATTGCGAATAAAATGGATCGATTATAAGAATTTATGGTTTATTCTATTTCTAATATATCAAGATTTCTGATAAATAATAATAATGTAAAGTTTTTGCCATCACAATTTTTTTTATGAGTTCTTGAAAACGGGAAAAAGTTTAATTTTGCACAAAAAAGAAAACTATTTTTTCACCGATAATTTCTAATAACTCCGAAACAGCAGGTAAATATAATTTTATTCCACATCTTTTGGGCTTACAATTACTTAGATATGGTTAAGCAAAATGAAAAATTTTTTTAAAAATATTTATATTTTCAGACTTCAGTTTCAGTTTGTCAATCGGTCTAAAAATTGGAACACATTAGATTGTACATTATTCGAATATTTCTAGGGGCTGAAAATTAGAATCGGATATATTTTTAAAATATAGTGCCACACTAATGACTATAAGTATGTTATGTTGAGTGAAATGTCTTTTGATATCGTTAAAGAGTTTCTTAGCCCTTTGTTTCGGTGAAATTGTTCTAACGGGTTGTTCGCCTATTACGTAATGCTCTAAGAGGGTGGGAGGAGCTTAAAGATTTATTACAGACTTAATAATTTTCATTGAAAAGTGTGTTAGAAACGTTGCGATGATGGGAAAACACTGCAATTTTTATTGTGGAGGTTACTCAAGTCAATAGAGAAGCCATTAAAATAGTCCTTGGCAGTTTGTGATGAAGACAACACAATGAAACTTTAGTCATGACCTTTGGTCACAACTGAGTAATTCCATTTAGCCGAGTATGACTACTTTACACATATTTCTTGTTATAAATAAAGAATATCAAATTTTTTATTTAAAAAGAGGTTGCGACTCGCAAGGCCATTAAGCTTAAAGTCGTTGAATAACGGGTGGACACTGAAAGAACACGATTCCTGTTCAGAATAGTCGTCAGAAAGCTGCAACGGGTGTGACCTTAGAAATTTTAGTTTTAAGGAACTATGACTTTCAGCATAAATTCCGTAAAATTTTTACTGTAACGTGCACAATAATTTTGGTATAGCTGTCTGTTCAAAGTGTTTTTAGCTGTATAACGTATTTACTGTTTGACAAAAAATCAGTTTTCTTAACAAAACACTATTTTTAAAATGTGACGGGTGTGACCGACGGGTGTGACCTAATAAGAAAATCTAAACAAATTCGAAGAATTAAAACTTTTTATGGATTTCATTAATATAAATTATATAAAAATAAATCATAAGAAAATAATAACACTTTAAATTATTTGCTGTCCGTTGTATTATGGACAGCAGAATACTCTAGCTGATTATTTTTTTTAAATTCAATAAAAAGCGAAAAAGTATATTCTTTTCAGAGATAAGGGTTGTTTATTAATAATGAGAAAGGGAAGAAAAGAAAATCTGAAATAAAGATTAAACATACAAAGAGGGATAGCAAAATGTTTCCTGGATGATCAGTTAAAAGTGCCTCAAATGGCTTAAAAAATATTAAATAATGTATTCTTTTATTTTTTCTATAATTATCATGTTCTAAAAAACATCCATAGAGAGATTTTTATTAAAAATAAGAAAATTATTTTTTCCTTGCATAGGGCCGTTTTACATGGAATCACTCAACTATGTCTTTTTGATGTGCTGTGGTAACCTTACTACATAAACAGTCGAAATTTAACATTTTACGGATACGTTTTTTTTCAATTTTTTTCTAAAATTTGGGATTTTTTTAGTAGGCTGCTACACCGATTTCTTCATAACTTGGGAATGGGTAGTCCAATTTAATTACGAAAACACAAAAAAACTTGGAATAAAATTACCTTTAAGCTGTAATATTATTAATTTTTTTATATACTAAATGGTTTCAGAATTATTCAGACCGCAATGATGAGAAATATATTTTTTTTATACAAAGTTGAAAAATTTCTATTTTTTTAAATTTATAAAAAAAAAATAGCAAAAATTTACTTTTTTATTAACTCATTATAAAGCCACATATTCTACAATAAAATAAGTTTTATTTTTATGAAAATTTATGGATAAATATTGATTTTATTCATAATAAATTTAAGTCACCTAATATCTTGTAGGGCTTACTTTTAAGGCGTAGAATAAATGTCTTCAATACTTTTATGTAAAACACCACGAGAAACATTTCTGTGGAAATAGCAAGCCCGCTATATTGCCTCTGAAAGGGAGTTTTTTGCTCCTTATTTATTTAGGGGCCAAAACGACTCACATCCCGAAGAGCTAAAGGGTTAAAATGTTCTACAGAAATACTAACCGCACATTTTATACGTTAAACGTAACCCTACACAGAAAAAGTTATCAGCAAAAAATTTTCAAACAAAAGTTTGTCTAAAAATAAATTTCTTTTTCAGTAAATGTTTTTTATATAATCTGTGAATTGTTTGTTTGACTCTTATTTAGGACGCAAACACCAAATACAACAAGAAAAACTGGGTCGTAAAAAAACAATTCCTATGACGACATACACTCAAATAACAACAACAACAACAATGATAGCAAAAGGAATGTGATTGTTCTAAATTTATATACTTAAGATTTTTGAGTGAATCAATTCGTTAATGTCGTTGCGTTAATTCTCATTCATTTCTTTAGACTCTTTAGATAAACATTCAGACTTGAACACATTTAAAAAAGTGAAATTTCTTAAATGTTGATGATGATGATAAATGACCCAGACAAAAATTTTGTTTGATATATTACAAAAAATCCAGTAAATATTTTTGTTTAATTAAATAAAATATTTTGTTTAATATTTATTTTGTATTTTTAAACTAATTGTCTTATAAACTGAGACAAAAATATTGTTCGATATATTTCACAAAATCCAGTAAATTTCCTTGTGCGATTTAGTAAATTGCTTTGTTTAAAATTTGTAAATATTTTTAGACAAATTGTTTTATAGATCTAAACAATTTGCTTACTGAAAAAAACGCGTTTTATTTCAATGAAATTATTGAGATATTTTTGTCTATATTTAAAAATTTGCTTGTAGGTCCGTTCCTAGACAATATATTTACTACTTCATTGAATTCCTTTAGAGAAAATTAAATTTAGTTTTTTCTGTGTACATCTATAACTGATATATTTTTATCATGATAATATTTATTTAATTTGTCATAATAATAAAGTCCATATAGGAAAAACAGCTAACATAAAACAAATTATATATCAGTATAAAGTTTGTCAGTTGTTATGATAAAAATATATCAGGTATAGACATACAAAAAACTAAATTTTATATTATTTTGAGTAAAGAAATTCAATGAATTAGGAAATATTTTGTCTGGAAAGAAATTAGTAAATTCAGACAAAAATATCTCAGCAATTTCATTGAAAAAACCGATTTTTTTAGCAAACAAATTACGTAAATCTATAAAACAATTTGTCTAAAAGTATTTACAAATTCTAAGCAATTGTTTTGTTTAGAATCAAACAAAAATATTTGCAAAAATTTCTGTAATATAGCAAACAGTACTTTTGTCTGAATGTATAAAATAATTTGTTTAAAAATACTTACAAATACTGGACAAAATAGTTTACTGAATCAAATAATAAATTTACTAAATTTTTTGTGTTATATCAAACAAACTTTTTGTCTGAGTCATCATCATCATCATCTTCAGTAAACAAACTTTCAGAAATCGAATTCCTTTTGTTATCATTGTTGTTGTTATTTTGGTTTTTATTTTGGTGATAATTTTTTCTGTGTACGTACAAAATGGGACAAAATTTAGCTCCACCTAAAATGAGTCCCAGATGTAAACTTTCAAAATGTCGATACATGTTTATATTTTTTTGGCGGCCTCTACCAGAGCCAGCTTCTAAAAGATTGTTGTTTAAAAATAAAATAGAATTTGTTGTACAATGTCAATATTCGCATTTTTTGCAAAAATCAGGCGAATTCCCCTTATTATCAATAACATCAATCCATCGATTTTCATGAAAAAAACTTATTTTATTTGTAATATAAGTTAATTTATTAAAAAACGGTAAGTTTTTGGCATTTTCGAGTTTTCATAATTTTTGTTAAAAAATGAAAAATTTCCCATTTTGCTTAAAAAGATATATTTCTCATTATTGCGGTCTGAATAATTCCGACACTATTGAGTTTGTAAAACAAATTATCAAGCAGCTTAATGTTAGTTTTGTTATAAGTTTTTTTGTTTGTTTGATTAAATGTGACATCAATTTTCCAAGTTATTATAAAATTGGTGAGGCAAGGCAGCATTTCCAAAACTCGATTTTTTGAAAAAATTAGGTAATTTCACTTTATTGTGAATAAAATCAACATTTATCCATCGATTGTCGTGGTATAAAACTTATTTATTTATTAATTTTTATTTATTTATTTATTAATTCAATAGCCTCTTGGACAATATAATTTAGCATTATAATTATAATAGCGAATATATGCAACAAATAAATAAAGTCTATATATATTTCAAAGTATAATCAAAAAGTCCGAATATCTCATCACCAGTACTCCACAGCACCACCAGATAGAGGAAATTAAATAATATAAAGTAGAAAAATGTTGAGCCCCTTAATAGTTAGTGACTAATACTGGAGAAGAAATCCATAAGTTTCTGTTTAAATGTTATCGGAGAAATTGCAAAAGACCTCAAATTTCTAGGCAAAACATTCCATAGGCGCGCCGATCGAGCTACAAATGAAAGCTCGTAGGTTGAATTATAAATACGAGGAATACACATTTGGGGGTTTCTAATAGACCTAGTAAAAGCGATCAATTGAAGAATGTTCCGCGGCCCCTGAAACTTAATAATATCAAATAGGTTTATAAGTAGGCGAAATTTGAGGTAGCTATCAAACGACATGTTTAAGATATCTTCAAGGTAAGTAGCGATATGAGCTCTTAAATGGAGCCCATATACATATCTGACAATCTTATGCACTATGGATTTCATCTTCGTCATATTGCCAATATTGCATCCATTATTGCATGCATTAGCAGAGTGTGCCCAATTGTTTTCCTAACATATAGAGGCAAGAACAGATTCCCATGATATAACCTGCGTAGAAGGAAACATACCTTAGAGCAAATGTTATATATATGAGGTTCAAATGACAGTCTGTCATCGATAATAATGCCCAAACATTTCATATGGTGCACAAATTCAATAGACGGATCCCCGATTTTTAAATCAAAGACAATTCGATCACGCCTGTTTGTATTAAAGACCATGGCCTTAGTTTTGTCCGGGTTAACACGCAGCATATTGAGAGACATCCAATTATTTAGAATAGCCAAATCATAATTAATGGTGGCCTGCAAGGAATCTGCGAATTGGAACTCACCTGACCAAAACAATTGAATATCATCTGCAAAAGCAAATGGTTTACAAAAAGAAAGAGTATCAAATAGATCATTTAGATACAGTGTAAACAAGATAGGCCCGAGCACAGACCCTTGAGGCACACTAGAAATAACCTGTATCAATTCAGAAGTTAGTCCGTTAATGGAGACAAATTGTCTCCGATCGCAAAGGTGGGACCAAACTAAGCGACAAGCAGTTAAGGAGAAACCATATTTTCTGTTTAGTTTAGAAACAAGCAACGAGTGCTTAACTTGGTCAAAAGCCTTCGAAAGGTCAATTGATCCTAGAACACCAATCCTACTTGAATTTAGATTACTCCTGATTGACTCAACCATTTCAGTCAAAAGAAATCCCGTATTACGTCCTTGACTAAAGCCATATTGACATTCAATCAACAAAGTTCTCTTTCCAATTAGCTTTGTAATTTGATCCTTCATAATATTTTCCATTAACTTAGACAAAGTGAGTAAAATACTAATGGGCCTCAGGTTATTTATATCCAACTGCTGTCTGTTCTTCGGAATAGGAATTATCCGCGCTACTTTCCAATCACTTGGAAAACGCGATGTCGTCAATATATTATTTATTAAATAAAGGAGGTGTCTACTAATGAAGTGAAACACAATTTTTATCAATTTAGCAGGTATACCATCAGCACCAGCCGATGCCGTTTTAATCTTAAAAAACGCATTATAAAGATCTAAATCAGAAATATTCGAAAACTTAAAGCAGTTTGCGCCATTTAAGAACTGATCCAAATTCGGTTCCTCATCAGGAGTATTTAGTTGATTGCTGATAAAACTATTATTAACGTCATTAACATTCACATCGGACAATATTGGACGATCCTCTAATAAACCAGACTTGCGTAGGTTGCGCCACATTTGCCTGGTATCACCCAACCTAAACAAACGGAAGCTGTATATTTTCCCGAATTTTCTAATTTTTGCTTTAGTTTGATTCCTAAGTTTCTTATAGATTTCCCAGTTGACCATACTTCTATCACAATGGTAAGCCTTCAAAGCAATAGCAGTTAATGACCTATAGTAGTTAATGTGGTTAGGAAAATTCGGATTCTTCAGGCCTAAATGGCAGGGCAACCTTTTCATGGGTATATAGTCCAAGAGTTGGTTGAAGAGTATATTCAAAAAAGAGAGTTGTGTATCAGAGTCATTAGACCGATACAGTTGCGAAAAATCGGTATTAGATATACGATTCTCAATCGCCAGGAGATTAGCACGATTATAGTCCCTAACATAAGAATACTCCAACGAATGCATGATATTAAACCGAAAAGACGCACATATTAATGAGTGGTTTGAAATGAAAGGAGCCTGGAACTGTGTAGAAGTATAAACTGTCATGTTGTGGCTAGTGATATAATAGTCAGATCATCAGAGAAGAAGAATGATGAAACGAATCAAAATGCGTCGGGGTAGAATTATGTGTATATACTTAAGCCCATACCGTAAGCAAAGTGAATAAAAGTGGTAAAATTTTGCAATTTTTTATTTTATATATATTTAAAAAATGAAATATTTTAGTTTTGTATAAAAAATATATTTCTTATTATTGCCGTCTTAATAGTTCCAAAACTAGTGAGTACAGAATATAGTTTAAACGGCTTAAAGGTAATTTTATTTTAACTTTTTAGTGGTTTTTGTAATAAAATTGGACAACAATAAAAAAATGTATCCATAGAATTTAAAATTTCGACTTTTATTTTGCAGTTAAAAAATATCAAAAAATATTGTGGTACTTAAAATAAACAACACCAGGCCGCACAACTGATTGCAATGAAATAAATACAATCTTATTTAGATCCCATTTCTGTTATTTTTGCATTCCTTTTTTATTTTTATTGTCTCAATAATAGGAATTTAAAATTGCTAAAAAACTTCTCTTAACAACTACTTTTAATCTTTTCCATGTATGCATATCCTGTCATTTGTCAAATTAAGCATGTCCTTCACAAAAGTTTTTAAAATTCTTGTGTTCGTTTTGGTATTTTTAACCGTTTGCAATTTATTTGCAATTCCGTTTTGAAAGCAAACGAAACCTCTTATATTTTCTAGTAATTTTTTCATTTCTAGTTCGATTTACACTCGATCAAATAATGGTATTTTAAATAAGAAAATAAGCGCCCAACTTTAGTGAAAAAAAGTAATGAAAAACTTTGAGACGAAAATAACTGCAGGAGAGAAGAAAAGTTTAACTATCAAACTGCATTTCATTGTCAAATGCTTGAAGGCCTTTAATGGCAAACAAACCAAACTCTTGTGTGGCATCATTCAACTGTCACTGGATTGTTGCATTTAACATTAACAGGCAAGCACTCAGAAAACGATGTTTAACCAATTCTGCTGTTACTGTTTTCATTGCTACATGTGGCTCAGCAGTTGTCCTTTACAATATTGTACACGTTAAAACTTAGATACATATTTATGCATATAAGTATGGGTGCATGTGTGTGGAAATACACCCTGTAGGCCCAGTTATTATCGACGACAATTCATCGATGATGTCTGCAAGATAACACAGGCCTGCGATGAAGAATTTTTTTAAATAATCTATATAAATAAAAGAGTAACGCCCAAACCACTAAAAGTAGAAAGTTGAAATTTCGTATATGGGTAAATTCGGTAGCCTTATATCTCCGGATCTAACTAAGATATATATAAAATTCCAAAAACAGCACAATAAGATAAAAAAATAAGCGGAGGGTGCTTGGTACCTTCTTGAAATCTTTACATTTAGGGGCCGAAAAATGGTAAAAATATAATTTTGGTACTTTTTTTTGTTAGCCGTTTATCTCCTAAAGTAATGAAGATAGAAATTAAATTTAAATTGCATTCTTCTATCCTTACGAAGCCCTCAAAATTGTTTTGGTACTTTTTTGAAATTCAAATTCGAAAGGGTAAAATTGGTTGCTCTTTTTGGTACTTTTTTCCATACAACTATTTTTTATGCAAATTGATATACATAGTGAATGAATATGTTTGTATATTTTCACTAAGAAAGGGTTTTTTTTTAAATTTTAATTCTAAGGGGATTAAGAGGGGTAAAAACGGGTAAAATCGGTAGCCTTATATCTTCGAATCTAAGTAAGGTAGACATAAAATTCTAAAAGCATCATAATAAGATAGAAAAAAAAGTGCATAGGTGTTTTGTACTCTTTCGAAATTTGTACATTTAGCGGTCGAAAAAGGGTAAAAATATAATTTTGGTACTTTTTTTTTGTTAACCGTTTATATTTTAAAGTAAAGGTACTTTTTCGAAAACCCACATTTTTGAAAATGTAGTTTTAAGAAATGGTACTTTATGAAAAATGTTTTTTGGAAAGGGTACTTTTTGAAAATGGTACTCTTTTGAAAATAATTACTTTTTGAAAAGTTACGTTTGGGAAAAGGTTCTTTTTTGGGGCTCTGTACACCAAAAGTGTAAATTAATATTATTCTTTTCGATACGCTGTCCGCCAGTCCGTCTGTCTTTCTGTCTGTCACAGGCTGTTTTCTCGAGAGCCGTAAGAACTAGGTTCTAAAGATTAAAGGGTGTTCTAAAGCGAGCAGCGAAACATTATGAAATACTAATGTAATATACACACACTTTTATATAGACTCTCGATATTTTCAAAGTTAGTGTTAATTGGTGTAGTCTGTAGAATATTTAACACAACAAAAATTAAAGAGTGTTCTGAAAGTTAATGTAATTTTGACTATGTAGTTTAAACAGTTTGCTGTATCTTGGAAACCGTAAGAGGCAAACTCTTGAAATTTTAAAGAACTCTAAAGTAGGGATGTAACGATACGCCGTTTTGCCGATCCGATACCGATACCGATATTTAAAAATAAATATCGCCGATACCGATTCCGATACCGATACGAATATTGAAATTGAGTTTAAGTTTAGATTAACAAAACTCAAGCGCAATTTTTTTATTATACAAAATTACATTATAAGAGAGAATATTTAAAATTGATAAAACATTGGAAATAATTTTTAAGGAGCTACATTTTCTTTGCTTCCAAAAAATCTTTTTTAAAAATATGCAGATAATTAGTAGAAAAGCAAGAAAAATTTTTAATTCCTTTATAATTTTAAAAAATACTCGCCATGCTTTTTAAAAAATCGAGTTTTTTAAAGGACATTTATCAACTAATATTTTTCTAAATAACTTAATAGCTTAATTATTAAAAGACTGCTAAGTTTATATTTATTCACTTAAATTTACATGAAAATACAGTTATGAGTTTAAATTCGCATAAAAAATTGTGAAAATGGGTAATTTTTTATACTTCTTCCTTGAGGAAAAATCATTATAGAATACCGAAAAAGAAATTTGTCCTAGCATCGCTTCCACCGAATTGGTAATCGAAAAACAGAACTTCTTGCAATGGCAAGGATATGTAAAACTAATTAGAAATTATCCAAATTTGCAATTCTTCCAGATCGCGAATTCTATATTTTCATGACTTCTTTGGAGTATCTTTTTTTTGCTGGAATAAGATTTATAAAACAACGACTTGAACTTGAATTCATGGTAAAATTAACAAAAATAAATAATTTTTTACAAAATAACAGCATAAAATATTATTAATTTTCAAAATTGATATTAATAAGATTTAAAAAATAACGAAGTGAATTTAATTCATGGTAAAATCGAACAAAAATAAATTATTTGTTAAAAAAAACTCTGAAAAAATTTTTAAAAGTATCGTCGTATCGGCAGTAAAATATCGCCGATACCGATGTATCGGAAAATCTGAAGTATCGCCGATATATCGGTATCGGTATTCGTTACATCCCTACTCTAAAGCTAAAAAATTCCAGAATTAAAAAAGTCAAAACGAAAAATCGCCAAAATGAAAAAATCGCTTAAACGCAAAAATTCGCCAAAGCTAAAAAGATCGCCAAAAAAACTAACTAATTTTATGGTTATTTTTAGATGAGTTAAGTAATTTTTCTATATTTGCACAACAATGGGGTAGCGAAGCACGCCGGGTATAGCTGGTTGCATATAAAACATGTAGATGTTGGTCTCCACGTCATATATATAAAATGGTACATTTGTATTTTCCGATGTATACTTCTCTTTCAACCCCCATACAGATTCAAACGTGGATTTAATAAAAGGAAGTAACATCATGTTTGAAATTGCGCGTCGCATGGTGGCTAATTGGCTTTGATGCGATAAAAAATGACTGCGTTATAGTGGATATAAGTTCAGATTATATGAAATTTTTAACGTTTTGCGTCAATTATTGTGTTTTCGTAAGCAGTTTTGTATTATAAATAATAAAAGCTCCTTACTTTTATAATTTTATTGAATACTTCATTTGATAACGAAAATTTTAAGCCATAATGAACCCAAATCGGCTGAAAGCTAGAAACGCTATAATGAAAAAAAAAAACAAAAGACTAGCTTTGAAATTTAGTCACCATTCGACGCATAATTTGGTAGACTTTCAAACAAGATATCAGTTCCTTTTATCAAACCAGCCCTGACTCTGGATTGCATTTGAAAGAAAGGTATACATCGAAAACACAAATATACTTTTACGACAATAACAACAAATAATTACAGTTTGAGAAAAAAAAAACTTATAAAAAGTATTATTTCGAAGGACTCTGTAATCAATCAAAAATAAATGTGGCGACAAGACAAAGACTTATTGACGACAAGCTAAAGAACAACTGTATGTAATATGCCTGCATCGAAGTTGTCGTGTGTACAGTAATATTGCCGATTCGACTATTACATTTTTAAATATTATTATATATTCATTAACGAGAATTTTAGCAGCATTTTACCAACGTTGTCATCAATGACTTCTGTGCCCTTCCCAGAAAAAATTTTGATGGTAAAGTACTGAGTTAAAATGCTAATAAATATACTCTCCACTACTTTTACTTTGGCATTTTAGCCAATAACAAGTTATAAACTTCAATATTTAGAAGGCACTGAGTTCACAAAACACAATAAAAATTAATTGTCTCTGCTAAGTATTGAACTCATGCCGTTTTCAGTTATTGTGTTTTTGCATTTACTCACTAGGCTACTGCACAACTAATTTGTTACGGGATTAAAAGATGTTTTCACAAACATGAACACAATTAAAAAAAATCTATTTTGCTTTCTTCAGGGGTTGAACTGCTTATCGTCTGTATGATAAGCTGATAAGCTACTACTCTGCCAAAGAGAATAAATGGCCTGTTTAATTCCTAGTAAGTAATTGACCAACTACTGTAACGTAATTCAGGCGGTATGTAGTTTGTGGTTGAAAAGTACACTCTAAAATATTACTTAAAATTTGTGTTGAAAATTTCTCCTTGTCTAAAATTACATCGATTTTGTAGTTATTTTGTTAAAGAAAAAACCTTTCAAATTAAACATATTTAGTCCAAGGGGAAAAAATGTAACATAAAGTATAATGCGGCTATGGCTAAATGGTAGATACGTCAGACTATCACTCAGGAGGTCGCGTGTCGAACCTGCATGCAGCCAATCGCATTTTTTTTGTAAAAACATTTTGCTCAAAAATAATGCGTGTGTAATTTTAGGTCGATAATAATCTGTAAAGTGTTGCCGACTATTATCGACCTAATTTTCAACAAAAGTGTTTTAGAGTGTATATTGTTTAGTAATGACAACACATTACTAAGTTTTCAATAGATTTGTTCGAAAGCTTCGTCAATAGTTGCACTCTAAAACATTACTTCAAATTTACGATCATATATTGTCTAAATATGTGTTGAAAATTTCTCCTTGTCTAAAATTACATCGATTTTGTAGTTATTTTGTTAAAGAAAAAACCTTTCAAATTAAACATATTTAGTCCAAGGGGAAAAAATGTAACATAAAGTATAATGCGGCTATGGCTGAATGGTAGATACGTCAGACTATCACTCAGGAGGTCGCGGTGCAAACCTGCGCGCAGCCAATCGCTTTTTTAGTAAAAACATTTTGTTCAAAAATAATGCGTGTCTAATTTAAGGTCGAAAGTAGTCTGTAAAGTGTTGCCTACTATTATCGACCTAGTTTTCAACAAAAGCGTTTTAGAGTGTGGCTTGGACTGTCGTCAACTCGTCGTCGGCGATATATATAGTAGTTCTTTCCCACATGCATCGATGATATCTCGAAGACTTGGCCTACGGAGCTTGTTATGGGGCACTGCCTCGGCATAAAATGTAGAAAAAATTCAAAGGCGACCAAATAAAATACTCCGTACAATTACAGCAGCCCTATGCCGCTGGTTAGGACAGTGTTTTCTAAACACGTGACAAGATACATAAACAAACTTGAGTTGCTTCCAAATTCTGTAGCCCGAAACATCATTAACTTTAGAGGCCACACTCGGCTGAAAAGGAGGGGCACTCTTGCTCTCAGCCGAACACGAGAGATGTAAACAATCAAAGAACCAACCACTGAAGCAAATATAATGGACTTAAAAATTAAAGTTTTAGAGTTAAGATTTGATTACTTATTGTTAGCTCAATTTTATTGAAGATACAATAAATAAATAAAACCGATAAAAAAGTAAAAAAAAAAATTTATAAATTGGATAATATTTTTTTCCATTAATTGGAAAATACTGGACCAAAGTTTTGGAAAATCGAGAAAATGTAGCGATAAGTGTACAACCGAACATGTGTCTTTTAGATCTCATTAAGGGCTATAATACAGCAAAAAAAATTTAAATTGGATGTGACACCAATAATTTACAAGCAGTAAATAATTTTACATGGCCGAAGTGGGCTACTTTGAGATTTCATAGCTCCACTCCTGTGCTGGTAAGAGAGCTGATATTGAAAACATAAATAGAAATACTCTTCTGATATGTCCATGTGCAATAGAACTATCCGTCTAGATATGCCTGATTTATGTTCGAAATATTTTGAGTCTACCCCACGGTGCAAGCTAAGCTAAATAAAAACATTTAAAAACGTTTGAACTAGCAATAAAATGCCGTTAGTGCATAAGCGAAAAAACAAATTTTCATTGCCGAAAAAAACACGGAATGGACAATGAAGCAGTAAAATTTTTCACTAATTGTCAAAATATATTTTTAATTTAAAAAAGTTTTACGCTTCTCCTGTAAGATTTTTAAAATGTTAAGCCTACAGTACACGGAATGTAAAAATCCACATGCATATGTGGCTCTGACGTAATTTTGACGTCATCATGAAGCTACATTTGCTACATGCCGTGTACTTCCACTTTTTGGGACACTCACATGAAGTAAACATTCGTATGTGTACCACATGTAGCTATCAAGACGCATATGCCCATGTGTATTTTTCACATGCCGTGTACTACCTTGTTACATATGAATTGTGACACGTGCAATATTTTTTACATGCGCATGTAGCTGTCACAAATATGTAACAGCACGAATTTTTGTCAGAACATGTTCTAACCGTATGTACCCATTGAAAGCGTTGCCAGTTGGGTGTTTCCTAGCAAATTATGTAGGAATTTTTTCGTTTGGTTGGTTTGTGTATATGGTTATGCATATTTATTATTAGAAGTTTTAATGCTGTTAGTAAAAACTCACGAATTAAATCTGTAAAGAGGTTTTTATAAAACTAATTATTTGTAGTATAATTGATAAAAGTTGTAATTAAGACTGAGGCCACACGGGCGTTTTTAAAACGCGGCGTATCTGCTTGTTATATTAAATTTGAATTTTCAAAAAATTAAAAGCTTTCACATTTAATATAAAAATTAAGTTTAAAAAACTTAAACACGCTTTAATACAAACGGAACTAAAAAATAGAAAGTAATTTGTAAGTATGAAGAGTTTCAGCAATCCCAATAATCAATTATGACTAATTAATTTTTAATAAAATTAAAATAAAAATTTAGTTATGTATTAACAAAATAGTTCACTTATAGTAAAAAATCGTGGGGCGCTTTATGTTAAATGTTAATACATAACTTAATTTTTATTTTAATCTTACTCGTATTAAAAATTAATTTGTCATAATTGATTATTGGGATTACTGGAACACAGCCTCTTCATACTTACAAACTACTTTTTATTCTTTAGTTCCGATTGTTATTAAAGCGTGTTTTTAAGTTTTTTTAATCTATAATCTATTTTCTTAATTTTTAGTCGCAATACGATGCCAAAAGTAATTATAATCAAAAGCCTCGACTTTTAGCATATCTTATGTTTATTATACAATAGTTTATTTAAATACGGGCTGCTGTCAAGCTTGGTTTAATTGCCTGTTAAATAGAATACTCTATTTTTCACAAGTCACCTTTTGTGTGGTTTTTACAGAGAAATAAATACGTTTTACCAAAGCCTATACAACAATATGATTTTGTATTGCATTCAATAAACACAAATATCTTTATTACATTTTACAACGTAACTACATTTATCCGTTGATAACACTAGTTCACAAAACAAATGCACCTCAAAAATTAGATGTTTTTTTTAGCTAAATTGGGCCTGCTGAACATTAATATGGCATTAATTTATTTTTCTTAAGAAACGTTTTCGAGATATTCGCAAAAAACTTGTTTTTTTCAGTTTGTAAAGATATTTACAAAAATCTTGAGTACTATTTACTTGAATCGAGCAAATTTGGGATTGTTGCATATATATGTTTTTCCTCTTTCAGTTCATATTTATACTGTGTTGATCAGACAAAAGTTCACTGAATTACAAGCCTTTATATATGAAAAAAAATTTATTTTTCGCGTTTTTTTCAAAATTCACCATTTTGAAATGCTCTATTAAAGCAAACAAAAATTTTAAATTTTTGTTTCGACCCATATCTTAAATTTAGAAAGTAATAATTTTGTAATAATTTTAATAAATTTTTATAAAAGTTAGTTTGTAATATATTGATAGATTTTCAACGACTTCGGTATTTTTTGAGCAAACTTTGGTATGAAGTTTTTTTTGAGTGGCAACACTGATAGTCATAAGCAGCTGTGTTTGTTTTGGTTCTTATTAAATGAATTTGTCTTGCTATTCCATTTAATTTGTGATTTAATTCGTGTCTTTATTATATTAATTTACTAAAATATGAGTGAAAATAATGTTGTTATTGTCGACGACGATGATTCCAACGGTGCGCCTTCTCAATTAAAGTCTCGTCGACAAAGAAAGTCAACAGCAGGCGACAGAAAAATTCAGCATATATGGACCGACGATGAAATCAATTATTGTTTACAACTCGAATAGAAGAATACAAATGCCGTGTACTAGTAACATACATGTAACCATTCAGATGTTTACACATGTATTGCTTCTTCAAATGTGTCCGCTTCGCCCACATATGTTACATTTGAGTTTTGGGACAAAAATACATTCCGTGTACTATCAAAATTTTACAGCATGTATCCACTACTACTTGTATAAAATATGCAACCAATATGCTGAAAATTCTCGTGACGTCAGACCCACATACGCACGTGGATTTTTACATTCCGTGTACTGTAGGCTTTAGATATGGCTTTTTACATTTGCTGTGACGTATGTAAGCATTTTTTTAATAGTTTTACGAATAAGTAATATTTAAACAGACTGAATATTACTCATACGATATTGGTTCGAATTTTTTTTTGGAAATTAACACAATAGTGCAACATATGCAGTAGGGCGTTCGTTATTTCTTAAAGTGGAAATATTTTTTTGTCTCACCCCTCAAAGAGATGAAGTTTGATGCAAAAATTACTCCACTAAAATTTTACTCTCCTGGCAGCACAGCTTACGGTTTAAATTTTATTCACTTACACTCACACGGCATGATGACCCACAAGTCAAAAATATGATTATATCATGAACATTTTTCTTCTACAAAGCTGTTGTCTGTAAAGTTTCCACCAGCTTTTGTCTTACCAACTTTCCAATTACACCAAAATAAACAGCAACATATCAAAAAAGCCCATAACTATTAATATAACAAAAAAAAAGCCTATATAAAATGAATTGTATATTATTCATTTCTTTATTTTTTAACTTTAATAAAATATTTCAATATTTTCTTTCTACCTAAACTCAATTCAAGCTCTTTGCTTGCAGTATTCTTAAACATAATAACCGCTATTATCTTTTTAAAATCCACTGCACATAAGCGATTTTATTCAATTATTTTAAGCAATATTTTTATTCGGATTTGTATTATTGTTTTGTATCTTCAAAAAAAAAAACATACAGCCACTAAAAACTAAAATATATATCTAAAATTTTATGAGTTAACAAGTAAAAAAGAAATACTTGTATCTTTTGAACCGGAGAACTTTGGTATCCATGCAACTGGAATAATGGAAATGTAAATAAATAAATTAATTATTGTTATGGCATGAAGATAGTTTTGAATTACCCTCCTGGTAGTTAAACTATATTTATTTATTTATTTAGTTGTACAAATATGAAATTTTAAAATAAAAAATAAGCATTTGCTCTTTACTGCAAGCATATGTGGTTACAATTGAATAGTTTTTTTTATAGACAAATAACAGAAACCAGAATACGAGTTGTTTTCGCCTCATACCTTAATTGAATTTTTGATATTATTTCTTTTGGCTCTTCTTCAAACTTGTCAAATATAGAAATGATATAACTAGACCAAACTAGGAACTTTGGGAAGCATATAGTGTAAATTTGAGCTCAAGTCATTCAGTGGATAGACTGTGATGGTATTTCTAATCGACACGAACTGAATTTTGTATATGTATTGTGTAGTTTTAAAGGTTTTCCGCACAAAAACACAAGTTTAAATTTTTTATATTTTTGATTTAAGCAATATTCAAAATCATACTAATATTATAAATGAGAAAGTCTAAATGTTTATGAGTTTGGCAGTTTGGCAGTTTGGATGTTTGATCCACTATGACGCGAAAACCTCTCAAAGGTTTTGGATGAAATTTGGTAGACGGATAGCATATGGCCCGCTGAAAATTAAGGATACTTTTTAAGGGTAAAATGACAAAGATTTATAGTTTTGGTAATCTTTCTTTTTTAGAACGAAGTTGAGCATATCAATGTTTTCTATGCTGGGGGGTAAAAAAAATTTTTGAGTATGAAACAACTACTTGTAACAAATACGTATAACAAATACGTCCCTGCCAACATTTTGAAGTGCAATTTCTGATACATTTTCTAAAAAGTGGCTTCTTTAACACATCTAAATGTTATTTCGCAAATTTTACAAAAACAAATATATTAGTATCGAAGTTTAAGCTTCCTTCTACAACCTCGAAGAAGTCTCTAAAGAGTTAATTAAAAGATTATGCGGAATGTAACAAAAGCGACACACTAATTTGTTAAGCAACAAAAACAAAATATAAAGAACACTTCAACCAAATAGTTTCGTCTGGTAGGTATAACCATAGTTGCTCGTTTCTTCCCGAGCGGTGACACTTCTATGAAAAGAAAGGATTATCATAATGATAGTCTTGCACTTCTTGCTGTTTCGTTTAAGTGAAAGTTTCGATAGTAAATGTTTGCAGGGGTGTAACAAATACGTGTAACAAATGTGTAAGTGTAGCGAACTCTGGTAACAAATACTGGAAACGAGTACTGGTAACGAATACTGGTAACGAGTACTGGTAACGAATACTGGTAACGAAAATAGAAAACAAAGGCAACATGCCACCGCGAAGGCTAAATTCCTGTGTTGCCACTTTGGTATTTTCACGGTTTTCAATGCTGCCATTGTTTTCCCCAGGTATTTTCAAGGAACTTCTAGGATTTTTGGGAGATTTTTGTTCCAGTTTTTGGGAATTTTACAAATGTTATCCGATTGTAATGAGCTTCAACTTGCTGTAAAGCTGAGTTAGTAGACAAAGAAATTAATTTCTTTTTCATTTAATATTTTCAAAGATATTTCGCTTTTAACTTTAAAATTTTGATTTTTGGTCGCGGCTTTGTTCCAGATTTCATAAATATCTCCGGTAATATGTCCAAATATTCAAACAAATATTTTATGATTCGTAAAAAAGTCCTTGAAAATATGCAGAAGAAATTTTCAAGTTATCTCAATTCATGTAGCCGTGAAAAAAAATCAAAATAAGGACTATGAAATAAGGGCGAAAAATTTATAAATTTTGGCAAAAATAGAGCTCAATTGTTATACGTTTTTCCCAAAAAATTTTCAGAAGTAAAAACTTTCTTTTTCCATATTTGGCAAGAATAGACTTCAGAAATGGCTGCAGTTGAAATTTCAAATCGATTGAACCATTTACGCTACATCAGCATTAAACAAACATAGTGCATTTTTGTATGAAATTCTAAATTAATCGTTTAAGAAAAAAAGCGCCCATCGAGTTTGTCAAATTACTTTACAAATTATATTATATACATTTAATGTAATTAATCTGGATTTTATATATTCGCTCGCTGAGAAATATGACCAGAAGAGCAGATTTTCTAAAAATAGTAAAATTTTCCAAAGCATTTTATTTACCTGCATGAAAATAGTATCAAACTTTATTTTTTAGTTTTTATTTCTTTAACGATTATTAACAAACAGAGCAATCCTCTCACGCTTAAAATATTTTAACGATATATTGAACGCTGAAGTTTTTCGACGAATTTTTAATTAAAAAAAAGAAAAAAAAACGTGAAGAAAATGCAAATTTCCAATTTTTAGGTCAAAATTGTCAACGAATGAGTAATATGATATTACATAACATCATATTACTCATAGGTAATTGTCTGAGTGTGCTTCAACGCTTAAAAAAGTGAAGCGATACTTAAGGCTAAAGCCTTCGGCAAAGATCAAAGTCGCTAGAAATATAACCTCTTGGGTCTTTCTTTACGGGCCTGACCAGTGACCATACACTGCTATCATGGTAACCTGTAGCCCTACTGATGACCTACCTTATAGATGCTAAACAAATATTGCTCGGCACTAAGGCATACTCTATTCCTACATGGAATGGACATGCTGGCGTACTTTGTCTTACTCTCACTGCAATCTAAACAATCTGCAATAGAAAATGATCGGATAACTAGAGATCCTTTTTATATAAAACAAATTTCATGCGAATTTTTCAACTTTTAAACTCTTTTTTTTATGTATTGTACAAGCAACTATCTTTTTTTTATTTGTTTTAAAAGTACACAACATAAATATGTCTGTATAACATTGCTTGCAGTCTTCTATAAACATCAGACATAACAAAAGGTAAAAATCAAAGTAAATTTGAGTTGATTTGATTTAAAAAATTTGATTGCGATTTCAGCAATGATTTTATGCAAAAAGGAAAGAAATATTTAAATCGAATTTGTAATTTCTAAATGAAAATGTACAAATAAATAGTCAATAAATGAGCAGAAAGAATAAATATTTTTTCTATTTAAATATTTTACAAATAAAGAAAAAGAAAAACTTTTAAATAAAAGAAAATATTCGATTTTGATGGATGGTTTATTGCAACAATATATTATTTCTGCTGTTTAAAACAATTTTAAACAACTTAAGGTTATTCAACTTTAATGCAACTGCTTAAGTATTCTCTATATTGTGTCACTTTTAACTTCTCCCGTACCACTTGAGTGTAGGATCAACTAAAGACCATCTTGATAAACTGTGTATGTGCAAACATACACTTAAACTATTATAGACTTACATGGACCTTTGCAAAAATATTATTAAATAAAGATACCTAAAAGAAGAACTAAAAATATATTGTGACAATCAGACTTTTATTCAATTCATTGAAGCTATTGATATTTTTATCTAGAGACAAATTGTTGGTTGAGAGAAAAAGTAAGTTCAGCATAAGCAAAATTATGATTACTACGGTAAATAAAGTTACATGAACAGAGAAAAAAATGGAATTCGCTTTTAGTAAACAAATTCAAGAAAGTAATAAATATTATGTACCTCCAAAGGATTTTTCTTTGATTCATACAAATATGTCCCAATAGCACGGTTCTGTAAAAAGAAAATACCCTTCAACTAAAAATATGTGGAATAGAAAGAATTAAATGCACTTTTTAATTTTTTTTTATATCACGAACAGATTTTTTTAATGAGCATGATTAATATGACTCCCGCAATAGGGCAGTCACTCTAATATATTTCATCATAGCGCAAGAACGGTTTGTCTGATTTAAGCAAATAAAACACTAACGATTCTTTCACGATGTACGATTAAGAGATAACGTAGACTTTAACGGCAAGTTTTGTATACCGAACTTGCCGTTAAAGTCCACGTTAACATTTAATCATACATGTTGAAAAAGGACATAAATCTTTTTTTTTATCTTTAAAACTGTTTCTTATTTGCTTTTAAATCCAAGGCGGTTATATACTCTGAAAATAATCCTTGCAACATTTTACGAAAAAATTTTCGCACATATGAAAAAAATTTTTTTGACAATACTATTTTTAATTTACGAAATTAACAAGAACTTTCCCGTAAACATTTTTCCCTGTTGAAATATATATTTGAAATAAAAAAATTAATTAAAATATTTTTTATACCGAACAAATCCGTGCAACATATGCACTAAAAAAACACTCGTACATTTTACGAAATATTTCGTAATTTCGCAATACGAAATTCTTTCCAAAATATACGACGGAATATACTAGTAATTAAAAAATAAAAGTAAAATAATGTATGGCGCAAGCAGGGAACGAACTCTCAATCTTCATATTTCAATTCATATACTCTACCCACTGAGCCACACTCTACTTATTTTATAAAAGCTAAAAATTTGTTTTATTTACTTACATCTGAAAAAATACGTCAATTTATAAAAAATTATTTTAATTTATTTTTTTTATTTCAAATATATTTTTTAACAAGGAAAAATGTTTACGAAAGGTATTGGTTACTTTCGTAAATTCAAAAAATATCGCCTATATGTTTTTTCGTAGTATATACAAAAGTTTCCCATATTCTACGAAAAAAGTCACTACGAAAGTTTTTTTTCGTAAAATGTTGCATAGATTATTTTCAGTGTAGAGTACTGAAGATTGCGAGTTCGTGCCCCGATTGAGCTAAAGTTTTTTTACTCTTATTTTTTTGATTTTTGTTTGTATATATTGCATATTTTATGTCAGAGTTTCGTGGTGCGAAAGAACGAAATATTTCGTAAAATGTACGAGCATTTTCGTGCATATGTTGCAAGGCCTTTTTTTCGGTGAAAGCAAGTGAATCATTTGAATACGTCATTTGATTATAAAAGAACCCATGTTTGGTTCTTTCTTTAACAGAATTTAACAACCAAACATGGATCCTTTCATAATCAAATGACGTATTATCATATGACCTACCGATTTTCGTTAGAGAATGGCAAAAGGGCTTTCATAAACAAACGACTTAAGTACTCTACACTTTAAAAAAACCATGCAACATATGAAAGAAATCGTTCGTATATTTTATGAAATAATTTGTAATTTCGCACCACGAAATTCTTTCGTAAAATGTACGAAACCAACGAAATTTTTGTGTTTATTTTACGAAGTATGTCTTGTATTTTAACAAATAATTTTTTATTTATTAATACGAAAGAGTTTCGTAGAAAAGAGAAAAAATTTTTACATTTTACAAAATAATTTCATAGTTTAAAGTAATATTTAGAGAATATTACTAAATATTTTTTGTGTTTTACGAAAAAACTGTGTATATATTATGAAAGAATTTTGTAAAAAGCAAAATAAAATTTTAGATTTGACGAAATATTTTAGTTGCTTTATGAAAATTATTACCGTTTTAAAGAAAAAATTTTCGTTCAATTACGAAAAAATTATTTTTACACAAAATATTTTAGTACTAATACGAATTATTTTGTATTTCATCTGACCCATGTGCTCACAAAAAATGTTTTGAAACATTTCTTTTATCTGGCAAACTAATACCACATACAAAACACTCCATAATTTACACAAATTAAACACTTTGTTTTACCAATATGTACTTTTTTCAATGCTTATTCACAGTATTCTCTTAAAATGTGTTTAAATTTTTTTGATTAATATTTAATTTTTTAATTATTTATTTCGATGACAAGTTATTCAAAAACTATTAAAATTGTTTATTTCGCCAGGTTATTATAAAGAATAAAAATGTGTACCTTTTTGTTGGTCAATAACTATACAAGGACTTTATCACAAATGTTGCCCATTTTCTTCTCAGAAATCCCCTTTCTGTGCCCCATTTATTTTCAAAATCCCCTTTTTGTGCACATTTTTGAACATTTTCAACGGTAACCCATAATTAATTTCGTAATATGTAAAACATTTTAGTATACTTTACGAAAAAACGTATTAGTAAATATTTTCGTTACTTTCGTAAAACTATAAAATTCTAGTGTAAAAATTTATTCCGTAATATGTACGAAAGTTTCGTATATTTTACAAAAAAAAAATTACTACGAAAAGTTTTCGTTACTTTCGTCAAATAATAAAATTCTAGAATCAACCTAATTCGTAATTTGTACGAAAGTTTCGTAGATTCTATGAAAGTTTCGTAGATTCTACGAAGAAAGTAATGGTTTTCGTTACTTTCGTAAAATAATAAAATTCTTGACTAAAGCTTTTTTCGTGGAATATAGGAAAGTTTCGTATATAATACGAAAAAAGTAACTACGAAATTTTTTTTCGTAAAATTTTGTATGGATTATTTTCAGTGTACCCACTGAGCTACTTTCCACTTATTTTATAAGAGACAAAAGTTTGTTTTATTTACTTACATTTGAGAAATATATTAAGCTTTATAAAAAATAGTTGTACCCCAATGAGAGTTTGCTCTTTTGGCATAAAATTGAATAATAATTGAAAACGAATGGCAAAGAGTTCAATGCTTAGCAGAGACATTTAACTTTTATTGTGTTTTGTGTATTCAATGACTTTTGAATATTGAAATTTTTAACTTGTTATTTGCTACTTGCCTCAAATGACATCGCCATGTTAAAGTTAGAAGAAGTAGTGAAGTGTATGTTTATTAGCATTTGAACTCATTACTTTGTTATGAATTTTTTTGCTGGGTACTTATTATTTGACTCTATAAATACTTATTTTTGTTTAAGAAGTTGAAAATATAAGACGTAACCCTTACAGCAATTAACTAGTTATTATTTGACTAGCTTGAAGCTAAAAAATAAGTTGTCAAATAAACAAAATAAAATAGTTTTTTGTGAAAACTATATTTATTTATATTTTTTCTCATCTTGTCCTTTTTTTATCCAGCTAGGATATGAACCTGTTCTCTTTCGAATTTCAAGACAAGTCATTTACTCAATAAGCCATAACTGGCTTATAAGTTTTAGCAACAAAATTTGTTTTCAGATACATGTTAAAACAAAAGGAATTTGTCCATTAACTTCTTAGTACATAACTAAAAATTATAACTACTTTCTACTACTTTGCGTGAGAAATATAAACAAAAAGCACAAGTGTGGTTGTTGACTAGGATAAGTGCAAAGTATGGTAAATTTCTAAGCCACCATAAAATAATTTTAAAGCCACGAAACATAGAGCTTTAATGCAATTGGTTTAATGCCAGATATTTACCGCTTGACTTTGGAGGCTGAGTAGCCTAGAGTATAGAGAGCTCTGACGATGGGATTGGGGTTAATCCCGAAAACATCGATGTTCAGTTCGACCCTTACAAAAGTCAAGAAATTGGTCTTTGTACTTTTCAATTGCCACATGCTTTGAAAAATTATTTCTCAATAAAAAATTAGTTAATTGTATAAATTAAATTGAACGAACTTAAGCCTGAATAATAAATTTCTTTGGATATAACTACTTTCAGGTACTGAGATATATACTTATTTTATTACTTACTAACTAGTAGTTTTAATTTGGAGCATACCCAGTAAAAAATTGCTTCCAATAAATCAGGTTTCTACTATTAAGGAATAAAAGTAGCGCTGAAAAACCTGCTGATATCGCTGCTGATTTTTGTAGGGCGAGTTCCCGGTTTGGAGTACTACATTTTTGCTCACAAAAGCGCGTTTGAAGCGCTAAAAATCATCAACATTTTCAGCACTAGAACTGAAAATATATGAAAAAAATGGTTCGATGTGGATTGGCGTCGTTAACGCCATTTTGAATTTTTCTTATTTCTTTTCTTTATTTATTTTTATTAATTTCATATTTTTACTCAATGTTTGAGGTCCAACGTACCAATCACTCGCCCAAAAACACTGTTGCAAAACGGCACCAAAAAACTTAAATAAACTTACTCTTCATTCTCGCTTAAAAACCTGCTTTGGATCAGCACTATAAAATCAGTTTTTTTGTATAGCTCGTGTACGAAGCTTTTGTATAAGTAAAAAGCAAATACTTTTCTCGCTTCAAAACCTGCATTGTTGTGACGCTATGAAATCTGCTCATATTTTAAAGATAATTATGAAGCGCTTTATTTCTTTAGTGTTTCAAGAAACTTGAAAAGTTTTTACTGGGTAGTATAAAGCTAAATAATTACCACTCCTCACTTTGTAATCCATTAAATATTTACTACCGACTATACCAATATGTCAGATCATTTCCTGGGCTATTACGAATACAAATTCAATTGCAAAGAAACAGTTTCCTTAAATATTATATTAGAAATAATTTCTTTTAATAGCCAATATCTGCTTCTCAAGCTCACACAGTACAACTCTACAAAAGAAATATTTGATAAATTTAAGCTTTACACAGATATAAAACCTTTTCCTACACATATAGACGAATATATCGTTAGCTAAAATAGAAAGTTACATTAATATTAAAAAAAGAAATACGAGGTCTCTATTTTTATAAATTATTTTGTAATACATCATACAATGCAAAGTAAATTATAGGAATAAGTATTGCAGATTTTTTGCTAGTTACTTGCATTTGCATTTTATCTAACGACATGTACGTGTTGTGGCGAGAAAATAGATTGATTCAAAAACTATGATAGCAAAATAGGTGGAAAACAATTTTCCAGACGATTGCTTTTGACGGCATGTGTTTGCTACAAACATATTGTTAGTCTTTTTGTCTTTCCTTTAGCTGGCCGACAGTCTATTCGCAGACATAGACTAAAAATAGATGAAAAAGGAAAGAAATAATACTAAGTAAAAGAAAAAGAAAAAAAAACACAAACGACAAACAAATTAAATTAATAGAGATTAATACTAGATGTACATACATATGTATGGGAAATAAAAGGTTGCTAAAAAAATATGTTTAGCATGTATTAGTATTGTTAGACAACAGACACATTTTTTATGCTCTATGCATATTTTTCTTAATAAAGACTTTAATTAAAAATATTTTTCTATGAGATGTAATATAAAATAGCACTGGAGCTGGAGAAAAAAAGAAGCTAAATCGGTCTTTTTAAAAGGCAAAATATTTTTTTTTATTAAAAACTCAATATTTTCTTTATTATTTAATAAGTAAAAATACATAAAAATGTTAATTATTATTAAATAAGAAGGTACTACAAGAAGATTGTGAAAAAATAATAAAGGTACATAGTTTTAAATACAGTGATTCGCAGCATATATTACAAATTGTATAACTTTTCTTTTAAGACTCCATAGCAACCAAAGTAAAATGAGTATAAAAATAATGTTGGTAACATTTTATAAAGAAAAGTGCTAAGTTTAACAATATATTCATTTATTGCAAAAGTTTACATTTAAATGACTTTACAATAAGAAAACTAGAAATAATTTTCGAATTCTGAAGAAAAAATTTTGCGTTTTTGAGGCTAAATTCAAAATACAAAAAGGCTAGAAAAAGCCACGAAGCTAAAACGCATACTTTGTGGCTACAAGACAAAATAAATGCATAACAGCCATTATCAAAAATATTTAAAACAGGGTAATAAACTACTTTTAAGCAAAATTTCATAAAATTGCATTCATAAATGTATATTAAATGAAAATTTTAAAATAAGGTTAAATATGCTATGCACCAACTATAAACCTTCAATAAATTCATATCATCGAAATATCAACTTTAACTTCAAATATCTTTGCAAATTTAGCACATAAGAACACATAATATGCTTTAAATTAAAGCTTGAAGTCTTGGCTATAAGCGTTTAAGTATGTTTTTTTAATTTTATAGAATATGCTACTAAATTATTTAAGTTAAACAAAATTCGCAACAAAATTAGCAAAAAAAAAAAAACACCATGAAAACACATAAAAGCAAAAAGAAATGTTAGTGATGTAGAAACAATCAACACAAATGAAAATAGGCTCGTTATTCGAGTACCTTTTTCATACATGATAGAAAGAGTCGTGTGAATTCTTTTGTAATCATTTCCCTTTTTTGATTTTACTTCATAGAAAACTTGTATTAAATAAGTTGAGAAATATATTATAAAGAGAGTTAAAAAACAAACTTAGCTTACACGAAAACAATAAAAAGCTTTTTATTTATTTCAATATCTGGGTGAAATCATATTCTTTTTATTGCAACACTAATTACAACACATGGTGGTGCTGCCAGTATTGAAACCTAAAATTCCTTAAAACACACAATGCCTATTGTAGTGTTTATGAATACAATTTTATATTAAACAGTTTTTAGCGTGAAACTGATCAAAAACAATTGTGAGCCTTAAACCTAAAATAATTTTGTTTATGAATGTGGCTGTAAATATACCCTCGAAAAGCCTAAGCTGGCAACGCTGTAGGTGGCATACTTGACTTATGAATATTTCATTACTCATACGCATTATATTGCATAGTTAAATGTTTATATGCAAGTGTATGAGTGCAAGTGTATGTAAGGTATGATTATGACTTATACGGGACATATCTTAAACTTTTCTATACAGTTGAATATAAGTATGTATAATATATGAATATATAATGTATAATATAGGATCTCTTAGTCCCTTAAGTAATTTGCATATGCATGTTCTTAAATTTTATTGTGTTTCCTTTTTTTCATAAAAGTTGAATTCTTTAATGCCAGAACCAAATAAATAAATTTAAGAAACTGGTAAACACACCTAAAACATTTACTGTACAGTGGCTGGCTGATAAGTACTTTTGTAAAATAGGTAAAAAACTGTCTTTCTTTCGGAAGCTACAACCCATAGGGGTACAACAAACCTGAAAACATTTTTAGGTGGACGAAGTATTTAAAACATTTTGCAAATAGTTTTTTGGATGAATATATATACATAAATATGTGTATATAAGTTAAATTTTAGCTCTTTGCATAAACAAATTTTGGCATTCACTGTGCTTGTATTTGATCATTGAGCATTTGTGTATGCAACATTCATACAAGTGCGTTCAGTTTATAACACTGTACAACACGAGAGAAGATAAAAAAGATAGAGAAGATAAAAAAATATAAATGTGTTGGTGTTTTGCAAGATCAAATCGGAATTTTAATTTAGGGGGGTTAAAGTTTCCCCCCTTTTTGCCCTGATCGTGCAGCATATCGGTACATTAAGCTATGAGTTCTTTACATCTGAGGTCTAGGGTATGTTCAGCAACTTTACAGAACATATTAAGGCAAATATTTTTGTGCAACATATTAACCCTGTAAATCTACCAAATAACGGTAATATTTTTTTTCTTTTCTAAAATATCGTAAAAAACACCCGTAAAAAGGTGGAGTGCAGTGATAAAATGTTGTACAAAAAAGTTGGCCATAACATTTCATTATAGATCTTCAAAGACAACCAAGCTTCATACTTAAGTTGTACACCAGAAATCATTGAAAACTTAAACTATGTTTAAGGGTTAATATGCTACTTATTCACAATTAGTGATCGGCATAGGAAATTTTGTAAATCTTACGTTTAAGGTGTAAGATGTAAAAATCTTAAGTAAAACACAATAGGAAAAATATTAATGGAATATGTTAGCCCTCTAACTCTTCCCCTTATGCGTCTTTTTGTACGTTTCTGAAAAAATGGGCAAAAGATCCCCTTCAGCAGTGATATAGAGAGCTGTCATATTCTACAAAAATATTCACCATAAAATTCTACTGTATACCAGACTTAAGTCGAACGCTAGAAATCATTCAAAACTTAAAATATGTTTAAGGGTTAATTTTGTACCTATGCGCAGTTCTTACTCGGCGTAGGAAATCTTGTAAGCCTTACGTTTAAGCTATCAGATATGTGGAGCTTTTTAATGTACAAAACAACGAAGAACATTTTTGTAGAAGATTTTTTCCGCTATATAGCCACTGAAGGGGAGTTTTTTACCTTTTTTTAAATATACAAAAAGACCCATAAAACGAAAAGTTAAATGTTACAGAAAAAGTTTTGCCCTAATATTTTCTACAAAGCTGCTGAACATACCCTACACCTGAGATGTAAAAATCACAATGTTCCATGTACCGATATGCTACACGCTCAGGCCAAAAGGTGGCAAACTTTAGCACCCCTAACTAAAATCTAATTCCGATGTGACCTTGCAAAACGCCGACACACGTATATATTTTTTTTGTCTGCTCTACCATAATCTGTTTACAGTGCCCCGTAATTTTGAAAGAAATGCGAAATTGTTGTATAGTGTAATTCATGAATATTTTATTGAGAAAAAGGAATACTTTTAGTTTTATTAACCTCTTTTTCATTTTGGTCATACAACCACATGCAGACATTATGCACACATACTCCCTCCCCTAAATTATACATACAATCCTTTCAAAAAAGAGAGATATAAATAATATTACAATTGTTTGTGGTCAGAGCATTTAATATGCAAATCAAGTAAAGCTCAAGCCCTGAAAATCCATAAAGACGGACACAAAATATGTGTTATTAAATTATATATGTAGTAGTTTGTATGCACTCTGGCATGCGTACAAATGGGAATACATTCGAACAATACATTATTCAATTGAAATTATTTCATTTGTCTTAAATGTAAATTTACTATGTATTGACCAATTTAATCTTTAAAGAAATATAAGCATCATTAATACGATTTGTGGCCGTGATAGTAATTTTCTTAACAATAATCGTATCACTATAGAAGACATGTTGTTAAATTTAGTTGAGCCTTGAACTACAAATATGTATTCCGCCATGAAAAGTAAATGAAAAAAGACGAGCGCTATATTAAGGACACCTCAGAGTATGCTTCGAAATTTTATACATGCTACATTTTAAACACAAACAACCACGGCAATGATAATGTATACGATTCTATCATACAACAACAATTGAAAATGAAATGAAAGCAAAAACAGATTTATATCTGTAATAGAGTTGTCTTAATTGTTTCTTACCCTAATACCGTGCCATAAATAGCATTGCTTTAAATAATTGTTGCGTGAGCTCTTTTAAGGGTACCCTATACTCACATATTTGTATGACATACATGCCATGTTGGACAGATTCCCTGACTGTGTACGGTTAAATTTTTAGTATGACATACATGTTGGACGAATATTAAAAACTTTTAATAATTTCTTCCTTGCTCACACACTTCATATGGTGTAAGGGGAAGAGTGACATACTTGAATGTAAATATCAAAGGAAAACGTACAAAATTTAGATTTTTTTCATAAGCAGCGACATATTTATTTTAATTATTTATATTTTTCAATTCAAATTTGAAATCACAATTGGTTTTGTAGAAATTTTTTCTAATTTAAATATGATTTGAAAATTGGAAAAATTTTTCAGTTTTCTTTTGAAAAAATTTTAAATAAATGTTTGTCAGTTTCCATGAACAGTGTGAGGAGAAAAACTGACAAATACCAATGTTTGTCAGTTTTCAAGTATGCCATTCATGTATGTGAGTTTATTGGGCCCTTTATTGTAATACGGAAAAATCGTGTAGAGGTCCTTTCAAGGGACAATTCTCTGTGCGTACTATGCAGCATTCTGTTATTATTGTAGAAGGGGCACTGAATATTAGAGACATACGGAGACTTAAAACTTAATGGCTATAACAGATGTCTTGAAGCAGAGGAGAACAAAACTATACACAAGCCGTAACTCTAGACTATCACATTGGTTGTAGATCAGTGCTGTCCAAACATACACTATTTTATTCTGTATTTGCTCTAGATGCATGGACCTTCTTGAGCAAGTGTAAAGAAATTCATGTATACATATTTTAGAAGAAAATAAACTAAATTAATATGTGATGCAAGAAATCAATTTAACATTATTTAAATTCAGATTTTACAAATTTGTTATTTAAAGTTAAATAAAACAAAATTTCAAGTAAATAAGTATTTACTTGTATTTATTTTATTAATTATTTAAACGTTTCATGTTTAATAAACGCACTCTTGTAAATCCAAGTGTTGTTGCATTTTTAATGTCAGCCTAGATTAGTGTTGCCAGTTTAGTTAATCAACACAAACAACATTACTGCTCTTATTGGTTGTTTTTTTTTTGCATAGAGTGTACACTAGAGTGGTCGTAAGAAAAGAAAGTTTGGATCTCTTCAAGTCGCATACCACAAGTCGATAAGTATTATTGAAAAACTATTTAGAATAAAGATTTATTTGTTGCGGGTTAAACAATGCCTATATAAATTTCATTGACTTATAAGCAACAATAAAAAAATTAGTTTTCATAAACAAACACATGTTAACTTAAAAAGTGTTTGTCTAATTATTTTATTAAGACATGACAATAAACTATAACTACTTTCTGGTAATGAGATACGAGTATATTCGTACTATTATTCATACTAAGTACACTCTAAAACATTACTTCAAATTTACGATCATATATTGTGTAAATATTTGTGTAAATTTCTCCTTGTCTAAAATTACATCGATTTTCTAGTTATTTTATTAAAGAAAAAACCTTTCAAATTAAACATATTTAGTCCAAGTGGAAAAAATGTAACATAAAGTATAATAATACGGCTGTGGCTAGATGGTAGATACGTCAGACTATCAGTCAGGATGTCGCGGTTCAAACTTGCACGCAGCTAATCGCTTTTTTAGTAAAAACATTTTGTCGAAAAATAATGCGTGTGTAATTTTAGGTCGATAATAATCTGTGAAGTGTTGCCTACTATTATCGACCTAATTTTCAACAAAAGTGTGTTAGAGTGTAGTAGTTCTTGTTTTGAGCATAGTAATAAGATAAAGTAGTAGTAGTAGTAGTAGTAGTAGTAGTAGTAGTAGTAGTAGAAGTAGTATTTATTTAGTAGTATTAATTATACTTTTAAAAAATTTCAATATACATATTACAAGCTTTAATGAGCATTATCAATTTTTAAGAAATTAAAAATTTTTCTTTTAAATATTCGAATTAGTTTCAACTTCAATGCTGTTTGGAAGACTATTATATAATTGAATCCCTTTATAAAAGAGTGATCTTTGCATCCCCACATTTATAGCTCTTTGTATCCTAAAGTTTTCAGCGTTTCTTAGTGGATACGGTTGTGTTTCTCCAACAAAGTTCAGTGGCTCGGTCAGATACTCGGGTGCGCTACCAGTTTTCATTTTTTGTATAAAAATAAATAAATAAGTAAATAAGTACCACTCATTACTTTGTACCCCATTAAAAAGGTACTACCGATTCCAAAAATGTCAAAAGTTTTTGCTGGGTATACACTGAAAGTAAAAATAATGTACACTCAATGTAGAATAGTAATGAGATTACCCAGGCAGAAAAAGACAATCAGCACGACGTTGATACGATGGTTTGAGGGTACAACTAACATTAGTACAACATCTTGTTTACCACATTTTTAATGTGCTGATAACATTAAAATGATAACGCAGAATGACCGTCCTCCGACTCTTGTTTTCAATGTTGCCACAACACTTAAACTTAAATTTGCAATGTTCTCACAGTGTTGTAAATATAAATTTACAGCATTTATTAAAAAAGCGATATTGCTATTTTTATGTGCACGTTTTTATATTTAAGTTTTATAGTTGATTTTAAAAATTGCTTTTATTTATATTGTGCAACTTGAATAACTTTGGATATGAACTTTCACAAGCAAACGTCCTTACCACTAAGCCCCAGAGCCATATAAAATAACAGCAAAAAGTATTTGTACACATAAACTTATTCTGAGAGCAAGAGATTTACATTTATTTGTGAACTAAAGTCACATTTTTGGTTTTTGCAGTATTGTAGTGGCACATAAATATTTGTGAATATGATATTTCGACAGTTAAGTCATCATTTTGAATTTGCAATGTTGTAGCGGTATTGGATTACTATGAACGCAGCATTGGGAAATTAAACTCATATTTTTGTGTGTGCAGTACTGTAGTGGCCCAAAGCTTTTGATAGAGTCGTAATTTTGTATTTATAGTGTTGTGGTGGTACATATTTTTTGCATAAAGTCGCAATTTCTGCATGGTTATTTTATGCCCAAAATTTATTATTTCAAAAAGTTAAAAGTTGTAAAACAATACCAAAACATAAATTTCAAACTAAGATTTGTTGACCTTTCTAGCTCTGTTTGCCTACCGATTTGTATTTTCTAGTCTTTTTGAAATCCCGTTTTAGCTTATTTTTTCTTTAGCTCCTGGCAACACTGCCTTAGATATATATAACGTATGAGTGATGTTAAATTTAATTATTACTACGTTGTGTATGTATAAGTCTTTTATACCCTGCAGATAGCGCGACTAGTCCATACACACATGTGAAGAATACTCCATACAGGACTAGGACTAGTCAAAAGATAAGCCAAATGTATGAAGAAATTATGGTCGACTTAACAGTACGATGTTCTAGGGCTGGACGATATAACCCAACTTTGCACTACATCAGAGAAGTCTCAAACCTACTCAATGTCACCATTGAGTGTTCGTGTTGAAATTCTCTTGTTTGCAAATGACATGGCCCATGTGCGTATTACATCGGACGAGTCTTAAAACTACACTCTATGTCACTATTCGATGGAGCACTCAAGTGTTCGTGTTTTAACGATTGCACTCGTTAAAACACAAAGATTTGCCATGTAACTAAAAGCTATTGTTTGCAAATGACATGGTCCATGACTGCATTACATAGGATCATGTTGTAACTAATCCATTTCAGCTATAATGGACCACGTAGTCCAGTATTATCTGTAGGGTATTTGCAAATGTGTATAAATGTAAGCGCATGTAGTAGTTTGGTTTCATTTCATGGTTTTTTTACATTTTATTTGTTTAATCAACAGTTTGCCAGTCATTTTTTTCTGTTATCGATAACTTTTAATGTGAAAAAATTAAAATCCATTTACATAATATTGTGTGTAAGTGTTAATTGAGGTGCTATAATTGATTTTTTTGTTAACGGTTATTGTATATATTTTTTAATTTTATTTCATTATGATTTTCGTATGTATATGTATGTGCATTTTTTTCACTGCCATTTACACATTTACAGTTCGTGCAGTTATAAAAAAACTATTTGCTATAAAACTGACCACGTTGCAAAAAAATTCGAATAAAATGAAGAGATCATGGTTCAGTATAATTACACTGAAAGCTTATTTACATAGCCTGAAATTTATCTCATTTAAGTTTTTTTTGTTAATGACATTCATCCCCATTAACTATGCAGAAAATTAATACATACATAAATATATTTAAGCATATAATTTACCTTTTTCTTTAAAGAAATATAACAATAATTGATTTATGAATTTATAGTCGAACTGTATGGTTCTTATCCAAAGTGTTTTAATTAGTTTGGCTTAAGTTCATTTTGAAATTAATATTTCGATTAAATTATTTTTATTTAAGAAAGAAATTCTGAAGTATGTAAATATTGAACATTCAAAGAAAAATTTTGATGTACGGAAGGTTGAGCTGATAGCTGTTTCGTGACTACCAAGTCTACTCGTCAAAGTCCTTTACCTACACTACCACTGACAGTAGCAACAACACTGTAGATTAGTATTTTAACCAAATTAAAATAGGAGCGGGTTATGAGCTAGATTTTATTTTTTAGCCGACTTCAAAAAAAGGAGAAAGGTTATCAATTCGTCATGTATTTTTTTTAGTTTAATGTATGTTACCTCAAAACTCCGCCATTTATGAACCGATTTCGGATTTTTGTTCTCTATTCAAAAGGATGTACTTCCAGATTGGCCCCGTAGAAAAGTGGGCGTATCACGCCCATACAAAGTAAATACACTTTCAGTTTCAACTACTTCTACTCAACTGATTCTTATGAAACCTTACACCCACATTAAGCTTCTGTTTAAATACTATATCAGTATGAAAAAAGTGGGCAGTGCCACGCCTATGAAAAGAAAATTAGCATTTTAAGTACTTCTACTTAGCCGATTCTTATGAAACTTTGCATAAATATTTAGTTATCGTTACTATATAACATTGCAGTTAGAAAAGTGGGCAGTGCCACGCCCATGAAAAGTAAATATTGATTTTAGCTACTTCTACTTATCCGATTCTTATAAAACTTCGCACACACAATAAGTTCTCGTAAAAGTACATGATGATAAAATATTGGGGCGGTGCCACGCCTATTTTGTATGTACGACTGAAATAAATTAAGAAATTCATCTGACATTTGTGCTAAAGTCATACCCACACCCAAGCATATAATGTAAGAATCCTAGGATATATGAGTAAACTAGTATAAATAAAAACCCTTACATTTTATATTGCATTTATTTCATTAAATTGTTGTATTTTCTTTTCTTTTTTCAACATTTTATTTTTGGGACTTATTTTTCCTGTACTCTTTACCAAAGAACGTGCTTGTCACAAACCAAGGTTGGCAAAAGAATTAAAAATGGAAAAATAGAATGAAAAAAAAATTCTGCACCCGAGTTGTTAGAAGCTGCAGCTACTCGTATACACTTGTTGGCATAATGACACAACTACTTTGTCTGACTTATAAAATAAAGTAAAACCAAAAAAATAAAAATAAAAATTAAATGAAAAAATGCTTGCAGCAAATTCTAAACGCATCTAAATGTAGTTTTAATTGTTTCAATTAGAAAAAACAAAAACAAAGGAACATTTTATTTTTCCATTTTACTTTCCTTCTCGACTGAAATAATTCAAGGTTCTTTTTTTCTTAGTTTTTGGTTTAATTTTTATTGTCCACCACAACAAAGTGAAATGTTACTTCCTTTTATATAATGTATATTTTTAATTAAAACCACAATTGGTGACACTTTTATGAACGTTTTTATTTTGTACATTTGTTAAGTACTTTGCGTAATTGTTTACAAACTGCTTTGGGTAAAAGTAAAAATTATAATTAAAAAAAAAAACAATATAATTTGTCTTGGTAATTTTATATTTAATTCAAGAAATAAATTTTTGTTTGTGTATCTGGTCACGAGAAACAAAATGCATTTCTTATTTATTATTTGTTATATTAACATTTTATATATCCAGAAAATATATATTTTCTTAAAAATTCTTTGAATACATTAGGGAAGAGTGAAATAGATGCCAGTTCACACAGAAAAAAATACCAATGTAAAATCAAAATGTTACAATTTTGATTGGAAATCATATTAAATTTCTTAGAAATAATTTGTTGTTTAGGTGCACAGAAAAAACTAAATTTTATTTTCAGTAAAGAAATTCAATGAACTAGTAAATATTTTGTCTAGAAACGACCTTACAAAGATTTCATCAATTTCATTGAAAAAAGTCGCGGTTTTGAAGTAAACAAATTGTATAAATCTGTAAAACAATTTGTCTACAAATATTTACATATTCTAAGCAAAATAATTTACTGAATAAAACAAAAATATTTTATGGATTTTCTGTAATATATCCAACAATATTTTTGTCTGAATTTATAAAACGTTTTGTCTAAAAATACTTACAAATATTAAAAAAAAAAAATAGTTTCCTGAATCAAACAAAGATATTTACTGGATTTTTTGCAATATATCAGACAAACTTTTTGTCTCAGTCATCATCATCATCCATTAAACATTTACGAAATTTTACTTTGTTAAATGTGTTCAACTCTGACCGCCTATATTCATAAAATTTAATATGAGTTTGAAAAGTATTTTTTTTTTAATTTTCATACAAAACTTTCTTAAAATAGATTTCAAATACATATTATTTTTTTCGGAATATGGGGTTTATCTAAAGATTCTAAAAAAATGAATGAGAATAAACGCAACCACATTAACGAATGGATTATTCAAAAATTGCAACAAAAAAATTGATTTTTGTTGTTGCTTTTGGTATTAGCATCCTAAATGAAAGTCAAACAAAAAATTCACTGATTCAGAAAAAAATATTTACTGAAAATTAAATTTACTGAAAACAAGCTTTTGTTTGAAAAAAAATGATGTTGAAATAACATGAATATCTATTAAGCAAAAATCACTACCGAAAATGTTATATTAAGCTTGTTTTCGACGATTTTAATATGAACATTTTCTGTGTGTTTATTTTATTAATTAATTCAAAATGTATGTAGTTGTGGTTATGTAGCTGTAAATTTTACATACAAACAAAAATAGCAATTAAATATACTTAAGACTGTTTTAGAGTTAAACGGGCTTTAATATTGCTTAAACATAGCTAAGGGCTAAACTTAGTGTGAAGCTTAATTCTATTAAAAGTTAAGAAAGCTGGATATCAGTTAGTCTAAACTCTAACTTTGTTCATAGTTAAACATAATGCAACTGCTATACAAAAAATCAAACAAATCGGAGCTCTTGAGTGATAGAGACAAAATGCTGTTTTCTAAATATTTCTTTTAATGCAATTTCAACTTTCATCCAAAAATCTCTTCATTGGAATATGGAGCTTGCGCTTGCCATTAAAATGAACATTTTTTTATATTTTCAAAATTTTAAGGACTAAAGGACTAAACACACAATATCCAACATTCTGGCAATACCAGTAAGGTAACCTAAAACTCACATCAGCAAAATTACTTTAAAAAAAGATTTTTTTGTGTAGATTAATAATCAATAAAATGTTTTATGATTTGGAGGACACGTTCGGAAATATGATGCGAAGAATTCAGCATATGAAAATACATAAGAATTATATATTTTCTTCATCTCTGAAACTTTTTCATTGTTGTGAAGTATAAGTGATTTTTATCCAAAATTGTCTTATCTTTAAAAAAATAATTATATGAAAAAATAATTTTTTCATGTGTAAGACGATCCAACTAGGGTTTGGGATTTCCCGGATTTTTGCACTTTCCGGGAAACGGGAATAAAGATTCGCGTTCCCGGGAATTCCCGTGCTCCCGGGAAAAATTAATTTTCTAAATGAAGTAGATTTATTACATAAAAATTGGCGTAATTTTCATAGTTTTATTAAATTTGATGAAAACTAACAAAAAGTGGCTTTTATCGCAAATATTGTAAAATTTCGCGAGAAGTTGCAAAATCAGAAGCAAGCCTTTAATTTAAATTGATTAGAAGTCGCTAAAACTAATAAAAATAAAAAAAGTAAAGAACGCGAAAAAAATCGCGAGTTCGCGAAAAATTGCTAAATGTATTCAATAAATTACAAAACCTGTAAAGAATAACAAATATTCGCAAAAAATGCAAACGTTTTTGTTCTTTAATTTTGATTACAATATACATTTTTTATGTATTAAAATTACCAAGATATTTTTCATAAATAAACAAAATTTTTTCGCAAAAATACCTAATATGTAAAATAAGTCAGCTGACTGCAAAATTCAATCAATTTGTTTTATCTATAATTTGAATAAAAAGCAACTGACGTTCGGGAAGTCAGCCTATTTTTTAATCAATATTAGGCTTAGCTATTATGCCGATGTTTCGAGAAAATTCGCGCAAAATTGCAAATAATCGGTAAAATTTATTAAACATCGCTAAAATTGTAAGGAAGCCCAAAATCTCAGAAAAAATCGCCAAAATGATGAAAATTCAAAAAAAACTTGCTAACATTAAAAATATAGAAAAACTCTGATAGTAAAATTAAAAAATCTCTAAAACTATAAAAAAATCGAAGAAGTGATTAAAAAATCACTTTATCGCGAATATAACGAAAATTTGCGAAAAATTGCAAAACTGCAAAAAAGCCTTAAAATTGCTTAAAAATAGCTTAAATAGTAAGGAATGCAAAGAATTTAGAAAAAATAGCGAAAATTATCCAAATTCACCAATATTCGCGACAAAAATGTTTTTTCGTCAGTTTTTGGTTTTTCTACATTTTTACCGATTTTTAATCAATATCAGACATTGATATCTTTTTAATCTTATCAAGTTTTTGTAAATTTTCTTTATTTTCGCAATTTTTTCCGAGCTTTTTGCATTCCTTACAATTTTAGCTATTTTAAAGCAATTTTAAGGCTTGTTGGACATTTTGCAGTTTTTCGCGAATAGTCGCTATTTTCGCAAAAAAAGTGATTTTTTGATTTCACAGACTTTTCTATGTTTTTAATGTTAACAAGTTTTTGCAAATTTTCCCGATTTTTTTCAAAGATTTTGGCATTGCTTACAATTTTAGCGATGTTTGATAAATTTTACGGCTTGTTTGCAATTTGGTAATTTTTCGCGCACTTTCACGGTAAAAGTGATATTTTACGATTTCTTGCTGCTCCTCAAGGTTATGAGTATGAAAAAATTTAAGAGATTGTTTTTATTTTTACAAGCTGTTGAAATTTTTCGTCATTTTTGCTATATAAAAAAATTCTTTTGAAAATTTAAAATATAATTGAGTATATCGTAATTAAAATAAATTTTCCTTGTAATTGTAATTGCAATCATGCCAATACAAAATACTTGTAGTTTCAATTGGCATGATTGCATTAACAATTACAAGTCATCTGTAATAGGCTTCCTACAATTAAGATTATTTATAGTTGTAATTGGTGCTAGAGCAATTACAATCAGAAGTAATTGTATTTGTTAGTAGTCCAATTACAATTACGAGTAATTTCAATTGCACCAAGTCAGTTACAAATTTTTTTATATGCAATTGAAGTGAAAATGTAATCATTACTCGCAAAGCCTGGTAGCATTGTTCTTATAGTCATTCTCGTCGATACATGCTCACACACATGCTTCTTTATACCAACACCTCCTGCATATTTGTTTGATCGAACTAGCACCTATAAATATGCGCACTTATTTGTATCGATACTGATAGGTATGCCTGTATATACTCATGCTTGTTAGTGCGCATATGCTTTAATACTCATACTCGTATATGCATGGATAAGTTACGAGTATTAAATAAGTAACTTTTCGGCCTTCAGACCAGAGTTTTCATTTAACAACACTAAAACACTCTATTTGCTATGAAAATAATAAGCCAAGTATCATACTAAACATAACAACAACAATGTGCCTTGACAATATAAAATTAGTAACGTAAGTCCTACGATCGTATTCAAAAACTCTGTTTCTCTTAGATTATATTGATTTGTATTTCTTAGATTAAAAACAGCATTATGAACCAATTTGCGTAATTGTTACTTTTTACTTTACAGATAATTCGTATCAATAATTTTGGTTTTCTATAGGTTATGAACTACCCCCAAACGAGAATTTTATACTGTTTTCCATTTCAAATTAGATTTTGCAATCTTATCAAGCAGTAAAATAATCGAAATTTTTTTTAAAGACCGCTTACAATTTATGAAAGGAATATTAGCTTTGTCACTGGGATTGGAGGCCAGAAACAAATTTTATTCATACAAACTTTTGATGTTATTTTTCGAATTATAGAAATTTATGTGAAAAGCAGATTCATTTGGATATACTTGAAGAATCAAAATTTTTTAATACAAATTAGTGCTACTAGAAAAAATTCCTGTAAATTTTTTTCCAATTAACTGCTTACTTAGTAAATATTTTTTAAATTAATATTTTAATTAAATCAACGTTTACTTTGATTTTTTTAGCATACTCTTAAATCAATGCTATCAATAGATTTTATATCAAGATATTATAAAATGGAAAAATTCTACAAGTATTTATTTACTTATTTGTTTATTTTAGTTTGCTTATCGTATAATGTTTCAGAGTATGCAGCATTTTTTTGAGAAAATTTATTGGTATTTAAAATTTTTTTCTATTCATTTTTATACCTCTCACCAAAAATGGCAAGGTTTGTCTTTGCCTTTTTTAATTAACACAAAATTCATAAAAAAAAACAATGTAAAATCAACAGGTCGCAATTTTGATAGGAATTCATATTAAATTTATGTGGAATAATTTGTTGTTTAAGTGTGTTGGTGCTTAGTAGCTTTGTTATTTGCTACAATGCACTGTTGCGCTCCGTTGTGTCACTTGTTATTGATTTATTGTTGTTTATGTTGATAATCGTGTTATGTAAATGCAAATAGCCGATAAATAGCCGAACAACTTTGGATTACCAGCGAAAATTTCTTGCTGCTAATATAAAATTACCAATGTTTCACGTTAATTTTAAGCGCATAATTATTAATTTAACCTTGAATTTCTTTGATTTAATATTTTTCACTGTTAAAACAACATTGATATCAAATATTTCATTTTAAGTCAACATGTCTCTAACTTTAACTCTAAGCGAATTTTCTGTTAAAAAGTCATTTAAATCACGTTGAACTAAAATGAAATTCATGTTAATTATGATGGTATTAATTTCGTGCATACCCAGTAAAAAAGTTGCTTCCAATAAAGCAGGTTGCTACTATTATGGAATAAAAGTAGCGCTGACAAACCTGCTGATATCGCTGCTGATTTTTGTATGGCGAGTTCCCGGATTGGAGTACTACGTTTTTGCTCAAAAAAGCGCTTTTGAAGCGCTGAAAATCATCAACATTTTCAGCACTAAAACTGGAAGTATATGAAAAAAATGGTTTGTGTAGATTGGCGTCGTTAACGCCACTTTAAATTTTTCTTATTTCTTTTCTTTATTTATTTTTATTAATTTCATATTTTTACTCAATGTTTGTTATTTTAACTTCAACTAGTATCGAACTAAGAACCTTTAGGTTTGAAGTCCAACGTACCAATCACTCGATCAAAAACACTGTTGCAAAACAGCACCAAGAAACTCAAATAAACTTACTCTTCATTCTCGCTTAAAAACCTGCTTTGGATCAGCACTATAAAATCAGCTTTTTTGTATAGCTTGTGTACGAGGCTTTTGTATAAGTAAAAAGCAAATACTTTTCTCGCTTCAAAACCTGCATTGTTGTGACGCTATGAAATCAACTTCTGAACAAGCTCATATTTTAAAGCGAATTATGAAGCGCTTTATTTCTTTAGTGCTTCAAATAACATGAAAATTTTTTACTGGGTATCTATGCCTATGCTAATACACATCAGGTAATTAAAATAATTAATAAAATAGCTACATTACATTCATTTTGTATTAATATCAAATTCACATTATTCCAACTTTAAATAATTTTGATTCAATATGATTTTTCGTAGTATTTCAGTATTAGATTCATTTTTATTTAACTGTACTGGGGTATTTAATCAACATGAAATAATGCCTGTGAAGTCATTAATATCATAAATTTTTCTGATGTTTATTAGTAAGGTATTGTGTTAATTGTTGTTGAATTGTTTAAGTGACGAAGGCATAACACTGGTCTCTCAATGTACAGCACAGCGCCCTCCTGCGAAATAAAATAATTAATAAAATGGCTATACAACTTAAAAATTAAAGCTCCATACTTGTGCAGCGCCTCTAAAAATTAACAAAAAACGTGCAATAGATTTCTATCTCTCACTCACACAGAAAAAAAATTGTAAATATTTACAATTAATTTTTTTTATATCAATTAAATAATTAATTGATTTTGAGCCTACAACGATTTTTGTAAATACAATTACGAAATTGGAAGGTAAAGGAAAATAAGAAAATTTTTTTAACAATTTTTTTTGTTGATTTCAAATTTATTTTATTTAAGATTATTGTTATATCAACAATGTGAATTGTTGATATTCCGAAAAAATTTTGACTATCATAATTGCTGTATTAACAATATTTTTTTATACAATCACAATCCTCGAAGCGACTTTTTGCTTGCCTGGGAAAAACACTAAATGTCTTTGGGCGGAATCGAGCCGGCGACCTCTGGACAAATGGGCTAACGTTCTTACCTCTCAGCTACAGAGCAATTCGTTATTAAATACGCAAATAATGAATACACACAAAACTTGATTTGCTTTGTTTCATCTGTGTGTGTGCATTCATTTGTTATATCAACAATGGCAATTGTTAATTTTTTCACAATACGTAACAAAAAGTTTGGTTAGTTCAGTTTGTTGAAAAAAATTTCTTGATTTGCTTTGTTTCATTTACGTGTGTGCATTCATTTGTTATATTAACAATGACGATTGGTAATTTTTTCACAATATATAACAAAAAATTTGGTTAGTTCAGTTTGTTGAAAAAAATTTCTGTATTTGTCCTATCAACAACTCAATTTGTTATATTAACAAAATATATGTTTGAATTTAAATTACATATTTACAATTGAAATTGTTAGTTGCAGTTTGATGATATTTTTTTCTGTGTAACCATCTGTTCTCTCTACACTATCTCTTTCCTAAAGAAGGTAACACTTAATTACATAGCTGGTAGGTATTAATTGTCTGAGCGAGTTGCTTCTCCTTACAAAAAAAATATTGAGGAATAAGAGGACTGAAAATTGTGGAACAAGAAATTCGTAAAGATATAAATTTCCCGTTTATCCGAGACTGAAGCTTCAAATTCAAAACTTAACCTCTATTATATCTCTTATAAATCCATGTGAATTGACAATAAAATCGGCAAAGAACTTTAAATTGGCAGAAAATAACTGATTTCACAAACTGGCAAGACAAGAACTGACAAGAAGACAACCTGTAAGAGAACAAGTAATGTGTCTGTTTCGCAAGGAGCAGAAACATTTAACATTTGACGCTTTATGACCAATATACCACCTGATTACTGCAAAGAAAATTTAGGACATAAAAAAATTTTAATTAAGCCAAAAGATATTTTTGTTTTTTATTACATTTGAAAACTCTTCGCTTCTAAACAAACCCAGGTATAAACTGTTTAAAAAAAATTTTCTTATCTTTGTACACACGTGATTATTTCCTATTCACATACTCATCTCTAGTTACCACCACACCAGCTCATCTTAAAGAGTGATAATCTTATGTACTTAAATGTGTACGCAGACACTTATGGTGAGCGTGGATAGCACAACATGCTTCTATAGGATCAGTGTTATCAACATATTAGCTCTCAAGTACTTTGAACATTTTTGTATATACAACTTTTTGCTCACATCTGTTATCAGCTTTTATTTAATATATATATTTTTTTCAAATTTTCAACAGCTAAAAGCGAGAGTTATTCTACATTTATAGCTGCTGTAATCTCAGAATTTTACTACTGTTTTTGATAGGGGCTCGACTAAATGAGCATAAAATTTTAGAAACATTTCAGCGGTTGAGGGAAACGGATCTTAAAGCGGGTGCTAAGAACAACGGAAAAATTAAGTCAAAATTAAATTGAAAGTGAAAAAGAGTTTTATAGAAAAGTGTATCAACATGATGCGTTTACTGCAATCTCGGGCAACATTACCGACTGGCGATAATATTGACAAAATATTTTTCAGATGGCGCCATGTAGGTTTTGCGAAATTTTATTTCAATTTATTTGCGGTGTAAAATAAAAAAGTTAAACAACAATATTTCAATGTTTGTGTATGTTTTTGTCTTAGCATGGTAAAGTTATTGCCATTCGCCGCGAAGATCAATCGGTATGGGAACGCAGAGCTGCTTTTGGTCCGGGTCATGTACAAAAAATGGTTAAACAGGGCGTAAAAGTTATTGTGCAGCCCTCTAATCGTAGGGCCTATCCAATGCAGGTACGTTTAAGAAACAACCACAATTATTATTTGCATTAAACAAAAATCTTAATTTTTTTGAATGGTAAATTTTATTAAATCAATAATAAGACTAAAAATAAGTTCATCAGAAAGTGAAATTTATATAATATATTTATTTATATGTTAATGTGCAAAAGACTAAAATTACAATTGCCATAATATGGGAGTTTTTAATAAAAATTAATATATAAAAGCAAAATTGAATTGACAACAACGCACACACCTCTCTGATAATAAAGTAAAGATAAAGTTTTATTTGGTTTTATTTTTAAAATTCAGTGCTATAAAATCTAAATTTGATAAAATGCCAACAATAAATAAAGCTATTCAAGCCAAAATATCATTCTTTATGCATATGATAAATTTTTACAACCTAATTTATAAAAATTTTTTGTATTAATAAGGGTCTTATAAAGCTAATTTTTTTATTAAAATTTGTTTTATTAATCTGTTATAAATCAGAAATATTTTTTTTTATGAATTAAGGCATTAATATTTATATCTTCACATATCATTTGAAGTGCCTTTTAAAAATTAAAAACTTTTTATTCTGAATTTTATCAATTACGAGGGGAAATCAATAATTACTTGCAAAATCCTAAGCCAAGCATTAAGAATTAACATTAAATCCAAGATGAGTTAGAACAATTTTATGACATATCTCCATCAATGTTTAGGACTTTTTACAAGTGATTTAATAAATTTGTATGTGGCCATAGAATAGGGCTAGCAGAAGTCTGAGCCCGTCGACCAGAACATTTATAATACATATCACAAACGAACGTACAACAACACCTTATATCTGTGGTCACAAGCCTTAACCGCTTAAGTAGTTTTTAACATTTTTCGGGAGAGCTGCTTAAAGTGTCAAAAACTCGCATCCAGCCAGTCGTCAGTTTGTTTTCCTTAACTTATTTTTAAATAATTGTTGTCTTAAAAAAGTTACAAACTTTTTGATTTAGACACGATCGTAGTCGATCACACCAAATAGTTAATTTTGTTCTAACTCGACTTAAGCTGATAACGGTTATGACCACAGATATATTCGAAGAAGTAATCATATAAAAAGGAACCCCAACAAATTTTTATTTTGATACATGTGTCAACCATATATTTCAAATTTATGTCCAACAATTAAACAAATGATACAAAATTTAAAATGTAATTCATACATAAAAAACAATAAACAAAGATAAACAATTCATTTACAATTAAAAGGGGCGACAATAAACACATGGGCTGGCGAGGCCACCTGTGTTTAATTCATCGAGTAGTTGAACGGCATAAGCTCCAGGCAACAAATCCTGGTAAAATTGATTCATGTAAACAGCATTATAACAGAAAGCTTAACCACTGTTCATAACAAAAATCAGCAGAAATTCAATTTTTGTCTGCATTGACCTGTATCCAGAAACCAGGATAATTTAAGAGTGGACCAGGACACCAGGACTATTTGTCTAAAACCAGAACAACCCTGGAAAGCCAGGACGTATGACAGCCCTACCGTAGATCCTAAAATTACATTATGCAACAATATGAAACCTTTGAATCCTTGAAACCATGAAAGCGCATGACTTTGATGAGCACTATATTTTTTGATGTGTTATGGTCCCGTAACTACAAAAACAATCTAAATTGAAAATTATATTAATAGATTTTTTTAAATATTTTTTCCTAAAATTTAGGATATTTTTCTACCGATTTCATCATAACTTTAAAGGGAAAGGTCCATATTTATTACAAAAAATACTGGAATACTTTAAATCAAATTATCTTTAAGCTGTTTACTTTTATTTTCTTAAATGTTCAACGGTTTCGGAATTATTCAGACCTCAATAGTGAACAGTATTTTTTTTTAGGCAAAGTTGAAAAATTTTCAAGTTATAGAACATTATAAAAGGTCGAAACTAAAAAAAAACCTTCTATAAACGATCATAAAGTTACGTATACTGCAATTAAAATAAACTTTATTTCATTAAAGTTGGTGAATATGTACATACATATTGATTTTATTCACAATAAAATGAAATTACATGACTTTTGCAAAGGCTGCTCTACAGATTTGATTATGACTTGAGGAAGACTCGTCCAATTTTGTTAAAAATTAATTTAAATAATTCGAATTTTGGCCGTCTTTAAGATATTTTAACATATTTTTATTAGGCTTAAAGGTATTGAAGTTATTCAGAACAAAATAATAAAAAAAAATATTTTTTTCAAGGTTTTAACTAGAGATGGGCGCGTGAGTGAGTTTTCGATCACGATCAGGCATGATCACGAAAAGAAAATTTTGTACACGCTCGCTCGCGCATAGCAAATTTTAAGACTCTCACGATTGCGCACGCTCACGATTAAAATTTGTTTTATCACGCACGCTCACGCACGACAAATGCTTAAACTTTCACGATACTTATTGTTTATATCCCAGAAAACACAAAATCGAACCTTTAAAGTTTTAAGATTTTTTTTAGTGTTCCTATAAGAACGAGTTTTTGGGCCAATGAAATATTATACATGGGCGATTCTCCTTCTGAGTGTACATTTTGTATCTCTTATTATTTTTTTAACTTTACCAATTTAATTAATAGAAATATGAGAAGGTAGGATTCAAGTTATATATTTTGCCTCATTCAATGCATAATAATATAAAATAATAAAGGAATTCACAAGGTGTACTAATGTCTCAGGTACTAACATAGTACAACATTTCAAATAGGACATATTTGAATACCCTGTCATATATTCAAATACTAAACTATAAAACTTCAGAAACTAAACATCAAAATATTAAATCAAAAATATTTATTTACATGCAATAAAAGAACAAAAATTAAAATTCAAAATAAAAACCGTTTTGCGCGAAAATCTTTCAGCTGAACACATAGCATACCACAAAAACATATATAAATAAGTTGTAGTGTCATATTATATATTTTTATTTAAGAAAGAAATTCTAAAGCATGTTAATATTGAACATTCAAAGAAAAATTTGGCTGTACGGAAGGCTGAACTGGCAGCTGTTTCGTGAGCTTACTAATATTAGTAGGATTTTCGCTACAGTGTTGTTGCCACTGTCAGTGGTAGTGTGGGTAAAGGACTCTGATGAGTAGACTTGGTGGTCACGAAACAGCTGTCATTTCAACCTTCCGTACAGCCAAATTTTCTTTGAATGTTTAATATTTACATGCTATAGAATTTCTTTCTCAAATAAAAAATAATTTGATCGAAAGATTAAATTAAAAATGAACTTAAGCTAAACTAATTTAATAACTTTGGATAAAAACCATACAGTTGAACTAAAAATTCATAACTCAATTATATTTTTTATTGAGAATATCAACAACAAACATACAACTATTATATAGTGCTAGTACCTACTACAGTTAGAACACTTAGGACCACCTTCTGAATTCCTTTAATATATTTAGATTTTTTAAAATTTCTGTGTATTGAATTAAAAAAAATTCAGATATATAATCTTCGATCAATCGTAATTTAAAGTCTTTCTAAAACTTTTTACATAAAAACGTTGTTATCACGAATACTGACCGATACAGCGGTACTTTCTTCTTTACATATTTGTGTAGACCATAAGCAGCTCTACATTTACGTCGTTATGAAATACAAGCATAATTAATTGATCCAGTTACGTGACAAAAACTTGAAATTTCAGTAAAAGTGCCCATATGTGAGTATTTTTATCGTTGTTGATTATTTATAAAAGATTTCAGATATTAACGGCCCTTTTCATTATGTACGATTAAAAGTTCTGTGGCAATAAGGAATCGGGTGCCCCTGTGGCTGATTGGTAGCTACGCTAGCCTGTCAGTCTAGATGTCTTGGGTTCGATTCCCGCCACAGACCCTAGGTGTTTTTCCGCAGACAAGCTGATAGCTTCGCGGGTTATGTTTGTTCTTAACAAAAAAAAAAAGTTGCTTAAGTCAAGATAAGCCAATTTTGAGTTAATATAGCCATTGTAATCTCCATATTCAAAAATACCTCTGGGTAAATTTTCATTTTATTTCGGATGATTCTTCATACAATTATAGCGTAATGACTTGCTGTTTATCTATTTTCAACTCAAAGTCTCATATGGAATAATCGCTTAACTCAACTTACAATATATTAAATTTCAAATTGAATATCTTTATTATAATAGATAGAATCATATATTCCTAATTTAAAATAGTCGAAGAACGAAAAGTCAGCATTAAGTGCAATAGGAATAAATTTCCAAAAATCCACTTAAACATTTAAAAGTGCTCTTCTACAAAAGTATAAAATGAGACTTAAGAACTTCTTCCTTACGCTTATAGTACATTGTGAAAGGAGCCCTAATGTTTTTAAAACTCATTTAATTGCTATGTTGTATCAAATGAAGAAGTTTAGTTTTTTATTTCTTTTTTTTAGTAGAGTGCATAGATTATACGGTGATAAAGCTGACGTCTTTATGAGTTATATATTTTATTATTATTATATTTTGTGCTCTTATCATTGTTAAAAAATTTGCAAAAAAAAATAGAAAAATTTTTTAGTCAAGTTTATTTTCATACAAGGTAAATTAATGGAAACGTAGAAATATTTTATAAGTGCCATTATAATCATATCGCAGGGTTTTTATTCGCAAACAAGTATTTGATAAATTGAAAGTGAAATTGATACACTAGAACTACAATTAACACCAAACATCCAATATTAGAATATATTAGTTGTTGCTGTGACCTCATTATTGAATATACTAACACTGATGCTAAAGTACCTTGACGCGAAACTTTGGCAAAATCCGCTCAACAGTTTTGGCGTTGTGTATGTTCAGACAGGAGGGAGGGAGAGACAGATAGACAGAAAGAAATTAAACAAATTGTATTTTCTTTTACAAAAGAATTTTATTCAGAATCATACAATTATTAAAAATGTGCCTAAAAGGTATCTTCATAGACATGATTTTAGAAAATACCATTTCTGTTGGCCGAGGACCCTTCCAAGCTCTACCTATTTTTCAGCAAAGTTTTGAATTTATCCCACATATTCTAAAATCACTTGCAGAAGCTTTTATACATTTGCTTGCCAAAGTATTTTATGAGCCATGAGCCAAATATCGACTTTATGAGCAAAAAATAAAAAAATCAATTTTTGGGATTTCTTGAAGCTTTCTTAGGAGTTCTGAGATCCTCAGAAGTAAAACTCGGATTTCTTTGCTTGCTTGGTATCTAAATTCCTATTTAAATGAAAAATTTCATTCGAAAAATTCTATAATTATTATAATTATTGTAATTATTATAATTATTATAATTATTATAACTATTATAGTAATTATAACTATTATAATTATTATAATTATTATAGTTATTATAATTATTGTAATTATTATAATTATTATAAATATTTTAATTGTTATAACTATTAAAATTATTATAACTATTATAATTATTATAATTATTTTAATTATTATAATTTAAATTTTTATATTTTTTAATTATTAAAATTATTTTTATTTTAATTATTTTAAAACCTATAATTATTATAATGATTATAATTATTATAATTATTATAATTATTAAAATTATTATAGTTATTTTAATTATTATAACTATTATAATTATTATAATTATTTTAATTATTATAACTATTATAACTATTGTAATTAATATAATTATTATAATTATTTTAATCATTATAACTATTATAATTATTTTAATTATAATAGCTATTATAATTATTTTAATTATTATAACTATTATAACTATTATAATTATTATAATTATTATAACTATTATAACTATTATAATTATTATAATTATTATAATTATTATAACTAATATAATTATTATAATTATTATGATTATTATAATTATTATAATTATTATAATTATCATAATTATTTTTTTTATTATAACTATTATAATGATTTTAATTATTATTGATATTATTATAATTATTTTAATTATTATAACTATTATAATTATTATAATTATTTTAATAATTGTAATTATTTTAATTATTATAATAATTATAATATTAAAATTATTATAATAATTATAATTATTATAATTATTATAATTATTATAATTATTATAATTATTATAATTATTGTAATTATTATATTCAACGATTTATAGCACTAAGAAAAAAACCAATATATTGGCAAATTTGAATTTTCAAGGCAGTATACCTAATTAATTTTTGGACTTCACAGCGACGCTCCTGAGCAATGTGGGTAGTTCAGGTTGAAAAGAAATGCTTCTTTGCTATGTCCATATGGAGCTTAATACTGATTGGATTATGCGCTTAGAAATGGCAGATTTATTTTTGATTCTGCCCCACTGTGCATTACTGCGATAAACAAGTTCTTCTTTATATTTGATCACATCCACAACATTTGAGACAGGACTTCAATATAGCCAATCGTGGATCCAGGGGAGGGGAAAAATGGGTACCCCCTCCCCAAGCAAATAATATATATGTATTTCGATTGTGTTGAGTTTCTAAAACAAATTTTACAAAATGGTATGTTGTATTTAAAAGTTATAAAACCCCCAATATGTAGATGCAGCTAGGATTTTTTGGCCACAACCCATTTTGTTGATTTTAGATACTATAATTCTGGAATTGAAAAGAATGCTGTTTCCAGAAAGTTTTTTTACCCAATTTGTTGTAATATTTGCATTAATTTCCATCTTTTGAAATTTATTTAATAATAATAAAATTTTTATATATTAACAATTCTTAAGTTTCTTGTATTACTATTATTATATGCCTGCCTATTGAATATTTTCATGATCAATTGCGATTACATATAATGTAGTATACGTAGTGGAAATTTCCATTCAGACCGCCTGACTTATTGTGCGTATTTGTGTTTGTCCCTGTGTGTTTTTATCATGTCAAGCGAAGAATGAATGAAGCTTTGTATACAAGTTGCTACGCGTTATCGGACATTTAAAGTCATTCAGACTTGAAAACATACGACAAAATGTTGAATAACATACAAAAATATATTTGTATATAAACGTTGTATAAATAAATCAAAGAAAAGAGTTTGCATTTGAATGTACGAGGCTTCTTTGAAAATTTCAAAGAAATAAATAAAGAAATGAATAAACATGTGCGTTTGCCGGTAAACAAAGTTTTAGTTTCAAACTAAAAACACAACAAACTACTACTTAAGCACATTTAGAAGGTCAAGAGATAAGAAAAGTGTTTGGAAACTTAATTCATAAATAGAATAACAACGCCAAGACTTATAACATATTCCGCTTTATACAAGTTACCACATATTGTTTTGGAACATATTTCATACTGCTAGCCAATCTTACAACACTGTAGGATATTTAAGTATTTAATTAATTAAATTTTTATTTATTTTGTCTGGCAACGCCAACCCAAATTGTAAATTAAATAATACATCAAGTCATATTTTTATTTTATATAAATATGCCTTGGAATATTTGTTTTAGAAAATAAAAAACTGAAATAAGAGTAGTCACATTTCGACAAGAGAACACGCAGTTTCATTCAAAATCGTATATGCGATTAAGGACTCGTGATACTTATTAACTGGCGCCCAACGTAAAAAAGTTCTAATTTCTTTTAAATAAAAAATCATATATTTGATTAATTAAAAAAAAATTACAAAATTCATTTGCCATCAAATTTTCATAAAATAAAATAAAACCCAACACTATAATTTGAATATCAAAACTGTCTAGCAACTGCAATTCAAGAAATTTTAAGTAGCTGTACCAAAATTCACCATAAATGCAATAAGGAAATAGGAGATAACGTCCAAAGATAAAATTAAAAATAAATATAAAGCTTAAAGAGCAAGAATAAATTCTTTTACTAATTGCGATTCCAGTATTTCCGATAGCAATAATAGCAAATTCAATAAAGAAGACGATACCAAGTCGACAATAAAAGCAATTTTAAGAGAAGGGCTACCCAAATAGATGACCCTAAATTGAATGGAAAATTATCGAAGACGCAGGATCGAGTAAATTTATATATTGATTTTCGCTTCAGCACAATCGTAAGAGAGCAGAAATCTATGCTATATTATTTTATTCGTTATTAGTTGTAGTATTCATTATTATTATTATCATTTTAATTCAACTTCATTTTGGTACATTACAATTTTGTTTAATTTATTTATGTAATTCTCATTACCACAAGAGTTATTTTTTTTAATTTTTCATAATATAAAAAACGGAAAGGAAAAAGAAAAATAACAAGATGAATAGGAATGAGGTGTTAAGTCTAGTTGAATCAGCAGTAGATATTACTAAAGAAGAAATTTTAGAACAAATTCGTCATTTAACAATTGCTGTCGAACAATTAAAACCAATTCGAGTGGAACCTTTAACTCCAGTAATCATTCAACCTGATGTAGTTACTGGAAACACAAACTTAGACCTTATAAAATCACTTCCCCAATTTGGTGGAAATTCGGGCGAGTACCCAGCATGGAGGGAGTCTGCTAAGTTTGCCATAAATTATTATACAAAGGGATCCGAAGCATATTATGTCGCTATGGGTATTTTAAGAAACAAGATAATCGGTGAAGCAAATTCTACTCTAAGTTCATTTAACACAATTTTCAATTATGATGCAATAATGTCACGATTAGATCAATCATACTCCGATAAAAAGCCGTTATACTTACTAGAAAATGAGCTCAGTGTTTTAAGACAAGGCAGGTTGACGATAGACGAATACTATGATAAAGTAAATATACAACTTACTCTAATTGTCAATAAAATTCTTATGACTAATACGGGTAAAGAAGAGGTTATCGAAGCCTTGAATCAACGAGCAAGGGCAAACGCGTTGCGTGTATTTATATCAGGCCTTCGTAAACCTTTATGCGATATCTGCTTCTCTGCAAATCCACCAGATCTGCCTACAGCTCTAGCAACAGCTCAAGAGCTCGAACAAAATCATGAACGTTATAGATTCGCAAATGCGTTTGCTAATTCAAAAAATGTGCAGCATATAAATCCAGTTTATTCAAATAACAATGCAACCAAACTAGACACTTTTAAAAGTGCACCAATTGACAAACGATTTTTTCAATATTCATCGCCCGTACCAATGGAAATAGATAAGAGTACATCATACTTCAGAAAGCCGACAGAATTTTCGAATGGGTTAGAGCCTCAACCTCAAATTTTCAATCCAAATTATAATAGGCAAAGGCCAATTCCACATGAAAATATGACGAAACGTCAGTTCGTCAGTAACAACTCCGGTCAGTCTCCAGTTCAAAAGATTCATAGGATCAATCACGCGGAAAATTGTGAGGAAGATGATATGTATGGAAACGAGGAATTTTCTTGTAACGAATCCGAAGGCGATGTAATTGATAACTTGAATTTTTTAGTGTAAAGTCGCTCTTGCCTTATATTGTTAAAAAAGCAATAAATGGTGAAGAGCTAAATATTTTAATAGACACAGGCACTTCCAAAAATTATATACGTAACTTCGATTTTCTTAAAGGTATTAAATTAGTAACTGAACCATTTCGAATTAAATCAATAAACGGATCTACGCTCATTAAAGAAAAATGTGAAATAAGCCTTCTGAATCATACAACAACTTTTTTTATATTGCCATGCTTAAACTCTTTCGATGGAATTCTAGGCTATGACTTTTTGAGAGATATAGAAGCCTTGATTGACGCTAAGACTGATACTCTTTTCCATAAAACGGGAAAAGAACAAATTAACCATTTTTTGTGTAAACAAGTAAATTCAATAGAAATTAATAACAAATACGTTCCTACTGATTTACATGTTGAATTCGAAAATCTTATACGAAGTAACGCAATTGCATTTGCTGATCCAGACAGAGCTTTGCCAGCCAACACTCAGGTGGAAGCTACGATTCATTTATCTAAAAAAGAACCTATTTACTCTCGAAGTTATCCGTATCCCATTTCCGCAACAGACTTTATAAATACCGAAATAGAAAATCTCCTTAGAGACGGTATTATACGAAAATCCTCATCGCCGTATAACTCTCCTATTCACGTCGTTAGTAAAAAAGGTGTTGATAGTGACGGTAGGCAAAAATTACGAATGGTTGTAGATTTCCGGAAAATAAATGATTTTACTATCGCAGATAAATATCCCATGCCGCATATTTCTGTAATTTTATCAAATCTAGGCAAATCAAAATTTTTTACAACCCTCGATTTAAAATCTGGATTTCACCAGATCAAATTGGCGGAAAAAGATAGACGCAAAACGTCATTCAGTATCAACAACGGAAAATATGAATTTTGTCGGTTACCTTTTGGGCTTAAAAACGCTCCCAGTATTTTTCAACGAGTCATTGATGACATTTTGCGAGACGAAATCGGAAAAACGTGTTTTGTTTACATGGATGATGTAATAATATTTTCCGAGGATGCAAAAAGTCATATTGTTCATGTCGATAATATATTAAAAAAAATGTCACGTGCAGGAATGCGAATCTCAACAGAGAAATCAAAATTTTTTAGAGAGGAAATTGAGTTTCTCGGATTTGTTATTTCACAAAAAGGGATTAATACATCACCTGATAAAGTTCATGACATCCTCAATTTTCAAATACCCAAAACCCTAAGAGCGTTAAGGTCTTTTCTTGGTCTAGCCGGATTCTATAGAAGGTTTATCAAAAATTATGCAGACGTGGTGAAACCACTAAGTATATACCTTCGTGGAGAAAACGGTAATGTTAATGCAAAAATGTCAAAGAATGTCAAAATCAGTTTGTCGCAGGAAGCACTCAACGCTTTTGAAAAAATTAGGCGTATACTAGCTTCTGAGGATGTACTGCTTCAGCATCCAGATTTTAATAAGATATTTGAATTAACCACCGATGCTAGCTCTAACGCTATTGGAGCTGTGTTGTCGCAAAACGGTAAACCAATTACCATGATTTCTCGAACGCTTTCATCCACAGAACAAAATTATGCAACAAATGAACGTGAATTGCTCTGTATTGTTTGGTCTTTGCAAAAGTTACGACATTTTTTGTACGGAGTCAAAAATATTAGCATTTTTACCGACCACCAGCCCTTAACATTCGCAACTTCCGACAAGAACCCAAATCAAAAAATTAAAAGATGGCAAGCATTTATAGCCGATTTTGCTCCCCAATTTCATTATAAGCCCGGCAAAGAAAATTTTGTAGCAGACGCATTGTCACGCCAATATATGCATAACTTTAATAACTCAGACTCAGAAACAGTACATAGTGAAATATCTTTTTCAAAAACAATAAAGACAATGGTTGTTCCCGTTAATCAATTTACTAATCAATTAATAATTTCTAAAGCATCGGGTGACAGTAAAATAACAAATCTCTTATTTCCACAACATAAACGACACATTATAAACTACAGCAATATTGAGCATCTATTATTAACTCTGCAAAACTGCATTAACCCTCGGGCAGTCAACGCAATATATTGCGATTTAAGCACGTTGGCGGAAATTCAGGATGAGGTACTCGACCATTTTCCATCAGTAAAATTTATTCACACACAAAAGCTTGTAATAGATTTAACTAATAAAAATGATCAGTTAGAGACATTAAATTTAGAACATAACCGAGCTCATAGATCTTTGCATGAAAATTACAAGCAAATCACATCGGAATATTTTTTCCCTAAAATAAAGAAAATGCTTAATTCAATTATCAGAAATTGCAAAATATGTTTGGAAAATAAATACAATAGGAAACCATCAAAGCCAATAATCGGAACATCACCAATACCAGACTTTCCTGGACAGATACTTCACATAGATATTTTTTCAACAAATAAAGTACATTTCCTCACCTGCCTTGACAAGTTTTCAAAATATGCAGTTGCTATACCAATTACTTCTAGAAATCTTATTGATGTTAAAACTGGTCTTCTACAAATTCTTAATAGTTTTAAAAACACTAAGCTCATAGTTTCCGATAATGAAAAATCTTTTCAATCGAATACTATTAAAAATATGCTAAGGGATCTCTTTGGTATCGAACAATTTTTTGTACCGCCTTTACATAGTGAAAGCAATGGTCAAGTGGAAAGGTTTCATTCGACTTTGCTTGAAATCGCCAGGTGCATTAGGGCACAGTATGATATTAGTGATACATCAGATTTGATACTTATTTCTACTCATAAATACAATAGTACTATACACTCCGTTACAGGAAAAAAACCTATTGATGTTCTTCAATTTTTCGCTACTGATGACATAGAAAGCATAAGGAAGAAGATAGTTGACGCACAGGCACAGACTGCAATTAAGCTAAATAATATGGATCGGAAATTTAACACAGGCGACATCGTATTTGTTCGACGGAATAAGAGGTTGGGCAATAAAGTCGACAAGGTATATTTAGAAAAAGTTGTTGAAAAAGACTTGGGTACAAAAGTTATGATAGACGGCAGACAGGTACATAAAAATAATATAAGATAATCACATAAATATATTTATGTTCTATTAATCCTTCAGACTTTAATTCATCTTGTTAATTTTTTTCCTCTTCGGTTAATTTGTAAGATATTTATTTGTTAAATTGTAAATTTCTAATTAACTTACATCGATAGCTTAAAAATTTTATAATAATACTTTAACCTACTCATCAGACTTAAAAGAAATAATTGTAGAAAGCAATAACGCCTATTGAAACGAGGACGTTTCATTCTTAAGAGTGGGGAAAGTTACCACATATTGTTTTGGAACATATTTCATACTGCTAGCCAATCTTACAACACTGTAGGATATTTAAGTATTTAATTAATTAAATTTTTATTTATTTTGTCTGGCAACGCCAACCCAAATTGTAAATTAAATAATACATCAAGTCATATTTTTATTTTATATAAATATGCCTTGGAATATTTGTTTTAGAAAATAAAAAACTGAAATAAGAGTAGTCACATTTCGACAAGAGAACACGCAGTTTCATTCAAAATCGTATATGCGATTAAGGACTCGTGATACTTATTAACTTACAACTAGATTATTAATACATAAAATAGGTATTTATTAAATTTTTTTATTTTAGGCTTATATGCAAGCTGGCGCCATTATACAAGAAGATATTAGCGAAGCTGCGGTCATCTTTGGCGTAAAACAAGTTCCCATTGATGCTCTTATACCAGGAAAAACCTATTGCTTTTTCTCTCACACCATTAAGGCACAAGAATTGAATATGCCCTTATTGGATGCTGTGTTGGAAAAAAAGATTCGTTTGATCGACTATGAGCGCATTATTGATGAACGAGGTTCTCGTCAAGTAGCATTTGGAAAATATGCTGGTGTTGCTGGTATGGTTAATATTTTGCATGGCATTGGTTTGCGTTTGTTGGCCTTGGGCCATCATACGCCATTCATGCACATTGGCCCTGCTCATAACTATCGTAATTCTTCTATGGCTAGACAAGCAATACGTGATTGTGGTTATGAAATTTCTTTGGGTATGATGCCAAAATCTATTGGTCCTTTGACTTTTGTATTCACTGGTTCGGGTAATGTCTCGCAGGGTGCACAAGAGGTCTTCCAAGAATTTCCCATTGAGTATGTACCACCAGAAACGTTAAGAAAGGTGGCTGAACATGGCAGTAAGTTTTAGCATTCTATAAAAATTTACTCAAATATTCTTATCTATATGATCTTCGTCAGAAAAAAAAATTGAGAAAATCCGTTTGCTTTCTATACACCTTTGAATTCTTTAAGAGTAATGAAGCAAAAAATTAAAGTAAAAGTTCACTGTTTCAACGATTTTTTCATTAATTTTGACCTAACGTACAAGTGCATTAAATTTATGAACTGGTTTGATATATTTTCATTGAAAGAATGTATTCATACATTGAATCAATGTATTTTTGCAAAATATCAACTATTCTAGGTCAATGAGTTTCAATCGTTGAACTGATGTGAAATAATTTTTTCAGTGAAACTGTACGGATTTAATTGATATTTATTATTTTAAAAAAGAAAAAAACACCGAAAGTTTTCGAACTATTGGACAAATTTAATTAAATTTTTTATTCTCATCTCTTACAGGCCAAAATAAATTGTATGGTTGTGAGGTCAGCCGTTCTGATCACTTGGAACGTCGTGAAGGTGGTGGTTTTGATGCTAAAGAATATGATGAATATCCTGAACGCTACATTTCTACTTTCAGCCAAAAAATTGCTCCTTATGCCTCTGTTATCGTCAATTGTATATACTGGGCTGTGGGAAGTCCCAAACTGATTAGTATACCCGATGCGAAAAATCTGTTGCGACCTGCTAATACCCCATGGTTGCCCACCAGCAAGGGTAGCCCTGCTTTGCCTCATCGCATGTTGGCCATCTGTGATATTTCAGCCGATCCTGGCGGTTCTATTGAGTTCATGAATGAATGCACTACCATCGATACACCCTTCTGTTTGTATGATGCTGATCGCAACAAAGACACTAAGAGTTTTAAGGGACCTGGTGTTTTGGTTTGCTCTATTGATAATATGCCCACTCAATTACCTCGAGAATCTACTGATATGTTTGGTGAATTGCTGACACCATTTTTAGATGACATTATCAAGAGTGATGCCAAGAAATCAATAGAAGATGAGAGTTTTCCATATCCTATTAAATCCGTAAGTAGAAATGTTATTTTCGTTGTAAAGCGAATAGTTTGAAACTAATTAATTTTATTGATCTTCTTTTAATCTAGGCCATTATTGCAAGTAATGGTAAACTGACTGAAAACTATCAATACATTCAAGAATTGCGTGAATCTAACAAGTAAGTTTGGAACAAAATTTGGACTCACTGCTCTTTGGGCATTTTAAAAAATTTTTTAAATTTATTGGATATATTCTATCTATTTCTTTAAAGTACTGCTTACACAACACAGATAGCCAGCTCGTCTAGAAAACTTTTTATGGAAATAACTAAAAATCTGAATGCTTTTTATATAAATTTTCTACTCAGGTCGTCAATCTGGGTTGTGAAAACAGTACATTGGACTAGCTTAAGTGTATTAGAATGTTGTTATACTCTCGTCGAAATTTTGTGACAGACCTGATTCTACGAATTTAAGTAAATTAGGCCACAAACGATCTAGTGTTTGTAGATTGCCCTTTATTTCTAAACATTTCTACTTTATTATAACTGAACTCAAATCAGCCGTAAACTTATTCCTGCAAGACGTGGGTTAAGTGTCGATAACACTATTAACAACAAACAGACTGTTTCAGAGATAAGAAATTTAATTATTAAAGCAATTATTTCGTTTTGTATGTTTTGCCAATGCAACACAGTACAATATTTTTTTCCACTTCGGAAAGTCAGCTGAATCTTTCTTTTTGTCTGTAACAATTAACTGGAAATAAAACGATATCACAATAATTTTACAGATGGCTTCCAGGTAAAAACCAATAGGGCGAAATATTTTAGCTTATAACCAAATCGTTGGGATTAGTATCAGAAAGGTGAAATAAAACTACGAAATTCTTATAAAAAAACTAGTAAAATTGAAAGTTGTTTACACAAATTGAAAAAAGAGTTAAAATGTTCATGTTTGTGAATCAAGTAGTTGAAAACTAGATATACTCTTTTATACAAAACAATATTATTATTTAAAAATAACAAATAAATTATTGTGGGATAAGCCCATCTATATTGTCATATTTTGTTGATACGTACGCCAACTCATCAGTAGACTTTCAACGATTTAATTTGAAATGCTTTCTATTTCATATCTTTTTAGACAAATCTCAAAGAATAAATGAGAATTACAAATATATAAATAAAGTAGGCTAGAAAACGTAAATGTTGATTCTCATTCTAAGCGTACATTTTGTGTTTATTTAATTTTAATTTTTTTTGTTTGCTTATCAATTCATTCAATGGATCCTGAAATAAAGTTATATTTTTTTATTTTTAAAATTTTTGTGTATTGAGCGTTACATTTGCTTTCGCGGTTGTTCTGAGAATGTTTTTTGCGAAAAAAATACACCATACAAATGAGTACAGGGCTTGAAAGCAATATGAATTTACTCTCTAAAAAGAAAAAGTTATCATAATCGCAAAAAACTTATATAATTAAGTTATGAGTTTTGGTCGAACTGTATGGGTTTATATCCAAAGAAATTTAATTATTTTGGCTTGAATTCTGTTTTAATTTAATTTTTCAATTAAATTATATTTTTATTTAGACATAAATGTGAAGCATGTAGACAAAGAAAAATTTGACTGCATGGAGGGTTGAACTGACACCTTTCGATAGCTCCCGCTAATCTCTTGAGAATTCTCTTCCGCCTAGACCACACGACCAAAGTCAGTGTTTTGCAGTCAAGAGTTGAATATCATCTAGCTTTAATCAATTCATACTATTGCTCATAGAGCTGTATTTTTATTTGATAGTTATTGATATTCACTTTTTTCTTTATGTCTTGTGTTAAAGCTTCTTTTTTTTATTACTTCTCTATTCTAATTCATACTTGAATCATTGATAATTTCAAGTACTAGTAGTGTGTGCATGTACGTTTGTTCAGTCGTCGGGTGGTGTAGGCGGAAGAGAATTCTGAAGAGATTAGCGGGAGCTATCAAAACAGTTCAGTTCAACCCTCCATGCTGTCAAATTTTTGTTTGTCTACATTCTTCACATTTGTGTCTAAATAAAAATATAATTTAATTGAAAAATTAAATTAGAGCCGAACTCAAGCCAAAATAATTAAATTTCTTTAGATATAAAATTTTGTATTTTAAAATAATTCTTTACAAATATTTATATATAACCCAAAAGTAAGCTAACTCCTAAACTAATTTTAATAAACTCGACGACCACTGCTAATTGTTATGTCAATTTCAAATAATTATTCGTAGCAAAACACGACCTAACCGATACATTCACAGAAATAATTATCACCAAAAAATTTTCAAACAAAAGTTTGTTCAAAAATAAATTTAATTTTCAGTAAATGTTTTTATATAATCAATGAATTGCTTGTTTGACTCTTATTTAGGACGCAAACACCAAAAACAACAAGAAATACTGTGTCGTAAAAACCAGCCCCGATGACGGCATATATACAAATAACAACAACAACAATCATAGCAAAAGGAATGCGATTGTACCAAGTTTGTTTACTGAAGATTTTTGAGAGAATCAATTCTTTAATCTCTTTGCATTAATTCTCATTCATTTTTTTGGAGTCTTTAGATAAACATTCAGACTTGAACACATTTAACTAAGTAAAATTTCATTAATGCTTAATGGATGATAATGATGACAACCCGGACAAAAAATTTTTTTTGATATATTACAAAAAATCCAGTAAATATTTTTCTTTGATTAAGTCAAATATTTCGTTTAATATTTTTTAGTATTTTTAGACTAATTGTTTTATAAGTTCAGACAAAAATATTGTTTGATATTTTTCAGAAAATTCAGTAAATCTTTTTGTTTGATTTAGTAAATTGTATTGTTTACAATTTGTAATTATTTTTAGACAAATTGTTTTATAAATTTAAGCAATTTGTTCACTGAAAAAAATAGTTTTCAATGAAATTGTTGAGATATTTGTGTCCGTTCCTAGACAAAATATTTACTATTTTATTGAATTCCTTTACAGAAAATGAAATTATTTTTTCTGTGTTTTTTCTGTGTGTGGGCGGTAGAAGCAAAAACGTTTTAGAGCAAGTCAGTAGTTTTTTAACGGATAATGCTCTCTATATCGTTTCTACCCTTCAGCTGCTGTTAACTTCCTAAAATTTTGAGAAATATTATATATATAAAAAAAAAATTTTCAAGTAACGCTCAATACATTTTTATACGAATTCAATTTTTTTTCAGAACGCACACTATATTTTGAATTCAATACAATTCAGATGTATAATCTTCGATATGTTTCAACATAAGCTCCTTAGTTATTCACTGAAAAAATTAATTAAATTTAAAAAAATATGGGTAATACTCAATATTTTTTTTGGATACAAACAATGACTGATTTATGAAACGTTTTGCAATATAATACTATTTAACAATATTCACAAAACCTTTAAACATTTAGAAGTGCCATCTTACGTTGTTATGTTAGTGCATGTTGTTAATGCAATTTTAATAATTAAACTGAGTAATAAAGCGTACTAAAAACTCGTAACGCTCAATACACATGACTGCGTTTACTAACAATAAAAAATTCTAATTATTAATATTTTAAAAAATTTGATATGTGAAATAAGAGAACCAAATGCAAATATCCTAAAACCGTTATAAATTTAATCTCGTTTTTGAAAAAAATTTATAGTTTCTTAATGTGGAAAATCAACAGCATGCATTACGGACACGCCATTTTGTATGAAGAGAGTATAAACAGTATTTTCGTTCTTCGTTTTTAATACTTACAGTCTTACACAAAAAAAAAAACTAATGCACATTTATACGAAATGATGCTAAATATACTAAACGATGCTGAAGCAGTTCTTATTTAAAATTTAATGCGTTTTTTTTATAAAACATTTTACTAGACTTTCTTCGTGTCCGTTGAAATCATTTGAAATGAGAATAGCCCAAAAGCAATATAAATAACAAGTTATAATCGACACGAGTACATTTTTTTTATCTCATTATTTTTTATTTTCCTTTCCACTTACAGTTACCGCTCCCGCCATAAAATCGAAGGACGCTCAGAGTCTGATAAGAAGGTTTTGGTATTGGGTGCTGGCATGGTATCGGCACCTTTGGTTGAATGGTTGCACCGAGAAAAAGATGTCTCTATTACAGTGTGTTCACAAATCAAGGATGAGGCCGATCGTTTGGCTAGTCAATATGCCGGTGTTGAAAGTGTCTATTTAAATGTGAATGAAAGTACCGATCATATGCAAGAACTGTGTGGTAAAGCTGATGTTGTGATTTCTCTTCTGCCCTACAGCCTGCATGGTATGGTTGCCAGATATTGTGTAGCTGAAAAGACCCACATGGTTACAGCCAGTTATTTAAATGATGAAATCAGTGCACTGCATGAAGAGGCCCGTCGTAATGGTGTAACCATTATGAATGAAGTTGGTCTTGATCCTGGCATTGATCATTTGTTAGCCTTGGAATGTATACATGAAGCTCAAGAAAAGGGTGGTGTTATTGAATCATTTGTTAGTTTCTGTGGTGGTCTTCCGGCTCCCGAACACTCTGACAATCCTCTGCGATACAAATTCTCTTGGTCACCTCGCGGTGTTTTGTTAAATACTCTCTCAGCTGCTAAGTATTTAAGTAAAGGACAAATTGTGGAAATCTCGGGCGGTGGCGACTTAATGTCAAATCCCAAGAATTTAGATTTCTTGCCCGGTTTTGCTTTAGAAGGTTTTCCCAATCGTGATTCAACTAAATATGCTGATCTCTATGGTTTGAGCCGAGATGTTCACACTTTGTTAAGAGGCACCATACGCTACAAGGGCTTCTCTGAGGCTATACAGCCAATGCAGTTATTAGGTTTAATTGATCCCGAACCCCATCCCATGCTACATCCCAGTGGCCCTGATGTCACGTGGCGTCAATTGGTCATTCATATGCTGGGCTTGACTGATACAAGTATTTTCTATGAAAATCTGAAACAAAAATTGCTTGAACGTATTGGTGATGCTGAATGTTTGGAAAGTTTAGGTCTCTTAGAAGATACACCTGTGGTTAAGCTCAATACTCCATTGGATACCTTGAGTCACTATTTGGCTTGCAGGTTTGCATTTGGTAATAATGTCTTAGTAAAAAAAAGCTTTGAAATATTTTAATTTTTGAAATTTCAATCATTCTCTTATTAACTATTTAGAGCGACAAGAACGTGATTTAGTTATTCTGCGCCATGAAGTGGGCATTCGTTGGCAAGATGGTCGCATTGAGGAACGTGGCATTAACTTTGTAGTTTATGGACAACCTTATGGCCACTCTGCTATGGCCATGACTGTGGGCAAACCTGCCGCCATTGCCGCTAAAATGATTTTAGATGGCGAAATCCAAGAGCGAGGTGTTGTCCTGCCTTTTACTCCCGATATTTACCGGCCACTGTTACAACGTTTGAGAGCTGAAGGCTTGACTGCTACTGAGACATCAAAGATTATTCATCAGTAAAGATATTTCCAATTACTTCAATTCATTTAAATGTAAAATAATACCTAGTTTGCTTTATTAGTTTTTGATTAGAAATATTTTAGTATTTCTTGTAAAATAATTATATTTAAGATTAAGTTAATATGCTAAATAATTTTACTTTTTTTTTTGCATTTTTGTTTAAAGAAGGAAGTAAATCAGTGAGATTAAGAGCAATTCTATTATTATGTATTAAGTTGAAAACTTTGATTTAATAAAATGCGAAGTTAGCATGTAAGTAAGAATTAGAGTGTTTTATTTTTTGGGAAGGAATATATTCTCTAACAGCTCTAGGAATAAGTGCAAAACACTTGACACAACTACTTAAACAAGGACACTTACAAATTTTCTAACAATTGAAATATACAAGTTACAGGCATTGCCTTTTCCGTAGTCACAATAATATTCAACTTGTTCCTGCCTACTCTGTTAAAAAAGTGAAAAATTTTCTTAAGGTGACATAAGTACTTCTGTCAAAAATCCACAGAATTGTAGGGTATTATAAGCAGGCCTTTAATTAATAAAAAGCCTTTCCATTCTAGAACACATGCAACTAAAACTAAGTTAATTGTTTGCAAGTGTATTTGTGGTACACAGCGAAGAAGCCCTGAAGGAAATATCGATAGTAAAACTGATCCTGATTCAATATTGATTTAATCCCCAGTACTACTGACCAATTGTAACTCAGACAATGTTGTGTGATTTAGCATGTGCTTGTCATTGAGATTCCACTAGTGACCTCGGAACTATTGAGTTACTATAGACTAAGTGGTTCTTAAAGGACCACATTGAGACATTGGCACCAGAGATTCACTAGTGCATTTTAATGATTCTAGTCAACACATATGAAACTTTTTACTAGGTAAGGCAACAAATTAGATTTTTTATGAAAATATTTAGTTTTGCGTGCAGCCGCATTTATTTTCAACACAACAAAATGAGACAAAAAAAAATTGTTTTCTTCCTATTAAAGGGAAAATAAAACGTGTAGACGATTCGTTGATAATGTCACCAAAAAGTCACCAAACTTGTCGACAAAAATAGTGACTTGGTGACATTTGGCCCTTGAATTCCTTTAGGGATGATATACACTTATGCGTGTATTTGTGAATGATACAATTAAAATGCAAATTAGTTTTTGGCACTCTAAGCAACGAAATGTTCAAACTCTTTATGAGTTTCCACATTATTGATTGTTTTGTTGTAAATTTCTATACTTGTTGTTGTTTTACTTGTTTAAATAAAAATCTCTTCTTATCATCAGCAACAAATTTGCCATCTGTTTTGAGTGCTTACAACAAGGCTAAGATAACACTGTAAAATTTTTATGGTCTTAAGCTGCCATTAGACTGTCTGAGTTTTCGTCCCAGCGGGGGGCCACGATTATGCATCTTGGTGATTAACCACACCTTAATGTTATGCTTTCTGGGGAAAAGGGTAACTGGTTTTGGCAGAAATTACCTTTGGCCAATTATCCAGTAAACTTTTGTGTTAGTACCCAATCTGTGAAATAGCAGAGCAACGGGCTTGCATATAAGTATTTATTAGTAGGGTGGCCTATGCAGGCACCGAAGCTCTCGTCTAAGACCAAAGTAGAAAGGAAGTTAACCTCAGTGGGTTTTCTTTCGGGGCTTAACCAGTAACTGAACATCGTTACCACGGGAACCAGTAGCCCCACAGATGACCTGCCTTCTGGAGGGCTAAAGAGATGATGCTCGCCTTTCGTGACACTATCTTTGATGATGTTTGGGAAGGGCATACTATGTTCTTATTGGGATGAATATGCTGGCGGACTTCTGTGACGGATAATTGGTGAGGTCTCCTTCGGGAGTTCACGTGGTGGCTGTGGTTGCTACCAAAATCGCTGGGAGAGGTATTGGTTTAATGGCTGATGCTCGACCAGTGCTAGTGGCTTGTTGGAGATCGGTCAACCAATGCGGAATCTCTTTGTGCTGGTGATAAGCCAACAGTGGCTGCATCGGTGGTGCTTTGTGGTCGTGTGCTGGGGAAGGACAGTATAGCTGTCGTCTTTGTAGTAGACTTCAAGCTTGCTGGTTATTCCTTGGTTTGAGCATAAACATGCATGGAGGGTGGCCATGTAAAAGAAGTTGCTACCTGTGTGTTTCTTGCTGGTCACACAGGTGTGCCTTCGGGGTGACTCGGTGTGGTGGTGAACAACGAACTTCATTCGGTGCTAAGAGCACAAGACAGGTTAGGTTATAATAGCAGGTACTGACGTTAATCTTAAACGCATCTGATTGTGTTTTCGTCGGATTTCAAAATGTAAATGAGAAATATAACCTATTCTATTTATAAAATATAAGTTTTAAATGTCAGATTGACATCAGACCAAAAATTCAGACAGTGTAAAGGCAGCCTTAGAATTACAAAACTTGAAAATAATGCAAAGAGAGACAAGCAGAGAATACTGTAATACTACACGGCCTTAAAAGGGAAAAAGAAAAACCAAAAAGTCTTAGTTAAAGAACGACAGATTAATTCAAGGAAGAAATCGAAATCGAGACCCACTTGGATTAAGTATATGGTGGATGTGGATTATAAGGATAATCCAAAGAAGTCAGCAAAATGTTGAATTTGCGATCCGGAAGTAGCGAAAATTCGGATAATTTCTAATGACTTTTACATAGACTTGTCGTTGCAAAAATTTCTCTTTTTTGATTTCTCTTTTTTGATTCGAAACGATACTAAGAAAAAATTTCCATTTTGGCGTTCGTTTTGTAATCATATTTTTCTCTGGAAAAAGGCTGAAAGGTTGGCAATTTTCGCAACTCGTTTCTTTCTATGTGAAATTACAAGCAAAGCATTGTTAAATTTGTTTACTAGTTCTTAAACTAAGGACAAATTTTGATTACGGATTCTTCAAGTCAAAAATGTTAATTTGAGAAAATAAAATTATTTTACTAATTTATTATTTCGAACTTATTTGTTTGTGAAACCAAATTAATTATTAGGCTAAGGTTCACAGAAAAAACTATATTTAATTTTCTGTAAAGGAATTCAATGAATTAGTAAATAGTTTGTCTAGAAACGGACCTACAAACAAATTTGTAAATAGAGATAAAAATATATCAACAATTTCAGTGAAAAAAAGTGTTTTTTCAGTGAAAAAATTGTTTAAATCTATAAAAAAATTTGTCTAAAAATATTTATAAACTGTAAACAAAACAATTTACTAAATGATTTACTGGGCTTTCTAAAAAATATCAAACAATATTTTTGTCTGAATTTATAAAACAATTAGTATAAAAATCCTAACAAATATTAAACAAAATAGTTTAAATGAAATTTATTTGCTGGTGTTTAGGCATTGTCTATATGCAGCATTTCATTGGTGCTTTACCAAATCGTCAGTAGACTTCAAACACAATTAAAATTATGACAATATGTCAAATAAATTTCATAAAGGTTTAATTTGGATTTTATTTTTCAATTTGCCATATAAGTACTTTAATTGTTATCCAATGGATTTCTAATTGTATAAAGGTGTAGAAAAATAATATAGATTCATATCGAATAAGAAATTATTTGCTGGGTTTTGCATAATTTTCAAAGCCTACTTGCTTATGTTTGAAAATCATTTACATATTTGTGAATTCTCAAATGGGTTTTGAAAGTCTGTACATAAGATAAAGGGTTTGTAGCTGTTTGAAGCCTGCTGACGTTATGGAAAATGCTGCATATAGACAATGCTTAAACACCAGCAAATAAATTTCATTTAAAATAAAATTATGACAATATGTAAAATAAATTTCATAAAGGTTCAAAATAGTTTACTTAATCAAACAAAGATACTTACTGGATTTCTTGTAATATATCAAAAAAAATTTTTGTCTGGGTCATTATCATCATTATCATTCATTAAGCATCTATGAAATTTCACTTTGGGAAATGTGTTCAAGTCTGAATGTCTATCTAAGGACTCTAAGAAAATGAATGAGAATTAACGCAACGACATGAATGCTTGTACGTACACAGAACAAAATAGACAAGAATTATATTCAATAAAACCATGTTATTAAAAAAAAATGAATTTCAATAACATTTATCTTTAACATAATAAAATATTTCGCTGTAAGTATTTCTTTTCCATGCCGGTTATTTCTTTTCTTTTTATACATAAGTACTTAAAACAAGTTGTATCCCATAAAAAAATAAATGGGATGTGGCTCAGCTATAGAGTGTATGCTTTACGTCCGGAAAGCCCGGTTTCGTATTCCAGCCATGTCAACATTTTTTTAATTTATATATATTTTTTTTATTTTGAAATAATTTTGTTATCAATATAGGGGAATTCTTTATCACAGGAAATTTGAAAAAAAATTATTGAATACCGGGATTTTTGTTATCAAAAACGAAACTTATTTTTTTCTGTGTAACAGGCAGCCACGTAAACCAAACGCTACAACATTAACGAATTGATTCACTCAAAAATCTTCAGTAAACAAACAGGTTACAATCGCATTACTCTTGCTATCATTGTTGTTGTTGTTATTTGTGTATATGTAGTCATCGGGGTTGTTTTTTACGACACGGTTTTTCTAGCTGTTCTTGGTGTTTGCATCCTAAATAAGAGTCAAACAAACAATTCATTGATTATGTAAAGAACATTTACTGACAATGAAATTTATTTTTAAACAAACTTTTGTTTGAAAAATGTTTGGTGATAATTTTTTATGTGTTCGTAACGTTATATTCCTTGGAATATTAATCATGACCGATTCTTTTTAAATATAACCTTACGAACCTTATCCTTATAATCAGTTTGGTTATTTTACTAATATTTTTTATGCTAAAAAACTTAATTTCCAATAAATTTCGAATTATGTTTTTTAAAAATACTTAAAAACACTTGTTTCGATTTAAAGATAACAAATTTTCTTTTCTTTAGCTCAACAGAGAATTTTAGCAAGAATTGGATGGTGCCTTTTAAATTAAAATTAAGCAATAAACCAGAAAGTTATAAGCAAGAGACTAAAAAAGTCAAGACAAAAGTATTTTTTTCAAGTCAAATATCTTTCAAACTATGAAAGATGCAAAAACAAATGTTTGGATATTCGGCCATGTCACAGAGTTTAGTTTCGTTCAAAAACGGAATCAATCTACCCCACTTTTGTAGCAGCTAGTGTCTAAAAAATAAAACTAAAATACGCAAATTTGTAAGGTGTGTCCAGACTGTTGGTGAAGCTGGTAGGGTGGGGTGTGCTAGGGCTAGACATCTTGCGGTGGATTGAATTCCGTTTCTGAACGGAACTGAACTCTGTGACATGGCTGATTATTTGTTTCAATTTTACAGCATAACTCAGAGCTAGGGCTTCCAATTTCTCGGACTTTTCCCATTCCCGGGAAACGAGAAATAAAATTGCCTATTCCCGGGATATTTTGAAAATTAGTGATTAGAATCAAACAAGCTCAAGACAAATACACAAGATGTTTTTTAATCAATTTACAAAGAATAAAAACAACTTTATTCATTCTAAAAGTTAATACATACATATATTTAAAAACTAATTAAAAATTATTAAACTTATATATGTATGGACGTATGTTTCTCTTTTAAATTGTCTAAATCACATCACCAAATTGGAATTTATGGAAACAAAAATTAAATTTAAAAAATGTTATCCCTCATATGTACTCCAACCAAAAGTTATACATTTCATTATGTAGAACGCACAGTCACATATTATCCCCTTATCTCGAAACAATCAAACTTGGCTAAGTGCAAATGTAAGCAGGTATATAGCCGATATTTTTTTTAATTTAGCTTTTATTAACTTTTTAATGGCTATAACTTCGGCTTATATTAAAATATGTCTCTGAAACTTTTTTTACATATAAAGAATGCATTACGGAACACTTTTTCTCCAGTAACTTAAAAACTTTCGTTTGTTACCGATTGAGTGAACATAAGAATTTGTATTTTTATGTAACAAAACAACGAACAGCAATGCAACAAAAAGTAAAATCAAAAAAAGTAAAATTGATTTTCGCTAAAATTCCCGGGATTTTTTCCCGCGTAGAAACTCTACTCGGAAAGCTTTAAGTTTTTGAAATAGGATAAGATATAAGAAAGCTACAAGCCTCAGAATGTTTTTTTTTTCATTTCGATGTAGTCAGCTTCGGACCACTGTAGCGCCGTTTCTGCTTAAGCTACGATGCTGCCAAGTACCAGAGTATAAGGTCTGGCTAATGCTCTAAAGATCTTTCAAGTTTCAGACAAATCCAATGGCCACCTTAGACGTTCTAGCTTTATTTATCCCCACTGTGAATTGGTACCAAATTTACCACGGGATAAATTCAACTAATTATGTGACAAATAGCCAGTAGATAATTTTTTAATTTAATTTGATAAAATGATTAAAATTTTATATATATAAATTTTTTTGTTTTTTGTTTTTCTGTTCTTCAATATCTTAAAATCAGTAAAATTTTTCTTTGAGCGTATTAAACAAAATGATGAGAGTTGTGGTTATTTGCTCTTCTGTTAAGGGAATAAAATCAAATTAAGTTAAACTCTCTCCCCACAATTCTGTGAGCGTGACTCTTATTTTAATCATTATACTATAAAAAAAACTGTAAAATAATGCCACAAATTTTAGACGTTGTTGAAAATACATAATAGAAAATTTCCATTTACTGAACAACTATTTTCGGGGATTTAACAATTTATTTTTAAATGACCATTTTTGAATAAAAAAAGCTTCGTTAAATAAATAAAATAAAGAACCATTCAATTATACATCAATGGGAGAATTTATATGTATGGGGGTAAAACAATTGATTTATGGAGTAGAATAAAATATTTTTCCAAAACATTGTGCTAAAACCAGTTCATCAATGTTAAAATGACGCTACAGCAATAATTTTCTCATTAATTGTCCATTAACTTAAGCTTACATTGCAGTTATGAAAAGTATTTCATTAGTTGCAAGATTGTCATACTTAAAAAAAAGTGGCGCTACTCTGTTCTGCTGTGTACGTTGAACAATTAAGTTGATGGTAATTTTTCCCTTGTTCCTTGGAATGTTAATCATGACCAATTCTTTCTGAATTAAATGTTACGAACCTTGACATAGTAATCAAATTCGATTCACAAACAAATACGTTCGAAATAATAATATTAATTAAATTAATCAATAATTTTCATCACTGTAATGTAATGTTTCATGTCATTAATGAACATTTTCATTGTATTATGCAAGGAAGTCAATGCCCACAAAACCCTGCGATTCGAAATAAACAAATGCTCATTAAAGTGAAAAATGTTCGAAACAAAATTCGTGAATCTAGAAATGTCCAATTTTTGTCGATAATTTCGCGATAATAAACAGAAATCGCATAAATTAATAAAATGCGAAAGTTCTCAATATCAAACTATTTTCGGTAATATCTCGAAAGTGTAATTTACACACGTGTATGCAATAATTGAATTGAACAAAATTTGCCATGATAGCCTAGTGGGTGCGTGCAGACTCTGTTAGTCTGAAGGTTCAGTTTTTATTTTAATTTATATTAATCAGCCATGTCACAGAATACCATTCCGATCGGAAGTGGTTTCAATTCCGTAAGTTGCTTCTTCAGAAAACGAAAAAAGAAAATTTTCTTCGTAATCAAATCACTTTTAAATTTCAAAGTGGAATAGAAAAACACTTTTCTAAAGACTTCATTTGCAGTAAATATTAAAAAAAGTGCATACTTTTAGGATCGTCAAATAAATATTTGGTCATGAGCTTTGTATCTAAAAATAATAGTAACCAAACGCCTGAAGGTATAAAAACTTTATCATTGTAAAAACGAAATACAAAATAAACGGAATCTAAAGCACCAAAAATGTACTTTTTCGGAATGACAACTACGGAATCAAAACCAATCCGAACGGAATCTGTGACACGGCTGAATATAAATAAATCAAAAAGATAAAGATAACAATCTGGAAAAATAAATTTTTCCTGCCTTTTTGCGGTATCGATATTATCGTATTTCTTCGATATTGGTTCAATTTTGATATTGCTAAAGATGTGCTATTGATTCGTTAGCGAAACATCGAAATCGGAAGATTTATGATGTAATGGTTTCATTCCCGTTACGAAGAAATTTTCTTTCATCATATGTGCATATCGCTGATTCTCCTTTGAAATGCTTTATTCGTATCCGTTGAATGTATAACTAGTAAAATATTTCATATACTAAACGCATAAATTTTAAAATGAAAACTACTTTAGCATGATTTAACAGATTATAAATAAATGTATATACGTTGTTTTTTTTTGTAAGACTGTCCATTATGTATCAAAAACGTAGAACGAAATTACTGTTTGTAGTCTCTTCATACAAAATGGCGTGTCCGTTATGCATGCAGTTGATTTTCCACATTAAGAAATTTAAATTTTTTCCAAAAAACGAGATGAAATTTAAAACGGTTTTAGAGTATTTGCATTTGATTCTCTTATTTCACACAAAAACTTTTTGAAAAATATTAGAAACTATAATTTGTTTTTGAAAAATTGTTGTCTTGTGTATTGAGCGTTTCGCTTTTTTAGTACGCTTCATTAATTATTTATTTGTTTATTAATTTTTTTAATAAGAGAAGTTACACAATCAGGCTATTAATGCCTACCAGTTAATTAATTAATGTGTTACCTTCTTTGGGAAAGGGATGGTGTAGAGAGAACAGGTGGTGAAGTGGGAGAGAGATAGAAAGCTTAATTCATTTACAACACTGCTATTGCGCGTTTTTTTATGTAGAGCAGTGTTGCAAGCCCCTCTGGTGTCAAGTAGAGGCATCGAGTTGTTTAAGCTGTGTAGCCATTTTATTAGTTCTTTTACTTCGCCGATGGTTTTGCTCCAATACCGACGAAGGAGGGTGCTGTGAAGTGCATTAGGATATGTTAGTATTACTCGCCGCCGGTACTGCCAAAGTGATCAGTGCTATGCCTTCATCACTTTGACAGTCCAACAACAACCAACACAATAACACACCAATGCACATGAGAAAAATGCATGATATTTGTTGGCTTGCCTGAAACTAGTCTCGAACTCAAGACCTCAGGGTTGGTAGTCAAACGCGCTAACTACTCAGCCAACAGCACCCTCCACTATTGGAACTGCATTAACCACATACACTTAAATAACGGCGTAGGTTTGTACTTCTTTACTAAACAGTATTATATAGCAAAACGTTTCATTAATCAAATCCAAAAAAAAAAATATATGTATTGAGTGTTATTCATACTTTTTTAACTTTTTTAGTGAATAACTAAGGAGGTTATGTTAAAATTATACATCTCAATTGTCTGAAATTCAAAATATAGTGTGTTTTCTGAAAAAATATTAAATACGTATAAAAATGTATTGAGCGTTACGCAAAAATTTTGTTAAATATAATTTATCTATAAATTTTAGAACGTTAAAACAGTTAACAGCAGCTGAAGAGTAGAAAGAGTATAAAGAACATTACCTGTTTACAAATGTCGGATTTCCTTTGAAAAAAGTTTGCATCTACCGCACTGTGGGTTGTTACATATTTGAAGAATGTATTAGGTAGGTCGTATTTTGTTACGAATAATTATTTGAAATTGACATAATTTCTAACATTATTAATCGATTTTATTACCATTAGTCTTATTTGAAAGAAGAGCCAACTTGCTTTTTGCCTATGTATAAATGTTTGTAAAGATAATTTTGTACTTGTACTTGTATTCCTTTGCTTTTAAGCCCCTCAATTGTGAAATGCTTTCATATAATAACCCTACATCATAATCAAGTTAGCCGGCGAACTCTTCCCGCTTGCTTTAGCTAATTTACGTTTAATAATCAACACAAAGAAATAATTCTTATGAATAAAGGTCATCTGTTGCAAAGTAAATATTTCAACATGACTGGTATTTGTTTATCGGAACATTTTGAAATAAAATTTAGGTTTGGCCTATATTTAACAAATTAAGCGTAACCACTAATTTGTACAATTTGTGATTGAATTTTATTTATTATATACATATATGGGGCATTATTTTTGAAGCCTGATTTTTTTTTTGTCTGATGTTTATCTGTCGAGTTATGGGGATCCGAAAAGGTTGCAGTTTTTCTGGCGTTCCAGTTGAGTTTAGAAATGTATTGTCTTCAAAGACTTCTAATGAAATTTAATAAAAAAAATTTTTGTAGGATATTTTAACCCGCTATTTCCCTCCGAAGCAGACTTTTTGCCACATTTTAAGAAAGGGTCAGAAACCGAAACCATACACCGAAGCGCTACAGGGTTAATATGATTCATAAAATTATTTCTAGAAAAGTTTTACATAAAAGTGCCGAGCGCGCCTAATATATTAAACGTCAGGCTTACACGATATCTTATACCGATTCTCTATAACAATGACCAAAAGGTGGGGTTCATGTAAACACATTTGCATAACCTTTAAACTTGTGGAGATCCCAATATCAAACTTTTACAGTATAATAAGGACACCCTAGGCTGGTTTTGGTACAAAAAAAAAACCAGAAGGTTCCAAGGTAGAAAAATTTGACTTTCAATTGGTCATTTCCCGTTTTGATAATGAATTTTTTTTTTAAATTAAATATTTTTTTTCAATTTTTGTTCTATTTTTTGTACCTCGAAACAATAATTCAAATTTAAAAAAAAAACGGCAACACTTTCGTACCCCATAAATCAACAAATAAATATCATACAAAAAAAAATATTTTTGCATACACATTTATACCTACTAGAACTATATTATTGCCAAATATCAAGGAATTTTGGCAAAAAATTTTTTTGGGTTGTTCGCTTAAAAAATAATGCACCATATATTATATACACACGTATGTGTACAAAAATTTTGGGATATTGCTCAACATTTGCAGAAGAACCTTTTTTAACTACCAAAGATATCAAAGGTGCTCTATTGGTTACACTTATGGTGTCAAATATTTACTTGCTTATATTTATTTGAATTTTTTCATACTATTACGAAGATGCACAACAGCAACCAATAAGTCTTTATGTTATGAATGTGACATCCAGTGTGCAGATTAAATACTGGTAAAACAAGTTTAGCACTTTACTGAGCAGATAGGGGCAAACGTTCAATCTTTTGTAAAAAAAAATAAAATAAAATAAAAAATTCTTTATAGTCTGTTGGTATCAGGGATGGCAAATTAAATTTCAAAATTGTACAACTTGTTGTGTCAAATTTTACTTTTTTGAGCTCAATTGTACCAAAACAGATTTCTAAAGCCAAAAACATGCATGTATTATGTACAGAAAATATTAATGTATACACCACTTTTGTTTATGAGTCTCATTTTGAATGTACATTTTGTGTTTATTTATTTTTTCATTTTACCAATTTAACTAAGAGAAACATGAGAAGGTAGAATGGAATCATATTTTATTTTTTGTCAATTGATTCTGAAATAATATTATATTTTGCGATTTTTTAACATTTTTGTGTATTGAACGTTATATTTGGTTTGAAAGCACTGCACATCTACTTTCTATAAAATTGATAAAAATTGTAGGGTGAAATTGAAAATTATAGCCATTTTTTATGTTGACTTGGGTTGACATGGAAAACTAAAAAATTACTAATTTTAAAATAATTCTTTACAAAGGTTTATACATAAGCAAAAAATCAGGCTAACTATTCTTTCGAACAAGACTAATTTTATGAAAATCAACCGAAACTGTTAACAGTTATGTCAATTTCAAATAATTATTCGTATTAAAATGCAACGTACATAATACTTTTTTCGAAAATATAACAACCCACAGTGCGGCAGAGTCAAAATATTTTGAAAGCAAATCAAAAATGTGTAAACGGACAATGATCTCAGTCCTTTCGCTCTCGTTTTTTTTTTGCTTTGCCGTTCTAATATTTATTGATAAATTATATTTAAGAATTTCTCTAAAGTAACGCTCAATACATTTTCTTACGAATTTAGTATTTTTTTTCGGGACACACACTTTATTTTGAATTTAAAACAATTCAGATGTATAATCTTTGATGAGTTTTAACACAAACTCCTTATTTATACATTAAAAAATTTCAATTAAATTAAAAAACTATGGATAACACTCAATATATTTTTCGTTTACAAATCATGATTCATTAATGAAACTTTTTGCAATATAATAATATTTAGTAAAGTGCTCAAAACTTTCAAATACTTGAAAGTAAAATACTACGCTGACATTTTAGTGAATGTTATTAATACAATTTCAGTAATTAAACTTAGTAATGAAGCATGCTAAAAATTTGTAACGCTCAATACACAGAATTTCGGACAACAACAATTTATTAAAATAGCTATAGTTTCGGTCATTTTTCAAATTTCAAAACTTTTATAGATTTACTCTCGGTTTTTGCAAAAAATTATACTTTCTTAATGAGGAAAATCAACAAAGAGTATCAACAGTATTTTCTCGCTTTGTTTTTAACGCATAATGGATAGTCTTACACAAAAAAAAAAAACTAATGTACAATTATAAATAATTTTTTAAATCACGCTAAAGCAGATTTTATTTTTAAATGTATGCATTTATTTATGAAATATTGTATTATACATTCAACGGACACGAAACAAGCATTTGAAATGAGAATCGACAAAAAGGAATTATCGAAAATATCTACTGGAAGGTAACACGATATACTCTCAGTAGATTTCCGAAATACTATCATTTATTACAATGCAAAGACTTTAATCTGTACTCGTATCATGATCAAAAAGTGTTGGAAATTGCAGTACGTTTTTTGAGGTTACCTTATTTGACCACTCTAAATTTCTCGTTTTTGTAGTCGAAATTTGTTTTCCACATTTCGCAAAATTAAAACTTAATTCAGCTACGAATAGGATAAAATATTTTTTTTTCACAATAAAAGCGCTGCAATAAATAAGAAGGTGCCATACAAATTTTTTAAAAATTTAAACGTTTTTAATTGTACTAAACAAGCCATTTGTATACCATTGTACTTTTAAAGTATACAGAAAAAACTAAATTTCATTTTCTTTAAGCGAATTCAATGAAATAGTAAATATTTTGACTAGAAATGGACTTACAAACAAATTTGTAAATATACACAAAAATATCTCAACAATTTCATTAAAAAAACGCGTTTTTTCAGTGAACAAATTGTTTAAATCTATAAAACAATTTGTCTAAAAATATTTACAAATTGTAAACAAAACAGTTTACTAAATCAAACAAAACTATTTATTGAGTTTTCTGGGTCATCATCAGCATCCATTGAGCGTTTATGAAATTTCACTTTGTTAAATGTATCCAAGTCTGAATGTTAAAGACTTTAAAAAATTAATGAGAATTAACGCAACGACATTAACGAATTGATTCACTCAAAACTCTTCAGAAATCAAACTTGGTACAATCGCATTCCTTATGCTATCATTGTTGTTGTTGTTGTTATTTATATGTATACCGTCATCGGGGTGTTTTTCTTTACGACACAGTTTTTCTTATTGTTTTTGGTTTTTGCGTCCTAAATAATTTTGCGTCCTAAAAAAAAGGCAAACAAAAAATTTATTGAATTAGTAAAGAGCATGCGCTGAAAATGAAATTTATTTTTAGACAAGCTTTTGTTTGGAAATTTTTTGGTGATAATTTTTTCTGTATACGATTTGTACCAAAAATGGTACAATTTTGCCAATTTTGCCATCTCTGGTTGTACATTGTACGATAAAATATTTATTTAGTAGCATATTTACTTAGGAAGTAAAAATATTGTTGTTGTTTCAAATAAATGATGTGCTTCATATCAAGTTTGCTGAAGAATAACATTGAATAATATACATATTTACACATGTACTTTGTGTACGAATTTCATATACTCTATCGCCTATGTTCTGGCTTCCGAATTGTTTTCACAACTATTCTTGTGAATTCGGATGTTAAAGCACATGCTATACCTGTTTAAGCTGAAATTAATAAAATACAAAAAAAAAAAACAAAACCTAAGACAGCTGCGCATATATTGTATGAGTGTTCCGCTTTCGCTAGTATTGGACTGAGAACCACTGGTTATTTGTAGAGGCTATGGGGCAACTCAGTCTAAGTCAGATGCTAGCAATTACTAAGGATTTCTTGACAATTATCAGTCGACTTCCAAAAATTACTAAAGTCCAGCTTAAACGCTAGTCTTGGAGCGTGTTTTAGTAATTGCTAGGCCTACCCAATGATGAACTGAACAATCAACTAGTGAGAAACATAAGGGCAGTTGCGGTCTGCTTCCATATTCTCCCCATATATATACATTATATGTATACAAGTTGAGGCTTGATGCAAAAATGACTCTATAAAAATTTCACGTCCTTGGGACTACGCCTTTCCGTGCCGAATTACGGTTTACATTTTATTTAATTACACTTACACGGCATGATGGCCCAAAAGTCGAAAAATATGGCAACATCAAGAACAATTTTCTTCTAAAGGTACGTTTACACTTGGCAAATATTTGCTCAAAAAAACGTAACCACTACTTTTGCTAAGGGTTAGAGTGATATAAATTGGTTTTTATATCACGAAATAAAGTTAATTATGCTGCAAAGAACTATTTATATATTATTTTTAATAAATGCGAACCAATATTTAAGAAAAATATTGAAATTAAAGGAAATAAACTTTTAGCTTGCCTGTTGGTGAGGTTTTTTTTCAGCAAATATCTGTTAAGTGTGACCGTACCTTAAGAAGTCGTGGTCTGTGAACTTTCCAACAGCTTTTGCCTTGCCGAATTTTATTTAAATCAGATATTTAACAAAATATGCAGCAAAATCTCGAAACATAAATTTATAAATTTTGATAAAACTTTTGTTTCCTAGAAAGTGAAGTTGTATCTTTAGTTATTTGGGCCGCTGAACGCGAATCTGCAATTCAATAGAAATATAGCGTTATTTAAAAAAATGAAGTCACTTGCACGACATATACTCGTATTAGCATAACTGGAGATGGGTTTGCCATCTTCAGTAAAAAGGAAAAAACAAAATTCGGCAATAAAATTATATTTCAACCAAGTAAACATTGTTGCTAAATCTGCCTATTACATTCAGAGATATCGTAAAACTTTGAGACTAAACTATAATTTCATAAACAATGTAAAATGTTTGTACTTAAAAATTCTTAAAAAAATAAAACTACACTAAGGCCCAAATTTACAGTCATAAGTTAATTATTAGTAAACTAAAATGATAACTATTGTTTAACTAAAACTTCATATTTACAGTGTATTGTTTAACTAAAATGTTTAATATGGGTAAAGAATGGTAGCCCTATCAAATATAAATAAACAAGCAAAAATAAGGAAATAAAGAATATTACACATCTTACGGCGGCAATTTAAACATTTTTAAGCACACACAGCTAATGGAGCAAATGTTTTTTGTCGCTCCTAAAAGTATGCTATATGAACGTAATAATTTCTAAACTATATAATGCTTGTCAAAAAAATACACGTGCTAGACGTTACTTATGTACAAAACTGCCAGAACAAAATATAATCAGCTGACGTTATGCTGCCACCTGTATACTTATTGCACCATGCTCCAAAGTATCTAACTAATTGTTAACCAATGGCGTTTGACGGTTTAACTAATGGTAAACAAAGAAGTGTGAATAAAATATCATTGGCTAAACTATTGTCATTAGCTAACTAATGACTGTGAATTTGGGCCTAATGGTCCTATTTTTTGTAGTATCATGTTACTTAATTTATTTTTTAAAAAGAAATGAAATCTTTTTCTGCCTTGGCATGATATGTTTCAATAACTATTTATATATGTCGTCACAGAACATGCAGAAAGCCCTATCTAACATTTAAAAAGTTTTACAGAAGAAGCATAAAACTTGTTGAAATAAAAGATATATGGAGAATTGGTGCAAAATTTCGCAATAAATATATAAATTTGTTGGTCCTTTTTTAACTACATTTTAAAATTGTGCACTAATTGTCAATATATTTTTTTCATTTAAACAAATTTCATCGTACGCCTGTAACACTTTTAAAATGCCAGATGGGGGGTTTTTTGCATATTCTCTGACGATATACATATAAAAAGTATAAAAAAACGTAATTTGCGAGAAAAAAATTATCATTTGGGAAAAAAAATCATCAACTCCTATTTTGGTTTAAAAATCATCAAAAATATGATAAAATCATCGTTCTAGCAACGCTGCTCATAGCCTATCTTTGTAGCCGCGAAGCCCATACACAAACAATGAATAAGATAGTGTATGTTTGGTCACCACTGATATAAAGCCATAGTAAATTTATATAAAATTTATTTCTAGATAAGAGATTTTGTTCGAAAAAAACCCATTTTACAATTTATTATTAATAAATATTGGAGAATAATAAAAATCTATACAATGGAACAAAACAAAAAAAACCTAAAATAAACTTCAACCTAAATAAAATTATTTATTGAATTATCACTTAATTTATAGACTGCTTGAAAGGCCCACCTTACGCATAAAAACTCTGTAGCGTGCGTGTATCTTTTTATTGCTAAAGCTGTTTTACAACTTACACATATAGAACTTTAAGAATTTGTGATCACTACTAATCAGTTGTGAAAGCAAGTTCAAACAGATTGATTCAGAATGCCTCTAAAAAACCGGCTTAAATTTATTTTGTTTATAAACATAGTTTTTTTGTATTTATTAAACAATCAAGTGAAAACAGCCAATAATAATATTCGTAAAGCATATTTAATTGAAAATGAAAAATTTGTAAGTGCAAGTTGCAACACTTAAATATATTTCCGTATAAAAGAAATTAACATTTATAATTCTTAGGTATGAAACTGATGAATATATTTCAAAATACAGTACAAACAATCATGCTTTGTATTATTGAATTTGAATTTCTAATGGCTTTGCGTTTTAATTATAATAAACATAGTTCATTAAAACATTTATTCTATGTGAAAAAAATTGTTCTCTTATCAAACAAATTTTGGATAATAAATCTTCTACAATATCGGTCTCTTATATCATTTAAGGTTTTGTTATTCAAAGACAAAGACTTTAATAGAGCGAGAATAATACAGTTTTTTTCCATTTAAATTATTTTTAGCTTATGGGCATTTCCATGAAAAAAACAACCATTACTGAAAAAATTAAAATCTTTAAAACTTGTTTAAGATATGGTAAAAAGGAAAAAAACTATCAAATTTCACTATAGTTATACCTTACTACAATTTTTATATATCAAAAATAACAACTTAAACCGAATATCTCTTTGACTAATTTTAAGACATTACAAAAAACTATTTTCGTTTTTCTAGTGACTAAATTCAGTTACTTACAACATAAAAGAACAAAGCTCGCGAGGAAATATAAAATATATAGTTCGATTAGCTGTACATTTTTTAAGTTTCAATCTGCAACTAACAATTTCAATAGTTTATATGTAATTTAAATTCAAACATATATTTTGTTAATATAACAAATTGAGTTGTTGATACGACAAACACAGAAATTTTTTTCAACAAATTGAACTAACCAAATTTTTTGTTATGTATTATGAAAAAAATTAACAATCATTATTGTTGATATATCAAATAAATGCACACACGTAAATGAAACAAAGCAAATCAAGAAATTTTTTTCAACCAACTGAACTAACTAAATTTTTTGTTACGTATTGCGAAAAAATTAACAATCACCATTGTTGATATAACAAACGAATACACGTAGATGAAACAAAGCAAATCACGTTTTGTGTGTATTCATTATTTGCGTATTCAATAACGAATTGTTCTGTAGCTGAGAGGTAAGAACGTTAGTCTATTAGTCCAGAAGTTGCCGGCTCGATTCCGTCCAAAGACATTTAGTGTTTTTCGCTGACAAGCAAAAAGTCACTTCGAGGATTGCGATTGTATAAAAAATATTGTTAATACAAAAATTATGGTAGTTAAAATTTGTTCGGAAAATCAACAATTCAGATTGTTGATATAACAATAATTTTAATTGAAATAAATTTGAAATCAACAAAAAAATGTTTAAAAAATTTTTTCTGGTTTACCTTTAGCCTACAATTTCGTAATTGTACTTACAAAAATCGTTGTAGGTTCAAAATTAATTAATTATTTAATTGATATAACAAAACAATTAATTGTATTTCAAAATTTTTTTTCTGTGTACGCAGGGTAAAACCGTTATTTTTCTTCGTCATTTGAATTTGACCGGTCGCAATTGTTTTAAAATAAAAGTTTAAAGCAAGATATTTGTCGCAAACATATATTGATCGCAGTTTGTTTTCTACTTGCTGTAATAAAACATTTTATAAGCATTTAAAATTCGTTACGAACGCTATTGTAGTACTACAAATCCAACTAAATGCAACTGAAAAATGGCGAAATTTCCATGAAATTTCAAAAATAAAAAAACTTCATCCATTTTCACATAATGATAGCATATCGTGTGGTAACCGTCAGAAAAGCTTAAGCCACATGCTTTTCGAAAATTGTTTTTTGACGAAAATCGATTATTTACAATAACTCGGACAATATGTGTCATAGTTTCAAAGTCATGTGAAGTATCGTTATGGAAATACAGCAAAATAAATTTTAGCTTAAGAACATTTTCGATTTAATTTTTTTCTTTGTTTACATACATTTTTTTGTTACTGCAGTGTCGCTTAAGCTAAAATTCTTTTTTTCAAGTAGAGCAAAACTGGTGTCAAAAACTGCAAGGATATCAATAAAACAGTTAAGAAAAGCTTGCTAAGGATGATAATTACTAGTTTTAAAAACATTTGATTAAATTAACTGATATGTCATGCCATCAAGAATATCTTAAAATAATTTAACCGTCACAAACATGCGTTGTTTTATAGGAAATTTATTAAAATTGTTAACATTACATATAATAATATTCCACTAAAATCCTATATAGCCAATATTAAGGATCTAGTTCGATTGAAGCCAAGTAGAATAAAAAAATACTGTACAATTTCCTTTTTGGCGCTTAAGCTTTTTTGGCGGTTACCACTCGATATATATGATTCTCGAACTGCGTATTCGTTAAGCGAAAAAATTTCAAATTAATTAGTATGTACAACTCTGTAGTAGGCTAAGGTGGCGCCGTAAACTCAGCTCCCAAGTACCTATATCGTCTGCAGAATGAAATGAATTTGAATCTTGATTGTTTTTATTCCGATTATCACCAAATACATATATTTTTCATTTGTTTTTAAGTTTTTGTTTACATATATTTGCAAACCATATATTTCATTACTTAAGAATAGAAAAATCTGTCGCGTATGCTATGTCACGTACGCTATTAAAAAATTGTTCATTATAAAATCATGCAAAAGTTTTTTTTTTAATTTCAAATTTACGGATAATAAAGGAAAAATAGTTGGCATCGTTTTAGAAATAAAAAAAAAATAAAAATACTTCACAATTCGCAGATTTTCGCATATTTGTAAAGGCACCTTAACATCACTTTCGTTTTATGTCGCGTATGATATGCCCTTATTTCCCTCGATATTTTGGACAACAGGATTCCAAATGTAATACATTTTTTACCCTCTGAATGGAACATAACGACACAATTTTTTTCAGTTACTCCTATTTTTGCAAAATCTATTCCAATTTGTAGGCATACAAATATCACGTACGCTGATATGGAAATGCCCATATGTGTTGGCTTGATATGTATTGGCTTCAGGCATGATCTAGGGGAGGGAAAAAAGGGATATTTCTCCCACCAAAACAAAAAAAAAATATACATCATTTCTATGAAGTTTCTAAAAGAAATTTTACAAAATGGAACGTTTCATTTAAAAGTTATCCTCCCAAAAGCTTAAGTTCGATTCCCGCCTAATTGACTTGTTATGTATTGGCTTGATATGTATTGACATAATAACGTTATCAAAATCCGAATCGGTTATCGTATACATGTCAATCGATCTGAATAAGACTTTGTAGACCAATATTTCATTTGTTCAACGAATATCTGCGCTTTACAATAATTTTTTATGTATGCTGGCCATAAAATTCATAGAGAAAAATTCTCTGATAAATCTATCAGCTATGTACAGAGTTCGATATTCGTCATCATATACATTCTCGCTCAGATGATTAGAACCACATAAATTTCTATTTTTAGTAGGCCATACTTAAGTACTTAAAACAAGTTTTATCTCATAAAAAATAACTGGAACATGGTTCGGCTGTAGAGAGCTTGCTTTACGTGCGAGAAGCCTGGGTTCGTATCCCAGGCATGTCAAAATTTTTTTTAATATATATATTTCTAATTTTATTATTAATATAGCAGAATTCTTTATCAGAGGAAATTTGAAAAAAAAATTATGGAATACCGGGATTTTTGTTATCAAAAACGAAACTAATTTTTTTCTGTGTAATAGGCAAAACAAAGTTTAAATTTGTAAGTTTGTGTTGTTTCTCAAACATTTATGGCATACAATTATTATTGCAATAACACCAGTTTCATTGATTTTGCAAATATATTTATTTGTTATTTTAAAGATTTGAACTTTTAAAGAACATCCTTTTGAAAACATATACTGGTTTTAAAAAGAAATTCTCTTGAAAGATGACTTTTTTAGCCCTTTTATTGTTTTCAAGGATTAAAATATTTTATGTGACTATTTTTTTCGATACAAAACAATAAAAAGCGTAAATAAGTCAATCACCTTTCAGCAGAATTTGTTTTAAAAATCGACGCCGAAAAAAATCTACCGATTTCCATCATATACCAGATAATTTAATAATCTAATTTAATATTTTAATATGTATTTTATTTTAATTTTTAGTTGACTTGGCACGCTGCAGTGGAATATTGTAAGAATATAAGCATGTCCTTATTTAGGATAGACAATTATGATGAATTTGAATATTTGAAATCTATAATAAAGGCAAAACATGGTAAGCGAAATTTTCTCTTATATATGTATATTGAAAATATTGTTTCAATAACTAAATTTATTTTCATAATTTTAGGAGTAATTTTTCCCTATTGGTTGGGTGCATACAAAATAAATGGGGTTTTTAAATGGATTTCCACGGGACAAGATATCAAATTATTTTTATGGCATGCCGGAGAACCAAATGACAAAAGTGGCCATGAGAAATGTATACACACATGGGATGAATTTTTCGATTGGAATGACAATGACTGTGAAAGAGAATTACCATTTATATGTGAATTAGAAGAATAAGGGGATTTTTTGTTTTATATATTTAATACACATTTTATAAAATGCATTTAATGCAGATAAAGAGAGATTATTTCTATATGAAAAATAACAAATGTATTGTATAAAGAATAAAGGCTACATATTTTTGGGGAATTTTTTGAGTGATATATTATGAGTCGAGTTTAAATTTCATATGATCTTAGTAGAGTATTGTATTGATATGTTATTGTGGCAAGGCTTAGGCTCATTTTTTGCGTAAATGTTGATTCGACTTCTGTATTATGCACTGACATTGTAAATAATATTTGAAAGAAAGAAATATTTGAAAAGTGTTGTGTTTTCTTCCGACGGGGTTTTTTTGAATTTGGATCGATTTTCCGTCATCCCACGTCAAATTTGGTTTGTAAACAGACCGGTTTCGGCTATGTGCCATCTTCAGTGTTCTATTGAATTTAGTATTCAATAGAACACTGAAGATGGCACATAGCCGAAACCGGTCTGTTTACAAACCAAATTTGACGTGGGATGACGGAAAATCGTTCCAAATATTTGAAACTTTTCTAAATTACGAGTAGATGCAAAGAAATTCAAAATATGTATTTGATTTTTTTTTCAAATCATTTAAAGATATGGAAAAAATGGTTATTAACAGGGGTCGGACTTTCATGCAGCTAAAAATTGATTTTAAGCGCTTAACAAATGCACCTAAAAATAAATAATATGCGCAGAAATATGCATTTACCTACGAACAAAGTACCAAAACTAAAGTAATATGAATTTTTTTTAAGTTGTTATTATTTTTAGAGAAAAAAAAACATAAAACAAACATAATTGGGTCTATTACTTAATGCAGCCGAACTTTAGTTGCGTTGCCAGTCGGCAACTGAAAATGAATGTTGCCAGAAAGAGCACTAAATAGTAACTGAAATTGACAGCTCTCAGTTAACAGTTGCCATCAGTAGTATCATTTTCAGTAACTGGTAAGCCAACTGAAGCTGCTCGGTTGCCATCCATAATCGGCATATTAATATTTTTTTTCAAAAATATGCATTTATTGCTAAAATATGCACTTACCATTAAAATATGCAAAAATATGCAACTACAAATCGATGCCAAACTACTTAAAATTTGATAATTCGCATAGATAATTAGTCAATACCTTTGTATCTATCACCACAATAAATATGCATTTGCATGAAAGTCCAACCCCTGGTTATTAAATACTAACAATTCGTGCTAATCCAGCATGTTCTAAAAATCATGGTGATTTGAAATCACATGATTTCAAAAGTAAGCTGTTAATAGCTGATTTGTTAGCGGGTTTTTATTGTATTTTAAGATTTTGTCATTTACAATAGAAAGTTTTATTCGAACTTCCAACGCTATAAATCGGCCAACTTACGAAAGCAATAATATAGCATTTACTAATTTTTTTTTTGAAATCACTGTGATTTGGCATTTCGTGATTTGCAGAACAGCCCCGAATGATATCTTTGTAATTTTATTATGAACCTAAATTAAAAATAACAAAATTTATTGTTATTATATTAAATTCTTCTAATTAATGTGTTTAAAAACCAATGCAGTTAATACAATTAGTTCCGTAATAAATGTTTGGCAAAATGTTTTCTTAAAATGTTCGAGTTATTACACTATGCAACAAAATTAAACTTTTGTCATGACCTTTGATCACCACTATATTTTCTTCATATCTTATCGTCTCCTAACTACAAAAATAGTCGAACTTTTAATTCTATGGATAGATACTTTTTTTTAAATATTTTTTCTAAAATTTGGGATTTTTCAACCGATTTCATCATAACTTGGAAAAGGGTAGTCCAATTTTATTGCAAAAAGCACTAGAAAACTTGAAATAAAATAATCTTTAAGCTGTTTAAATATAATTTTTTTATATACTCAAAGGTTCCGAAATTATTTAAGCCGCAATGATGAAAAATATATATATTTTATGCAAAATATGAAAAGTTTTGTTTTTTGAAAATTTATAAAAAATCGGATGTGGCAAAAACTTACCATTTTTATTAGCTAATCGCAAAGAAAGCCACATATACTATAAATAAACTAAGCTTTATCTCATTAAAATCGATGGATAACTATCGATTTTATTCATAATAAAGTGAAGTTACCTAATTTTTGTAAAAATTGCGAAAATTTACACTGTACAGCAAAATAATTTTTTTTTAAATAACAATGTTCTATTTACTGATTCTGGTAGAGTCCATCAAAAGATATATATGTGTATCTGCGTTTTGAAAGTTTACATGTGCGGTTCATTTTAGGGCGAGTTAAATTCGGCCCCCTTCCTTTTGCAGATAGTTGTACTGAATCGGGATGTGCCCCCGGAGGGGCACGATTATACATCTAGGTGATTAACTACACCTTGATGTTTTGCTTTCTGGGGAAAAGGGTAATTGGTTTGTGCTGACATTACTTTTGGCCAATTACCCATACAATTTTTTGTTACTACCCAATCTCGGGAATAGCAGAGCAGCGGGCGTACATATATGCATTTAAAGGAAGTAGCAGAACATCTGAGAGTCAGTAGTAAGGTAAACATGCAAGTTTCCCTCTAGAGGTTTTCTTTCGATTCTTAACCAGTAACCGAACACTGGTACCACGGCATCCAGTAGCCCTACAGATGACCTGCCTTCCAGAGGGTTAAAGTGATGATGCTTATGTAGGGCACAATCTGTTCCTTTTTAGGATGGATATGCTGCCATCTTACTCTGAACAGAAATGATGATTCTGTGACTGGTTATTGGTAAGAGATCCTTCGGGAGTTCATGTGGTGGCTGTGGTTACTACCGAAATCGCTGGGAGAGGTGTAGGTTTAATGACTGGGGCTCGACTAGTACTAGTGGTTGATTGGACTTCGGACAGGCAATGGAAAGCCTCGTTGTGCTGTTGCTAGACCAACAGTGGCTGCATCGGTAGTGCTTTGTGGTCGGTTGCTGTGGAAGGCCAGTATAGCTGTCATCTGCCTTTATGGTCGACTTCTAGCTTGCTGGTTATTCTTTGGTTGACTTCCACTGCATCGCGTTAGCTGCTGATGGAGTAGAGTTTAGATAGCTCAAACACCTTAACAATGTGTTTATTAGGGTATTCGTTTTAATCGACTTTTCATTTGTTGCATTAATAAATTAATCGATATTGAGGTTTTCAAATTACTCGACCAATCGAGTAAAGCTTTTATTGAAAATAAAACTAAAACTTTTTCTTTTAAAAACTTTTCGAGTTAATCGAAAACCTTTTGAATTTACTCGGTCTTTCTAATTTTTTTCGGGAATAATTAAAAAAATCAAGATTTATTGCCGTTTTATATATTTTATTAATGAAAACAGTTGATCATCTTATATAATACGCTGTTTAAATAAATGCAATGCTTTGAGAAGTTTTTGCTTTGGTAAACATTTCATGATCATATTTTCATAATTCATTAAATAATTCATTAAATAACACTGCTTTCAAAATTTTTGCTTTTTGAGTTTTTAAAGTTTGTATTATATTTTTCAATGTCATTAGGATCTGCTTGCTGAACACGAAAAAAATTATTATTATTTTTTGTTTTCATTTCGGTCATTGTCCAGATAACCGTTCATTTGTGTTTTTCGATACTAGCATTTACATTTACTATCATCCAATTACTTGGTATCGAAATATTTTCTTTATTTCAAATACTTATCGCTCGATGGAAATGTTTCCGAGTTTCATTCACTACAAGGTAACAACAATTGTTCCTTCGCTCCTATGATTGTTGCTGTATATTTCACTTAATTCTACATCAAGCGGTCCAACAGTAACTCATAACGATTGAATGCAAATTTTATAAAATGAAAACATTTTGGCAGTTTTTATTAAGACGTCTGCAAAAATGCATTCGAAAAAATAAAATTTACATAAAAATCTTTACCCGCATTATTCGATTAATCGACTTAAATTACTCAAATAAATTTTTACTCGAAATTGAAAATTTTTGTTTGATCGAACATTATTTGACTTCAATTTTCCGATTAATCGAGTAAACATTAATCGAGTGAATACCCTAGTGTTTATGCATGGTGGGCGGTCATGCATACGTGTGTGTTCCTTGTAAGTCACATTGTTGTCCCTTCGGTGAGAGTTGGGGGTGGTGGTGAACACTCAACTTTAGTCGGTGCTAAGAACACTGTCACGTAAGGCCGTAATGGCAGGTACTGACGTTAATCTTAAACACCTCTGACTTGGCATATAATATCTTTTAGGGCTTATATTTAAGGTATAAGATATGTTTAGCAGTTTTATGTAAAACAACACGTAAAACATTTTTGTAGAACAACTCAGCCATCTGTATTGCCTCTGAAGGGCAGTTTTGTTCCTCTCATATAAGCAAGGGACAAAAAGACCCATACCACGAAGAGCTAGAGGGTTACAATGTTCTACATAAAAGTGCTAAACACATCTTATACTTTAAACGTAAGGGCTACAAGATAACCTATGCTCAGTGAGTACAACTATGTACAGAACCGGTGGAAGTTTAACTCTACCAAAAATGAGTCTCAGATGTAAACTTTCAAAAAGACCGATACAAGTATATATTTTTTGGTAGCTTCTACCAGAATCTGGAATTAGAACTTTGTTATTTCAAAAAAATTTGATTTTGTTTTTTAGTGAAAATATTCAAAATTTTTGCAAAAATCAGGGATCTTCACTGACTAAAATCGATATTTATTGTTCGATTTTCATGAAATAAAGGTTATTTTATTTGTATTATATGTGACTTTATGATTAAATAATAAAAATGGTAATGGTTCGCCATTTTCGATTTTTTATAAATGTTTATAAACAATAATATAATAAAATTTTTCCAAATTTTGCAAGAAAACGTGTTTTTTACCATTGCGGTGTGAATAATTCCGAAACTTTTAAATATATATAAAAAATAAGATTTAAGCAGCGCAAAGGTACATTTGTTTCAGGTATTTTAGTGACTTTTGTGATAAAATTCGATAAGCCTTTCCCAAGTAATGATAAAATCGGTGGAACAGGCTAATCAAAACTCGATATTTTCACCTTATTGTGAATAAAATCAATATTTATTCAGCGATGTTCATAAAATAAAGCTTATTTTATTTGAACTATATGTGGCTTTTCGATTAGCTAATACAAATATGTAATAAGTTTTTTGCCATTTTCGATTTTTTAAAATAAATTTTTAACAAATAAAAATATAATTTTCATATACTTTTCATCATTGTGGTCTTAATAATTCCGAAACCGGGCAGTATATAATAATATAATATTAAAACGGCTAAAAGGTCATTTAGATTCAAGTTTGTTAGTGGTTTTCGTAATAAAATTGAACAACCTCTTCCCAAGTTATGATAAAACGGGTAAAGCAGCCTGTTTAACAATCCCAAATTTTAGAAAAAAATTTATCCATAGAATCTAAAATTTCGACTGTTTTTGCTGTTAGGGGACCATAACAAATCAAAATTATATATAATGGTACTCCTTGGCATTTTCCTTGTTACATAGTGTTGTTATTACATTTTTGAGTTATAGTGATGATTTTAAATTTATAAAAATAAAATATGAATCTTTTTAAACAATATCACAATGACTACACTGAAAATAATCCATGCAACAATTTACGAAAAAAAACTTTCGTAGTGACTTTTTTCGTAAAATATACGAAACTTTTGTATATATTACGAAAAAAACATTTAGGCAATATTTTTTTTAATTTACGAAAGTAACGAATACCTTTCGTAAGCATTTTTCCTTGTTAAAAATTATATATGAAATAAAAAATAAATTAAAATAATTTTTTATTAATTGACGTATTTTTCAGATGTAACTAAATAAAACTAATTTTTAGTTCTTATAAAATAAGTAGAAAGTAGCTCAGTGGGTAAAGTACATGACTTGAAACATAAAGATTGCGAGTTCGTGTCCCGGATGAGCCATACTTTTTTTTTACTTTTATTTTTTTTTTATTATTTTCGTACATTTCGTATATTTTACGATAGAATTTCGTGGTGCGAAATTACAAAACATTTCGTAATTTGTACGAGCGTTTTCGTACATATGTTGCATGGAATTTTTTCAGTGTATGTTGAAATTTTCCTATTCCTCTTTTCCTTGCGGTCTGGTTAAATTAACAAACTTATACTAGATACTTTTTAGTTTGTTTAAGTCTGTATAAGTTTTCAACACATTTTAGTTAAATTAAAATATTTATGTTTCGAACGTGCTTGTTGCTGTTAATTTTTAGCTGTTTTCTGTTTCGACTATTTCTTGATATTCTTCGTTTGTGATTTTCTTTTGCAACACAAACATCTATCTACCTTCTTAGATTTACTTTGGAAAAGTTTATATGGTAAAACAACATCATTACTACATTCATATATACTTACATAGATACATATACATTTGTAAACATAACACATATTTTTAGTAAATGATTACAAACTTCCATATTCATATTATACACACTAAAAAACTTTATATACCAAACTTGTTCACAAATTAGTTGTCTTGTTATAACACACATCCATACATAATTCCTATGGGATCTTCAATTAGGCCTATAGTATGTCGTATATGTATAGGTATTTCCACAGAAAATTCCATTTATTGTCAGGCTACGTCACCAAGCAACTACGTTTTTTTTTTCAAAGAAAAACTCATGTTTTATTTACTTTTTGGTATGTTGGTGTACAACATTTTTACGTCGCTCTACTTTTAGTAAACGAAGGGAAAAATTCGCTCTAAACTACAAGCTTAATTGCTTGGTGACAAAATAACGGAATTTCTGTGGAAATGCCCATACAGTTTATTTGTGTAGACATTTACGCATTCATAAAAATGTAAAACAGGTTTATAAACGATTATATGAAAATTGCTTAAAGTTGTATTCATAAACGACTATTAGCTTAAAAACCTTTTGTAAACCATTACTAATTCCACGAATATTTTCCTTCAAATAATATCAAAATTAATAAAAATCAAGAAAAAAATTTTTTATGAGATCAACCCAAAAATAAATTAAAAATTAAGAAAAACTTATTTAACGAGTTCTATAAAAATAGAATTATAATGCGGTACAAATTGTTTGTTAAAAAAAAACTATTGGGAACATTTTTTGGTTTAAGTGTAAAATAATCTCTCGCAAACGGTGCACAATGGGGACTTTCGCCAAATAAATGGTAATAAATTCGTAACTTCTACACATTGGATTGGATTTAGCAGCAACTTAAAACATCTTTAAAGGATTAGTTGGCCTTTATAACGTGTGTCACGGTGGCATTCCTGTTAAGCACGAGAGGAGCTATAGTGGCCCAAAGTTGATAACCAGGGTCCGAAAATAAACTTGTAACTTCTTCAAATCTTATCCGATTTTAAAAATTTTAAGCTCTTTGAGTTAAGCAAAAAAATTATAAGATATTATGTGCTTTTTTTATCTCTCACACCTTAGAAGATATTTTATTTCAAAGAAAAAACAATTTTTTTTTGTCTTGACTTTTTTGGTTTCTTATGTCTATAACTTTTTAGTTTACAGTTTGATTTAAATTTAAAAGGCAGCATTCGATTCTTCACAAAATATTAAGTAAAACTGGTGAAAGAACATTTTTTCATATCCCCATTCTTGAAGTCGGTAAAAGGCTTTAAAATAAAAATTTTTAAATTGAATAAATTCAGTAAAGTGCGACTTTGGCTCGCACACGAAATGGTTCCGTACGAATACAGATATATCCCTTTTCGTTTTTGCCCTTCTTTCATTTTGGCAATTTTTACGTTTTACTTTTTCTTTTAATTTTAGTTTTTTGTTTTTTAGTTTTTTTTTCATTGTTTGGTCGATTTTCTTTTTTGGTTTTGCTGTTTTTTTATTTTGGTGATTTTTTCGTTTTTTGCAACTTTTGCCAATGTTTTTAGTTTTGGCGTTTTTTCGGGTTTTGGCGCTTTTTCGTTTTATGGTGATTTTTGTTTGGTTGACACCTTTTTTGATATTTTCGGTTTTTCGTGATTTTTTTAGGTTTGGCGTTTTTTTTGCTTTGGCTCTTTTTTTGTTTTGGCCCTTTTTTCGTTTTGGTGATTTTTTTCATTTATTCCATTGAGTTCGAAATGCAACCCTTTGTGGCAAGTATGTTTATGCGAAGTATGTTCAGTGAGAAGCAAAAATTGTATACAGTGGCAAGCCCATGGTGTAATACGTATACAGATGATTATTTTTTGCTCTGGTAATTTTGTGCATAGGCTACGTCAAACACATTAATTTTTTTTACAGCCATTATCTAGTTTTTGTTTTATTGTTGTATTCGTTGCCCTTATGCGGCCACCTGCATACTTATTACACATTATAGTTATTACACCTGTATACTTATTACATGGCAAGTCAAATGCTAATTGAGTAAGCTTAATTTACTATGTGTGAACACTAAAATTATTTGCTCAATTAAAATTACATTGTCTCAATTAAAAATTCATGTCTAAATAGAGTATAAAACATTCACTCTTTAATCACGTATCGCAAATGTTAATCCATTGACAAAGTGTATAGCGCTAACTATTTTTTGCTTTGGACATGTAACCTACATTCAGCAATGGCCGAAAATATTAAATTTTAAATATAATTTGTGTGTTTAATGGCCTATAAAACAGTGGATATGTATTTTGAAAATTCTATTTACAATATTTTTACTGTAGATAGTTCTAAGAAAATTGGCAAACGTTAAAGAAAGCCTGCCCATTTATTTTGCGAAAGTCCCCACTGTGCGATGTATGAAATATTTATACCTCTTTAGTTTTTAATGCTGTGAATTCTAGTTAAAATGCGGTAATTTAAGCGGTTTTTATATCTAATGAAAAATAACTCATACAAACACACATTAAACTGCACTATCTTTTATTCCACAAAGGCATGTGGCATTTATGTGCGTATACATATCTACAATGTAGATTCTACATTTTACAAAGCTTTGATTGTGGTTGCTAAATTTTATGTATTCTTGTTGTGTTCTTAAAACTTAAAACTATTAATTAATGTATCATTTCTAGCATAAGTCCTTTTACTTTTACCAAAATTTAATTACTTTAAAAATGTTTTAAAATATTTTGGTTAGTCGCTACAACCTCATTTATACTTTATACCTGGAATTACATTAAACTATAAGTTGAGAATATAAATATATACAACAATAACTGTAAGAGCATTATTAAAACTTAACATTTATGATAAAAAAATTTTAACTTAAAAAAGTACTAGGAGATCTTAGAAAATATTAGTGTAAATCACATCAACCTAATATCACTTAATATAAATCGATCTTAATATAATCACAGGTACTGTACTTTTGTTCATAAGATTTTCTTTTAATATTGCTTTTCAGTTCCTATCACTTTTTACTATCACCCTGCAAATTTAGTCTTCCAATGGCAAAGGGTGCCGCCGCATTAGTATCCACATAAAATATACCTCTTTTAGGTATCGAAGGTTCACCACCCATTCGATAGTCACGCATATCCTTATCATCACATTCCCACTCGGGTTTTCCTCTCAAACATTTAATGCCAAAAAATCCCAAAGGCGAATTAATAGATTCTGCAAACATTTTATACGCTCTAATATGAGAACAGCCCACATAGTAACACTTCTTTTGATAACTGCCGTAGTTGGGATAAAATGTAGCATTTCCTGTCGGGTGTAAAAAGCCTAAATTGCGACTAGTTTGTATACTCTCCACATACTTGGCATCTGTGGGATCAATACGAAAATCTGCGCTCTTTTGGCGGAATTTTGGCCCAGCAGGATCGAGAGCAAATATGGTATTGAATCGATTTGGCCAACTACGTTTGCCAGCTGATCCAGCTATCTGAGCACCCAAAGAGTGACCAATAAGATAAATATCATCGTAGTCAATGTGAGCTTTTTCTGCTAAATATTTGCAAAATTGTGCTAAATATGAACCAAATGTTTCGACTAATCTAACCACATGGAAATAATTGATATTTGCTGCATTAGCACTCCAATCGGCAATGATTATATTGAAGTCACCATTTTGTAGATATGCATTTTTAACGTCACGATTAAATGAGCCGCGTGATTGACTCATCCAGCCATGGATAATAATTCTGAAAGAAAAAGACAAGAGTTAGGCCCAAATTTACAGTCATTAGTTAATTATTAGTAAACTAAAATGATAACTATTGTTTAACTAAAACTTCATATTAGCTTTGTTCATTTACTTTCCTATCACTTTCCATCAACGAGAGAGTAAAAAGGAATTTTGTAAAATTACTCTCAAAAATAATAAAAAGTAAATGAACACTTTACCATCCAAAATTTTCAAGCTAAAATAGTGTTATAATATATAGGTATATATGAGTACTTAATAACTACTCCTATATGTGGAAAAATGTAATATATGTACCTATTACTATAAAAATAATGTGATTTCGGCATTTATTATTATTTCTTTTCAACAAAATTGAATAAGAAATTGAAAAAAGGGTACATATCTGAAATTTTAAACTTTTGAGGTAATGAAAACAAAAACAAATTATTTTGTAATGAAGTACAATATTTAAAAAATTTATATATGGATTACATTTTGGGACCAATTATCAATCGAAAGTTGCAGAAATATTTTTATGTTAACGTCATTTTGGCATGTTCTGTGTTTCACAAAAAAATAAAATTATGTGTATTTCTCATAGCATTGTTGTTATAAATAATTTTTTATAACAACAATGCCAAGAAAATTCACATTATTTTATTTTTTGTGAAACACAGAATATGCCAGAATAACGTATGTTTATTTGTGTATTTTCGTTAGTTTTGGCAATATTTTTGTTTTAGCGTTTTTTTTTTGTTTTAACGTTTTTTTTTACTTTTTGACGATTTTTTAGAGATTTATTTTAGTTTTGGCGCTTTTTTGGGTTTTGGGAATATTTTCGGTGTTTGCTGATTTTTTTAGTTTTAGCGATTTTTTGGGTTTGACACTTTCGTTTTAGCAAATTTTCGGTGTTTGGCGATTTTTTAGCTTTGACGCTTTTTTCGCTTTGGTGATTTTTTCCATTTTTGGCGAATTTTCGTTTTTGACGATATTTTTAGTTTTAGTGTTTTTTTCGTTTTGGCGACTTTTTTCGGTTTTTGGGTTTTTTTTTAAGTTTTTTTGGCGATCTTTTTAGTTTTGGTGATTTTTTGCGTTTTAGTAATTTTTTTGCAATTTTGGTGTTTTTTCCGTTAAACGCTTTTTCATTTTGGCGATTTTTCGTTTTGACATTTTTTTAATTTTGAAATATTTAGTACATATTAGCTTTTTTTTAATTTCAAGAAATTCCCTCTTATGGTTTCCAAGATACTGCTAATTGTCTAAATTACATAGTCAAATTTACATTAACATTAAATATATTTATGTATGAACTAATTGGATTATCTACCGCCATAGTGTAAAGTACCGAGTATCTAGATACTCATAATATTTGCAATACTAAAATTTGCTGCAACATCCTCTGGCCCTGATGTACTAGATCCTGTGTTGCTAAATTCCATTGCTTTAGACATCTTATTTTTGTGCGGTTGGTCCTAAATTAAACAAAAATTGGTTTTCTATCGTATTAATATATTTCATCGCTTTAAAAATTAACATTCACTTAGAATTTCTTAAATTTTGCAAAAATATTTTTATTTCCCAACTTCTTTTAGCAAACTTGATTTGTAAATACAAACACAAAACAGCTGTTTGAACAATTATTGAAAGTAAAAATTTTACTATCAAGAATTTTCAACAATTTTTTTGTGTCTCAATTTGTTGCTCTCTTTTGACGCTCTCTCGTTGAAAATTTTTGGAGTTAATGAACACTTTCTATCAAAAATTGTTAACAATTGTTAACAATTTTCAGTAAATGAACACAGCTATTTACAGTGTATTGTTTAACTAAAATTTTTAATATGGGTAAAGAATGGTAGCCCTATCAAATATAAATAAACAAGCACAAATAAAGAAATAAAAAATATTACACATCTTATGGCGGCAATTTAAAAATTTTTAAGCACACAAAGCTATTGGAGCAAATTTTTTTTGTCACTCCTAAAAGTATGCTATATGAACGTAATAATTTCCAAAACATGGTGCAATAAGTATGCAGGTTCAATAAATACAACAAAAAAACTAGATAATGCTTGTCAAAAAATACACGTGCTAGACGTTACTTATGTACAAAACTACCAGAACAAAATATAATCAGCTGACGTTATGCTGCCACCTGTATACTTATTGCGCCATGTTCCAAAGCATCTAACTAATTGTTAACCAATGGCGTTTGACGGTTTAACTAATGGTAAACAAAGAAGTGTGAATAAAATATCATTGGCTAAACTATTGTCATTAGCTAACTAATGACTGTGAATTTGAGCCTTATTAGCACAAATGACAAAAAAAATCTATTTTATTCCTTTGGAATCTGTATGTAGCCACCAGCGCCTTTTTTAAGTTTCGTAAGTTTTTTACGATATGACAACACTGCGATATGACAACACCGTGTGTGATAACACAATATGTCATACGATGGCGGTAGCCACAGAAGTGCATGTGTATGTAGCTATTTAACCCTTAGTGTCTCGCGGACACATTTTTGAATTCTATTGTTCATAAAAACTAAAGTACTCATTTTTGGTAAAAACCGTTTTACCTATTCTACCCCGAGGGTCTTGAGAATACAAATGCGCAATAAAAATATTTGTAACCTAAATAGTTTTTATTAATTATCAATAAACAAAAATAGTAGCGCATCAACCCACCAGTATCCAATAGACACATTAATATATTGTTTGAATAGAGGCGGCCAATTTTTATACAATCGACGGCCGATATAAAACTGTGTGCGGACCCATTGCTTCTCCTTGTTTCTCTGAACTGATTTTTTATTTATATTTATAAATAAATCAATCTCAGAGCATATTTTGTCAAAATATTAGTCTTAGTACCAGCAGTTTTGATTATTTAGTGTTAGAAGTGGCTAAAAAAAAGTAACGCAGGGAGAAATTGAAAGTGACAATGAAAACCTTTTAAGTGTGAAATAAAAGATACGAAGAGGATTTCGCTGTTCATACTGTTCCGAAAGTGCCGGTACAGAAGCAGCATCTGAAGTGAAGATGAACAATTATGGAGTAAGACTGATAATGTCAAGCTGCAGGAATATGTTGTGTCTGTTCAAACATATAAGGGCCGAGACGGAACAACATGGAAATCTGAACCTGAGAAGCATATTAGAACTCTTCGCCACAACATTATTTGCGGTGATATTCATAAGATGATGCTCCCACCGGGCCAAGAAATAGTGGAACCGGTAGATACTTTCAAGCTATTTCTTAACGAATAGGTTTTATAAATTATAATGTCATATACGAATTCTGAAGCGCATAGAGTTTTATAAAATCAATGGAAGCCGACAGACACAATAGAAATGTAGGCATTTATAAGGCTTTTATTAACTATAATAGTCAATAAACAGGGAGGTGTTGATTGTAGAGAGTACTGGGATCCACTATTGGAAACCCGATATTTCTCGCCACAATGGGAAAAAATAGATTTGGCTCTTTATTTCTTGAGGTTCGATGATAAAAATACAAGATCTCTCAGAAAGTCAAAAGACAAACTTGGACCTATTAAGAAATTGTGGGAATGTGTAAATCTAAGCTTAAAAAAGTTTTGTTTGCCTGGAGAAAATCTGACCTTTTGGGGACGAGTATCATTCAAACAATATTTACTCAGCGAACCAACGATCGAAGTGCTGATATACTTGATCAAATTGTTTATGAGTATACGGTTCGACGCAAAGTAAATAGATGGCCTGTTGCCATTTTTAAAAATGTAATAGATGTTGTTAGGGTCGCATCACTAGTTATATGAAAAGACGTATACCCTTTTTGAACCAACATAAAAATAAAATGCAGAGAAAACTTTTCTTGGGAGAAATAGCAAATGATTTGGTATTGCCTCATATACGAAGATGGAATAAGAAAGGGCTGACGAGTTATCACTTATCAAAGATTTGCTATCATCTGATCCTACCATTGATCAAGGAGGTGCTCAATCATCTGAATCTGATACGAAAAGAAAGAAGCGTTGTCATATTTGTTCCACTAAAATATTTATACAGCGCTGCGATAAATGCAAATGGATTGGCTGTTCTAAATACTTTGTAAAAACATTGTTTGTAATGTTTGTTTAAAAAATAAGTAACTAAATGTAAATAAACAAAATACACAAGTAAATAATACCAATAAAACATTTTTATAATGTATACTGATTTTGTCGTTCTTTAAATGTTATTATTTTCTTTAATGAGTCCATTGGACACTACTGGTCAGTTACGTTACAAAAGCATACTGGGTAGTTAAGGGTTAAGTGTGTGTGTAAATTTGTATTTAGTGTTTCAAGTGGGTAAAAGAAGCGTTCACCATTAGTGACAAAAGTGCTGCAATTGCAAACAGTTGATATACAAAACGCACCAAACATCGAATACCGCTATTATTTTTTTTAGCAATATGATGTGTGAATTAAAAGAAGTAAATGCAAATATTTTAAAGCCGTTATCAATTTAAGGCCTGCCTCACAACGTCGACAAGTCGATGTCGTTGTCTTATTTATATTGAAAACAATAATAAAAAATTTAAATTTGTTTTCAATATAAATAAGAGAACGACATCGACTTGTCGACATCGTGGGACAGACCCTTAATCTCGTTTTTGGAAAAATTCACACTTTCTCAATGTGGAAAATCAACAGCATGCATTACGGGCACATCATTTGGTATGAAGAGTGTATAAACAGAATTTTCGCTCTTCATCTTAAAAAAAAAAAAAAACTTATGTGCATTTATATAATTTATTAAATCATGCTAAAGCAGTTTTAATTTTGAATTTTATACGTGTATTTTATAAAATACTTGCTACTTATACTCGGCATGCTTCGCTACCCCATTGTTGTGCAGATATAGAAAAATTAGTTAACTCATTTGAAAGTAACCATAAAATTGGTTAGTTTTTCGCGATCTTTTTAGTTTTGGCGACTTTTTGCGTTTTAGCGATTTTTTCATTTTGGAGATTTTTCGTTTTGACTTTTTTAATTCTGTAATTTTTAGTTTTAGAGTTTTTTAAAATTTCAAGAGTTTGACTCTTACGGTTTCCAAGATACAGCAAACTGATTAAACTACATACATAGTCAAAATTACATTAACTTTCAGACTACACCAATTAACACTAACTTTGAAAATTTCGAGAGTCTATATATAAGTGTCTGTATATTACATTAGTATTTCAACATGTTTCGTTGCTCGCTTTAGAACACCCTTTAATCTTTAACCCGTAGTTCTTACGGCTCCCGAGAAAACAACCTGTGACACACAGAAAGACAGACGAACTGACGGACAGCGTATCAAAAACAATAAGATTAATTTACACTTTTGGTGTACAGAGCCCTAAATAGAACCTTTTCCAAAAAGTGACTTTTCAAAAAGTAAGCATTTTCAAAAGAGTACCATTTTCAAAAAGTACCATTTCTTAAAACTACATATTAAAAAAAGTAGGTTTTCGAAAAAGTACCTTTACTTTAAAATATAAACGGTTAACATAAAAAGTACCAAAATTATATTTTTATCCTTTTTCGGCCCCTAAATGTACAGATTTCAAAAGAGTAAAAAACACCTATCCACTCATTTTTCTATCTTACTATGATGCTTTTAGAATTTTACGTCTACATTACTTAGATTCTAAGATATAAGTTTACCGATTTTACCCGTTTTTACCCCTTTTAGTCCCCTAAGAATTAAAATTTTCAAAAATCCTTTCTTAGTGAAAATATACAAACATATTCATTCACTATGTATATCAATTTGCATAAAAATAGTTGTATAGACAAAAGTGCCAAAAAGAGCAACCAATTTTACCCTTTATATATTGGAGTTACAAAAAAGTACCAAAACATGTTCGAGGGCTTTGTAAGGTTAGAAGACTGTATATTAAACCAAAAAAAGTACCAAAATTATATTTTTACCCTTTTTCGGTCTCAAAATGTAAAATTTCAAAAAAGTACCAAGCACCCGTCCGCTTATTTTTTGATCTTATTATGCGGTTTTTGGAGTTTTATGTCTACCTTAGTTAGATCCGGAGATATAAGGTTACCGAATTTAACCGTTTTTAACCGTTTTTACCCGCTTTTACCCCCTTAGCGTATGAATTTCCTAAAACCCCGTCTTAGTGGATCTATACATCCACATACGAAATTTCAACTTTTTAGCTTTAGTGGTTTGGGCTGGGCGATGATGAATCAGTCAGTCAGTCAGTCAGTCACTCAATAACGTTACTCTTTTATTTATATTGATAGATTTTTCTATACTTTCAACGGACATGAAAAATCATTTGAAATGAAAATAGACCATATAATACTCATGAAAAACGAATTGGTGATACTTGTAGATCCAGTTAAGTAGATAATTTCGCCATTTAAAGAAAATTGAAATACACCCTTGAAATCAGAAGTTATAAAAAAAAGGATTTTTTGGTACTTCACAAACAAAAAAAATTTTACTGCCTTGTTTCTGTGTAGCAGGCTCTTTGAAAATTCCAAATTTTAGATTTTTATAAACATATCCATAGAGTTTTAAATTTTGACGGTTTTTGTACTTAGGGAACCATAAAAAAATCAAAAAACATAGTGCTGATCAAACCTCATAACAAATGTTTAATTTTGTTGCATAGTGTTATCGAAAGAAGCAAAATGTATGGAAGTTTTACGTTGTAACATCATTTTTTTTAAAGAGACTGCTAGTTTTTTTTTACGAATTATCGCTGATTTTTGATTTATTGCGCTACTAATTATCGCCATTCTACCGTTTTAATTTTTTTAATGAAAGTTTTCTGTTATAAAAAGTAAATTTTTATAAGTCATGTTTTCTTAATAGTTTTTGTGTTCCTCGTATAGATTGCACTGTATTTTAGCAAGTTATGCCCTAAATAAATTACCTGGTCGGAAGTGAGGGATCTAAACCGGATGTACGTATCGATTCAACATTTCCTATTATTAGTTCTTTGCCACAATCTGGAAACTCTCGTTTGAACAGATAGAAGTGCATTTCTAAACGGGGACGTGAAAAAGGATTTAAGTTTCGTACAAGCTTCTTGAGAAATGGGAAATCCAAATATCGTCTTATGCCGCGCTCTTGTCTTAGATCTTTATCACATTTCAGCCATTCACAATATTCATCATCGTCATTTTCATCCTCGAGATCTTGTGTTACATCAGGATTCGATTCAGGCGTGTTTAATTCCCCACTAGCATAATCTTCATCGTAATCTAAAGAGTCTTTATCCGTTTCCACATCTTTTTGGGTTTGTAAAGCAAAACTGCCTGCAATTTTAAACATTTATATATGTTTAATAAATTTTTGAAAAACATACTTTAATTATGGAAACTTACATAAACTGACACTTAAGACAATTAAAATTATTACTAAAAATCTCATGTTTTCAAGATTATATTTTATAAGAAATTTTTGGTTTGATTTGGTTTCGTTTCGTTTATTTTTAACTGATTTTAGCCGGTTGCACTTGTGAGTCAACAAAATAATAAATAATTTATCTGTTGTTGTTCTGTTGTTTTGATTTCAGTTGATTTTTGGTTTTTTAAATTTAATTAATTTTTTTTTAATTTATTATTTATTTATTCGATTTGCTTTTGCTTTACTGCACTTTACTTCACTGGCTATTGAACTTTAATGTTGTTGTTCAATTACATTTGTTGGCTTTTATAACATTTTGTTTCAACAATCGTTAGTTGTTGTTCTTTTTCATATGAATTATAGTATTGCGCTTAACTAGTTTTTTGTTTTAAAAATGTTTAGTTGTTTTTTCTTTGTATGCAAGTATTTCTCTCAGTTTGATCTTATTTTTAGCGTTTTATTTTAAAATTATTATGGTACTGAACTTTTGTTGTGTTGACTTTGTTTTTGAAATTAGTGCATTTAAGGGGAATTAATAAATAACCCATTGCGGGAATGTTGTTAACATAAAGGATAAAAACGGATCTAGAAAGAAATTTTATAAATTCAAACAAAAATTGTACAAGAATTTAATTGAGGTTGCCTCAGTAGGCTAGCGAGTATTGTGCTAGCCTATCACTATGACAGGTTCTTGGTCACTACAACACAGTGAAAAATATTGGGAGTTATTTTTAAGGATTTATTGTTTAGCTGCTTCCAAATTAACGTCAATAAACATGAATTTTCAACATCTCAGGAAGTTATTATTAATAATATCCAAATTATTAAACAAACTGTTATTTTACGTCCGCAATCCTCTCTGCCAAAGACACTAACTCTCTAAGTTACTCTTTATGTTATTTTATGTATTTATATGTCAGTTCCGTGCCATTATTTTTATAGACGATGTGGCTGAGGTGCTAAGCGAGTTGATTTTTAAGCAAGTCTTGGAATAAAATTCCTTAGTTCAAGCCCAACTTGTGTAATTTGTGCGAAATATCTATAAAGTAATTTAAATTATGTAAATGATTTTCGGTAACCTTATATCTCCGAATCAAAGTAAGGTAGACATAAAATTCTAAAACCATCATAATAAGATAGAAAAATGAGCAGACAGTTATTGGGTACTTTCTTCAGATTTGTAATTTTAGGGGCCGATAAAAAGTAAAAATATAATTTTGGTACTTTTTTTGTTAACCGTTTATCTCCTAAAATAATGAAGATAGAAATTAAATTTAAATAGCATTCTCCTATCCTTACCAAGCCCTCAAAATTGTTTTGGTACTTTTTTGAAATTCGAATTCGAAAGGGTAAAATTGGTTGCTCGTTTTGGTACTTTTTTCCATACAACTATTTTTTATGCAAATTTATATACATAGTGAATGAATATGTTTGTATATTTTCACTAAGAAAGGATTGTTGAAGATTTTAATTCTAAGGGGATTAAAAGGGGTAAAAACGGGTAAACTCGGTGTTCTTATATCTCCGAATCTAAGTAAGGCAGACATAAAATTCCAAAAGCGTCATAATAAGATAGAAAAATGAGTGGATAGGAGTTTTGTACTATTTTTGAAATTTGTACATTTAGGGGCCGAAAAAGAATAATAATAAAAAGAGTAATATTGGTACTTTTTTTGTTAGCCATTTATATTTTAAAGTAAAGGTACTTCTTATAACATTTACTTTTTTGAAAATGTAGTTTTAAGAAATGGTACTTTTTGAAAAATGCTTTTTGGAAAGGGTACTTTTTGTAAATGGTACTCTTCTCAAAATAGTTACTTTTTGGAAAAGGTTCTTTTTAGGGCTCTGTACACCAAATGTGTAAATTCTTGTTTTCGATACGCTGTCCGTCAGTCCGTCTGTCTTTCTGTCTGTCACAGGCTGTTTTCTCGAGAGCCGTAAGAACTACGGGCTAAAGTTTAAAGGGTGTTCTAAAGCGAGCAGCGAAACATGTTGAAATACTAATGTAATATACAGACACTTTTATATAGACCCTCGAAATTTTCAAAGTTAGTGTTAATTGGTGTAGTCTGTAGAATATTTAACACAACAAAAGTTAAAGGGTGCTCTGAAAGTTAATGTAGTTTTGACTATATAGCTTAAACAGTTTGCTGTATCTTGGAAACCGTAAGAAGCAGACTGTTTAAAACTAAAAAATTCCAGAATTAAAAAAGTCAAAACGAAAAATCGCCAAAATAAAAAAATCGCTAAAACGCAAAAATTCGCCAAAACTAATAAGATCGCCGAAAAGTAACCCATTTTATGGTTATTTTTAAATGAGTTGATTAATTTTTCTATGTCTGCACAACAATGGGGTAGCGAAGCACGCCGGGTATAGCTAGTAATCTATCAGTTGTTTGTTTGACTTTTATTTAGATCGCACACACCAAAAGCAACAAGAAAAACTGTGCTGTAAAAAAAAAAACAACTCCGATGACGACATACACACAAATAACAACAACAACAATGATAGCAAAAGGAATGCGATTTTACCAAGTTTGTTTACTGAAGATTTTTGAGTGAATCAATTCCTTACAGTCGTTGCGTTAATTCTCATTCATTCTTTTAGAGTCTTTAGATAAACATTCAGACTTGAACACATTTAACAAAGTGAAATTTCATAAATGCTTAATGCAAGATGATGATGATGATGATGATGATGATGATGGTGATGATGATGATGATGATGATGATGATGATGATGATGATGATGATGATGATAATGACCCAGACAAAAATTTTGATTTGATATTTAGACTAATTGTTTTACAGATTCTGATAAAAATATTGTTTGATATTTTTCAGAAAATCTGGTAAATCTTTTTGTTTGATTTAGTAAATTGTTTTGTTTACAATTTGTAAATATTTTTAGACAAATTGTTTTATAGATTTAAACAATTTGTTCACTGAAAAAAACACTTTTTTTTAAAGAAATTTTTGAGATATTTTGGTCTATATTTATAGGGGACTTAGACGCTGAGTTTTCCAGACAAGACATTTTTAAATGTTTTTTTTAAAGTTGCTACTGAAAATCACAAACATTTATACAATGATTTTCTACCTTGATTTTTTTTTAAATTAAATTGTTAAATTTTCTTTGAACTGAAATAAATTCTAAATTTTAATATGAAAAACATATAAATACAAATTAGCTTAAAAATAAATGTCAAAAACAAACATGAAAACACAAATAAATAATGAGCAGTAACAGCAAACAAAACGAATGCATAACAACTATCAAATTATCTTTCCGTATTACTATTTAATTTATTACTGTTGTTATTGTTGCTTTTTATATTATTATTTAGACGGAAACGCGTTAGTAAATTTGTTACCATAATCGCGTGACTTTTCTGTTTAAAGTTTAATTAAGAATTCAAAAATAAAAGTTAAAGGGATATATGAATGAGCCGAATTTTGTATACCCTTCTCCTAAGTAGAAACAACAAAAACTAAATTTTTTCAACACAGGCAACCTTTGGCTCGCTGCGCTTCTTGCAGCTATTTTTCAACTCTTTTAAGCCTTCCGTTAAGCTGTTTTTATACTATTATACAAGCTGTTCGACTTTTGCATAAAATGTAACCCTGTTATAATGTGTTATTGCTTTTTTAAAACTTTCCATAAATTCATTAGATCAGGGTTACATTTTCTACAGAAGTCGAACGGCTTGGAAGATAGTGCAAACCAGGCATTACCAAGATCTCCGTTGCAGAGATGACCTCCTAGCTTTTTCCTCTTAACCATTTGCATATATTATATGCGTAAATTACACTATGCAACAAAATGGAACTATGTGTCATGAGCTCTGCTGACCACTATATATTTTGATGTGCTAAAATGGTTCACTTAGTACAAAAGCAGTCGAAATTTAAAATTTTATGGATACATTTTTTCCAAAATTTGGGATTTTCACCGATTTCTTCATAACTTTGGGAAGGGGTAGTCCAATTTAATTACAAAAAAAAAACAATAACAAATTAAAATAAAATTACCTTTAAGCAACTTTAAAATAATTTTTTATACCTCAATGAAAACTATAATATATTTTATGCAAAATTTAAAATTTTAATTTTTTTAAAATTTATAAAAAATCAATAGTAGCTAAAACTTACCATTTGTATTAACTAATCATAAAGCCACATATACTACAAATAAAATAAACATTACTCCATGCAAATCGATGGAGAAATATAGATTTTATTCATAATAAATTGAAGTCACCTGTTTTTGTAAAAATTGGAAATATTTACGTTGTACTAACAAATCAATTTATTATTTTATATAACAAGGTCCTAATTCGAGACGAGCGTGTGTCGCGTTTTTTTCATCACACGAATACGCACGACTCAACACTAAGTGTTCGTGACAGAAAATCTGATTTCGTTTGTGTTCGGGTAGTGGCGTGTTGAGCAAACTTGACACGAAAATATAAGAAACGATTTTCAGATTAAAATAAGTATAAATGCAGAAGCTTGCCGCACAAGATTATTGAGCGAAAATCTTGATAAGTTACTGTTTCTCAACAAAAATATGAAAATAAAAATACCAATAGAACACGAAAAGCTGAAATAGAAGAAAAATATATCTTTGAATATAAAAAAATGTTTTTTGTTTGTTTTTTAATTTGATTTCACGCGTGTTGTGTTGTGTTTTGAAAATGTTAGGAACGCGTGTTTCGGACGTGTTGGACATCCAGGGTTAGTGTCGTGTCGTGTCGTGTCGTGTTGGCATATGTCGACATGCGCCCATCTCTAATTGCAATGGCTGTTTCTGGTAGAGGCCTCCAAAATAATACATACGAGTATCGACGTTTTGAAAGTTTACATCTGGGATCTATTTTAGGGAGATAAATTTCCCCTCCTTTTGCACATAGTTATATAGACTCGGCATAGAACATTTTGTAGAGCTTACATTTCAAGTATAAATTATACTCAATACTTCTATGTATTGAGTAGTTAGAGCGTTTAACTACAAACCCTGGTGTCTTGAGTTCGAGACTAGTTTCAGGCAAGCCAACAAACGTCAGTTCAACCCTACGCGCAGTCAAAATTTTCTTTATCTACATGCTTTACATTTATCTCTAAATAAAAATATAATTTAATTGCAAAATTAAATTAAAACCGAACTCAAGCCAAAAATAATTATATGTCTTTGGATAAATACTTTTCTGCTATGTTCGTATGAAATTTTATAGTAATCAGACTAACCGTTTTGAAATGCCTTACTTATTTCCAAAATATTTTGATTATGCCCCATGCGAAATGAATCTAAGATTAGTTCAGTTAGTGCCAGCTTCTTGCGGGGCATTCCTAAGAATAGTTAGTGTATTGCTTTTAACGTACATATCAAATAGACTTTTCCATATAATACACTAACTAATGCAGTGCCATTTTAGCAGACTTTCTCTTGCTATAGTCTTTAGCATGAAGTACCATAGCCGAATCGGTTTGTAGTCGAGCATTTTGCTTTACGAATAGGTAAATTTTAAAAGAAGGTACAACCATTTAAGGCATGATTTATAAAAAAAAACAAATATATTTTACTTAATTTATACCCAATATTTTTGACAATACTCGAGTACGGTGGCTGGTGATGGAAGGGTTAAATCTGAGCTACCGCTCATAAATTTAATTTTAAAAATACAATTGTAGGTATTCTTTCTTAGTTTTATAGAAACCTGTATTTGTGAAGAATTTTTGAAATTTCAGGTTGATACAGCGCCAATTCTCATCAATGTATGATCAATAGCCGCTCTGATTCGCATGGTTATACGCAATTTTTCTTTTATTTTTTATAAACAAAAATTAAATACTTAAAATTTCCTTATAAGAAAGAGGAAGGAAGTAAGCATTTATTTTTCGTTCATTTTTATGGGGCACAAACTGTTTTTAAATTATCTTATTTTAACCAGTATTTAAATGGGTTAATTTCTATAACAAGAACATTTATTTACATTGTATTTTATTTTAAATTATATAAAATTATTTATATAAAATAAAAATAAAACAAACCACAAAACAAATAAAACAACTAACTTTAATAAGTATGAAACTCTAATAATGATTCATGTATTAAACAAATTTGTTTTTTTGTTTTCCGCACGTGAGAACATTTTATCATATAATACACATGTTATATACACATGTTTTAAACAAATGTGTTATATTTTATTGTTTAATCTACATACATATAAGGGGTGATCAATTAGAAGGTTCTTGTTTCAAAATAACTAAACTACAGCTTAAGCTTTATTAGCTTAGTCAAATAAGCGTTTCACCTCGGAATGGAAGATAATAAGCTAAAAATACGTTTACACCTTTATTTTGGTGTTATGAAAGTTGCCTCAAAAGTTTTGTAATATCTCGTTTCTGCGTTCTAAGTTATTCAAGGTCAAAGTTCACAGAAATCGGGTTTTCGCGACTATCTAGCTTTCGCTTGCTGTGATGATATTATTATAGAGCGAAAAATTTTATTTTACCAAATTTTTTTATACGCTTAGGGACTGTTCACATATTACGTAACGCTCCCGAGGGGGGGGGGGGGGGGTGTTAAGGATTTGTTGCTGACTAGATAATTTTTACTGAAAATTTTGTAAAAAGAGTTCCCCGGGGGGGGGGGGGGCGGTTGGGTTTTGAAAACTCTGAAAATAGCGTTACGTAATTTGTGAATAGCGCCTTAACCAATTTTGAGATAGAAGGCATGATAAATTTATACATATATTTTTTTCAAAAATGTATAAAATGAGTTGTCCCTTGATTAAATACGTGAAAGCTTAAAATGACTTAGACTTTATCTTTTAAAAGTCACTTTGGTAAAAACTACCCCACAACGAATCACCCTTGATAACAGGATGTTCTTAGCAGCAATTAGAGCAAACGCTTTTTTGTATAATACTAATAAAAATCCCAGTTTATGTGCTTGGGTTTCTTATAGTGGGGTAGAACAAAAAAAAACCAGTTAGGGGGAAACACAAACAAAAATCAGTAACAGTTTATATATATAGAATAAAAAAATTATCATAATAATTTACAAACAGAAATGAATAAGCACCAACTTTTTTTCGATAAATTGTTGCTAATTGAGAAAGGTCCAAAAATGTACACAAAATTTGGGTAAAATTAATGAATTAAAAGTTTTATTACTCACATGCTTTTCAAGTTGCTGAAGAACAAATTAAAATCCCCTACTGCTAAAAAAATCACATAGTGAGTAATTAAAATCTAATTAAGTGTCGTTGATATAAATGATTAAATCCAATTAAGTCTAAGATAAGTAACATTTTAATTGTATTTATCATGTCTAGAGATCAGTTAGGAAAATAATACTATTTTAGAACTATATACTTACACATATACATAAGTTAATTCCTTTAACGTTACTGTGAACGAATTGGGACACCCAATGTGTAAACATAATTCAAGTACACGGATTTCATTTGTGCTTTTCTAAATTAGCTCTTAAAAAAAGAGATATTTAAGAGTGAACATCAAGTGAAATTTCTATCACATATAATTTCGATATGAGACCAATGACAATGTAGGTTCGACCCATCCAAAGTCTGTATACAATTCCTACTTATATTTACACAGCGATGGCCTAGGCCGTCAGATGTGTCCAACACGACTGACAATGTAAGCGAAGTTTGGATGAGTTCAATTGTGTGGTGACGTGCTGTGCGGTAGCTAAATTTTATTCGTGTTTATTTTGTTCTTCGGTTTATTTTGTTCTTCGGTTTATTTTGTTCTTCAGAACAAATACTATTCTGAATCGGATGCTAGTTGTATACGCTTAACTATTTTGTTATAATTTTTCCTATTGACGTAATAGTATACAATCGGATGCTTTTCAATTTGTAATAGCTGTAGACTGCTAGGCATTTAACCCTACTGTTAGGTTAAAAAAAACTTACGAATCTTAGGTAAATGACCATTTTGGTTTATATAGTTTTTTTGAACTATAAATGCACTAAAATATGTTTTTCGACTTTTTAATGATAAGATATGTGGGATCGCTTCTGACTGAAATTATATCATAATCTTCTGATTGTGCAGCATCTACGAGCGGCTTACCAAAAATCTCATCTGCTAGAAAATGAGGGACTTGCAGCTGCTGCAAATTTAAGTGCGACAGTAAGTGCATCATATGCTGCAAATTCATAAGCAAATTTGCTCATCATGTACTGAGAAAATTTAAATTTTTGCACTTGTTTTGTAAATTTTGTTCATATCAATAAATACGAACGGACCAAAATGGTGCGAACCTAAGATTTGTAATTTTTTATTTTTTTATCTTCCTTTACATCATAGATTATTAAAAATTTCGTAGAAGTAATAAGATATAAAAATACCACACTAGCTAACGTTTAAAGTTGACATGTTGAACCGTTCCGTAGTTAAAGCGAAAAGAAAAAAAATTGACCAAAATGGTCCAAACCTAACAGCAGGGTTAAGACTGCGGACCATTTTCAATGGATTAGAGGCACCGTTTTCAAGATATTTAGATGAAAATCCGTATATAATGATGTACTAAGAATTAAGGTAAATGAAATTAAAAAAAATTGAAGAGATAGAAGGATCCACTAAAAATTCGCCTAAAAGTCGTTCTAAGTAAAGTTTTATCTGCACAAAAACATAAATGTGAAAATAAGGCCATGTTCCTATCAAAAAATTTCAGCCGTAAAAAGTACTTAGATCCAAATAAGGACCAAGTTTTTTATAGGTGCAAGACCATCTCATTTCTAGGCAACCTGTAAGCTTGGCAATATTTTCCGCATCATTTTTTCCCATATTAGGAAGGCAAAAAAAAAATATATATATTGCCAAGCTAACAAGTTGCCTAGAAATGAGATAATGTTGTACCTATCAAGAGCTTGGTCCTTATTTTAATTTTAGTATTTTTAACGGCCGAAATTTTTGGATAGGAACTTGGCCTTATTTTCACATTTATGCTTTTGTGCGGATCTCAGTTCTTTTTTCTAAGTTTTTATTTGATACAATAAATGCCCCGTACAATAAGCCTTAGATGAAAAATTTTCGTTTTCCCATTTTTCTTGGCACTTTCCCATCAAGACCTACTTGTATACCAAATTTCAGCTTTCTAGCTATAGTGGAAGTGCTCCCCCCATTTAAAAAGTCCCCATTTTCAGATTTTTGTGGTTGTTTGCTCAACAACACCTACCTGCAGGGGTGTTAAGTGTGACGATTTTTTACGATATGACAAAAAACGAAATGACATACTATGTTGTCATATCGTAAGTTTTTTACGAAATAATAACACTGAGAAAGCAATGAACGGTGTATAGCTTTCTCAGTGTTTTCATATCGTAAATAGCTTACGATATAACAACACAATATGTCATATCGTTTTTTGTTATATCGTAAAAAATCGTCATACTTAACACCGCTGCCTACCTGTGTACCAAATTGCAGCTTTCTAGTTTTGCTAGAAGTGCCCTATGCAAAGAAGGGGCACCATAGTCCCCCCAGATTAAAAGTGTCCGTTTTCAGATTTGTATGACTGTTTTCTCATCGGGAACTATCTCTGTAATAAATTTCAGCTTTCTAGCTATACTGGAAGGGGCGTTCTAGTCCGCCCAGATGAAAATTCCCCGTTTTCAAAAATTTTTCCTTAATTGCGATTACATGTGCATCAAATTTCAGCTTTCTAACTGTACTGCTCCATACAAAGAATGCGCACCCTAATCCCCCCCCCACAAGATGAAAAGTACCCGTTTTCAATTTTATTTCGTTACCCAGCAACAACAGCCTACCAGTAAGGCAAAAAAGTATATAAGGATTTAAGTTGTACTTACTTACAATTTTACTCGATAACTACTTATTTTTGTTTGAGAAGTAAAAAAAAAAATAAGGGGTACCCCTTACAAATGTATTTACATTTTTACAGCAATTAACTAGTTATTATTTGGCTTACTTGAAGCTAAAAAATAAGTAGTCAAATAAACAAATTAAATTAAAAAAAAATTAAGTTATGAGTTTAGTCGAACTGTATGGGTTTATATCCAAAGAAATTTTAATTATTTTGGCTTGAACTCGGTTTTAATTTAATTTTTCAATTAAATTACAATAGTTCACAAAAAAATGCACCTCAAAAATGAGATGTTTTTTTAGCTAAATTAGGGCTACTGGACACGAATATGGCATTAATTTATTTTTCTTAAGAACCGTTTTCGAGATATTCGCGAAAAACTATTTTTTTTACAGTTTGTAAGGTTATTTCCAAAAATCTTGAATAATGTTTACTAGAATTGAACAAATTTGGCATTGTTGCATAGATATGTTTTTCCTCTTTCAGTTCATATTTATACTGTGTTGATCAGATAAAAATTCACTGAATTACAAGTCTTTATATTTGAAAAAAATTTTATTTTATGCGTTTTTTTAAAATGCACCATTTTGAAATGCTCCATTAAAGCAAAGAAAAAATTTAAAATTTTTGTTTTGACCCATAAAATCTTGTGCCCAACGTGCAAAAAGTAAAATTGTTAATATCGGGCAAAAATTTAGAAAGTTTCAATAGATTAGTGAAAACATCCGATTTTAAATTTTAATAAAAAAAGTTATATGGAGTATGAGTATAAGAAAAATGCCAGTGGGGCAGAATTAAATATTTTGGAAATATATCAACCATTTCTAATTGTTTAGTCCGATCAGTATAAAATTTTACATGGAGGTATCACAGGAGTGTTCTTGTTTAATTTAGAAAGATGAGCTTCCCATATTTTTCAGGTTTAGAGGTATGAAGTGCAAAGTAGTGCACTTCGGTCATGTAAAATTTTTCAACGCTTGTCATTTCTCTGTTTCTCACTCCAAAATTTGTTGTGTCCTTATATACCTTGTAAAGTTCTAAAAAAGTCTTTTGGTTAAACAAATATCTTGTATAGTTAATATTAAAATTTCTCAATATGTCAAATCCTTGGTCCAGCGTTTTCAAGATATTGGATCCAAATAACAACCGATTGTCACAATTATTTCTTTGTTAGTTACATGACAAAATTTCGAATAGAAAAAAATAAATAGTGGATGGAAGTTTTCTTTCAGAGTTGGAAAATAAACAATCTTTAATTTGAAAATTTAAAATTTTTGAATTTATGACAATTTTTGCCCAAAAAAGCACCATAATTGTTTTCTCTATAATATATTTTTCTCAAGGATCAAATAATTATTATAAACATGTCTAAAAGATGTCTTCACAGACGTGATTTTAGAAAAACAACTTAATCGAATTTAAAAGTTTTGGTGGGCATGCACCCTTTTGAAATCGACCTATTTTTTAGATTTATTGGAACTTTCTTAGGAATTCTAATGATTATGAGAAACAAATCATAGTTTTCACATAAATTCCTATATAACGCAAAATTTCATTGGAAAATATCAATAATGAACGATTTTATAACATTAAGAAAAAATTTAATAGGCAAAAAACACCACATAGCACCATTTTTCCACTTATTTTGTCGTAAGTCTTTCATAAAAAATTTAAATTATAAAAATCTGATTACAGTATTGAAAACTACAAATAATTTTGGTAACTTTGATATGCGATATGTGGACCATCCTTTTTCAAACGAGCAAAAGTAATGGTATGGAAGCAAAAAGTCGTACTAACCTGAGGACCAACGAATGAAAATTAAAATTTTGATGTGTTCGCTAAATATGTTGTAACTTTCTCATATTTGGTCCGATGTAACAAATTTTACGCTTGCTGTATTTGAAACAAAATTTTCTTTAAGATGTGGGTCTAAAATAAATTAAAAAAAATTATGTTGCCTTACTGAAGCGACTTAAAATAGTAAATTTTAAAAAACGCGGAAAAAATAAAGTTTTTTCAAATCTAAAGACCTCTAACTCACTGAATTTTGATCAGATCAACATATTTTGAATATGGGCTGAAAGAGGACATATCTTTGCAACATATCTATGCAGCAATGCCAAATTTGCTTAATTCAAGTAAACAGTACTCCAGATTTTTGGAAATAGACTTATAAACTGCAAGAAACATGTTTTTCGCGAATATCTGGAAAACGGTTCAATGACCCCAAATCATCTTAAAAAACATTTCATTTTTGAGGTGAGCGCAAAAAGTTGAAAATTTATGAATCAGTGTTATCGACCAAAGTCGGTGGTTTGCAGTCAATAGTTGAATATCATCTACTTTTAATCAATTCATATTGACAGTACTTAGAGCTGCATTTCATTTGATAGTTATTGATATTCATTTATTTCTTTTGTCTTGTGTTAAGCTTCTTTTTATTATTTCTCTATTCTAGCATCAATGATAGTTAAAAGTACTACTAGTGTGTGTGAATGTTTGTTTGTTTAGTTTATTTCAACATGTACATCCTTTTTGCTAGGTGCCTTTAGAGTTTAACAATTAAGTTATGAGTTTAGTCGAACTGTATGAATTTATATCCAAAAAAATTTAATTATTTTTGGCTTGAGATCGGTTTTCTTTCTCTACATGCTTCACATTTATCTCTAAATAAAATATAATTTAATTGAAAAATTAAACTAAAATCGAACTCAAGCCAAAAATAATTAAATTTCTTAAGATAAAAAACAATAACTACACATTATATAAGGGTTGTATTTTCTGCAAAAGTCAAACGGTTTGTGAGATAGTGGAAAATAGCTATTATGTATATTGTATTTGGTTGGAATGTTATATATTTAACTACATATTTCGTATTTTTCATGTTGACATATCTTTTGGTAGCATACTTTTGGGTAGTTTATATATCTCATATTTGGATTGTCAAATATTTTGAAATATGTACAAGAAAATAACTAAACTAAAAACGGAAAACTAAAAATGTTTTGCTGCGGAATATATTAAAGATGATCGATTCATATATTACTTGCAATGAGCTCCAATGAAAAATATTACAATGAATATATTTCTGTTTTATTTTTCACAGCAAATATTAAGTAGTTTGTATGTATAAAATGGTAAAACTGTAAATGTATTGCTTATCAGTTATACATTTCTACAGTTTTATTGTAAAATTATTAAATATGTATTTACTTTCGAGTAAATAATATAATAATAATTTTGGTAGCAGCAATTATCACCCACCCAGAAATGAGGTGGTATTGCACCTATCAAGACCTTGATCCTCATTTTAATCTTAGTACTTTTTACAGATGAACTTTTTGGATAGGAACTTGTTCTTATTTTAGCATGTATGAAGAAGGTAACATATTGTAGACATTAATTACCGGACTGTGTTACATCTATTTAGAAAAAAAGAACACCAACTCCCCCCACAAAAAAAAAACGACGATATGACTCTAGCATCTATTACCACAGAAATGAGGTGGTATTGCACCTATCAAGACCTTGGTCCTCATTTTAATCTTAGTACTTTTTACAGTTGAACTTTTTGGATAGGAACTTGTTCTTATTTTAGCATGTATGAAGAAGGTAACATATTGTAGACGTTAATTACCGTACTGTGTTACATCTATTTAGAAAAAAAGAGCACCAACTCCCCCCACCAAAAAAAAAAACGACGATATGACTCTAGCATCGATTACCACATCCCAGAATTCGGGACCAGACACTGACGAGTGGAGTGGTTTGTCCAAACGGAATCGATTGATTCTACTGGAGTATTTGCGCCTATCAGACAGCCACGAACACCAAGCACGACAATTGATTCTACATTCCGGAACGACACGAGTCTCACTGGGCCAATTATTGTCAACCCAGCGACAGCTGTACGTACCAAACGGAAGTTTTTCTCTCAGGAAAGAACTCTCGTCAACAACAGCAAAGCAGCAACTAATATTCATATATGTGCTTGCATAGTATTATTTTCTGTTAGAGATTTCAGTTTTCGCTTAACGTGTAGTTGATTCAATTACACAAGTAACCGAAACCAGTTTTGATAAATGATTAACATTACAGACTCACTTACATATGTAAATTCTAAACGAATTGATTATAAAAAGTAATTAATGTCTAAGCAATGTTTAGAAGAATTAATTTTTGGTATTCCCTATATATGTACAAATAACATTTATATACATATATATATATATATATATATATATATATATATATATATATATATATATATATATATATATATATATATATATATATATATATATATATATATATATATATATTATTTATTCCTATTATGAGAGACAATGTATTTATTACACAGTGCAACAAGAAAAAATTTGCCGAATGAGTCCAACGGGAAATGAAAGTATACTATTAGTATAACACAACGTTCAAAGAGTTTTGCAACGTTATCTGTTATTGTGTTTTTATAGCCTTTAATAATTGCCTTATATTATTTTATAAAATCCACATTTGGTCATTGATTGCAGATCTATGGCGTATTTTATTCCTAATATAATTAGTAGAGATGAGCGATCCCGTGATTTTTAAAGAACATCGTGATTAGTTAACGTGATTTTAAAATCACAGGTACTTAAAACTGTGACTGCGATCACTGTTGTTAGTTCGCTTATAGCAATGTAATTATCAAGTACACACATGCATCTCTACAACAAAAACGTTGTTTTTTTCTTTCTGAAGAAATATACCAAGGCAGATTTAACACATCAATATTCAGCTTCAATATACATGTGTGTTTGTGTGCGTTTGTTTACAAAAAATTGTTACACATATACGGAGGGGATATATTGAAGAATATCAAAATGCTTTTGATTTTCATAGCATACGCACACAAGCACATATATTGAAGCTAAAATATTGATCCACCTAGCAGCCTCTTTAAACGCGCCTTAAAATATACTGTGAATTTAAAAAAGAAATACTATATGGAAGAAGAGAACATAAGAAATAGCAACATTCAGCCATGTCACAGATTTCGTTCGGATTGGTTTTGGTTCCGTAGTTGTCATTCCGAAAAAGTACATTTTTGGCGCTTTAGATTCCGTTTATTTTGTATTTCGTTTTTACAATGATAAAGTTTTTATATCTTTAGGTGTATGTTTGCTCTTGTTTTTAGATGCAAAGCTCACAATAAGCTTTTTATTAACATGGAAAGCTCATAACCAAATATTTATTTGACGCTCCTAAAAGTATGCACGTTCTTTAATAATTACTGCAAATGAAGTCTGTAGAAAAGTGTTTTTCAATTCCACGTTGAAATTTAAAAGTGGTTTGATTACGAAGAAAATTTTCCTTTTTCGTTTTCTGAAGAAGCAACTTACGGAATTGAAACCACTTCCGATCGGAATGGTATTCTGTCACATGGTTGATTATTCGTTTGTATTGTACGAAAAAAAACGTTATAACCCACACAAACAGTGAAATATCATAATTAAGTGTATGTAACAAATAGAAAAGAACAACTTTGAAAGTAGCAGATACTTGACAAATTTTGTCATAACTGTGATTCGTGATTTTTCAGTAACAGTGATTAAATCACAAGTAGAGAAATATCGCTCATCTCTAATACCTAGCTTTATGATAAATGATAAAAATATAATATATTTGAGCTCTTAATTTCTTAGGAGTTTTTGGTAACGAAAAAAGGTTTCGTAATATGATTATATGGTACGTATTTGCTTGCGAATCCAAATTGATTATTAAGCTTAGGCTCGTAGCGTTTAATTCAGAAAGAATTGTGAATGGTTAATATTCCAAGAAACAAGGGAAAAATTAGCATCAACTCAATTTTTCAACGTACACAGCAGAACAGAGTAGCGCCACTTTCGGAAGCGGCTACACGTCCATCGTTAGTGCTGCTCACGTGTATTTTGCTCTTTTAAATGTGATTTCAATTCTTATATACACAACTTTTTCGTGAAAATTGAATACGGGAGTTAAATCAATTTGAAGTTGATATTAAACTGCACTTTCCCAGCTGTTGTTGTTGTTTATTTTTCTTCATTTCCATTTTTCTGTTATTTTGTTCTACTTAAGACAAACTTGTAAACATGTGAAAAACTCAAGCCAGCAGCTAATTGCTTATTATTATGATTATTTCGAAAGTGTTAGCTTGGAATTCCAATTGATTACTAGGCTAAGATTCATAACGTTTAATTCAAAACGAATTGAGCATGATTCCCTTGTTCTTTGGAATATTAATAAGCATTTGAAAATATCGATGACATTTCATGCTGGTAATGACAGAAATCAAAGCTTAAAAAAGTTGAACATGATAAGAAAAATATAGTGAATTTTCGAAACTTTGTTTCCGATGATATTCACGAGATGGCGACTCATCTGTTAATTAGTATAAAGTAAAGTAGGATTTTCGCTCGTTGGTTGTTGCTGCCTTCGCTGGCAGTGTCGACTATGTGGAAAAGAACTCTGATGTCAGTTTAAATTTCCGTACAACGAAATTTTTCTTTGAATGTTGAAAACACAGAAAAAATTACAAAAACAAATTTGTAAATATAGACAAAAATATCTCAACAGTTTCATTGGAAAAAAACTTGTTTTTTAGTGAACAAATTGTTTAAATCCATACAACAATTTGTCTTAAAACATTTACAAATCGTAAACAAAGCATCTTACTAAGTCAAACAAAAAATTTTACTGGATTTTCTGAAAAATATCAAAGAATATTTTTGTCTGAATTTATAACACAATTAGTCTAAAAATACTAACAAATATTAAACAAAATAGTTCACTTAATCAAAGAAAAATATTTACTGGATTTTTTGTAATATATCAAACAAAATTTTTATCTGGGTCATCATCATCCATTAAGCATTTAAGAAATTTCACTTTGTTAAATGTGTTCAACTCTGAATGTTTATCTAAAGACTCTAAAAGAATGAATGAGAATTACGCAACGACATTAAAAACTTCAGTAAACAAACTTGTTACAATCGTATTCTTTTTGCTAACATTGTTGTTGTTGTTATTTGTGTGAATGTCGTCATCGGTGTTGTTTTTTTACTACACAGTTTTTCGTGTTGTTTTTGGTGTTTACGTCCTAAATAAGAGTCAAACAAACAATTCATAGATTATTTATAGTACATTTACTGAAAATTAAATTTATTTTTAGAAAAACTTTTGCTTGAAAATTTTTTGGTTATAATTTTTTCTGTGTGCCTTAGAATTTTTTTCTCTAGTTTTACTTACAATTTTCTCAAGAATCGAATGATGCCTTCTAAATTAATATCAAACCGTAATTTAAATATGTATAGGCAAAACAATAAAGAAGTCTAGACAAAAGAATTTATTTTGTCTTTACACAAAAAAAAAACTAAATTTCATTTTCTGTTAAGGAATTCATTAAAATAGTAAATATTTTGTCTAAGAACGGACCTACAAAGAAATTTGTAATTTTAGACAAAAATATCTTGAAAATTTCATTGAAGAAAACGTGTTTTTCAGTAAACAAATTTCTTAACTATATAAAAGAGTTTGTCTAAAAATATTTACAAATTGTAAACAAAACAATTTACTAAATCAAACAAAAAGATTTACTGGACTTTTTAAATAATATCAAACAATATTTTTGTCTCAATTTATAAAACAATTAGTCTAAAAATACTAACAAATATTAAACAAAAAAAAACTTAATCGAACAAATATATTTACTGGATTTTTTGTAATATATCAAACAAAATTTTGTCTGGGTGATGATGATATCCATTAGGCATTTTTGAAATTTCAGTTAAATGTGTTCAAGTCTGAACGTTTATCCAAAGACTTAAAAAAATGAATGAGAATTAATGTAACGACAGTAACGAATTTATTCACTCAAAAATCTTTAGTAAAAAGACTTGATACAATCGCATTCCTTTTGCTATCATTGCTGTTGTTGTTATTTGTGTATATCTCGTCATCGGGGTTGTTTTTTACGACACAGTTTTTCGTGTTGTTTTTGGTGTTTGCGTGCTAAATAAGAGCCAAACAAACAATTTATTGATTATGTAAAGAACATTTACTGAAAATAAAAATTTTTTTTAGACAAACTTTTGTTTGAAAATTTTTTCAAACAAAAGATATGAGAGACACGGAAATACATGTAGGGACAATAATTCTTTTTATTTTTTAGGTAAACTCAAAGCGTTTTAAAAATTTTGAGATTGGATAACATTTAAAAAATTTCCAATCCCCATAATTTTTTTTGGTCCCCCCAAAAAAAAGCCAAGAATCTATAAATCGACCTTACAGATTTTTGGCAATAGAGATTTAGCTTTAGCAAGTTATAGAATATGGATGCAGAACACGTTTAACAGACTTTTAAGCTAATTGCTTTTTATTAGTGTAGTACCAGTCCATGAAAATATTCCAAAATTGCAGCTCATCTAAGTTGAGCCTTTTTGTATTTTTGAATAAATTTTGATAACTTTCTTTTGTTAGTATTTGATGTTTAACTTTCTTTTTAATTTTTAACTGCATTCTTCTCAAAAACTTTTTTTCAAAAACTTGCTTAACCTCGTTCAAGATAGATTGCGCGATCTTAGTTCTAAAATATAAAGCATGTTGTTTTCTATAAAATTCGTTACAACGCTTTTTATTTTTTCTTTTAATTTTTTTCATTAAAAAATTAAACAAAATACACGAATTGCATTGTGAAAATTGTACCAAAATGCACATAGAAAAAATACCATTGTAAAATCAACATGTGGCAATTTTCATGTGGCAAAATCATATTAAATTTATGATATATAATTTGTTGTTTAAGTGTGTTGGTGTTTATTGGCTTTGTTTATAGCTGCAATGCACTGTTGTGCTCAGTGTTGTGACGTTGTGGTTGTTTTTCTTGTTTATTTTGATGTTCGTGTTGTGTAAATGTAAATAGCTGACAAACTTCGCATTACCAGCGAAAATTTGATGCTGCTGATTTAAAATTACCATTGTTTTATATTAATTTTAAACGAAAAATTGTTAATCTATCCTTGATTCCCTTTGATTTAATATTTTTCACTGTTAAAACAACATTGTGATCAACGTTGAATTTAATGTTAAATCAATATGATTGTGACATTAATTTTCAATAAATTTTATGTTAATACATCAATTAAATAATTCTGAATTAAAATGAAATTCATGTTACTTATTATGGTATTTATATTGGAGTATATCTAGAAAATATTTGAGGCTCTTATGGCTGCAATGGTTTGCGCAAGTGGCGCGAATTCAAATCTTGGCTGGAGCCGTCAACTACAATATGAATTTTTTTCTGATTCCTATGCTAATACGTATAATGCAAGTAGAATAATTTATAAAATGTCTATATTAAATTCATGTTGTTTCAACTTGAAATAACTTAGATTCAGTATCAAATTCATGTTGATTCAAATTTTGATTTAACAGGACTCTTCATGTTATTTCAGGTCGCAGGTATTCAAAGTTAGAGAAAAGGTAAGCCGACATAAACCTTTCGGAAGGCTTCAAAGTTGGAAGATTTTACAAATAACTAATTTTTCTCCACCTCACTTGAAATTTCCGCAACATGCTTCCTTACGGTCAGCTTCAATTCAACCTGCATTACAGTTTTTATTATCCCACAACTTGGTATATTTTTGATCATTGATCATTGTATATTTTTGATCATTTGCTATCGCATCAACTCGAAATGACCTCAACTTTCTCGTTATGAAATTTCATGAATATCTTCATTTTTTCACAAGCTACCGAATTAGTTCCAAAATAAAATGCTTTCAAACCACTAAGAAGAGTTACATAATACGTATTATCGAATATAATTTTATCAAAACTAAAACATATGTGTTTATTTATTTTGTCTAAGAAAACAAATTTTAAACTTTTACTATTTGCTTTCTAAAACGTTAAACAATATAAGGTTTTTTTTAAAATGTTTCTAAAAACTTTTTCAAATCTTTTAATGAAAGCGAAACAAATATGTATTTGGGTATTTGTTTTAAAAGTAGATTAAGCTAACATACTTATTTTAGTCATTAAATAGTTTTTAAAATACGCAATAAAAGCAATCAAGCACATCTATATAAGTGATAACGATATACACCGACATGAAAATTTTAAATATCATTACAGCTATATGTAAATATGTATGTACTCGTATGTACTAAAATGACTACAAATTTATCCATGTATTTAAAAGAATTTTTGATAAGTATTAGAAGTATTATGACTATCTATAGTCATAAAAGTCTGTCTTAGAAGATTGCGATTATTTTTTACAAAACATCCTTTCTTTCTGTAGGTAGGAGGTAAACTACACATAGTCACATTTTTTCTAAATACTGTCGGAATCTAATTTTTTTTCCTCTCGATATGTGAAATCCAGTAAGTCCTATGTTTTAAGGTACAGCCAGGGTGGCAATAATTTTTTTTAACTGTAACTTTAAGAGGAAAATAAAAATTTTCATGTGAAAAAACTGCAAATAAAAAATCATAGGTATTTTTATCTTTGGGGGGTTGACAGACTATTTAATAGGTTTGTTAAAAAAATCCGGAGAGTCTAACTAGAAAATGAATATACTGCACATATGTATTCCAAAACGCTAAGGAGCGGACGTAAAATAATGTTAAGTTGGTACGTTTTACCATTTATAAATTTATTTAATTAATTGAAAAGGAAGTGTTTGAGTTGCACTATGGGATATATCGCATAAAATTACTAATATTACACGGATAAATTGGTTTTTTTCCGAATCAACCTAAAGACGTAAAGAGAGCAAAATTCAATAAAAAGAAGTAAGAAAAATTTTTTGCTTTTGCTTTTAAGATTTTGTTTTATTTGAAGTGTAAAATCATTTATTTATTTAATGCACTTTTTTAGCCAAAATAAAGTTTCTAGACCTAAAAAAAAGCTTTGTGATTTTTGTAATGGGTAGTACTTTATGAATGGGTTACAAAGTAATGAGTTGTACTTATTTATCTTATTACATTGCTTCAAATTACAGCTACTACCTACTTCTTAATAAATTTACTACGTATTTTTCTTATTATCTGAAAGTAGTTACAATTTGTTGATGTGTATTAATAAAATATGTAGACAACCACTTTTTAAGTCAATATATTAAAACGAATTTTTGTCGCTTAAACTTACAAGTCAACAATTGCTGAGTGGGTAAAGTTCTTGTCTTCAAATCTGAACGAGCACAGGTTCGTATCCCACCCAGCTGGTTCAAAAAAAAATAATATAAAAAAATTAAACATTTGAAAATATATAAATAAAATATAATGTGTGTAAATAAATTTTTTTAATTTTAATTGTTTATTTGGTTACTTATTTTTTAGCTTCAAGTAAGCCAAATAATAACTAGTTAATTGCTTTGACAATGTAAATACATTTGTAAGGGGTACCCCTTATTTTTTGGACTTCTCAAACAAAAATAAGTAGTTCTCGGGTCAAATTGTAAGTAGTTACGACTTAAATCCTCATATACTTTTTTGCCTACCTCTAAGCAAAGTTTTTGCTGGGAAATTTCGCTAAGAGAATGCTGAACAAATTTTTATGGCTTAAAATTCAATGGGGTCTACCGTTCGATTTGGTATATATTTTGTCAAGTTTTATCTCATATTTATTCCATAAGAGATCGAATTATTTCAATGAAGGAAGTGTGCAACTTGTTTTTTACTAAGGCAAGGCGAATTAATATAAATACAGGCATAGTATTTTGTTTTTAAGTATGAACTCAACTTGCAAACAATAATAGCAAACTCCATATAGAAAAACACAACTTTCGTAGACTTAAATCTGTGTGTGAACTCCCTCTTGCTGTTTGAAAAAGTACTGGCAGACCTTGACACTGTTTTATTAAGCAAAATGGGTGAAAATATGGCTTCAGAAATTGTAATTACAATAGCAAAATTGAGATTAAAAAATTATAATGGAAAAATTGCAAAATTTGCAAAATTCACGGAAAAACTTATTTTTTAAGTAAAAAACTGCAAAATGCAGAGAAAACTGCACAACTCAAAATCATTTGCGAGGTAAACAACACCAAGTCCTTTTTAATATGTAACGGTAAGATAATATGTCGTAATTTTATTAAAGATATATTAGATATAAAAAGATAATATTAGAGTTATATAAAATATTTGGGGTAAGTGAAATAGTTCATTACGCAGAGATAGTACCATTTGCCATTTTAAATATGTTTTTGAGGGTCCCTGTAAAGTTTTTAAGATGTGACTTGATGTAATTTACCTCTCACCTATAGATATTTTCTTGCAGCAAATAGAATATTGAGACTTATAAGGGCTAATGAATTATTAAAAGTATATAATACAAAGTAAAAATAAATAAATAGTGATAGCCAGATAAACTGAAAATAAGCAATAAAAAATGTATTTTATGCGCATTAAATATGCGCCAAAAAATTACAAAATTTCAAAATTAAAAAAAAGCTTTTAAAAGAGCATATAAACTTCATCATTTTTAGGAATTAAGGACTACATTTTTTTCTATAAATCTGCGAAATCGTAAAATATTCGCTTTAACATTGGCAAAACGCGACTATTGTCCTCTTGATATTTTTTATTAACAAAATAAGATATTGGTAAATCTAATCCATTTCATTGGTTAGAATTGAACCAACCCATAAAATACAGTAAAATCAACCAATGGAATTGTAGTTTAGTTTATAGATTGCTGCAGTTTTAACCGGGAGGTTGCAGATTCGATGCCTGCGAAAGCTTAAGCCGTAAGTTTGTTTTTTAAAAAAATAATATTTTTTGTTTGTTTATTAATTCTTGATTTTGAACTTAGGCTCTCACAATTCTTCGCATGTTTAAAAACCAGACCATTTGCCATGTCATCTTTTTAACCGACGTCAAAAAACGGAGAAGGATCATCAATTCGTCTTGTATTTTTTTTAAGGATGTTCTCTCAAAACTCCTCCACTTATAAACTGATTTCGGATTTTTTTTTCTGAAGAGTTGGCGGGGTCACGCCCATACGAAGTAAATACACATGCATTTTTACCTACTTCTACTCAACAAATTCCAATGAAACTTTTCACACATATTAAGCTTCTGTTTGAATACTACATCATGATTAAAAAGTGGGCAGTACCACGCCCATACAAAGTAAATATTCATTATGAACAACTTCTACTAAACTGACTCGTATGGAACTTTGCATACACATTTGGTTATTGTTACAATACAATATTATGGCTAGAAAAGTGGGCAGTGCCATGCCCATAAAATGTAAATATTCATTTAAACTACTTCTACTTAACTGATTCTTATGAAACCTTACACACAATTAGTTCTTGTGCAAGTACATCATTATGCTAAAAGTTATGGACAGTGCCACGCCTATTTTATAGTCCGTTTTTCTTAGCAAGAATTATTAAATAACGACAATAATTTTTGTTTGATAACTATTTTCGTTGCTATTATTTTAAATTGATAATATTAACCACAAAATTGGTAATTTTAACCACAAAAATTGCTAAAAATTAAATAAGTAATTCAAACCATCAAACGAAATTTTAATTTTATTTTTTGTTCTTGAACTTAGGTTCTCACAATTCTTAATTTTTATAAGCCGGACACTTTTACCATCGCAGCCAAGTCATCGTATTATATAACGACTGGAGGAAATAAACATAGACATGAAATGACTTACAACTTTTAAAGGTTATTTTAACTAATTACTTTTTTTTTCATAAAAAATGCAACAACAATTTACATTAACAGTAAGTTAACAATTTAAATTAGTTAGATTTACCTACAATTTCGTTTTGAGTGTAAGTGTGCAAAGTTTAAAGAAAAATCTTCAAAATTAATTAAAAATTTTTAGAACTGTGATTAAAATTGGAATAAATCAATGGAATAAGGAACATATTTGGGGAGAAAAATTGATTGAAGGAAATTTAAAATTGCTAAACAAAAAGATTTTAAATTTCATAAAAGTTATTGAAAATTTAAAAAATTTTTGTGACAGAGACTTTTTGGGTTTTTGTTTTGTAAATATGCATCTTAAAATTTTGCAGGAAAAGGAGCCAAACTATGCAGAAAAAATAGCCAAATATGTCTCAAAAGCGAGCAAAATGCCCTAAGTTTGCGAAGACATGCTGTACGGGGAAATTATGCAAAAATATGCAATAACAAACTGATGCCAAAATTCCTAAAAAGTTTTGAAATGTATAAATATCTTATTTGTAATTTGTAAAAACATTAAAGTTTCCCAAGTGGTAACGACCGGTGGAGCGGATCTAGATCATTCATACAACGTCCTTTATGCAAGATCTCTGGCATTAATGGTTAACAAATTTATAAATGTAACATAAAAACCAAAGATTTTTGGATAGCGTTAGGAAGGGAAAATTGTAAGTACTTTTGAAATAATAAGCAACAGTAAGACATCCTAATACGAGTATATCCACCAATATGACTTTACTCAAATGAAAAATATGTTTGTGTAGACTATAAACCGAATAATACAGAGAAATGTTGTAAATTATGCAAATATTAAATGTCGCTACATCTCTAAGACTAGAGCTACCAGAAGAAACTAAAATGCCAATGTAAGCAGCAGTCTTTATGTCATCAAAACTCTGAACTGAAGTCTAAAAAATTTGTGTTTGTGGCCCTGTGTAATCAGAGATGGGAAATTTCATACAAACCAAAATTGATTTAACTTGTAATTGAACATAAAAAGTTACAACACCTCTCATATTCTGTTGCATTTAATAAATAAATAAATAAAATAAATAGTTCATATTCGCAGTAACTAGTATTGAGCTTTAAAAGTTGTAAAAATAAACAAAGAATGATGATGAGATAGTGTAGCGACCTCGAAATCCATTCTGCTGGTCTAATTCCAACATATTCGTCACTTAATAATAAAATTTACAAACACTTTTATAAAACTAATTTAGTTATATTGTTTTAAGCAAATATAAGTATTTTGTATCTTTATTTCAAACTATCATAGAATTGTTATTGAATAAATTTAAAAAATCAAAAAAACCCGATTGCGTCAAAAAATCAAATAAATTTTAAACCCTCACAGATCCTAAATAGTCATTCGAAATTAAAAATGGTAAGAGAAACCTAAAGATGATTTTCAAATACCTGTCGTATGATACACATTTTGATATAGTTGGCCGACTTTTTATTTTTTTCATATAAACAAAATGGCCGCCATATTGAATTTTCACTACTGTCATATCTTTAGTGACACTCCCCGGATTAAGACGAATCAATTTACGTAAGAATCGTGAAAATCGGTCCACGCGTTCGTTTTATATAGTGCCGCAAAGGAACACACATGCATAGATACATAGGCTGATAAACACAATACCCTTCTTTGCGTCGCGCAGTCGGGTAAAAAGTAGTTATTTTACAATAATAAGTAATTGCTTATGCGAACCGCTTAATCGGTTAGGTGTATCAATAAAATTAGCCACTAGTTAGTTACAACAACCGATAAAAAAAGGAAATTTAGAAAGAACATTTTTTTAGTTGTAAATAGCAATAATTGGTACTAAAATTCGTAACTTAGTCATGACAAAAGCATACGATCGGTTGATCTAATCAAAACAATTATGCTCTTAGGGTTATGAAAATGGATAGTTTTTTAGATTCATAAAAATTTGATAGCGTGAGTTGAAATATAGTCTATTCAACTAATAGTTTATTGGCCTAACCATTTTCCAACCACACAGAAAAAAATAAGTTTCGTTTTTGATAACAAAAATCCCGGTATTCAATAATTTTTTTTTCAAATTTCCTCTGATAAAGAATTCCCCTATATTGATAACAAAATTATTTCAAAATAAAAATATATATATAAATTAAAAAAATGTTGACATGGCTGGAATACGAACCCGGACTTTCCGGACGTAAAGCATACACTCTCTAGCTGAGCCATATCCCATTTATTTTTTTATGGGATACAACTTGTTTTAAGTACTTATGTATAAAAAGAAAAGAAATAACCGGCATGGAAAAGAAATAATTACAACGAAATATTTTATTATGTTAAAGATAAATGTTATTGAAATTCATATTTTTTTAATAACATGGTTTTATTGAATATAATTCTTGTCTATTTTTTTCTGTGCAATATATAGAGCGTTTGACACAAGCCCTGAGTCGAGTTCGAGACTAGTTTCAGGCAAGGCAACAACATCATGCATTTCTCTCATGTGGATTGGTGTGTTATTGTGTTGGTTGTTGTTAGACTGTTAAAGTGATGAAAGCATAGCACTAATCACTTTGGCAGTACCGGCAGCGATTAAGACTAACATATCCTAATGCACTTCACAGTATTGTAGCAAAACCGTCGGCGAAGTAAAAGAACTAATAAAATGGCTACACAGCTTAAATAACACGATGCCTCTTTTTGACACCAGAGGAGCTTGCAACAGTGCTCTACACAAAACGCGCAATAGCAGGGTTGTAAATGAATTAAGCTTTCTATCTCTCTCCCACTTCACTATCTGTTCTCTCTACACTGACCCTTTATATAAATTATACTAATAGAACACATTTGTTTTAATCACCGTTAATTTTTCAAGAGTAACAGAAAGTATTATCAGTTAGTTTCAAAAACCAATACGATTTATATGCCATCTTAGGAAATTTTCGAAAAAATGTGTCTGTATTACCATTTCAATTTTCCACTTTACTAAAACTAAAGAAAGAGTCTCGGAGTGCAAAAAAACAATGCTTATCTGTAGACAAAATTGTATGAATCTATTGATTCTCGGTTATTTTATAGATGTAAATTCAACTATGTCCTGTACGTGACGCGATTTGAATGTATGTGACAACATATAAAAAGGTATGCAGCAGCAAGCTTTATTCTTATTTATAATTTGCTTCTTAAACAATTTTTCCCCATGTGTAATAGTTTGGCTGGAATTTTCGCTCAAATCAAGAATTTCAAATGTTGGTTGACTGGAACTATCCCACACTTGATGGACTATTTCAACTCTTTTTCTTCAATGTTTGATGAACTATCTAAAAAGTTTCTATGTAGGGTTAAAGACTGGTATGTACACAGAAAAAACTAATTTTTCACTTCAAATACCAAATTCCCTGAATCAAATGTAAATTTGTTCAATATAGGTCCTATAAAGAAATTTGTGAATTCAAATGCAAAAATTTGTAATAATTTGTTTGAAAAAAATTCTGATTTTTTCAATAAACAAATTGTTTCAATCAAAAAAATATTTTAGAGAAATATAAAAAATAAATCAAAGAATTTCATAATTTTATCAGGTTGCCAACATTGGCGGTAGGTAGAGACAATAATAAAGATTTAAAATCAGTTTCAAAAACACGTTTGTTTAAAAAAAGCTATCATAATTTTTTTTGTGTAGTCTATTAAATAATACAAAAGAGATTAGTTATCTGCTTTATCAATTAAGATTTATTTGTAATATATGCGCTAGAAATAATTGAATTTGTCTGGACGTGACAGTGGAATGTTCCAGTAGCATTCACTAGCTACACTCTAAAACATTACTTAAAATTTACGATCATATATTGTCTAAATTTGTGTTGAAAATTTCTCTTTGTCTAAAATTACATCGAGTTTGTAGTTATTTTATTAAGGAAAAAACCTTTCAAATTAAACGTATTTAGTCCAAGTGGAAAAAATTTAACATAAAGTATAATACGGCTATGGCGGAATGGTAGACACGTCAGACTATAAGTCAGGAGGTCGCGGTTTAAGCCTGCACGCAGCCAATCGCCGGTTTTAGTAAAATATTATGTTCAAAAATAATGCGTGTGTAATTTTAGGTCGATAATAATCTGTTAAGTGTTTCCGACTATTATCGACCTAATTTTCAACAAAAGTGTTTTAGACTGTAGACACTGATTGTCTTATGCTACGTTTCAAAATCTAGAGTACATGAAAAAGTGTACATATATACATGTTTTACTTATTAAAAGTTATTAATGTATTAAATTGTATTTTAAGGTCCATATTCATAATAAATTATAAAATGTTAATAAGAGGTTTATGAAGCAGATTTCCATACAAAATTTTTTCCAGAAACCTTTAATAAACTTTTGAAAATTATTATAAATAAGGGGGTAAATAAATATACAAGGTTAAAATACTGTAATTTGTATTTTTGTTATTTTTAACACTGGGCCTAAAACTATTTAGTATTTTGCATTTTAAATACATGCAATAATGTATTTTGTAATTTTGTATTTCAATTAAAGCAAGGCAATTATTTTTCCCAGCTCTGCTTATAATACAATAACGAGAAACTAATAATGCATCAACTACATCTAATTAAAACAGTTGCATCCATAAAAATTAAAAAAAAAAAATAGAAATTATGAAAGTAAACAAATTTTCTAATATAAAAGCACGAGCTATTCCTCAAATCTACATCAGTTCACTTTGATTAATTTTATATTACAAACACAATTTCAGTAAAATGAAGACCTTTGCTATATTCTGTTATGTTGTAGCTTTCATTGCTGTAGTAGCTGGCAACAACAACACTAACAACAACAACAACACTTACTGTGATCTACCTTGCGAGGATTATGATGATTCCGATTATGATTACGAACATATTGGTTGCGATCACGACAACGTAAATATTGCATATATTGTTATATGTGAAGATAAATGTATTTCTTATGAATAATTTTTTCTCTTATAGAATTTCGATGAACTTAATTGTCCAGAAAATGCTACAATGGTACCAATCACCGATTCCTTAAAACAATTGTTAGTAGATGCCCACAACGAAAAACGTAACTTCATTGCAGGAGGTGGTCATAACAATCACGAGCCTGCCTGTCGTATGGCTACGATGCAGTGGGATGATGAATTGGCTTATCTTGCCGGTCTTAATGTTAAACAATGTTACTTAGAGTCCGATGAATGCCACAATACTAATGATTTCAAATATTCTGGTCAGAATCTTGCCCTGGCACAACTTAGACCCGGCGACGCTATTGATGCTGCCGAACAGTTACGAGGAGCGGTACAGGAATGGTTTAATGAGGTAGAAAACAGCACACAATCTATTATTGATTCCTACCCTGAGGAAAATGAGAAGTAAGTTTCAACATTAATATAAAATTAAAAAAATAAAATGAAATAATAAACATACTTTTTTTGAATTTAGAGAAGTTAGCCATTTCACTGTCATGGTGGCTGATCGCAATATCCGTTTAGGTTGTGCTGCTGCCACTTACGATGAGGATGGTGAAATACATTTTTTGACTGCCTGTAACTATGCCACAAATAACAGGATTAATTTTCCCATTTATGAAAAGTGCGATGCGCCTATTAAAAATTGTACGAGTGGCAAAAACGAAAATTATAGCAATTTATGTAACGAAAAGGAAGAGTACGCTGTTAACGAGTGGTCCTAAATATACGTATGTATGTATATATTTAAAACTTTTTAGTATATAAAAAGGAAATTTAGCAATAATCAGTGCTTTTATATTTTATATAATTTTCTTTGAGAATGTTGTGAAATAAATAGAAAGAAAAGTTAAAAGTATTTTTGATGCCCTTTATTGGACTCGGACTATTACACAAATAGCACGGTGTTGTAAGCTACAACAATTTTAAGATATATACTCTAAAAATTCCCAAACGCAGATTGTGGGCATGATCGTATTTAGATATGTCGATGGTCCATTTGCTAACCAATTTAATATCGATTAGCCGATATATAGATTAGCCATTTACAAAACGATTTCGTATTATAAGCATGATCGTATTTAAAAAAAACTTTATTTGAAAATATCAATAATTAACATTCAGAAAAAATTTAATATACACAATATTCCCCCTTGTTTTGCAAAAAGTTTTTAGAAAAAACTTAGATTGCTAAAATCTCAATACACTGCACATTAAGGCAAAATTATGTGTTTTGTGGCATTAATTAAGCCGCTAGATTTTGCTGAACGTTATATACATGGTTTTAAATAGAATAGCTTTTATATTGAATTTATGTAAAAATATGCAAAAGTTTCTCTGCAATTTAAGAAAAATTGCAGGAAAAAACTAAAAAATAGAGTACTACTGGAGTTTGGGAATCGGAAGTTCCCGGGGCGGAATTCCCGGGAAAAACTTGCTAGTACTCCCGGGAAATTTTTGAGATTTTTTCGGAAAACAGGATATTAAAAGTATGGGTGAAAACGAAAATTTTCGGCATGTAAACAAGGGTTTGGATTTTTACCTCTCCGATTTAAATGAAAATCGACACATATCTTATACTCCTGTGCGCGTAACACGGTGAAAAATGATTTCGATACCTCTTACGGTCTCTTGTTTATAGGCCTCTAAACTTCGGCATCTCGGCCATTTATGAGAAAAGTTCGTCATATTGAAGATTGAATATCTTTAAAACGAGTAATCGGATATAAATAAAATTGATGTCATTCGAAAGGTTTCAATCTCTTCTTAACTAGTATTGATTAATAATGACATAGTTTCGTGCTACAAGTGTGTCTTAAATGCCAAGTATCCTTTATCCTTAAATATCCTGAAAATTAGTATATTAATTTTCTTTATTATTTTACAGAATGTAGCCAACTGACATACATATATTTATTGGGTATAATATTCAGGATAAGATATTTGTGAAAACTCGATAATTTCTATGAAATTTGTATAACCAATAATAATAAAAACAACTATTTGAATATATTAGGATTTAGTTTTTTTTTTGTAAAAAGTAATTTTGAAACTACAAAGTTATAGTTACGCTAATTTCATCGTCAGATTTTTTGTAATTCAAATATCATTTAAAAGGTTCAAACTCACTTTTTGCAAATCCAAGACAAGGACATCACAAATGAAAAAAAAAATTGATCCTTAAATATCCTGTTTCTATTGTTCTATTGTTTTTTTTTACAGCATATAGTTTGCTATATGCTGTAAAAAATACAAATCGAGACACAATTTTTATAGAAATGATCGCACACAGGAGTAAAAGATATGTGTCGATTTTGATTAAAATCGGAGTGGACAAAAATCCATACCGTGATGAAAATTTTCGTTTTTAACCGAATACATTATTTCATAAATACGTGGACGTATTTAATATATTTATAAAATCCAATAAGTCAGTATATAATTTTAATTATAAGCTGATTTTTCAATAAATAAATAAATAATTTATAAAATGTCATAAGTGACAGCGAAATCTATTTTGATTGGTATAAAAAATTTCTTTCTAATATTATTTTTCTTTAATATCCATAAAGCTTTCAGGGCCATATTCATAATAAATTATTAATTGTTAATAAAAGGTTTATGAAACAGATTTCCACACAAAATTTGTTTCATAAACCTTTCATAAACTTTAAAAAAGTATTATAAATAACGCGGTCAATGTTTATTTAAAATATTACAAATGTGCGTTTGATTGATTGTTCGACTAAATATAGACGATGAAATTTTGCAAGTTCTCTCCTGTTTAAATTTGTTTAAACTAAATGAAATGTATACGGAATTTGAAAACTACATACAGAATGAGTTTACTAGATAGTGTCGTTTAATTGCTAAATCAGGCCAAGGCCAAATACTTTGCATAATTATCAATAATTGTAGCGCTCCTAACGTAAAGTATTCGATCTTAAACGAACTTTTAGTGATTTTCTGCGGAATTAATGAAAACATTTTGGAAAAATGAATGGTAATTTTAAGCTCGTAGAAGCTGTAAGAACTTTGAGTTGTTACGGCTTAAATTTATTATAAGTAGACGGTTTGTTGAAACCCTGAATTCGATGTTGTAACCCCTCGTTGCCACATGCAAGTACAAGTTCGAAAAACTCAATATACCCGCACGTTTCTACTAACACAGACACATTTTATTTACTTGCAGCTGAACATGCAAAAAAAAATGTTGAAGACAGTAATGCCGCAGGTGCTGCTGCAAGTAAATGTCAAAAATATAAACAGTGCTGCCAAGTAATCGGTTTTTAAACATTTTCTAGATTGTAGTAACATATACGAGTAATTATGGTTTTAGCTTGTTTTATGTATATTTAAAAAAGAGTTGTAATTTGTTTGTTCAAATATAGATTGAGAATACAGTTATCGTCATTTTATAACACCAATTTGATGAAAAAAGTGATACTAATAATTAATGGCAAATTTTCCCCTCAAAACGAGAATCTGTTGAGTTTTTGGCAACTCGGATTTATTCAACTTGTAAAGGAACTTTTACTTGACTGTGTAGACACTCAAGCTACTTACAAGCAATTACTTGCATGTGGCAAAGTAGGTAAGAAGTAAGAGAATAAAATGAATAATAAAAGACATTTAGACAGACTGTGTCTCAGGATATGTAAAATGTGGCACAGCTGAGTATAGCACTGTAACCTGCTTGTATTTAACGGTGAGAAATCTTCCGGAAATTTGGCAAGATATATAAGAAACATTACAGCAAGTCATTTATAAAATGACTTGGAGACCTTAAAATTAAATTTTTAACTAAATAATTACGGTAATAGTCATCAGTTAGTCTGTACAATATCTCTTACTGTGTAATAACTTAATACTCTATTTGCCTTAAGTAACTTAAAAATTCTTACATTTTTATTTTAGAATTGTTATTCTATTAATATTTATTTAAAAATAATGTTTATATTAACAAAACAATGAAAATTTTTTATTTAATAAATTTATTTAATTTAAAAAATCAAACTTTCCCGGAAATTCCGGAAATACCGCGGGAACGCGGTTTTTCTATTCCCGTTTCCCGGGAAGTGCAAATGTCCGGGAAATACCAAACCCTAGTTGCCACTAACATAAATATAGTAATTGTATTATATATTTTGCAAATAAATGAAATAATGGGTACTATGAATAAAAAAAATATTTGATTTTGACTTAAAATTTTTTTTCAAATTCTGGAAATTATTGAATATAAAACGAAGAATTTTTAAGTAAAAAGCAAATACTTTTTTTATTCATACTACCACCCAATACATATGTATAAAAAATTAAACTATTCTTCTTAGAAAATTATAAAGTTTTTCAGAAACTACACCGTGTTATTTGCAACAATGAAAATAGCATTCATTTATTAGGTATTGCTTTATATGTCTTAGAACTTTTTCAATAATCCTATATTAAGTTTTATTAAAAAATAACTTAGAAATTCAAGAAATAACGTAGAATATACTAAAGTCAGTGTAAAGTATGTAAAGTGCAATTGCACTTTCTTGTACCTTTTTTGCATTTTTCGAGCAAGATTTTATAACTGCTTCAAGTTCGAAACATTTCATCCTACCAATATGTGGAGTTGTTATGTGTAAATAGGGGGGTCCTCTATAACTTTTAGACCATTGAAATTTCTCTTTTCTTAATTTTCCAAAAATAGCTATTTAAAATGCACGTAACTCTTAAAATAATAAATAGAATTTGATGAGAATTAATCTAATAGTTGTTGGTAAAATTATCTTCAAATGTATGCACATGGTTATAATAGTTTAAAATGGTTTTCCTTTAAAAAGTGTGCCAATAAAAGGTGAGTGGTCAAATCAAAAAATCAATATGCAGTCAAGTGCAGAAAAGTGTAAGCTTTCAAATGATAAACTTTTTTTTTATTGTTGCCAAGATCACTTATATACATCCCCCCCCCAACGTGACTATTGAAAACTACACATAATTTTGTAAATTTTTCTTTTCCTTAAGATCGTGAATTTTGAAAAAAATTACAAAATTAAAATTTTCAAAAAAAAAAACTTGAGCCTATAACTAAATGAATTTTGATCCGATCAACACAGTCTGTATATTGTATAAATACAAATGTTGAACTTAAGCAGAAATAATGACTTAAGCTAAAAAAGTTTTAAACAATTGACAATCATTATGACAACAATAATTTGCTTATAGTGTTTTAAGCAAACATTATTATTTTTGTTTTGTTTCCTATGACATATTATGCAATAAAGAAAAACTAAGAATAAATAAAACACATTTCTATTTAAAACACATGCATTCATAAAAATAAAATTAAATAAAAATTATGAAAGCACAGAAATTTTCTACTATAAAAGCATGAACTTTTTTTTCAAATCCATATCAGTTCGCTTTGGTTCATTTCATACTAGAAGCACAATTTTAAGAAAATGAAGAGCTTTGCTATATTCTGTTATGTTGTAGCTTCCATTGTCGTAGTAACTGGCAACAATTATTGTGATATGCCTTGCCTAGAAAATCAACATATTGGTTGCGATCACAATAACGCAAGTATTTGCGAATATTAGTACTCGTATATGTGAAGATAAATGTTTGTATTAAATAACTATTATATAAATTTTTTTCTCTTATAGGCTTTCGATAAATATAATTGTCCAAAAGATGCCAAAATGGTACCAATCACCGATCCTTTGAAACAATTGTTGGTAGATGCCCACAATGAAAAACGTAACTTTATTGCTGGAGGTGGTGATAAAAATCACAAACCTGCCTGTCGCATGGCTACGATGCAGTGGGATGATGAATTGGCATATCTTGCTGGTCTTAATGTTAAACAATGTAGAATAGATCACGATAATTGCCACAAAACTGATGCTTTCGAATATGCTGGCCAAAATCTGGCACTGGCATTCCTAGCGCGCGGCAGCGCCATCGATGCCGCCGAAGAGTTAAGAGGAGCGGTGCAGAATTGGTTTAGTGAGGTAGCGAATAGCACCCAATCTATCATTGATACATTTCCTAAGAAAAATTGGGAGTAAGTTTCAACATTACTACTATAAAATTATAGAAATAATAAATGTTTTTTTTTTAAATTTAGAAATATTGGCCATTTCACTGTCCTGGTGGCTGATCGCAATATCCGTTTGGGTTGTGCTGCTGCCACTTACGATAAAAATGGTAATACAAATTTTTTGACTGCCTGTAACTATGCAACAAGTAACATGCCTGGTTTTCCCACTTATGAAAAGTGCAATGCTCCTGGTAAAAATTGTAAGAGTGGTAAAAACCATAAATATACCAATTTATGTAACGAAAAAGAAGAGTACGCTGTTAACGAATGGCTTTAAATATATGTACATACATATGTATTGTGTATTTAAAACTGAAAACTATTAATTCAAAGTGAATGTTACATCGTTTTTTTTTGTGACAATTTTTATAATTTTTCAAACTAAAAACCATGACATTCAATTTGTATTGGCTTCACAAATGAAAAGGAAATTTAGCAATAGCCAGTGCTTTGATATATTATACATACATATAATTTTCTTTAAGAATGATGTAAAATAAATAGAAAAGAAAACTAAAAGCATTCTTGATACTCTTTATTGGATTTATTCTCTTATTCTAAACTAATAAGTAATGGAGCTATTACAAAAATAGCACTGTGTTATAAACTACACAAATTTTAAGATATATATGTACATAGCAAAAATAAATTTGGTACAGGTAAGTAGTAAGATTAACTCGAAGAGCTTCGGATATGCGCAAAGGCAGACATCACAAACTCTCTACCTTACAAGAATGCAATAAGGTAAGCGAGTAAAGAAATTTACTGCACAAACCACGAAGTTGATCGGCTAATTAAACCTGACGTTTTTAATCAACTTACATTTTCTTACTGCATCCTCTCTCGCTTGTGTTTACACAAATATGCATGTGCGTGTGATTTTTACTTCATAATTTGCTTTTTTATTCTCTCATGGAATTGTATATGATATTAACGGCCGTATTCATAGAAAAATGTTCCTACAGGTTTAAAATACAGTTTAGTTAACAACATTTTATCCCTAAAAAAAGTTTTATTAAACATTCGCATTCATAATTAATATTTTAACTAAACAGCGATCTAACGAATTTTTAAGATATAGGATGGCAGCGCTGTATATTTTATTTGTCTCTTGTGGCCAATCATGTGGACATGATGATAAGTCAGTTTCAGTGTTTCAGTATTGAGTAGCGTATTTTTTTAAGTGTATGTTTTTGCAAAGGTGTTTTAATTGCGCAAATCTTACACCAAGATAAATTGGTCGCAATATTTATAAAAATGTTGCTACTTTTAATAAATATTCTAAAATACTATATAAATAAAAATAAAAACAAATTTGCTTACCCTATGGCTCAGGAAGTAAGTATATCTAGTTTTTGCGTGCTGTAACAATTGAAAAGGTTATTTGCGAATATAATATTTATGGGGTCAAAGCTAAAGTAGCTCAATAAGGATATTTATAACTTTCTTGCGATGAAACTCAGTTATCCTGACACAAACTATAAATAAATTAAAGCCGAAATAAATGACAGGAAATTTTGTGAAGATTAAAATTCTATGAAAACATTTGAGCATTTTGTTGTTTAAATTCGAAATATATAGAGAAATAGCAAAAAATGTGCAGCAAAAAATAATAAAAGTGCATAGTATTACTACTAATTGTGACGTGGTGAAATATTCTATAGAATCATTATAGTGATGCAGTTTAATGCCGTTCAGTATGTACTGAACAGCCAGTCATAGTTCATGATGAAAAGACAGTTTATTTTTCAGTGTTGAGTAGTGTAATTAGCTTCCTTAGCTGATCAGCTTCCTCATTTAATTCCGTTTAAATAGTTTTTATTTTGTAAAATTCTTGTGATATATGACGGCATCTTATCAGGTTTCTTATCTGGTAATCATGATTGCCTATTTGCATGATAGAATGTTGGTAAAAAAAGGTGTCATCAGTTTTTGCCAAACAGCTAATTCAGACTTGGTGATAGCACTTAGCTATATATGGTAATAATATAGCTAAACGTCTGCTAAACAAATATTTTATGCCAAAAAACTATTTTTTCGTGGGCTTTTTTCAAAAAAACTTAGGGAGAAAATTTTTTTTTTAGTTTTTTCCAGGATAACTTACAAGGAACCCTAATTTTTTGCTAACAATATTCAGAAAAGCTGTAGTTACAGTAGTGCTGAGTAGCTTTTGTGAACATATCAATACAAACTGAACGTGTCTAGACACCCTAATAGCTTATACAGGCCACTTTTTTCCTTACAAATAATCGTTTTTCACTGTTTTTTATGTAAAAAAATATTGAAGTGCACACTTCTTCTGTATTGTGTTATGTTGTATTTCATTAAAATTTTGTGGACTAGAACATATAAAACCAACAAACCAGTTTTCCTTACCCCTTTCGATTTTAGTAATTAGTACGAATGACGCCTCTGGCAAAACTACTATTATTGCAAAATCTTAGCTTACTATTTTGTCTGGTTTGCGAAATATCGCGGCTTTAAAATGAGACAATTCATTAAAAACTTACTAAGCTGACTTCACAAAAATATATACAAAACTACTTATCCTCGATATTCCATTAAGATGTCATATTAAAGGGCATAAAATGGCCCTTAAGACTGCATGTCTTTTAATTTTAGTTTGCAATATTCAGATGTAAAATTTTACGGGCCCTAAGTTCGGGGGCGATTTTCTCGGAAAATGGTATTTTTAAAATTCTTAAAAAAGTATATGTTGATGATGAAATATTTTTCTTTATTTTCACCAAGTATTAATCTCGAACTCGAAAAACTTAGGCAATTGGGGTATTCACAAGATGTCATATCATATCATATTGTTATAATGTCCTAAAATTTTAAGCTAGCTTAAAATTATTTTTATTTTTTTTCATACAACAGGTGTACTATCCCTGCGGAAAGTTTGGTGACAAATGATCCAAAAGTATTCGTCCTATGAATTGAGAAAATGAGACTGGTACCAAAGATAAGGAGTAGTGAATGGTGAAAAAAGTCATATTATGTAAATGGTCACATACTAACCTTTTTCAGTCAATTTAGTTAGTACTGCGGCTAGTATTGTAGTAAATGGCACTGAAAAAATTCGATAACCCTGGTTCTAAGGCCTATCACATAGTATCTATATAATATTAATTGTCTCCTTTAAATAAGACTGCCATGCCACTCAGGAACCTGTTCCGTAACTATATTCAGATATTAACTCCAGCCTGTCATGCCGGAGGTTTTCGGTTCGAATCCCATCAAAGACACCGCTTAAAAATAAAATACAATTTCTATTTGGATTTATAACAATAAAAAAAATAAATTAATCGATAATTACAGCTAAATTTTGCAATAATATTTATATATAATCTATATTATTCTACACCGATTAGGACTCCATAAGATAGTTCAGGGACAAGTTAAAAGGTGCATGCAAAGTATGAAATAACCCCAACCTAGGCCATCCCCATGTAAAAGTGGCTGGCCCGCTTCATAGGAAGTGTTAGAACTCGAACTGGTCCCTACCACTTGGGGAGCGGTCACGTGAGTTGTTTTGTGTCAGTTCCATTTACCATAGGGATATTAATACAATGCTTCATCATATGTTTATGTTGCTGTCCAATTATTTTCAAATATATGACGATTTTCTTTAGCAAATTTCTTTTTAAGGGTCATTTTATTTCCTTTAATATGACACCTCAATAGAATAGCTAGGATAATTAGTTTTAACTATATACATAAGTTTGTAAAGTCAGTTTAGTAAATTTTTGATGAGTTTTAAGCATCATTCATATACAATTTTATCACGATGGTTCCAAAATATTACTTCTATTGGATGGTTTTAAATGTTTTTACCCAATTAGTAAGATATTAAAATTTTCAAGGTAAAAAGTGGCTTTATAGCCATTTTAGGCTACCTAGAAATGTTCAGATTATATTGATATGTTCACAAAAGTTGCTCAGACTTACCGTAGATACAACTGTGCAGAATATTATTAGCAAAAAATTATAAGTCCCTATATGTTATTCTGAAAAAACTAAAAAAAGATTGTTTACCTAATTTTTTCAAAATAGTCCACGAATAAATAATTTTTTTGCCATAAAATATTAATAAGGTTTGTTTAGCAAATGCTAAGCTACATTGTATAGTTAAGCGGTAGCACCAGGTCTGAGGTAGCTGTTAGCCAAAAACTGATAACACCTATTTTTGTTAGCCCACTGATTTTCAGAAATTTTGGGGGCTCAAAAAAAATGTTCAGCAAATTCGTTAAACTGAGTACAAAGTTTTACTACCCTTTGGTAGTACAATCGAATATAATGTTTGCACTGTCCAGTCCGTGTGTTTTTTTTTGCACTTTTGCACTGTTTATCGTCTACCACAAAAAAACATGCCTTCGCATGAAAATCAAGTTGCTATGTTTCGTGAGCCGAAGGGAAAGCTAGTTAAAACATTATATAAATTTAGTTGTGGATAGGGAATCACTTATATCAAAATTTTTTTTAATTCCGAAGACTAGCTTGCTTGCTTTTATCTGTTAGCTTACTCTACTTTTAAAACAAAAACCCAAACTACGTATTTGTTTCGCTTTAATTAACATATTTGAAATAGTTTTAGCAAACATTATATTGTTGAACATTTCTGAGAACAAATAAATAAATACATATAAATGTTTTACTTTTAATAAAATGATATACGATATTATTTATTATATAACACTTCACACTGGTTTGAAAGTATTCTATTTTGTAGCTAGTTTGGTAGCTCGCGAGACCATCCAAGATATTCATGATATTTCATAACTTGAGAGTTGAGATTATTTACAGTCGATGTGCCAGCATAAATCTCCTTGGCAGCAATTAAGAATGTTAATTGTCCACCCCATAGATAAACATCATAATCAAAAATATTCCAAGTTTTGGGAGAAGGAAAAAAATAATGCAAGTTGTATTGAATCTGGTCATAAGGAAGCATATTGTGGTGCTTTGAAACGAACATTTTTAAAATTTCCCGGGAATTCCCAACCGTGAGCTCTCTATGCCCAGAACCTAATTTTTTTGTAAATAATTTGGCTAATTTGTTTTAAGCAATAAAGAGAAATTAAATATACTAAATAAAATAATTCCGCTTAAAACACTTGTATCCATAAAACTAAAATTAAATAAAGACTATAAAAGTAAACAAATTTTTTAGTATAAAAGAATGAACTATTCCTGAAATCTACATCAGTTCTCTTTAGTTCATTTTAAACTAAAAACACAATTTTAATAATATGAAGAGCTTTCTTATATTCTGTTCTATTGTAGCTTCTATTGCATTAGTAGCTGGCAATAATTATTGTGATTTGCCTTGCGAGGATTATCAAACAAATGGTTACATACAAAATATTGGTTGCAATCACAATAACGTAAGTAGTATATCCAATATTTGTATACCTTTAGCGTTTAGTATTAAGGTTTTAAGTTAAAAAAGTGAATTTTGAGTTTTTGATTGGGCTGAACTTTATTCGGGTTTCTCTTTCTTTTGGTATCAATAACTTAAATCTAGTTGACTACTTCCAATCGTAATCATTTCATCTTTACACAGAAAAAATAAGCTTCGTTTTCCCTAACAAAAATCCCGGTATTCAATAATTTTTTTTAAAAATTTGCTGTGTTAAAGATTTTTATAAATAAATTAAAAATATATATAAAGTAAAAAAAAATCTTGGACGTAAAGCATGCTCTCTACAGCTGAGCCATGTCCCAGTTATCTTTTTATGCGATAAAACTTGTCTTAAGTACTTATGTACGAAAAGAAAAGAAATAACCGGCATGGGAAAGAAATACATACAATGAAATATTGTATTAAGTTAATGACAAATGTTATTGAAATTCATATTGTTTTTCATTAACATGGTGTTATTGAACATAATTCTTGTCTATGTTTTTCTGTGTAGGCAATAAGTCAGAAAAATACATATAAAAATGAAAATGAATTTAAAATTGTGAAAAACTATAGTTTCTGACTTAAGACATTAAGACTAAACGCCAAGGATATGTGAAGATGAATGTATTTATTAAAAACTATATATTTTTCTCTTATAGCAATTCGATAAATATAATTGTCCAAGAAATGCTAAAATGGTACCAATCACTGATTCCCTGAAGCAATTGTTAGTAGATGCCCACAACGAAAAACGTAACTTCATTGCAGGAGGTGGTGATTACAATCATGACCCCGCCTGTCGTATGGCTACAATGCAGTGGGATGAACACTTGGCACATCTTGCTGGTCTTAATGTTAAACAATGTAAAATGGATCACGATAGATGCCATAAGACTTCTGATTTCGAATATTCTGGTCAGAATCTTGCTATGGCAGGCCGAAGACCGGTTGGCGTTTTTGATGCAGCCGAAAAGTTAAGAGGAGCGGTGCAGGGTTGGTTTGATGAGGTAGAAAACAGCACACAATCTGTCATTGATTCCTACCCCATGAGAACTAAAGAGTAAGTTTCAACACTATTAATATTAAAAATTAAATAAATAATAAATAAATTACGTTTTCTTCAATTTAGACAAATTGGCCATTTCACTGTCATGATGGCTGATCGCAACAACCGGGTAGGTTGTGCTGCTTCTACTTACGACAAGAATGGCGTAACATATTTTTTGACTGCCTGTAACTATGCTACGACTAACATGATTGATTTTCCCATTTATAAAAAGTGCAATAAGCCTACTAAGGATTGCACAAGTGGCAAAAACCGTAAATATACCAATTTATGTAGTGAAAAGGAAGTGTATGCTGTTAACAAATGGTTTTAAATAATTATATTTAAAACTATTTAGTAATTACATAGCAAATTTAGCAGATGGCCCTGTAACTACAGCTCTTATCTTTTATATATTGTTCCTTAAGAATGATTTGAAATAAATATAAAGCAAAACTTAAACGATTTTCAATGCTCCTTATTGAGTTTATTCGCTTCCTCCAAGTTATTAAGTACTTTTACACTAATTGCACTGTGTTACAAACTACAAAAATTTTTGATGATACATACTTTAAAAATAGGCATGATCATATTTAGATATATCGATAACTAACACTGGGATTTTTTCGTGAAAAGTATATCTCGTGAAAAATAGCTGTTACAAAAAAAAAAACAGGGTATATTTGAAATCAGCGACGTCATAATAGTAAACAATCATTAGATGAAAGTTTCCACATTGTTGTGCAGTGTTATCGTTCGTTTTAGCCAACTACATGCTCTCGCAAAATTTTAGACCCCTACGATCAAAAACGGCGACTGTATTAAAGAAATTCAAATGGACGTAACTACAAGGCAGGTATTTTTTTAAACTTGTAAGCAACGGTGTTAACAGTGCTTTAAATTTATTATTATTCCTGTTTTTTCTTTTCATTTCCAAAATTATAATCAGCGTAATACTTTTTAGTTTTGTGCTTCTTCCGTAAATAAATAAAAGTGTAGTTAAGTCCGTTTGCATTTGAGGTGACGATATGTAGATATATCAGTAAGAAGCAAATAATAAATAAAGTTTTTGTGTAGTTACGTTTGTTTGCATTTAAGGTGACGATATACATGTATGTATGTATGTATGTAACTGATATCAATTTCATAATTGGGTCATTAAAGACATAAAAGAACGAAATTAGTAATCGTAATTAGTTAATCAGTATCGTAATCAGTTGATTATTTCATTTCATAGTACAAATTTAATGCTCAGTAATACTTAAAACTATGGAAAAACGTGCCTACTTTCAAGCTGTCAAAACAGACAAACCGGCATCTACTTCGATATTATATTGTCACTTTATGATGACTTAACACTCACATACCTAGTTTATACGCAGAGCTTATTTGCAAATAAAAACGTAAAATACTGCCAAATACTTTTTGATTGTAACTTATTAAATCACTGATTATTCATCTATTTGTGAATATATTTATCTATTTATTGTATTTTTTTAACAAACATATGTAAAAGTGGCAAACCAAACTTTTTATTTGCAAATAGCGCGTTAATCAGCAATTGTTTTCGTGAGTTAGTAATTTACAATAAAAATACATACTTGGTAGCACTACGTTTTTATTTGCAAATAACTCCTGCGTATAAACGTACTAACAGAGTAAAAGTCTTGAAATGAGAAGACGGAATCTGAGCCAGACTTGTAGTACCACAGCAACTAAATTTTCGTTTCATAGTAAAAAATCACATGCATCATCATATTTCGTTAAATATTAATTTTGATTGTATTGATAAGTTCTTTCGATTGGCATAACAAAAATCTACATTTCGATAAAAAAAATCATAAATTCCTTTTTTTCAAATCTCACGCCCATACCAAGTAAATACATATCCCAGCAAAAACTACTGCTTCGAGATAAGCAGATTTGTAAAGGACAGTTTTGTTGGTGTAGCTTCCAAACATGCGTACGTATTGCATGATATTTGTTCGCGATGTCCCACTTTAAAGCATTTCTTGTTAAACGCTTATTTCAGCGCATTGTGTATATAATAAAATAATATTATTGTTTTGTCATTTTAAGATTGTAACTCATCGTCATTCTTCGTAAAATGTATATTTTCATAATCTCTGCCTTTGAAGCGCATTTGTATAACAGGAAAAGTTTGCACTGCTTCCAAAATCTCGATTATTTTTTGCTGGTATGCCTTTTCAACTACTTCTACTCAACCGATTCCTATGAAGCTTTGCACACACATTAAGCTTCTCTTTGAATACTTTATAACGATTAAAAAGCAGAGTTCAGAAAAATATATACACTGCAGCGTTGCCATCTTAGCATTTTCAATGCTAAATTTAGAATTTCTCTTTGGCTAAAAGCATTCAAATTTTTACAAAATATGTTAAATGCTGTTTTGGCATAATTCGGTAGTAGAAAAATTTTGTATTTCAATTTCTTCAGGAGTAACAATTAGCTACCCATTTTTAAAAGGTTTATAATGTCATTGCTGACATTGCATTTACCTTACGCCGACATTGAAATGGCTTTAATAAAAAACTAAACAAATTACCTGACCATATTCCTAATCAGAGAAGAACTGCTAAAAAATAACAATATTTTGACAAAGATGACATATACTTACGGTGACCATTAATTAAAAAACATAACAAAAATAATTGATTATGAGGCTAAGGTTAGTAACGTTATATTCAGAAAAAATTGGGCTTGATTAATATTCCAAGGAACAAGGGAAAATTTACATCAACTTAATTTTTCAACGTCCACAGCAGAACAGAGTAGCGCTACCCTTCCATCGTTAGTGCTCACGTGTATTTTAATCACATAGGAATCGGTTGAGTAGAAGTAGTTAAAAAGGCATACCAACAAAAAATAATCGAGATTTTGGAAGCATTGCAAACTTTTCCTGTTGTACAAATGCGCTTCATAGTAGCGACAAATGTATTTCCTGAATATAAGCAATAATATATGGCAAGAAATGCTTAAGCTTCTTATATTTTTCTTTTCGTCCACTTAAAAAAAATTTTTGTACATTCACTTACAGTGGTGCATTCAAGGAAGCGCTACTGTAAGGCAGAGATTATGAAAATATACATTTTACGAAGAATGACGATGAGTTACGATCTTAAAATGACAAAACAATAATATGATTTTATTATATACACAATGTGCTGAAATTAGCGTTTAACAAGAACTGCTTTAAAGTGGGACATCGCGAACAAATATCATGCAATACGTAAGCATGTTTGGAAGCTACACCAACAAAACTGTCCTTTACAAATCTGCTTATCTCGAAGCAGTAGTTTTTGCTGGGATATGTATTTACTTGGTATGGGCGTGAGATTTGAAAAAAAGGAATTTATGATTTTTTTTATCGAAATGTAGATTTTTGTTATGCCAATCGAAAGAACTTATCAATACAATCAAAATTAATATTTAACGAAATATGATGATGAATGTGATTTTTTACTATGAAACGAAAACTTAGTTGCTGTGGTACTACAAGTCTGGCTCGGGTTCCGTCTTCTCATTTCGAGAGTTTTACTCTGTTAGTACGTTTATACGCAGGAGTTATTTGCAAATAAAAACGTAGTGCTACCAAGTATGTATTTTTATTGTAAATTACTAACTCACGAAAACAATTGCTGATTAACGCGCTATTTGCAAATAAAAAGTTTGGTTTGCCACTTTTACATATGTTTGTTAAAAAAATACAATAAATAGATAAATATATTCACAAATAGATGAATAATCAGTGATTTAATAAGTTACAATCAAAAAGTATTTGGCAGCATTTTACGTTTTTATTTGCAAATAAGCTCTGCGTATAAACTAGGTATGTGAGTGTTAAGTCATCATAAAGTGACAATATAATATCGAAGTAGATGCCGGTTTGTCTGTTTTGACAGCTTGAAAGTAGGCACATTTTTCCATAGTTTTAAGTATTACTGAGCATTAAATTTGTACTATGAAATGAAATAATCAACTGATTACGATACTGATTAACTAATTACGATTACTAATTTCGTTCTTTTATGTCTTTAATGACCCAATTATGAAATTGATATCAGTTACATACATACATACATATATATCGTCACCTTAAATGCAAACAAACGTAACTACACAAAAACTTTATTTATTATTTGCTTCTTACTGATATATCTACATATCGTCACCTCAAATGCAAACGGACTTAACTACACTTTTATTTTTTTACGGAAGAAGCACAAAACTAAAAAGTATTACGCTGATTATAATTTTGAAAATGAAAAGAAAAAACAGGAATAATAATAAATTTAAAGCACTGTTAACACCGTTGCTTACAAGTTTAAAAAAATACCTGCCTTGTAGTTACGTCCATTTGAATTTCTTTAATACAGTCGCCGTTTTTGATCGTAGGGGTCTAAAATTTTGCGAGAGCATGTAGTTGGCTAAAACGAACGATAACACTGCACAACAATGTGGAAACTTTCGTCTAATGATTGTTTACTATTATGACGTCGCTGATTTGAAATATACCCTGTTTTTTTTTTGTAACAGCTATTTTTCACGAGATATACTTTTCACGAAAAAATCGCAGTGTTAGTTATCGATATATCTAAATATGATCATGCCTATTTTTAAAGTATGTATCATCAAAAATTGTTGTAGTTTGTAACACAGTGCAATTAGTGTAAAAGTACTTAATAACTTGGAGGAAGCGAATAAACTCAATAAGGAGCATTGAAAATCGTTTAAGTTTTGCTTTATATTTATTTCAAATCATTCTTAAGGAACAATATATAAAAGATAAGAGCTGTAGTTACAGGGCCATCTGCTAAATTTGCTATGTAATTACTAAATAGTTTTAAATATAATTATTTAAAACCATTTGTTAACAGCATACACTTCCTTTTCACTACATAAATTGGTATATTTACGGTTTTTGCCACTTGTGCAATCCTTAGTAGGCTTATTGCACTTTTTATAAATGGGAAAATCAATCATGTTAGTCGTAGCATAGTTACAGGCAGTCAAAAAATATGTTACGCCATTCTTGTCGTAAGTGGAAGCAGCACAACCTACTCGGTTGTTGCGATCAGCCATCATGACAGTGAAATGGCCAATTTGTCTAAATTGAAGAAAACGTAATTTATTTATTATTTATTTAATTTTTGAATATTAATAATGTTGAAACTTACTCTTTAGTTCTCATGGGGTAGGAATCAATGACAGATTGTGTGCTGTTTTCTACCTCATCAAACCAACCCTGCACCGCTCCTCTTAACTTTTCGGCTGCATCAAAAACGCCAACCGGTCTTCGGCCTGCCATAGCAAGATTCTGACCAGAATATTCGAAATCAGAAGTCTTATGGCATCTATCGTGATCCATTTTACATTGTTTAACATTAAGACCAGCAAGATGTGCCAAGTGTTCATCCCACTGCATTGTAGCCATACGACAGGCGGGGTCATGATTGTAATCACCACCTCCTGCAATGAAGTTACGTTTTTCGTTGTGGGCATCTACTAACAATTGCTTCAGGGAATCAGTGATTGGTACCATTTTAGCATTTCTTGGACAATTATATTTATCGAATTGCTATAAGAGAAAAATATATAGTTTTTAATAAATACATTCATCTTCACATATCCTTGGCGTTTAGTCTTAATGTCTTAAGTCAGAAACTATAGTTTTTCACAATTTTAAATTCATTTTCATTTTTATATGTATTTTTCTGACTTATTGCCTACACAGAAAAACATAGACAAGAATTATGTTCAATAACACCATGTTAATGAAAAACAATATGAATTTCAATAACATTTGTCATTAACTTAATACAATATTTCATTGTATGTATTTCTTTCCCATGCCGGTTAATTCTTTTCTTTTCGTACATAAGTACTTAAGACAAGTTTTATCGCATAAAAAGATAACTGGGACACGGCTCAGCTGTAGAGAGCATGCTTTACGTCCAAGATTTTTTTTTACTTTATATATATTTTTAATTTATATGTAAAAATCTTTAACACAGCAAATTTGAAAAAAAAAATTATTGAATACCGGGATTTTTGTTAGGGAAAACGAAGCTTATTTTTGTCTTGTAAAGATCAAATGATTACGATTGGAAGTAGTTAACTAGATTTAAGTTATTGATGCCAAAAGAAAGAGAAACCCGAATTAAGTTCAGCCCAATCAAAAACTCAAAATTCACTTTTTTAACTTAAAACCTTAATACTAAACGCTAAAGGTATACAAATATTGGATATACTACTTACGTTATTGTGATTGCAACCAATATTTTGTATGTAACCATTTGTTTGATAATCCTCGCAAGGCAAATCACAATAATTATTGCCAGCTACTAATGCAATAGAAGCTACAATAGAACAGAATATAAGAAAGCTCTTCATATTATTAATATTGTATTTTTAGTTTAAAATGAACTAAAGAGAACTGATGTAGATTTCAGGAATAGTTCATTCTTTTATACTAAAAAATTTGTTTACTTTTATAGTCTTTATTTAATTTTAGTTTTATGGATACAAGTGTTTTAAGCGGAATTGTTTTATTTAGTATATTTAATTTCTCTTTATTGCTTAAAACAAATTAGCCAAATTATTTACAAAAAAATTAGGTTCTGGGCATAGAGAGCTCACGGTTGGGAATTCCCGGGAAATTTTAAAAATGTTCGTTTCAAATCACCACAATATGCTTCCTTATGACCAGATTCAATACAACTTGCATTATTTTTTTCCTTCTCCCAAAACTTGGAATATTTTTGATTATGATGTTTATCTATGGGGTGGACAATTAACATTCTTAATTGCTGCCAAGGAGATTTATGCTGGCACATCGACTGTAAATAATCTCAACTCTCAAGTTATGAAATATCATGAATATCTTGGATGGTCTCGCGAGCTACCAAACTAGCTACAAAATAGAATACTTTCAAACCACTGTGAAGTGTTATATAATAAATAATATCGTATATCATTTTATTAAAAGTAAAACATTTATATGTATTTATTTATTTGTTCTCAGAAATGTTCAACAATATAATGTTTGCTAAAACTATTTCAAATATGTTAATTAAAGCGAAACAAATACGTAGTTTGGTTTTTTGTTTTAAAAGTAGAGTAAGCTAACAGATAAAAGCAAGCAAGCTAGTCTTCGGAATTAAAAAAAATTTTGATATAAGTGATTCCCTATCCACAACTAAATTTATATAATGTTTTAACTAGCTTTCCCTTCGGCTCACGAAACATAGCAACTTGATTTTCATGCGAAGGCATGTTTTTTTGTGGTAGACGATAAACAGTGCAAAAGTGCAAAAAAAAAACACACGGACTGGACAGTGCAAACATTATATTCGATTGTACTACCAAAGGGTAGTAAAACTTTGTACTCAGTTTAACGAATTTGCTGACCATTTTTTTTGAGCCCCCAAAATTTCTGAAAATCAGTGGGCTAACAAAAATAGGTGTTATCAGTTTTTGGCTAACAGCTACCTCAGACCTGGTACTACCGCTTAACTATATAATGTAGCTTTGCATTTGCTAAACAAACCTTATTAATATTTATGCCAAAAAAATTATTTATTCGTGGCCTATTTTGAAAAAATTAGGTAAACAATCTTTTTTAGTTTTTTCAGAATAACATATAGGGACTTATAATTTTTTACTAATAATATTCTGCACAGTTGTATCTACGGTAAATCTGAGCAACTTTTTTGAACATATCAATATAATCTGAACATTTCTAGGTACCCTAAAATGGCTATAAAGCCACTTTTTGCCTTCAAAATTTTAATTTCTCACTAATTGGGTAAATACATTTAAAACCATCCAATAAAAGTAATATTTTGGAACCATCTTGATAAAATTTTGTATGAATGATGCTTAAAACTCATCAAAAATTTACTAAACTGACTTTACAAACTTATGTATATAGTTAAAACTAATTATCCTGGCTATTCTATTGAGGTATCATATTAAAGGAAATAAAATGACCCTTAAAAAGAAATTTGCTAAAGAAAATCGTCATATATTTGAAAATAATTGGATAGCAACATAAACATATGATGAAGCTTTGTATTAATATCCCTAAGGTAAATGGAACTGACACAAAACAAGTCACGTGACCGGTCCCCAGGTGGTAGGGACCAGTTCGAGTTCTATCACTTCCTATGAAGCGGACCAGCCACTTTTACATGGAGATGGCCTAGGTTGGGGTTATTTCATACTTTGTATGCACCTTTTAACTTGTCCCTGAACTATCTTATGGCGGCCTAATCGGTTTAGAATAATATAGATTATATATATATATATATAACGAGTGATTTTTTTGCTATTATCTTTTTGGCAACACTAGTTTTGACAGCTCACGCACGTTTTGTATCTTGTGTCACTGTCAAACATCTTCAGTTTGGTCTATAATTTAATCATGAATCGTCTTACAAACGAACAACGCTTGCAAATTATTGAATTTTATTACCAAAATGCGTGCTCTGTTAAGAAAGTTCATCGCGCGCTTCTTCCATTTTATGGTCAGTTTAATCGACCTACTGAGGCTTCTATTCGGGCTATTGTAAAAAAATTTCGCACCAAATTTACATTGTTGGACATTAAACCACCAACACGTTTACGTAGAGTGCGAACTGAAGAAAATATCGCAGCCGTATCGGCCAGTGTTGGTGATGACCGTGTATTATCGATTCGGCGCCGTTCGCAGCAATTGGGCCTCTGTTACTCCACTACGTGGAAAATTTTGCGGAAGGATTTGGGTGTGAAGCCTTATAAGATACAGCTGGTGCAAGAATTGAAGCCAAACGACCTACCACAACGCCAAATTTTTGGTGAATGGGCTCTTGAAAAGTTAGATGAAGATCCACTTTTTTATCGAAGAATTGTGTTCAGCGACTAGGCTCATTTCTGGTTGAATGGATACGTGAACAAGCAAAACTGCCGTATTTGGAGTGAAGAGCAGCCAGAAGCATTGCAAGAGCTACCAATGCATCCACAAAAAACAACCGTTTGGTGCGGATTATGGGCTGGCGGCATCATTGGGCCGTATTTCTTCAAAGATGATGCGAATCACAACGTTACTGTGAATGGTGAGCGCTACCGTGCGATGATAACAAACTTTTTTCTGCCCAAAATGGAAGAGCTTGACTTGCATGACATGTGGTTTCAACAAGACGGTGCCACATGCCACACAGCACGCGAAACAATGGACCAATTGAGAGGCGAGTTCGGTGAACAGTTTATTTCACGCTTGGGACCAGTCAATTGGCCGCCCAGATCGTGCGATTTAACGCCTCTAGACTATTTTTTGTGGGGCTATGTTAAGGCTAATGTCTATAGCGACAAGCCCGCTTCGATTGACGCACTGGAAGCCAACATTGCCAACATCATTCGTGAGATACCGGCCGAAATGTTGGAAAGAGTATGCCAAAATTGGACTAAGCGGATGGACCATTTGAGGCGCAGCCGCGGCCAACATTTGCATGAAATAATCTTCAAACATTAAATTATATCGACCCAACTATCGATCCAAATAAATATTTCATGCATTTTTCTGAATTTTATGTGTTTTTTTTTTTTTACTTTCCGATAGTTCTTATAAAATCACCCATTATATATATATATATATATATATATATATATATATATATATATATATATATATATATATATATATATATATATATATATATATATATATATATATATATATATATATATATATATATATATATATATATATATATATATATATATTATTGCAAAATTTAGCTGTAATTATCGATTAATTCATTTTTTTGTTGTTACAAATCCAAGTAGAAATTGTATTTTATTTTTAAGCGGTGTCTTTGATGGGATTCGAACCGAAAACCTCCGGCATGACAGGCTGGAGTTAATATCTGAATATAGTTACGGAACAGGTTCCTGAGTGGCATGGCAGTCTTATTTAAAGGAGACAATTAATATTATATAGATACTATGTGATAGGCCTTAGAACCAGGGTTATCGAATTTTTTCAGTGCCATTTACTACAATACTAGCCGCAGTACTAACTAAATTGACTGAAAAAGGTTAGTATGTGACCATTTACATAATATGACTTTTTTCACCATTCACTACTCCTTATCTTTGGTAGCAGTCTCATTTGCTCAACTCATAGGACAACTACTTTTGGATCATTTGTCACCAATTTTTTCGCAGGGATAGTACACCTGTTGTATGAAAGAAAATAAAAATAATTTTAAGCTAGCTTAAAATTTTAGGACATTATAACAATATGACATGATATGACAGCTTGTGAATACCCCAATTGTTTAAGTTTTTCGAGTTCCAGATTAATACTTGGTGAAAATAAAGAAAAGTATTTCATCATCAACATATACTTTTTTAAGAATTCTAAAAATACCATTTTCCGAGAAAATCGCCCCCGAACTTAGGGCCCGTAAAATTTTACATTTGAATATTGTAAAATAAAATTAAAACACATGCAGTTTTAAGGGCCATTTTATGCCCTTTAATATGACATCTTAATAGAATATCGATGATAAGTAGTGTTATACAGGAAATCTGGTTTGTTGGTTTTATATGTTCTAATCCACAAAATTTTAATGAAATACAACATAACACAATACAGAAGAAGTGTGCGCTTCAATATACCATTTAAAAAAATAAATAAATTTTTTTACATAAAAAAAATAGTGAAAAACGATGAATAAGGAAAAAAGTGGCCTGTATGAGCTATTAGGGTGCCTAGACACGTTCAGTTTGTATTGATATGTTCACAAAAGCTACTCAGCACTACTGTAACTACAGCTTTGCTGAATATTGTTAGCATAAAACTAGGGTTCCTTGTAAGTTATTCTGAAAAAAATAAAAAAAATTGTCTCCCTAAGTTTTTTTGAAAAAAGTCCCCGAAAAAATAGTTTTTGGCATAAAATATTAATAAGGTTTGTTTAGCAGACGTTTAGCTACATTATTACCATATATAGCTAAGTGCTATCACCAAATCTGAATTAGGTGTTTGCCAAAAACTGACGACATCTTTTTTTGTGGGTCCACTGATTTTCAGAAACCACAAAATTCGCCAAAGTGAGTACTGGGTTTTTGGTAGGACAATCGAACCTGTACTGTACATTCCGTATGGTTTTTCCAAAAGTCTTCATTTGCACATGTTTCCGTTATGAAATTTATAGATATGATGTAAATTATCGCAAATTATCGATTGTCATAAAAAAACGAAAGTAGTCGATCACGTCTTTTTTCTAGGGTTCGTAATATACCATTCAGAAGGAATTAAATAATTATTATAAAAAGTTTTGATTTAGCATTCTTTTTTCGTCTGTAGAACGTTATAGCATTTTCTTTTGGTCCATTTAGCATTCTTCCAGATAACTTTTCTGGCAACACTGACACACTGAATAAAAATCTCGTACATAAATGTAAACAAACACAGCTCTAAGCAACCAACACATAATTTTATTTTCATATCAATTATGTTTGTATCTAAATTTTTTACGGTGGCGAACACAATCATGAATGTGTTTTGCTTTAGTATTTGGTTGGGTACACGAACATGAATAGTTTACGTGTAGCAATACTTGAAGTTCGTGTACGGCAAAAAAAGTACATGTACGATAGACAGGTGCGCGTGTATATGTACTTTAAATTCGTGTACATGTACGTTTAAGGCAAAAAAGTACATGAACGATAGACATGTTAAGTGCATGTACGGCTAAAAATTAAAACATTACACAGTGAAAACTGCAAAATAAATGGTAATAAGTCAGGAACTACTTAACTGCTGATTGGATATATATGAAACTTCGAACATCTTTAGAGGAGTTAATTTATTTAATAAGAACTGCGATTTTCACACAACACACATATGTATGTATGTGTTGTATGAACATCGCAGTTCTTGTGATGTTTTAATTTTTAGCCGTACATGTACTTTATTGTCATGTACTTTATTGTCTTCAACGTACACCTAAACGTACACGAATTTAAAGTACCGATACTCGCACCTCTCTATCGTGCATGTACTTTTTTTTGCCGTACACGAACTTCAAGTATTGCTACACGTCAACTATTCATGTTCGTGTATCCAACCAAATATTAAAACAAAACACATTCATGATTGTGCTCGCCAGCGTAAAAAATTTTGAGACACACATACATAATTGATATGAAAACAAATATATGTCTTTGTTGCTTTTGAACAGTACATTTATGCATGATGCTTGTTCTTTCTGAACCTTGTTAAAAAGGTAATTGGCTCTTCACACTTTGCCTTTTTAGCCTGGCTTTTTTTTAACCAATTTTCTTTTAATTCCCCTACGAAGAGTCACACACATTTATATTACATACTTTTTATCCATACCTTTTTTGACGACTATGCACATGCTTAATACTGAGAGTACGAAAGTGACAAAGAGAAATAACAAAAAACCCCTCAAATTTCAATTTGAGCCTTTTTTCTTACCCCGCTAGCTTCTCACCACTTCTCTCTGCGTGTAAGTATACTTTTTCAACATCTTCTACCAAACCGATTCTTTGCATACTCATTTAGTTATTGGTACAATACAATATTATGGTTAAAAAAGTGGGCAGTGCCATCCCCATGAAAAGTAAATATTAATTTATGTATACTACTTCTACTTAACCGATTCTTAAGAAACTTCGCACACAATTAGTTCACGTGAAAGTACAGCATTATAATAAAAATTATCGCCTAATCATAAGTAGACTTCAACCAGACTTTTAAAAAATTACAAACCTCTTATCTTATGCACAAACTTTAAAAAGTCATTGAAGTATTTACAAATTATTTTTTCACAATCACAATAAAATAAGCGTAGTAGGCTTAGAAACTTGTACAAAACACAACAAACAATTTATTGCATAAGATAAGAGGTTTGAAAATTTTCAAAAGTATGGTTAAAGTCTACTCATGATTTGGTAAAGTACCAAAGAAATGCAGGCAACAAATAAATTTATATTAATTATTTATAATTTGTAATAAAGTATTAGTTTTGTTGTAGTACTTCGTAATTTTTCGGAAGAGATTATATATAGAATAAAGGCCATCGAAACTTCATTTGATTTTACTTCTTATTTATTATATTTTAAGTTAATCTTATAGAAAAATACAAGAACAATATATAATAGATAAAAGTTGTAGTCAGCAAGGATATTAGCACCATCTTTTTAAATTATTAAGTATATTTACTTAAAACCATTTGTTAACAGCGTATTCTTCCTTTTCGTTACACAAATTGGTATATTTAAGATTTTTGCCACTTTTACAATGTTTACCAGCCACATCGCATTTTTCATAAATAGGATGATTACTCATATTAGTAGTTGCGTAGTTACAGGCCGTCAAGAAATATGATGCGCCAGCCTTGTCGTAAGTAGTAGTAGCACAACCTAAACGGATGTTACGATCAGCCATCATGACAGTGAAATGGCCTACCTTTCTAAATTGGATAAAACTTAAATTATTTCTTTTATTTTTCATAGTAATCTTGAAACTTACATATCAGTTTTGCCAGGGAACACGTCAATGATAGATTGTGTGCTGTTTTCTACCTCAACGAACCAACTCTGCACGGCACCTTTCAACATTTGGGCAATATCAAATTCGCCAACAGGTATTCGGTTTGCAATATATAGATTCTGACCAGAATATTCGAAATCATCAGTCTTATGGCATTTATCGTGAGCCATTCTACATTGTTTAACATTAAGACTAGCAAGATTAGCCAGTTCATCATCCCACTGCATGGTAGCCATACGACAGGCAGGTTTGTGATTGGGATGACCACCCCCAGCAATAAAGTTACGTTTTTCATTGTGGGCATCAACTAACATTTTTTTCAAAGAATCTTTTATTGGTACCAGTTTAGCATTTGCTGGACAATTATTTGCATCGAATAACTGCAAGAGGAATAATTACTTATCAGAAATAAATTCATCTACCGCATCTACCGCATATGCTAATATTTGTAATTATTACCTTATTATGATCGCAACCAATATGTTTTACCAAACCTTTTTGTGTCTTGCAAGGCATGTCGCAATAATTTTTGCCAGCTACTACAGCAATAGAGGCCACAAGAGAACAGAATATAAAAAAGATCTTCATTTTAAATAAAAATTAGGCTTCTAGTTTAAAGTGCACTAAAGTGAACTGATGTAGATTTGGAAAATGTCTCATTCTTTTATACTAAAAAATTTGTTTACTTTCATTATCTATTAGTTATATTTCTATGGATAGAGAATTGTTTTGAATATATGCAGATTAATTGCTCTTTTAAAGTTATATTCTATTGCATAATGTTTAAAAGCTCACAAAAAAATGTTTGTTTGCTAAAATATTATAAACAAATTATATTTATAAAAACTATTGTCAACTTCTTGCAGCTTTAAATGTTTTGAATACTTAGCTTAAAGTCTTAAATGGTAAAAATATTATATAATAAGCTGCTCTTAGTAAAATAGTCTACCTACTATTAGAGATCAGTTTGTACTTAAATATTAGAAAATTAATCAATCAAATATTAATGGTTGCGCCAAAATCTGTCTAGAATGTAGATTAGATTTTAAAAGGAAAGGGCTAAGGAATATTTCATAAGATAGACAAAGAAAGGCAAATCAGAGTGGCAGATCGCAAATAGTTTAAGTTGAAAATTAAATTTTAAGCACACGTTAATCTTTCAAAATGCCTATTTTGTAGCACTTTAAGAAATAATTGATTCAGCTTCACTTCACTTCAAATCACCATAACAGGTTTTAGATTGGAAATAATTTAATCCAACCTGGAATTCGACTTAAGGTAGAAAATTTGAGATGCATGAAATAACGCCCACAAAATAAATCGCAAATGAAAAATTAAAAAAAAATGTCTAAAAGTTTCCATATATATTGGGAGTTATAGCATTATGGAATAATTTAAAATATTTCTGGACTTATTTCATTTTATTTTAGAAGTAAGTTCACTTTTCTGGGAATTATTTCATTTTATAGAGAAAACTGCATATGAAATAAATGAAAGCCAGAACAAATTGTTTTTGCAATTAATTTCATTGAGAAAAAAATTTCGGTTTAACATATTTTTTTTTTGATTTATTTCCTTTTGATTGATTAACTTCAATTACTTTCATGAAAAAGAACCAAACGAAAATATTGCACAACAAATAGAAATAATTATTAAAAAACATAGAAATATTCTTAAGTTTAAACGATTTTAGAGATATATTACGAATTCCACAGAAAAGTCATCCGTATGAGTGAAAGAAAAATCAAATTGCAAACAGAGAACAAATTATGTTAAATACCCTGTTGTCCAACTTGTCGTAGAGGACATTTTTATCAACGACTACTTAAGGAAATTTCGACATTTGTCATGTACGATATTTGTCGATGGGTCAAATCAGTGAAGTGGGCGTGGCACCGCCCACTTCTTTGATCCTGATATAGTATTTAAACAGACGCTTAATGTGTGTGCAAAGTTTCATAAGAATCGGTTGAGTAGAAGTAGATGAAAACGAATTGGTATGTATTTATTTTGTATGGGCGTGACTCCGCCCACTTTTCAATGGGACCAATCTGGAAGTACATCCTTTTGAATGGAGAAAAAAAATCTGAAATCGGTTCATAAATGGCGGAGTTTTGAGGGAACATACATAAAAATAAATAAAAAATAATTTATACATGACGAATTGATAACCTTTCTCCTTTTTTTGAAGTCGGTTAAAAAGAAACAAGCGAAAAAAATTTAATGGGGACATTTCAAGGATGTTGTCACTTACATATTCATTAATGACATAATCATGGGTGACAGTGTCGCTCTTGATGTCATGTACGGACTTAGCGGCCATTTGTTCGAAAATGTCCTCATTGATCTGTTTGAGATGTCACCAACAGGTCATCGATGCTTTAACGGTGTCATGCATCGGTCTTGCAAGATGTCTGAAAGATATGGCCAACCGGTATAATGTACAACAATATTTATAATAAAGTTGAATTTTTAAAAATAATGTTTGTTTCCTTTCGTTTTTCTTTACTTTTGCGTGTGCGTGTGACGACATAAAATCTTTTTTATAAAAGTAATTAAAGTTAATTTAAAAGCACAATCAATTCTTTAAACGGTGCCGAATGCCGAAAGAGAAAAGATCATGTTAAAAATAAAAAATATGTAAAACCGATTTTTTTTCTCACTGAAAAAAGATGCGAAAACAATTTGTTCGGGCTTTCATTTATTTCATATGCAGTTTTCTCTTTAAAATGAAATAATTCGCAGAAAAGTGAACTTACTTCTAAAATAAAATGGATTAAGTCCCGAAATTTTTTGAATAATTCCATAATGCAATAACTCCCAATATATATGGAAACTTTTAGAGATTTTTTTTTAATTTTTAATTTGCGATTTATTTTGTGGGCGTTATTTCATGCATCTCAAATTTTCTACCTTAAGTCGAACTCCAGGTTGGATTAAATTATTTCCAATCTAAAACCTGTTATGGTGATTTGAAGTGAGGTGGAGCTGAATCAATTATTTCTTAAAGTGCTACAAAATAGGCATTTAGAAAGATTAACGTGTGCTTAAAATTTAATTTTCAACTTAAACTATTTGCGATCTGCCAGTCTGATTTGCCTTTCTTTGTCTATCTTATGAAATATTCCTTAGCCCTTTCCTTTTAAAATCTAATCTACATTCTAGGCAGATTTTGGCGCAACCATTAATATTTGATTGATTAATTTTCTAATATTTAAGTACAAACTGATCTCTAATAGTAGGTACACTATTTTGTTAAGAGCAGCTTATTATATAATATTTTTCCCATTTAAGACTTTAAGCTAAGTATTCAAAACATTTAAAGCTGCAAGAAGTTGACAATAGTTTTTATAAAAATTAATTTGTTTATAATATATTAAGCAAACAAACATTTATTTTGTGCGCTATTAAACATTATGCAATAGAACATAACTATAAAAGAGCAAATAATCTGCATATATTCAAAAGAATTCTCTATCCATAGAAATATAACTAATAGATAATGAAAGTAAACAAATTTTCTAGTATAAAAGAATGAGACATTTTCCAAATCTACATCAGTTCACTTTAGTGCACTTTAAACTAGAAGCATAATTTTGTCAAAATGAAGATTTTTTTTATATTCTGTTCTCTTGTGTCCTCTATTGCCGTAGTAGTTGGCAAAAATTATTGCGACACGCCTTGCAAGACGCCAAATGGTTTGGTAAAACATATTGGTTGCGATCATAATAAGGTAATAATTACGAATATTAGCATATGCGGTAGATGCGGAAGATGAATTTATTTCTGATAAATAATTATTCATTTCTCTGGCAGTTATTCGATGCAAATAATTGTCCAGCAAATGCTAAATTGGTACCAATAAAAGATTCTTTGCAAAAATTGTTAGTTGATGCCCACAATGAAAAACGTAACTTTATTGCTGGTGGTGGTCATCCAAATCATAAACCTGCCTGTCGTATGGCTACCATGCAGTGGGATGACGAATTGGCTAATCTTGCTAGTCTTAATGTTAAACAGTGTGATATTAATCACGATGAATGCCATAAGACTGATGCTTTCGAATATTCTGGTCAGAATCTATATATCGCAAGCCGACGGCCTGTTGGCGATTTTAATATTGCCCAAATGTTAAAAGGTGCTGTGCAGAATTGGTTCAGTGAGGTAGAAAACAGCGCACAATCTATCATTGACCTCTTCCCTGAGGCAACTGTGAAGTAAGTGTCAACATTGCTATGAAAAATAAAAGAAATAATATAAGTTTTATTCAATTTAGAAAGGTAGGCCATTTCACTGTCATGATGGCTGATCGTAACATTCGTTTAGGTTGTGCTACTGCTACTTACGACAAGGCTGGCGCATCATATTTCTTGACGGCCTGTAACTACGCAACTACTAATATGAATAATCATCCTATTTATGAAAAATGCGATGTGGCTGGTAAACATTGCAAAAGTGGTAAAAATCTTAAATATTCCAATTTGTGTAACGAAAAGGAGGAATACGCTGTTAACAAGTGGTTTTAAGTAAATATACTTATAGCTGCTTTACACTATCTCCCAAGCCGGTCGACTTCTGTAGAAAATACAAGCCTGATCTAATGAGTTTATGGAAACTTTGAAAAAAGCAGTAACAACACATTATATTAGGGTAGCATTTTGTGCAGAAGTCGAACAGCTTGTATAATAGTCTAAGAACAGCTTTAATACTATGTAATAATACAAAAATGATGCTAATGATCTTGCTAGCTAAAACGTTTATCTTATATATTTCTTTAAATTTAATTTAACATCTTCCCAAAAATTTTGAAGTGCTGCAACAAAACTAACACTTGGTTTCAAATTATAAAGAAGTGATTATGCTTTTAAATTAACTTCAATTACTGTCATGAAAAAGATCCATACTAAAATATTCCACAACAAATAGAAATAATTATTAAAATATAAAATATATAGATAAAAGATTTTTAAGATATATCACGAATTCCATAGAAAAGTCATCCTTATGGGTGAAAAATCATATTCTAAAGAGAGGAAAAAACTATGTTAAATATAATCTCTCGTTTTACAACAGCATTTATAATAAAGTTGAATTTTTAAAGTAACGGTTGTTTCGCTTTGTTTTCTTTTACTTTTGCGTGGTGAATAAAGTTAGGTTAACGTTTTGCAGTTTTAAAGTTAAAAATATATTTATAATAATTTTTTCAGATACCATAACTTTTTATATAATCTAGGATAGCTTCATATGGCTGTACAAAAATATAAAAACTCTATTTGAAGTAAATCTTCAGACATTTTTTACAAAACTGTCATTAAGGCCCTAATTGTGTAAATCACATCACCGAAGTGAAGTTTATGTTAAAGCAACAATAAATTTGACAAAATTTAAAAAATTTGTTTTTGTTTTTCATACAAATTCTTCATCAAAAAAACGTATAGAAATTAAAGCGTTGCTTTCTTTACCGTTCAAATATTTTAAAATTTGTATGAGAAATGAAACAAATTTATAAAATATGAAATATTTTATAAATTTGTTTAATTTCTTTGTTTTTGTTCTCTATACAAATTTCACTTTGGTGACGTGATTTACACAATTAGGGCCTAAATTTTGTAGTGGGTGCGTACGATATATTTTGTTTTATAACAACGAAATTAGAAAACCGATTAATAAATCCTTTAGACATTTTTAGAAGAGTATAAAACTAAATAATAATAACGGCAAATCTACTTTAAGCCATTACACGCCGTAATTCATGTATGCAAATATTAATAAAATCTGCCATTCTGTTGTTATCATATTGACCAAGTAAAGCTATTTGTGTTATTTTTTTTTTATCGTTTTTGCTCAAATAAGGATATTAAGGACCGTCCAGTTTTTGGGACATTGGCGGCATGCATGTAATCAGAGATGTGAATTATCTGAAATACTTTTATTTAAAATACAAATATAAAATACAAAATACTATTTTTATTTTCTATTTGAAATACTTTGCCTCAAGAGTATTTTATATTGTATTTTAAACATTTCAAAATACATATTTTATGTTTGTAAAATACAAAATTCTTTTTATGTGGTGCGGAGAAAAATAACAAAGTGAAAAGTGATAGTAAAGTACTAGTAAACAATATAACAACCAATTTTGAATCTCAGCTTTGTCTTCTTGCACACTCTTTTGGTTATTTTGCAAAATGACTAAAATTCCGCAAAAATAGCATAAATCGATGTCAAGTACTGAAATTTATTAAAAGTTGCTCGAGCTGTATAAAGAAAAATTACTATAAAAAAAATCACGTCTCTAAAACTGAATAATGCTCGCTGAAACTGTAAGGAATGCCAAAAATCTGGACAAAATAAAGAAAATGACGAAAATTCGATAAATCTTGCTAAAATTGGTAAGATTTCAAAGTGCAATATTGATTTAAGTTCCCTAAAATTTTAATATACTTCTGTCACGGAAATGGCGAAAATTTGCGAAAAATTGCAAAATTTAAAAAAGTCATTATATTCATAAAAAGTTGCTAAAACTGTAAGGAATGCCAAATGTTTGACAAAAAACGCGAAAATGGTATAAATTCGCGAAATCTGGGTAACAGCGGCATGATAGCAAAATCTAATAGTGATGAAAAATCGCTAAATCTGTAAAGACGATGAAAAATTTCAAAAAATCGCTTCTATGGCAAACATTGCAAAATCTCGCGAGAAATTGCGAAATTGGAAACAAACTCTAAAATTGATTAGCGATCACAACATATATTGTATTAAATTGAACAAATATTTTATATTAAAATTACAATTATAAAAGAAAATGTATTTTGAAAATAGGTATTTTGAAAATATGTATTTTGTATTTTCTATTTCAAATACTTGTTTAAAAAGTATTTTGTATTATTAATTTGAAATAAAAAAATAAAAAACCATTTGTATTTTGAATTTATTTATTTCAAATACGTATTTTCCACAACTCTGAATGTAATACATAAAATTAAAATTTTGAATTATATTTTTGTCTTGAAATACTGTAAAAAATGAAAATCGAAATTAATAATTCAGTTTTTAAAAAGATATAACTAAATATAATAAATATATGTACTAAATATTAACACGCGCACCCGAAATGTTGAGATGGTCAGCTTCAACGTGAATTTGACAGCCATTTACAACGAACTGGTAAAAACTTTAAACAATTCAAGAAGGCTGCCATATTCTCTTCTTAGTTTAGCAAAAGGTTGCAAACTATACGATACAGTTATTAAAATAGCTGCATTTCAAAATACGTCCCGAAAATGGGACAATGGTGGATAATCGGTTAACAAAAAATGATTTCTCTTCAAAATTCGTGCAATTTATTCGCATGCTGTAACAGTGTATTTCATGCACCTAAAATATGACATAAAAACCGCGAAATATGCACTAAAAACAATAGAATATGCAATTATTTTCTAAATTTTTAATCAAACAAAAACATAACATTTTAATTCGGTCTCTTAAAGAAATATGAGTACATGTGTACAGTAAGGTGGAGTCCTATAGGCCTATAAGCCTGTTGTCTAACATGTCAAAACTATTTGAAATGCTACTTATGAGTAAGCTAACACCCATACTGAATCGTACTGGATGTATTCCAGACCACCAATTCGGTTTTAGGAGACAACATAGTACGATTGAACAAACACATAGACTCGTGAACGTGGTTAGAAAAACCTTCGAAGAAAAGAAATATTGTTCTGCGCTCTTCATCGAGGTTTCTCAGGCATTTGATAAAGTATGGTACGCAGGTTTAATACATAAACTAAAGCAAAACCTACCCGAAAACATCTCCTTAAACTTTTAGAAAGCTACTTAACTGAGCGAAAATTTGTTGTTAAAGGAAGGTAATTTTCAAAGCCCTCCGCAACCCATTGAAGCCGGAGTTCCTCAAGGCAGCATCATCGGTCCTGTATTATATCTGATATATGCCTCTGACTTGCCGGTAAGCAGTAACATACACATATCAACATTCGCTGATGATACAGCTTTTCTAAGTGTTCACAAAAGCCATCAAGAAGCCACCCGCAATTTGCTAGATTATATAACCCAGTTGGAACAATGGCTAAAACAATGGCGGATAAAAACTAACGAACAAAAATGTCTACACATTACTTTTATATTGTACGAAGAAACCTGCCCACCTATACAAATAAATAACCAAACTATACCCCAACACACTGAAGTAAAATATCTCGGTGTTCATCTTGATCGTCGTCTAACATGGAAGTCACATATAAATGCAAAGGCGACCCAAATGAAATTAAAAGCAGCTCAAATGAATTGGCTCATTGGAAGGAACTCTACTCTAAGCCTAGATTGTAAACTTCTTCTATACAACTCCATTCTAAAGCCAATATGGTCCTACGGAATCCAGTTATGGGGCACTGCCTCGGCATCAAATGTAGAAAAAATTCAAAGGCAACAAAATAAAATACTTCGTACGATTACAGCAGCCCTATGGTATGTCAGAAACAAGCGAATTCATAAAGACCTAGATGTGCCGCCGCTTAAGACAGTGTTTTCTAAACACGTAACAAGCTACATAAAAAGACTTGAGTTGCACCCAAATCCCCTAGCCCGAAACATCATTAACTTTAGAGGCCACACTCGGCTGAGAAGGAGGGACACTCTTGCTCTCAGCCGAACACGAGAGACGTAAACAGCCAAACAACCAACCGCTGAAACAAATATTGTTGTCTGGCACTGGCTGGACTTAAAAATTAAAAGTTTAGAGTTAAGATTTGATTACTTATTGTTAGTTCAATTTTATTGAAGATACAATAAATAAATACATATAACCGAAAAAAAATGTGTACAGTATGTTAAAATACAATATAAATAGAAATAAAAAAATATTCTTATTCTTTTACATGTATAAGTAAAATTTACTTCATATCTCCAAATATAAAGTTCAATCTATTTAGTCCTAGAAAGCTTTATAGATTTAGATGAGGACACTTTTCTTTAAATTTTAATACTGCTACCTTCGATTTTGATTTAAAAAAAAAGTGTATTAATATCGTTAAAAATTTTTTTTGTGAACAATACTTTTGTTGAAATTTAATTTTTCACAAAAACATGACACAAAACTATGCATTTATAACAAAAATATGTTAAAATATGCATTTTCATCAAAATATCCTAAATTATGCACTAACAAATCGATGCCAATTTTAAGCAAACTCATTAATTCGTAAAGATATTTCGGTTTTGCCATAATCCGACTTAAGGGAAAAAACATGAATTTGCATGAAGCTGGTTATAATTATTGAGTTTGAGGTCTATTCATAATATATTTTATAAATTTATTTCGCTCAACAATTTCCTACCATCATCTACAAAATAGGAAATTGAAAATTAATAGTCTGATTTTGTAAGAAATTTCTTTTCTAAACGTCTCAAATTTGTATGAAAAATAACTCAAATATTTTACAATAGAGTTTTTTCCGTAGAAATTTCAAAACGAAAAAAGCATTTACAAAATCTGCCCTTAAATAATTATTTTAAAACTCAAAGACATGATGTGATAAAAATTTTTGTTAAACAAATTTAAAATAATTAACATGAAACAAATTATATTCGTAATACAGGCATATTTAAAAAATTCAAACATCTATAATTTTGACATTTTTAGATATTCGATTATACCCCCAAAATCGAAAGTAATCGCTAAAATACGAATTTTGGGGATTTCACGGACAAAAAGAAATATCACTTTGTTATATCTGCACCGATTTTAAATTTTCAAACAATATCGAATAGAGCAAGCTTTCCGCGTGTGTTTCAAATATTTTATTTTGACTAATATTTCGAGGAAATATTATTAAAAGAATTAATTTTTATTTAAATTTTTTAATTTAAAAATTTAAATCTAAAATAGTAGATGAAAAACATTATCAGTGCATTATGGAGCTGCTCATAAGACAAACTGTAAAAAATATCCCAGTAAAAAATTTTCATATATTTTGAAGCACTAAAGAAATAAAGCGCTTCATTATTCGCTTTAAAATATGAGCTTGTTCAGAAGCTGATTTCATAGCGTCACAACAATGCAGGTTTTGAAGCGAGAAAAGTATTTCCTTTTTACTTATATAAAATCTTCGTATACTAGCTATACAAAAAAGCTGATTTTATAGTGCTGATCCAAAGCAGGTTTATAAGCAAGAATGAAGAGTAAGTTTATTTGAGTTTCTTGGTGCCGTTTTGCAACAGTGTTTTTGGTCGAGTGATTGGTACGTTGGACTTCAAACCTGAAGGTTCTTAGTTTGATACTAGTTTAAGTTAAAATAACAAACATTGAGTAAAAATATGAAATTAATAAAAATAAATAAAGTAACGAAATAAGAAAAGTTTAAAGTGGCGTTAACGACGCCAATCTACATCGAACCATTTTTTTCATATACTTTCAGTTTTAGTGCTGAAAATGTTGATAATTTTCAGCGCTTCAGAAGCGCTTTTGTGAGCAAAAATGTAGTACTTCAAGCCGGGAATTCGCCATACAAAAATCAGCAGCGATATCAGCAGGTTTGTCAGCACTACTTTTATTCGATAATAGTAAAAACCTGCTTTATTGGAAGCAAGTTTTTTACTGGGATATAACTTCTAAGCTACTGGTCAGATTTATTTGAAATTTGACATATCAACAGATGAAGAGCTATATATGCCGAATATTGTATGCCAAAATTTGCAGAATATGAGCTAACGACACTATAGTGGACTAATTCTGAACGCATCGCATATGGAAAATTTTAGAAATCTCAAATCTCTACCGATCTTAAAAACTTTTATGTATTTTAGTTTTGATAAAAAAGGATAATATACTTAAAAATTTTTCGAAATATGCAATATATATTTTTTCATTCAAATATGTTTTAAATTATAATAGGTTGTAAGCTATAATGTTCATATTTTTTCTTCGTACATAAAAATATTTTAAAAATCGGTTTAGATTTGCGAAAGTTACAAAACTTGTAAAGTTTTCCACATGAGATGTCCTTAGTTTTTGCCTACAGTTGCGCCGTTAGTTCGTAGCCTGCACATATTTGCAAACTATAATTTGATGAATTTTACCTCGTCTATTGATATGTTAAGTTTCAAATCAATTTGACCAATAGCTTAAAAGTTATGTAGTTTGAACCATTTTTTTGTGATTAGCTCCATAATGCAATACTTCTCATGTACTACACAGAAAAAAATGTACTTATATCCAAGGAATTTTTTCATAATTGCTATGAATCCAGCATGATAATTTTTTCCAAATTATTTTCATTCCAGCTAGGAACTTTTACATAAATGAATTCATAAATTCTTTAAAAATTATTTTTAAAAATTCAGTATTGAACTTGTATAGTCTGTTGTACTAGGCACAACTATTTCCTTTCTGCCAAACAGACTATTTGGAATTAATTGTATTTTTACTTTATATAAATAGAAAAGCATTTTAAAATTTGTTGACAAAAAAGTTGAAAATTTTTTTCAAAGAAACTTTGATTTCATAAATTTATTTATTGAAAGCTAAATTCATACTGGAAATGAAAAAAATCCTGTATTTTATTTATAAATTACTAAAATATATGAACAATAGATTATGAACTTTTTTCATACTATTTATGTTCAAACTTTTTTCTGTGTAGTATATTTATATTGACAAATTTTGCATCCAAAGAAATTTAATTATTTTGGCGTGAGTTCGGTTTAAACTTAATTTTTCAATTAACGGCCCTTTTTACAATATACGATTAAAAGTTAACGTGCACTTTAACGGCAAGTTCGGCATACTAAAGTTATCGTTAAAATCCAAGTTAACTTTTAATCACTCATTGTGAAAAGGACTGTAAATTATATTTTTATTTAGAGATAAGTGTGAAACATGTAGACAAAGAAACATTTTTACTGCACGGAGGGTTGAACTGATGTATATCGATAGCTTCCCGCTAATCTTAAATGTTGTTTAAAACAATTGTAACTTTGTCAATTCCCAACACGTTTTTACAATTTTGGGCTTATTTTAAGCGATATAAGATAAATAAGGAATGTGTATAGCGTTTGAATGTACTATACATCTACCCTATAAAAACAATATGCCATGCTCTGTAAACCGAATCCGTGTAAGTTTCCCGCTTTCCAAAAATATATAATGATCTCATTGATGTGCTTTAAATTATACATAGTATATTAATTTCAGAATTGAAAAAAAATTCGCTATTAGTGGATTTCATTTTTCTAAATCGAGCATTTTTAAATCGAGTCGAATTACAGAAGAAATTAAAAGTTATGGCCATTTTTTCCATTTTGACTTTTGTTCAAATGGAAAAATAAATTCAAATTGATTATTAGGCTAAGGCTAGTAACGTTATATTCAGAAAGAATTGGGAATGATTAATATTCCAAGGAACAAGGGAAAAGAATTAACATCAACTGAATTTTTCAACGTATAGAGCAGAACAGAGTAGTGCCAATTTCGGAAGCCGCTACACTTTCATCGTCAGTGCTCACGTGTATTTGCTCATCACCACTTGTCAGGTGGCTTTGTTGAATGTGATTTTAATTCTGATCTATACAATTTTTTCGTGAAAATTGAATACGAAAATTAAATTACTCTAAAGCTGATATTAAAGTGCAAGACAAACTTTTTTGGTTTGATTTTATACTTGAGTATATATGAACATGTAAACATGTGAAAAGATCAAGCCAGTAGCTAATTGCTTATTAATATGATTATTTCGAAAGTATTTGCTTTGTGAATCCAAATTGATTATTAGGCTAAGGTTCGTACCCAGTAAAAAAAATTGGAAGTCCTTTTTGAGGAACTACATTTTCATTGCTTCCAAAGAATCGATATTAAAAAATGCAGATAATTAGTAGAAAAGCAAGTCAAAATTTATTTTAGTCATACAAAAATTTGTAATTCCTTTATAATTTTATGAAATACCCACAATGCTTTTTAAAAATTCAATTTATTTTAACAAATTTATGAGCTAACTTTCGTCTAAAAACTAACAGTTATTTACTGAAATTTATATAAAAACGCCGTTTTGCGTTTAAATTCGTATAAAAAGAAACAAGTTGCGAAAATGTGTAACTTTGTACTCTTTTTCCTAAAGAAAAATATTAATACAGAACGCCAGAAAGGAAATATTTCTTAACTTCGGTTCCAATTCGGTGATTAGGAATCGAAAAAGAGAACTTCTTGCAATGACAACCCTATGTAAAAATGATCCAAATTTGCACTGCTTCCGGATCGCAAACTCTACATTTTTATGACTTCTTTGGAGTGTCTTTTTTTACTGGGTACATTTATCCATAAGAAAAAATAAGGCTACCTCTTCTTTGAAATAATAGGTTTGAAACTTTTCAAAAGTATGGCTAAAGTCAACTCCTGATTCGTCAAAGCACCAATGAAATGCATTTATGTATACATTGCTTAACCCTCAAATAATAAATCTTTATTTTGAATAAAATTGGGATAATATGTCAAATAATAAGTTTAATTGGTGGCTCGGTAGGCTAGTGGGTAGCGGGCTTGCCTATCAGTGTGGATGTTGTGGGCTTGATTCCCACCATAGACTCTGGTCTGTTTCACTACCCAAAAATCTCATAGAAAAACTAAAGATATTATATTAAACTCCTAATCATAAGAATAAGAAGTTTATAATATCAAAGTTGAAACATGTTTTTTATTTTCTTTTCTTGCGTATTACAACAGGTTGGTTTTTTTCCAACTCTAAATTGTAGTTGTAAAGGCAGTTGAAAATAAATAAAAGCAACAACAGCTACAAATTGTTTTCGCAAGGTTCCCAAGGTTCCCAAGGTTCCCTGATCATTTGCATTAGCCCCAATGAAATGGTCATAGGAACTAGCTAATACCGCTCCATAATCAATTTCAATGTATTTTAATAAAAATTTAATATTTGACTTAAAAAGTAAAATATTAATTTGGGAAAAAGCACGTTAAAAATTTAAATTAATGTAATTTAATAATTCTAAAAAAAAACTTTTTAATTATAAATATGCGAGTGCCCGCGCAAAAAAAAATACATGTTGGCATCACAGCTCATTGCGAAAACAATTTGTAGCTGTTGTTGCTTTTATTTATTTTCAACTGCCTTTACAACTACAATTTAGAGTTGGGAAAAAAACCAACCTGTTGTAATACGCAAGAAAAGAAAATAAAAAACATGTTTCAACTTTGATATTATAAACTTCTTATTCTTATGATTAGGAGTTTAATATAATATATTTAGTTTTTCTATGAGATTTTTGGGTAAAGCTTCTCTGACGATTTGCATTAGCCCCAATGAAATGGCCATAGGAACTAGCTAATACCCCTCCATAATAAGTTTCAATGTATTTTAAAAAAATTTAATATTTTACTTAAAAAGTAAAGTACTAATTTGGGAAAAAGCACGTTAAAAATTAAAATTAAAAATATATTTAATAAATATTTTTTAGAATTTTTAAAATACTATTTTTCGAGAGAATCACCTGCGAACATAAGATCCATAAAATTTGACCGCGGGTTATTGAAAATGAAAATTAATGCATATGCCATTTTAGGGCATTTCTGTGCCGCTTAATACGACGCCTTAATGTTTTATCTATGATAAGTAGTTTTAAGTATATAATTAATTTTTTGAAGTAAGTTTAGTAAATTTGTAATGAATTTTCATATTTCAAATTCGCGATTTTTCGCTAAGCAGGCAAATTGTAAGCTATTATTCATACTAAATTTGATCCAAATCGGAAGAGCTAAAGTCCAAAATGTTACTTTTATTTCGTGGTTATATATGTTTTTAGCTTTATTGAAAAAAAAAATTAAATAAATTGACAATCATTTTTATAGCAATAATTTGGTTATACTGTTTTATTAATACATTTGTTAAGACTGTTTGTTCATACATTTGTTAATACTGTTTTAAGTAAACATTTCTTTTGCTATTATCTGATATGCAATAAAAAAATCTAAAAAAAATAAGTAAACCATTTTTCTACAAAACAAATATCCAAAGTATAATTAATACACTTGGGCTGTACATATGCATAAAAAAATAATAAAAATAACATGAAAGTAAAAAGAATTTTCTAGTATAAAACAGTGATCTGCTCCTCAAATCAACATCAGTTCGCTTTGGTCCATTTTTAACTAGAAACACAATTTTGGCAAAATGAAGAGCTTTTTGATATTCTTCTCTGTTGTGGCCTCTATTGCCATAGTAACTGGCCAAAATTATTGTGATATGCATTGCAAGAATTATCAAACAAATGGTATTATAGAACATATTGGTTGCAATCGCACTAACGTAAGTTTACGAATACTAGTATAAGTTATGTGAAGATGTATTTATTTCTGATAAATAATTTTTCCTCCTATAGTTATTCGATGCAAATAATTGTCCAAAAAATGCTAAACTAGTACCAATAGACGAGTCCTTGAAAAACTTGTTGGTTGAAGTCCACAACGAAAAACGTAACTTTATTGCTGGAGGTGGAGATAAAAATCACGCACGTGCCTGTCGTATGGCTACCATGCAGTGGGATGATGAATTGGCTAAGCTTGCGCGCTTTAATGTCCAACAATGTAGAATGAATCACGATCAATGCCACAACACTCTTGCTTTCCAATATTCTGGCCAGAGTCTTGCTATGGCATTCCGAATACCTGTCGGGGCTTTTGATAGTGCCGAACAATTAAGAGGTGCCGTGCAGGGTTGGTTCAATGAGGTAGAAAATAGCACACAATCTATTATCGATTCCTACCCCATGGTAACTAAGGAGTAAGTTTAAAATCTTTTATTAAAAATTGAGGATATAATATTAGTTTTCTTCAATTTAGAAAAGTAGGCCATTTCACTGTAATGATGGCTGATCGCAACATCCGTGTAGGTTGTGGTGCTGCCACTTACGATAAGGGCGGCGTAACATATGCCTTGACTGCCTGTAACTACGCAACCATTAACATGGTAGATCATCCCATTTATGCAAAATGCACCGTAGCTGGCGAACATTGTAAACGTGGCAAAAACCTTAAATACCCTAATTTGTGTAACGAAAAGGAAGAGTACGATGTTAACCAATGGTTTTAAATAATTATATTTAATACTATTTACTAACTAAAAAAATTGTTGTCAATGGCCATTCATCTATAAGATTTATAAGATTTTCGAGAATGTTAGATTTCATTTTCAGTAAAAAAATTCGATGAATTAGTAAATATTTTGTTTAGAAACGGACCTACAAACAAATTAGTGAATACAGACAAAAATGTCTCAACAATTTCATTAAAAAGAACGGGGTTTTTTGAGTAAACGAAATGTCCAAATCTGAAAAATAATTTGTCTAAATATATTTACAAATCCAAGAAAACAAAGTTACTGAATCAAACAAAAATATTTACTGATTATTCTGTAATATATCAAACAAACTTTTTGTATGAGTCGGTAAACATTTTTTTTAATATTTTCAAGTTTTATATAATAACATCATCACTCATGAAATTTCACTTTGTTAACTGTGCTCAGGTCTGAATGCTTATGTAAAGACTCTATAAAATGAATGAGAATTAATGCAACAACATTAATGGATTGATGCACTCAGAAATCTTCAGTAAGCAAACTTGTCATTCCTTTTGTTATCATTGTTGTTGTTGTTATTTATGCGTATGTCGTCATCGGTTTTGATTCCTTTTTGCGACACAGAAAACTAATTTTTGTTGTTGTTTTTGGTATTTGCGTCCTAGATAAAAGCAAACAACAACATTAACTGATTCAGTAAAAAACATTTCCTGAAAATTGCATTTTATTTTTGACAAATATTTGTTTGAAAATTTTTTGGTGATACTTTTCGGCGTGGGATTTAGTCTTTTCCTTACAACATTTCCACTAGCGACTTACAAAGCCTTCAGGTTTTCGTAAGCCGCTGTCTCCGGTGCATTCTTCGCGTATTTTGGCCCGAAACAATATCTTAACAAATGGTAATTTAATTTGTTTAATTTTTTTTACCAAATACAGCCAACTGACATGTTTTTGTTGTGTAAAATTTTCAAGATACAAAAGTTACAGTTGTTTCTTTATGATAACTTGATCATTTCTATGGAAATTGTGTAAGCAATAACAATAAAAAGAAGATATGTGTGGATTTTAATTAAAATCGGAAAGGGATATATTTGCTTACAGTATTATAAAAAATACTATTCTATGGCAATTTCCGAAATTTTAAGATGCTGCATTAGAAAATACTCAAAATAAATTGATTTGAAACTGAAAAAAATACTCTCAGAAAATGCTCCATGTTGACATAAGGGGATAATTACAAACACCAAAAATAATTTGGCTTAAGAGAAAATATAAATTCAATTATTTTACAGTTCTATAGTAAATACTTTTCTTAAGCTCTACTTCTACGATTTTAAGCTGATGTAATAAGTATACCCTTAGGTATGCTGTATTAGAGTGATTATTTCGTTTTTTTGCAAGTATGTTTTTTTCAGTCCCCACTTGATATTCCCTTGGAAATGTTTAAAAACAAGTATCATAAAAGTTACAGCACTCAATATTAATTTTAATTATCTTCTTAAAGTTTGGAAAGATTTTTCATACAAAATACGCGTAAAAATAATGTGTTTTTATTAAAAATTCTAATACTCAGCCGAATTTTATGCCATTGTACTTGACCTTGATTTACTCGGAATAAAACGGGCTTCAAAAATGCATAAGGCGACGAAAGTGTTACTTCCCAGCAAAAATAAATCTGGTACAAGGAAGCAAGTAGATTAGTAAAAAGTGCTTCGGAGATGCGGAAAAGCACACAGTCCTCTGCCTTACGAGGATACAATAACGTAAGCGAGCGAAGAAACTTACCACACACGATGAATTTAGTCGGCTATTTATGTTTTTTCATGTGTTTTAAACACGAAGTTTTTTATTCAACTCAAACTTTTTTATAGTGCATCATCTCTCGCTTACGTGGGTACAAATATGGATGCGAGTGTGATTTTTGCTTCGTAACTAGATTTTTTTATTCTTCCATTGATTTGTGTATGAAAATAAATATGCCTCGATAGCTTAGTGGCTAGTGTTCTAGCATACCATGCGGAGATCTTGGGATCGATTCCCGATTCAATACCGAGCAAAACGTATTTAATAAAAGTAAATTGTAGTGTAATATAATTTCCAATTGTGTTTGTACCACTTAATACATAAATAAATATAAAAACAACATAAAATAATTTCAAATAAAAAATGTATCCAATTGTTGGTGAAATTGTGATATAAAGAGCAAAATTTTTTTAAATTATATACATAAAAAATACATGATGTTAATGCATGCAAGATGCGCAAAAAGAAGTTCATGCCTCCAGACCTACCAAGTGGGACATCCCATACAAAAATCATGTAATACGGAAACAGGTTGGTAAGGGAGAGTACCGAAATCTCTCCCTTACAAATCTGCTTCCGGTAAACGGATATTTTTGCTGGGTTGAAGTGGCTAGTTGGTACGAGTCACTGAATTTGATTTTTACCTAAAATTCTCGCTTTTTTCTGTTATCTCCGAAATATTCAACTTTACCAAAATAATGTAAATGGAAAGTTTGTTTAAAACATAATTTTCGACAGAAATGTTATATAGACCAGATTGCTTACATTAATATCTCTTGAGATATTAGACTTTAACTTATGACTAGTATAAACGTAAAAATTTTACACTACTCATAAGTTAAAGTTTAATATATCAAGAAATATTAATCTAAGCAATTTAGTCTATGTTAGATTTTTGTAAACAAATTAAGTTGAGAAATTAAGTAGATATTAATTTTTTCCTTGTTCCTGGGAATATTAATCATGCCCAATTCTTTCTGAATATAACGTTACGAATCTTAGCCTAATAATAAATTTGGAGTCATATTTCTTTAGTTTTTCAAGTTTACAATTAGTACAAAAATTATAATTAAAATAAAAGCATTGACATCTATTTATTTTGTAGTTGAAACTTTTTTTATTATAATTACTTAAAATAATACCAATTATATACAAATGATATATAAAAATAAAAAAGAACAATATATAAAAGGGAAAAGTACTAGCCACCAGGGCCACCGGTAAACGTTTCTTTTTAATTACTAAAAAGTTTTATATACATTTATTTAAAACCATTTGTTAACAGCATACTTTTCTGTCTCTTTGCACAAATTAGGGTATTTAAGGTTTTTGCCATGTTGACAAAGTTCGCCAGCTTCAGTGCATTTTGCATAAATGGGATGGTCGATCATGTTAGTGGTTGCGTAGTTGCAGGCAGTCAAGAAATATGATGTCCCAGCCTTATCGTAAGTGGCAGCAGCACAACCTAAACGGATGTTACGATCAGCCATCATAACAGTGAAATGGCCAAATAGTCTAAATAGCAGAAAATTAATATTATTCCTTTAATTTTTAATAAAAAAGTTTAAAGTTTACTTCTCTGATTTGCTGGGGTAGGAATCAATGATAGATTGTGTGCTATTCACTACCTCATCGAACCAATCTTGCACGACTCGTCCTAACTCTTCGGCAACATTAAAATCACCGACAGGTGTTTGTTTAGCTATTGCAAGATTCTGACCAGTATACTGGAAGTCCTTAGTGTTGTGGCATTTATCGTGAGCCATTCTACATTGTTTAACATTAAGATCGGCAAGATATGCCAAATTATTATCCCACTGCATGGTAGCCATACGACAGGCACGTTTGTGATTTTTGTCACCACCTCCTGCAATGAAGTTACGTTTTTCATTGTGGGCATCAACTAAAATCTTTTGTAAGGAGTCTGTGATTGATATGATTTTAGCATTTTTTGGACAATTATATGCATCAAATAACTACAAGAGAGAAAAAAATATTTATAAGAAATATATTCATCTTCACATATACTACTCTTCGTAATACTTACTTTATTGTGATCGCAACCAATATTTTTTACTAAACCATTTATCCTCTTACAAGGTATATCACAATAATTTTGGCCAGCTACTACGGCAATAGTGGCCACAACTGAACAGAATATAAAGAAGCTCTTCATATTACAAAAATTATATTTCTATTTAGTTTAACACAAACTAAAGCGAACTGATATAGAATTAGGAAACAGTTCATTCTTTTATATGGAAACCTTTTGCAAGTTTTTTGATTTGGCTTTTTTTCGTTTTGTTTTTATTGAACCAAGTGTTTTAAATGAATTACGCAAGTTAAATTATTTGAATAGCATAAACTATAAACTAACTATAAAAAAAAATAGTAGCTCAGTTCACACGTTATTCGGTAAGTGTTTGATTGTTAAATTTGTAAAGTTTTCCATACATTTTGTTGCTGTAAAATTGAATTTTATAATTTTCAACAACAAAATGCATGGGACATTTTACCAAATTAACGTGTTCACATTTGCCGAATGACGCATGCGCTGAGCTAATAATATAAAAAAATATATATTTTTATTGCTATTTTAACGCTATTCTATAGTGCTTATGCCAACTCACAAGTTACAGGACCTTTAACTATTAGGTTTTAAAATTCAAGCCCCTTGTGCTTGTATAGAAACTGTAAGAAATAAATATTGAAAACAACTAACACGGCAGTTTAAAAACGTATCAAACAAGACATCCAATAACTTATGCTACGTATACCCTATGCCATTTTTTTAATATCGCAAGCAAACATGATAGTGTCTACTAGGGGCAAAATTTACACTTCCGATGTTTTTCGGTGTGTAGCAAACTGTTTGCGCGTTTAATGTGTACGTTGGCACAATAATGCGACAATATTGCAGCATGCTGTCATTTTGTTTAGGTGACTACAAAAGAATGTCCAATGTGTACGAAGCATTACTTTGAGCATGAGTCTATTTATATTTCTCACTAGCTTTATGACGCACAAAGATGCTGTTGGCTGAGATGGTTAGCGCGTTGACTACAAATCCTGAGATCTTGAGTTCAAGACTAGTTTCAGCACGCCAACAACATCATGAACTTTTCTGATGTGCATTAATTAGTATCTTGATTATTATTGAGTTACTAAACTGATGAATGCATAGCACTGATCACTTTGGTAGTACCGGCAGCGATTAATACTGACATATTCTAGTGCACATCACAGCACCCTCCTTCGTCGGTATCGTGGCAGAATCGTCGACGAAGTAAAATAACTAATAAAGGGCAGAATTTTAAATGAATTAAGCTTTCTATCGCTCTGCCACTTCACCACCTGTTCTCTCCATTCTATTCCTTTCCGAAACGAAGGTAACACATTAATTAATTAGCTGATTGGCAACAATTCCATGATTGTTTTACTTCTCGTTCAGGAAGACGAAAAACTTAGGAAGAAGAAAATAAAAGAACTCTGACAAATATTGATGCTGGAAAGTTTTTCTCTTTAAATTATTCGCGGAAGCTGATCAACATTGTAGTCTTAGCAATTTTTTAAATTTATCCACACTTCAAATATATAGCCCCATATGCAAAAAAAAAAAATAAAGTGTGTTTAAAATATACGGTAAAACCGGGTTTTCTATGGAAATTTTGTTTTAACATACATTTCAAACACACTTTATTTTTCTGCATATGGGGGTTAAATGGGTGCACCAGCAATTCCGATTACAATTAAAAATATATTAAAAAAAGGAGCAGAAAAAAAATAATTTGTTTGCAAGTTGTCATACAACAGCACTTATGGTCATCTTGCGCTCAGCTTTGTGAAACCATACTGATCATTTCAAATCGAAACTAGTCAGTTATCTGACAAACGGCCAACAACATATCGGGAATTTTTCCAACCTTTTGGAATGAGAGGTATCTGGTTTACCATCACTTTTTTCTTAAATAATGAAATGCGGGATGCAGAGTCTCAATATTACTTGATAAGCTTTTTCTTGTCTTGTGTGATGGCGTTTGATCTCAAAATATAATCAGCACTCGAAATTAACATTTTTAATTTTTTCAAAAATGCACGTTTTCTATATTTAAATAATAATATAGTAAATTCAAAATATTAGAGCAATTTGTATAATGTAAGGGGCTAATGTTGGCTTTAGCCCCCCCTCATATTTCTTAGCAATTTCTACCTACGCCAATGTTTAGTAGTACTAAATTAGAGTTCAGAACCATCTTTTTAAGGGCTGCAGCAGGCGGGAGATGTTAGATATAACACTTGCCAGTGTGAGACTCGCTCATCTTATTCAGGGCTGGATAGTATCAACAGGCTGCTACTTTTCTGACCACCGCTATTTGGAAATTTCCATTAGCATAGCAAATAGAGTTACACGATTTTATTTAAACAGACGAAAAACGAGCTGCAAGGAATAAAACAACATCCTTACTGGTATAATTGCGCGGCCCCCAACCATAGAGTAAGTGATAGATTCTGATAAGCCCGTAGAAAAACCGACCAATGCGTATAAGGAGGCCACAAGATTGTCTTGCAGACCATCCGTGCAACGCCCAAACCGAAAACCACCCTGGTGGTCTGACAGTATATCAGAATCTCGCTAGAACTGCTGTAGGCTGTTCAATGAGTCCAATAGAACAGGCAACTGGATACTCTACAAGTCGTCTTTGAACAAAGCTAAGAACCAATTTAGTAACGCAAAAGGCTAGTCTTGGCAAAAATTCTGCAACAATATAAAATCATTCTCCGAAACTAGCAGACTGCGCAAAATTCTAGCTCAACAGCCATCTATACCTGGTTATGTTCAGAAACCTGGCACCAACTGAGCCAATAGCTCTTCAGAGTCCCTAGACGTCCTTGTGTAAGCCCACTTTGTCAACCATAGTTGCGTCCATAGAGATTAGTACGGAAAAGATGCACTGGACAATAAAGAGCTTTCAACCTTACAAATCACCTGGTCCGGATGGTATTATTGCAGCAGATCTGCAGCATAATGTAAATCTAGCGACCCTTTGGCTTGTTGCCATATAGAGAGCATACCTTTCCTGTTCATACATTCCGTACCAATGGACTAATTGCGGTGTAATTTTTATCCCGGAATTTTTATCGCACTCTAAGTCGAAGGACTTTAGACCACCAGCCTAATCTCCTTCCTTCTAAAATAAAGATTTATTTGTTGAGGGTAAAGAAATGTTTATATGCATTTCATTGGTGCTTTACCAAGTCATCAGTAGACTTCAACCATACTTTTGAAAAGTTTCAAAACTCTTATCTTAAATCTTTATTTTAAGTAAAATTGAGAGAATATCTCAAATAATAAATTTAATAAATGCTTTAATTTTGAGTTTATTTTTCATTTTGCCTTATAAATACTTTTATTGTCATCCAATGGGCGACTAATTGTATAAAGATGTAGAAAACTAAAATAAATTCATATCGAATATAAATTTGTTTTTGTTGGGTTTTGCATAAGTTTCTAAGCCTACTATGCTTATTCTATTGTAATTTTCAAATGGATTTTGAAAGTCTGTAAAAGGTTTGAAACTTTTCAAAAGTATGGTTGAAGTCTGCTGATGATTTGGTAAAGCACCGATGCAATGCACATAAATCTTTATTTATTTCGAACGTATTTGCTTATGAATCCAAATTGATTCTTAGGCTAAGGTTCGTAACGCTTAATTCAGAAAGAATTGGGCATGATTAATATTCCAAGGAACTAGGGAAAAATTAAACGCTACAAACCTTAGCCTAAAAATCAATTTATTAAATCTTTATTTTAAACAAAATTTGGAGAATATCTGAGATAATAAATTTAATAAATGCTCCTTCCTTCTAAAAACACTGGAGCCACTGATCGACGTCTATATAAGAACAACCATCGACAGTACTCTCCGCTCAAGCTGTCAACATTCCTATACCTAAGGTAAATCAGTTGAGGAATCCTTGCACTCGCTTGTAGGAGATATAGAAAAGTCACTTGAGCACAAACGTTTTATACCGCATAATGAAAGTGTGTTCAACAACATTGTTCAGCTGGCGATTGACCAGTCCACATATCAGCTAATAAAGAATATGCTCCAATGCAGAACTATCACATCCACTATGGTTGTAGCACGCATCACCAGGCACGTCCGTAGAGGCACCCCACAAGGTGAACTCGTGAAAAATGCAAGCGACTTTGATAGATAACACTATACAACAATTTTGAACTTTTTTTTTCAAAATTACGGGGTTATGTAAACCAATTCTGGTAGAGGAGATTAAAAAATAATATACGAGTATCAACGTTTTGCAAGGTCAAATCGAAATTTTGTTTTAAGGGGGGTTAAAGTTTACCCCCTTTTGGACAGATCGTGCAGCATATCGGTACATGAAACTATGTGATCTTTAAATCTGAGGTGTAGGCTATGTTCAGCAACTTTGTAGAAAATATTAGGGCAAACAAGTTTTTAGAAAATTTTAACCCTCTAACTCTTCGTTCTATGGGCGTTTTTGTATATTTCTTGTAAAAGGGGTCAAAAAACTCCCCTTAAACGGCGATATAGCTGGAAAACTTTTTCAACAAAAATATTCCTCATGTACATAAAAAAGCTGAGCATATATTATACATTAAACGTAAGGCTTACAAGACTTTTTATGCAGAGTACGAATTGTGCATAAGTACGAAATAAACCTTTAATCACATTTTAAGTTTTCAATGATTTCTAGCGTCCAAGTCAATTGAGGAGCGTGGGTCTCTTTAGAGACCTATATAGTACAATTTTATGTTAAATATTTTTGTAAAAGAGGAGTTTCCTGGTAATTTCTTCATAAATGTACAAAAAGACACATAAAGCAAAGAGTTAGAGGGTTAAAATGTTCCAGAAAATTTTTTCTCGTGGTGTTTTTTTTGACCAGCACTCAGGGGATGACCCCTACTCATGCAATGCATTGTGCCGGAACTAGGAAAATTGGTTATGGGAAGGAGGATAGAGGGAGTAGTGTTTGTGAACATTAACGCTTCTTTTGGGACCTGAAAAATGTGGTCAGTCCATCGAACGTCGCACTGGATTTTCATGCCAAGAACATCAAGAACTTCTGATTCCCCAACATTAACACCATCCATAATTACAGATGGAGCAGCAAGTGAATACTTGTTCAGTGAATACTTGTCAGTGAATACTTGTTCATCCTTTAAAAGAGTCGGAATTGAAGAACTAGCATTATCCTTTACTCTTGCTACCCCGAGGGGTAGCAAGCACTTTAGCACGAAGACGCTGCTCGTGCAAGGCTTTTTCGCGCCTTAGTACTCTGGCCCGTTTGCGCAGCGAATCAGTATCTGCGTTTTTGTTACTACGCCAGATACTGAATGCTTCCTCCTGGATCTGACTGCATTTTTGCACGTCTGATTAAACCACGACTTCGCTCTGGGTTTAATCTGGATTTGCTTGGATGGAATGAAAGTTTTCATTCCTAGCAAAATTGAGTTTTCAATCATTTTCGCCTTGGCATTGACATTATTGTCTAGGAAACACAGTTTCCAGTTAAAATGCCGGAAAAAGTCGTTGAGCTCAGCCAAACGAGCCTCTTCGTAGAAATATTTTAAGCGTCTCGTAGCTGTGCCGAACACATCTTATACCTTAAACGTAAGACTTACAAAATTGTCTATGCCGAGTTCTAATAATGATAAGTATGAAGTTAACCCTTAAACATAGTTCAAGTTTTCAATGATTTCTAGTGTACAAGTTGAGTGTGGAGCTTGACTGTCTTTAAAGATCTATAGTAAAATTTTATGGGCAACATTTTTGAACAACACTTTTTCCCCGCACTCACCCTTTTTTATGGTGTTTTTTACGATTTGTTAGAAAATAGCCAAAAAGGTCTGTTATTTGGGGAGTCTGAGGGTTAATGTGTGCCACAAAAATATTTGCCCTAATATTTTCTACAAAGTTGCTGAATATACCTTACACCTTAGATGTAAAGAACACAATCTTTCATTTAGCGATATGCTTCCCGATCAGGTTAAAAGGGGAAACTTTAACCCCCCGTTGTGATCTTGCAAAACGCCAATATCGGTTTACAGAATCTTGTAATTTTTTTTCGTGTTGTACAGTGTAATCATATCGAAATTATTGCATTAAATACCAAGCGAAAAGATTATGCAAAAAAGGATTTAAAGCATCGTTTCTACTAAAGCTCTTTACTATACTTTTTCCTATGACTTTTGAAAATGTGTGTGGTACGTTATGTTCCCGAGTCGTGAACGGTGGAAAAAGCTAGAACAGAACTTTTAACAAAATGACATCACTGTACAAACAGACTTTTTCCAAATTAAAAAATATTCTAATAAATATGTTTAGCATTAAAGCCTTTATTTATTTAAAAACATACGCGTTTATAACTTGCGTCATAAAACACGTGTGAACAAATAAAAATAAATTTATCATAATAGCAACAGTTGTAGATGTGTTTTCTAAGACAAAGAACTCAATCAATTTTATTATTAACTCTTAGAAAGCTAAATAGATACTAGTACATGTTTTTCATCACCGATAAAACAGATGGTAGGCAAAAACGTAATTTTTTGAATAACATTTTTTAAAAATATAATAAGAGAATAGAGAATTGTTTAACTAAGAAAAGTCCATAATTGGTTTTCGTAAAAAGCCACTTTTTTTGATAGAAATAAAAAATAAGTAGTGAAGTTACTCGTCGGTATTGTAGCAAAACCGTCGGCGATGTAAAAGAACTAATAAAATGGCTACCCAGCTTAAAACAACTCGATGCCTCTACTTGACACCAGAGGGTCTTGCAACATTGCTCTACATAAAACGCGCAATAGCAGGGTTGTAAATGAATTAAGCTTTCTATCTCTCTCCCACTGCACCACCTGTTCTCTCTACACTATCTCTTTCCCAAAGAAGGTAACACATTAATTTATTAACTGGTAGGCACTAATTGCCTGATTGTGTTACTTCTCTTTAAAATAAAAAAAAAATATTGTATGTATATTGAAAAATTGTCATGCAACTCAGTATGCAGTTATGCATGTAAGTTATTTTCACAGCTAACATTTTAGTAGCGTTTTTATTGACATAGAGTATTTTATTTTATACTTGTGTGGTGTAATAGATATTTGCGAATCAGAATTGCTTTATAAAATTTGACACTTCCAGTTTTTTCTTTTTAGGAAAAAAGAAGTTAGCTCCGTTTACCTCCGTCTTGCCGCTGCCACAAAATGAAATATATCAGTCTAATTTTTCAAGTTATAAAAAAAAATTCCCCACTTTTTAGCAATCGCTGAAAAAACTTATAAAAAAAAGATATATGGGTTACTCTAACTCTAAATGTACATTTTGTGTAATTTATTTTTTCTTTGCCAATGTAACTAAAAGAAATATGAGAAGGTCGCATTCATATTATAGTTTTCGCCTCCTTCAATGGGAAGGGGAAATCCCGCACAGATTTTGGAGAACAATTATGGTACCAACCTGAAGGGGGGTTTGCAGCAAATTTCACAACTGATTTTCGAAAAAAAACTGCAGTCAAACCCTTTCAAAAAAAAAATTTGATAATCGGTTCCCAATGACAAAGTTATACATGGTTCCCCCTCCCATTTTCGAAAATAATTATGGGGCCAAACTACTAGCGAACCCTTGCAAACAACACAAGAATTTTGAAAAGCTGTTCACAAATGACATAGTTATGGATTCGTGGGGAGGGGGAGCAGACTTGCTTCTCCGATTTTCGACAAAAAAAATTGGGACTAGTTTTTGTCAAACCCTTTCAAACAAAACAAGGATTTTGAAAATCGGTTCACAAATGACAGCATGGGGGGAGCGAATTTCCCCATCCGATTTTCAAAAAAAAAAAAATTATGTGACCAAACTGCAGGCAAACCCTTTCCAGCAAAAAAAGAATTTTTAAAATCGCTTCACAAATGACAGAGTTATGCGTGTACAAACATAAAAAAGTAAAAAAAAGCATACACACGAATTGATAACCTTCTTATTTTTGGAAGTCGGTTAAAAAATGATGAAAAATTACCCATTTTCAGAACTTGTTTCTTTTTATGCGAATTTAAACACAAAACTGTGTTTTCATGTAAATTTAAGTGAATAAATATAAACTTTTAGCAGACTTTTAATAATTAAGCTAATAAGTTATTTAGAAGAATATTAGTTGATAAATGTCCTTTAAAAAATCGATTTTTTAAAAATCATGGCGAGTATTTTTTAAAATTATAAAGTAATTACAAATTTGTACTGGCTTTTCTACTAATTATCTGCATATTTTTAATATAGATTCTTTGAAAGCAATGCAAATGTAGTTCCTTAACAATTACTTCCAATTTTATATACTGTATTAATATCTATTTTAAATATTAATAATCTCTTACACTGCAATGTTGCATAATAAAAAAATTTGCCCTTCTTGAGTTTTGTTAATCTAAACTTGAACTCTATTTCAATATTGGTATCGGTATCGGAATCGGTATCGGCGATATTTATTTTTAAGTATCGGAATCGGTATCGGATCGGCAAAACGGCGTATCGTTACATCCCTATTTTAAACGTTAAATTCGAGCTTATAAGGTAAATAAATTGTCAAAAATATGCAAAAGTGGAGACTCTAAAGCATGCATATGTGCCGTCGTAGCGGAATTTTAATAAATATTCCACGCTGGTAAGACCGAAATCAAAAAAGCTTAAAAATAGTTGAACATGCTAAAAAGAAAAGACAGTTAGTGAAGTTCCGAACATTTAGAAAAAGTTCATTAATAATAGGTACGACTCGCCGCAAAGTGGCGACAAAATCGCTACGATGTTGCTGCTGCCGTCGCTGGTAGTTTTGGTAAAGGGCTCTAATGAGAAGAATGTGGTGGTCTCGAAACAGCTGGTAGTTCAACTTTCCGTACATCCAAAAATTTTTCTTTGGATGTTCTTAAACAAAAAATAATAATTTGATCGAAAGATTAAATTGAAAACGAACTTAAGCCAAACTAATTAAAAAAAAATCTTATAACATTTATAAGACGTTAAAATTAAAATAATTTTTTAAAATTTACGATTTTCGGCCATTGCTGAATGTAGGGTACATGTCCAAAATACACAATAATAATTTTTAATCCTACATTGTCAAAAGGGTGGTAGATGACATATGGAAATAAATTTTGAATACAGTATTTGGAAATTAAATTTATAATTTTTTTTAAGCAACGGCAATACTTAGTCTGAAACAAGAGTTTACCAGAGCAAATTATTTACTAAATTGTTGCATATTTATTTAATTAAACGAAAACGTAAACTTTACGGCGAATATTGTTATCAAGAAAATTAATGTCAGAATAAAAGAAACAATTAAAATTATTCACAATAAAGATTTACTTTTAACCCTTAACGTATGTTAAGAGTATTATTTGATATTATTAAAGAGAATTGCAAACAAAGTTGCTGCTTTGACCATTTTTGGCTAATTACACTTGCAACAAGAAAAATACCAAGCAGTACCGCTACACTTTTTTGATGTGTTATGGTCCCCTAACTACAAAAACAGTCGGAATCTTAAATCCAATGAATTTTAGTCGAACTGTATGGTTTTATCCAAAGTTATTTAATTAGTTTGGCTTAAGTTCATTTAATTTTTTAATTTAATCTTTTGCACAATTTATTTTTTATTTAAGAAAGAAATTCTAAAGCAAAGCATGTAAATATTGAACATTCAAAGAAAATTTTGTACGTACATATTTTTTCAATTTAATTAAAATTTCTTAGTGAATAACTAAGGAGGTTATGTTAAACTACATCTAAGATTATATATCCGAGCTGTATTGAATTCACAATTAAGTGCGTATTCTGGAAAAAAATATTGAATTTGTTTGAAAATGTATTGAGCGTTACGTAAAAAAATTTTCTAATATAATTTATCTACAAATTTTAGGACGTTAAAAAATATTAGCAGCACCTGGAATGGTAGAAACGATATAAAATACATTTTCTACTTATAAATTTCTGGGTTTCTTTGAAATTTTTTAGCTTCTTTCGCAGTGTGGGTTGTTATCTTTTCTAAGAATGTATTAGGTAGGTTGTATTTTGCTACAAAAAAACTATTTGAAATTGTCAAAGCTTTTGACATTGATGGTTGATTTTTTAAATAAGTCTTATTTGAAATAAAAGTTAGCCTACTTTTTGCCTATGTATTAATGTTTGTAAAGAATTAATTTAATACATAATTTTTTTCCATGGTCAAGATTAAAGTCAAAATTGAAGAAGTTGTCATAACTTTTAATTTTGTCCTGCGATTATTATAATTTTCTGTTTTTAAAGAGTAGATGTTTAGTGCTTTCACACCCTATACTAATTTTTTGTGCTGTTTTTTTTGCAAAAATCACTCCCGGAACAAGCGTGAAAGTAAATGTAACGCTCAATACACAAATTGTTAAAAAATCAAAAATACAATTTTATTTCAGGATCCATTGAGTGAGGCGAAAACTGTAAGATGCATCCTAACTTTTCATATATCATTTAGTTACATTGGTAAAAAAACAAAATGTACGTTTAAAATGAGAATCACTGATATATAACAAAGAATCTGTGTTTGTATATATATTTGTTCGTTATAGGAAGCTAACCAGTCGAATTGAAATTTTGAAATTGTCTTACATACGATTGGGAATTAAAAATAGGCTTATTTATTTTTTAAACTTTTGGTGCGAACGGGTACCCTCCTTAGAAATCAATTTTTAATTTCCATATATCAGAACAACTACATAAGTGAGACTCTTTAAATTCAACATGGTTTACTCTTAAATTGAAATGCTAAATGCGACTCTCATAGGTACTCCCATAGAAAGTAATTAATAAATTTTTAATACCTGCAGAACTGTAATAGTGAGGCTTTCTAAATTTCCAACAAAATCTAGGTGGTACAGGAGGAAGGAGAGGAGTACCCCCACACAAGGTAATTATTAATTTTCCTATATCTGCAGAACTAAAATAATGAGATTCTTTAAATTTAGTGTGGAAAGCTCGTACAGCAAACTGACAGTTACTTTAGGGATACAAAGAGGGGCATACGGGTACCTCCACACAAAGTAATTATTAATTTTCCTATATCTGCAGAACTACAATAGTGAATCTCTCTAAACTTGATATGGATAACTCTTAGAATAAAGTGAAAGTTCCAACAAAACCTTGTAGGTATAGGAGGAGAGGAGGGTACCTCCATACACTGTAATTATTAATTCTCTTATACCTGTTGTAGCTTAAACTGTGAACAGGTTGATTGGGCTTTTCAACAAAAGCCTGGTGTTATGGGAGGAATGTTACACTTACTGTCTCCATATAGAGTAGTTTGTAATTATCCTATATCTGCAGAGCCCCATAGCGGGACTCGCTAAATTTGATTAAGGTTACACTGAGAACAATTTGCACTTTTAAACAAAGTCCTGGTGACATAGGAGGGAGAACACGAGGGTACAAAAAAATTATGTATTAATTTTTCTACATTTTCACAACAGTGGAGTAGTGAAGCACACCGGCTGGTAACCCGGTAACCTAGTAAAATAGTTTTTAACATAATAAAATAGTTTTCATTAAAAAATATTCTTCTAAAAAATAGTTTCCTATAAAGTTTCCCACAGCTCTTGCCTTAACGACTTTTACCTAAATCGCATATTTAACAAAATGAACTGCAATACTGAAAAAAGTCCATAACTATTAGAATTTCAAAATGATTACACTAATATACGAATTTCGGTAAACTTTTTCATTTTCTAGAACTGAAAGCAGTTTCTTTAGTTACTTATGCAGCTGAACGCGAATCTCCATTTCATTTTTATCAACTCCAGTTTTCAAGATATAACGTTTTGCTAAATTGAAGGCACTTGCATGACATATATTAGCATAACAGGAGAACTGTTCACTTTATTCAGTAAAAAGACAAACAAATCTACAATAAAATTATCTTTGAGCCGAACGAACAGAGATATAGTAAAAATATTAACCCAAAAATTAAAAATTTTTAACTGTTAAAATTTGTGGTTGAAGTCTACTGACGATTTGGTAAAGCGCCAATGAAATGCATATAGTTAATGCCTAACTATCAGCAAATAAACTGTATTTTTCATAAAAAATTTTTAAAAATTCAGTCAGTTATTTAATTAAGTATAAAATCATTTTTAAATCAAATTAAGTATAAAAAGTTGTGCACCCATTTAAACGTAGAAGTGCTCTTTTCCATTAGAATGTATGAAATCCTTAATTTTTGGTCTTGAGCTTTTATAATATCTCTGAAACTAATTACCAGATTTAGAATTAGATTTGTTGTCGAGTTCTGGTTTCTCTTTCTTAATGAATGGTCGTGCAAGTGCCTTAATTTTTGACATAATGGTATATCTCGAAAACTAGAGCTGATTAAAGAAAAATTTGGAGTGCAGATTCGCGTTTTTCTTCCCAAATATTTTAAGAAACAATTTTCAGTTCTATAGGAAATAAAAAAGTTTACCCAAATTAGTAAATTTATGGTCTTTTTTGTTGTAGTTAAGGGCTATTCGATATTTTATTGTTTATTTTGTTAAATATGAGAATTCAATACTTGCCGGCATGGCATAAGCTATTGGAAACTTCACAAAACAACACCTTTCTTGATTTTTTTGTAAATAAAGGGCGGGCAAATTTAAGGTTAGGAAGTAAATAGGCTCTCAAATGATGAAATGTCAAGAATTGAGCTGAGGGTTACTTTGTAATTCGAAAAGAAAGATATTTTTTTCGCATTGCAATGTAAATAACATACAGATGCTAACAGTTTTCCTTTCGCATCGCATTCCAGAGTAGCCCCCCTGTCATCCTTTGGCATTTAATTAGTGAAGACTTAGGAAATTTTAACCATGGAACTTTATTAATTAAAATTCGCGGCTCAATAGTATAGCGTTCCATGGTTAAAATTTTCAAAGTTTTATCTAAATATATGCCAAAGGATGACAGCTAAATTTCATCATTTAACAACCTATTTACTTCCTAACCTCAAATTTGCCAACCCCTTACTTGATTTATTAAGTTATGAGACATAAAATTAGAAAAAGGGCATTTGCTTAAACTTTGGTGGGTGTGGGGCACGTCTTAATCAGGTATGTGATGGAAAACGATCGTTTTCAATACGATTTCAATACGATTGTTTTGAAATGGTGTGATGAATTCCGACCGATCTTTTCGACTAGTTTTGAGCCAATCTCAAACTATTGACTTTTAAAAAGCACTCTAGAAGATAAAATATAAACAATGTAATAGAACAGTGAAGTGAAATGTATCAAAAGAGGTTGAAAAAACACTTAAAAACAAATTTGAAAATTATTGACAAAACGACTATAGCAAAGACATCACATCACACGTTTTATCGCTTTCAAACCATTTCGAGTCTAAATCGTTTTTCATCACATACCTGAATCTCAACTGCTTGATCTGAAAATTTTTTACGGTAGACTTGAAGAAATCCAAATTTAAATTTCTTAACATCTCTCTAACATACATACACAGAAAAAATTATCACCAAAAAATTTTCAAACAAAAGTTTGTCTAAAAATTAATTTAATTTTCAGTAAATGTTCTGTCCATAATCTATGAATTGTTTGTTTGACTTTTATTTAGAATGCAAACACCAAAAACAAAAAAAGAAAAACTGTGCTGTAAAAAAACAACACCGATGACGACATACACACAAATAACAACAACAACAATGATAGGAAAAGGAATGCAATTGTACCAAGTTTTCTACTAAAGATTTTTGAGTGAATCAATTCGTTAATGTCGTTGCGTTAATTCTCATTCATTCTTTTAGAGTCTTTAGATAAACATTCAGACTTTAACACATTTAACAAAGTGAAATTTCATAAAAGCTTAATGCACGATGATAATGATGATGACCCAGACAAAAAGTTTGATTGATATATTTAAAAAAATGCACTAAATATTTTTGTTTGATTAAGTAAACTATTTTGTTTAGTATTTGTTTGTATTTTTAGACTAATTGTTTTATAAATTCAGACAAAAATATTGTTTGATATTTTTTAGAAAATCTATTAAAACTTTTTGTTTGATTTAGTAAATTGTTTTGTTTACAATTTGTAAATATTTTTAGACAAATTGTTTTATAGATTTAAACAATTTGTTCACTGAAAAAATACGATTTTTTTCAAAGAAATATTTAAGATATTTTTGTCTTTATTTACAAATTTGTTTGTAGGTCCGTTCCTAGACAATCTATTTACTATTTCATTGATTCCTTTACAGAAAATGAAATTTAGTTTTTTCTGTGTAGATAATAAAGAGAAAATATAATTAAATATAAAAAAAATATCCGCATAATAACAATTTAGATAAGTTGCATATAAATTTAAACTGTTTTTTTAATATAATAAGAGATAAAATAATTTTTTTATTAATGTTTTATTTTTAATTGCGGACTTTTCTTGGAAAAAGCCCAAATCTTAGTATCAGTAACTTTAACAATAATCTGTTTAGTCTGTACAGAAATTGGCTACATATAATATCTTAATCACCGTATACTTAAATAATAATAAAAGGTACATACATACTATCAAGTTTTGTGGGTTTGACCTTGTTGTTAGAGTGCGTAGTTAAGCCAAAAATATGTGGTTATAATAAGCATGATATGTCTCATACAAAATATCAACAAAGATTTTGTTACTTTATATATTTTAAACTTTGTTAATAATAGAGTTTTTTTTAACTTTACAGGTTTGGATCGAGTAAGTAGGAAATAAAAAATGATGCTAGTGTTTTCATTTGTTCCACAATAACTTAGTCAGTTTTTATTCGAACAAAGCGAATAAGCCAGTGTTCGACACGGAGCTTAGTAGGTTTTTAAACAAGTTATAAACTGTTTTAATCGAACCAGTCTGTGACTATGGGTGGGACTTTAAAGAGTAGTATACTTCGAAAAACACAAATGTACCATTTTATATATAATGTAGGAAATTAAATTTTTTCATTATTATTTTTGTATCTAGCAAGTCATAATTAGCCTAAAAAAATGTTTTAAAAAATTTTAAATTTCCAAAAATTAAAATATGTAAAGGAGTGCACAGTGGGGACTTTTACAAAATAAATGGTAATTAATCTGAAGCTTCTAAGCTGCTGATGATATTTATCTGAAACTTCGAACAGCTTTAGAAGAGGAGTCAGGCTTTGGTCTTCTGCTTTAAGCACGATATGAGTTACAGTGGGCCAAATCTGGCTACCTGGGACACAAAAAAACTTCAGAGGCTTGTAACTTTTTTTAAATGTTATCCGATTTTAAAAATTTAAAGCTAAAAAATGCAAAGAAATAATTTTGACAAGTGTTTTTAATATCTTTATTCTTGGAGTCGAAAAATGCTGAAAATTTCAGACGAATCGTTCGCGAGTTATGATGAAATATACTGCTCTGATCGTCCAGTCTTATTAGTACTAAGTAGTCTTACATGAAAAACAGTTTGTATAGTTACGATGAATAATTTTTTATTATGGAAAGTGTACATAAACATTTTGTATAACATTAGAAATGTAGATTTTTGTTTTTATGTGGTTTAGGTAAAGTTTTAGAAATTATAACAGTTGTGTGAATAAAAAGAAAGAAGTTTAGAGAATTCTTTATATTCTTTGAATTACATACCCTACAAACGTCATATCTCGAGATCAGTAAAAGATACAGTAGTTTTGTTTTAATTGCCTTTTCTTTAAGAGCAATTTTGACTTAACTGCACAAAATCATAATCTGCTGCCACTATTCCTTAAAATCCCATAGAAAATCGTTTTTTAAGTGCACTTTCTATAACTGCACTTTTAAGATAAATGCCTTAAATTTTCGACATTTTACAATTATTTTCATAAGAGCAATTTTGACTTAACTGCACAAAATCATAATCTGCTGCCACTATTCCTTAAAATCCCATAGAAAATCGTTTTTTAAGTGCACTTTCTATAACTGCACTTTTAAGATAAATGCCTTAAATTTTCGACATTTTTTAATTATTTTCATACAAAAAATCAATCTTAGCTGCATTTTGACTTAAGTGCACAAAATATATGTTTTCAGTGATTATTCTTCAGAATCCTATTTTAAGGGCACTTTGTATACCTGCACATTTAACATATTTTTTTGGCAGTTTTTAATTATTGTCATATAAAAATTAAGGTTAGCTTTACACATTAAATAATTGTGTGTACGTGCACATTAAGGCAGATAAGTACACTTAAGCTTACAGCATTTTTGACTTATCTGCACAAAAAATTGTGAAAAGTTTATTGTGCAGCTAAGTAAAATTACTGTATTCGAATAATTTTTTCAGGCGTAGTAAAGAGATTCATATAAAAGTTAAAAATGTTAATTTGAGATAATTAAATTATTTTAATGTACATTTTTTATGGTACAAAACTTTATTTTTCATAAATTTTGACTTTTTTCAGGAAATCTGCGTGTATATCCACATTTATGAAAATACTCTCCTGACTCTTTGTCAAAATTATTACAGTTATATATCGAGCCATAACCGCCAAAAAAGCTCAAGCGAGCGACATGCTTTTCGAAAATCGTTTTTGGACGAAAATCGATTATTTACGATAAATCGGACTATCTGTCAAAGTTTCAAAGTCCTGCCATGTACCGTTACGGAAATACAGCAAAAGAAATTTTAGCTTAAGTGCATTTTCCCTTTAAATTTTTAATTTGTTTACATTTTTTTGTAACTGCAAAATGTCGCTTAAGCTAAAATTCATTTTTGCAAATACAGCAAAACTAGTGTCAAAAACCCTTACAAACATGCGTTGTCTTATAGGAAATTTAATAAAACTATTAACATTATATATAACAGTCCACTACAATCCTATATAGCCAATAAAAGGGCTCTACTTCGATTTAAACCAAGGTTAACTAAAAAATACTTCTCCTGTAAAATTTACTTTATGGCGCTTAAGCTTTTTTGGCGGTTATAGCGCGATATATATATTATAAAACGTAGTTGTTTAAGTTTTCAAAATCTAACGCCACAACTTTTTATAGGCCCTTAAATACAAAAAAATATTTTTAAAATTTACGTTTTTCGGCCATTGCTGAATGTAGGATACATGCTTAAAATACAAAATATTTGTCACTAAATACATGTCAATAGATTGCCGTTTGCGATATGTGATCAAAGAGCGAATGTGTTTAACAAAGATTTTTACAAAATTCAAAATAATGGAGATACTTTTGCTTATTTCAGAACAATCGCAATATTTTGAATTTTAAGCGTTTTTCCGACTTCAAGAATGCAGATATTAAAAATTTTTCCCCAGTTTTACTTACAGTTTTATCAAAAATCGAATGCTGACATTTCATTAAAAATCCAACCATAAACTAAAAAGTTATAGTTATACTAAAAAGAGTCAAGACAAAAAAAATAGTTTTTTTTTAAAGTCAAATATCTGCTAAACGTCAAAACATTATTTGTTTTTTATTTTTTGGTTAGCTCATTTAAAAAAATTACAAGCTTTCTTTTTGAGGCCCAGGTAGTCAACTTTGGCCCACTGTAACTGCTCTCGTGCTTAAACCAGAAGGCTACTGAGAAACGCGTTTCAAAGCCTGACTCCTCATTAAAAGATGATTGAAGTTTCAGATAAATCCAATCAGCAGCTTAGAAGTGCTAGACTTATTACCATTTATTATGGAAAAGTCACCACTGTGGAGTGTCATGAATGATTTTAAAACATTTTTTTAAATTTTCTTCTTTTTTCTTGGTTTTATAACTCCAAAAAGGTTAAGTAAAAAACAATGATCAGAAACATTTTGGTAGAAAATTATGTCGGCTTTAAATTTTTTTGTAGAATCTTTTGCTAAAAGTTATAGTCTCAGGCCTATGAGCAAAAAATAAAAAAATTTCATATTAAGGAGGCCCTTTTCCCTTTAGTTAGCGAGCGACCTAAAGGGAAAAGGGCCTCCTATCACTATCACTCTTAAGTTTCTCAAAATATATGTATGTACCAATGACCAACTGTGCCGGGGACTATTTCCTTCGATTACCCTTATTATATCTTATTTGGCTGGTCTATTAAGTATAGAAATCGAGGAAACAATTTTAGACTTAAATAGAACATTAAATCAGAAAATGGGCATGAGCAAAACTAAATTTACTATGATTTTTTAACCCTACGTCCTATACCTGATATATATTTATTATGATAAATGTCAAATTCCATATATGAGCAACAGCCAACATAAAACAGGTTATTTTTCAATAAAAAGTTTGACATTTGTCAGGATAAAGTTTTATCAGATAACAAATGGATTATAAATAGAATTTTCATTTTTAACACACTTCGTTTTTAACACACTTACACTAAAAGGAAAAAATATGTATGTAACAGCCATTATTTATGACCTTTTAAATCACGCTACAGTTGATATCATTCTTAAATATATTTAATACAAAATATTCTACTATACAATGAATCCGAAAAAAGCTCTGTGAATGCGAATCACCCACAAACAAAAGTTTTGTATAGAGAAGTTGATTTTTTCATGTCCTTCTTTTCGTCCACGTTTGTGTTTTAATATAAATTTTAGTAATTTTGTAAATTACTTACTTACTACGTTTAAGTTAGATGGGTAAAAAATACTCTGTAGGGTAACAGTAAAAATCTTTAAAAATTTACACAAGCTCTGTATATAAAGTTCACTTGTTATCTGTGTATAAGATTCAGTTGTTATCTGAAATTATAAAAATTTATACTCTTAAATACATAATGCCATTGACGTCAACAACATTTTTTATCTTAGCAATAGAAACTAGTTTTTCAGTTATGTTTTAACGTATATGATAGAAGATTTGACCAGGGTATATACACTTTGGTCTTGGTATTTTTTAATCACAATTCAGGAAGCTATGGGCATGTCTGCTGAAAACACATAGGGTCTTTGGCCGCAATCCAAGTGGCACACAGTAGTTACAAAACAATGTATGTAAAAATCAAAGAAGAGACTCTTACCATAAACTAAAAAGTTATAGTTATACTAAAAAGAGTCAAGACAAAAAAAATAGTTTTTTTTTAAAGTCAAATATCTGCTAAACGTCAAAACATTATTTGTTTTTTATTTTTTGGTTAGCTCATTTAAAAAAATTACAAGCTTTCTTTTTGAGGCCCAGGTAGTCAACTTTGGCCCACTGTAACTGCTCTCGTGCTTAAACCAGAAGGCTACTGAGAAACGCGTTTCAAAGCCTGACTCCTCATTAAAAGATGATTGAAGTTTCAGATAAATCCAATCAGCAGCTTAGAAGTGCTAGACTTATTACCATTTATTATGGAAAAGTCACCACTGTGGAGTGTCATGAATGATTTTAAAACATTTTTTTAAATTTTCTTCTTTTTTCTTGGTTTTATAACTCCAAAAAGGTTAAGTAAAAAACAATGATCAGAAACATTTTGGTAGAAAATTATGTCGGCTTTAAATTTTTTTGTAGAATCTTTTGCTAAAAGTTATAGTCTCAGGCCTATGAGCAAAAAATAAAAAAATTTCATATTAAGGAGGCCCTTTTCCCTTTAGTTAGCGAGCGACCTAAAGGGAAAAGGGCCTCCTATCACTATCACTCTTAAGTTTCTCAAAATATATGTATGTACCAATGACCAACTGTGCCGGGGACTATTTCCTTCGATTACCCTTATTATATCTTATTTGGCTGGTCTATTAAGTATAGAAATCGAGGAAACAATTTTAGACTTAAATAGAACATTAAATCAGAAAATGGGCATGAGCAAAACTAAATTTACTATGATTTTTTAACCCTACGTCCTATACCTGATATATATTTATTATGATAAATGTCAAATTCCATATATGAGCAACAGCCAACATAAAACAGGTTATTTTTCAATAAAAAGTTTGACATTTGTCAGGATAAAGTTTTATCAGATAACAAATGGATTATAAATAGAATTTTCATTTTTAACACACTTCGTTTTTAACACACTTACACTAAAAGGAAAAAATATGTATGTAACAGCCATTATTTATGACCTTTTAAATCACGCTACAGTTGATATCATTCTTAAATATATTTAATACAAAATATTCTACTATACAATGAATCCGAAAAAAGCTCTGTGAATGCGAATCACCCACAAACAAAAGTTTTGTATAGAGAAGTTGATTTTTTCATGTCCTTCTTTTCGTCCACGTTTGTGTTTTAATATAAATTTTAGTAATTTTGTAAATTACTTACTTACTACGTTTAAGTTAGATGGGTAAAAAATACTCTGTAGGGTAACAGTAAAAATCTTTAAAAATTTACACAAGCTCTGTATATAAAGTTCACTTGTTATCTGTGTATAAGATTCAGTTGTTATCTGAAATTATAAAAATTTATACTCTTAAATACATAATGCCATTGACGTCAACAACATTTTTTATCTTAGCAATAGAAACTAGTTTTTCAGTTATGTTTTAACGTATATGATAGAAGATTTGACCAGGGTATATACACTTTGGTCTTGGTATTTTTTAATCACAATTCAGGAAGCTATGGGCATGTCTGCTGAAAACACATAGGGTCTTTGGCCGCAATCCAAGTGGCACACAGTAGTTACAAAACAATGTATGTAAAAATCAAAGAAGAGACTCTTAGCTTTAAAAATGATTAAACGTGGACCTCCCTATTGAAACATACGGTGAGCTAAAGGATGCTAAAGTTTACTATCTAGGGCATGATAAACATTGTTGGCCTCCTAACTTTTACAAATATTATCCGATTTTATTGAATTTAAACTTGTTGTAAAGCTTTTTACAGAAAAAGTAAACACTTTTTGTTTCATCAAGACATCCTTAATATTTTCTGAGATATATGGCTTTGAATTTTAATATTTTGTTTCTTGGCCGTGACTTTGTTGCCAATTTCGTAAATATCTCCGGTAATATAATTGCCAAAATTTAACAAAATCCTTGATAATATGCAAAAGAAATTTTTTAAATATCTCAATTCATGTGGCCGTGAAAATAAATCAAAATCAGGACTCTGAAATGAGGGTGAAAATGGCTAAATTCTTATAAAAATAGAACTAAAATTTTTCTTTTTCCATATTTCAAAAGAATAGATAGAACTCAAAATTGACTGCCGTTGAAATTTCAAATCGATTAAAGCATGCACACTACATCCATCATTGGACGAGTATAGTGAATTTTTCTATGAAATTGTAAATTAATTGCTTAAGAAAAAAAAAATACCCATCGAGCTTTTTAAATTTCTTTACAAATTATATTAGATATATTTTATATAATAAATCGGGCTTTTAATTTCTACCCGCCCGCTCAAAAATGTGCCCAGGAGAGCAGATTTTCTAAAAATGGTAAAGTTTTCCGAAGCATTTCATTCATCTGCATGAAAATAGTACCAAAATTCATATTTTGATTTTTATTTCTTTACTATTTATTAAAAAACATAGCAATCTCTTTATGCTAAAAAAGTTTCTTTGTCTACAATGTTGCCTCTTTGTCTATTTGTAAGCTTTACAATAAGTTTGAATGCATTAAAATCGGATAAGAGTTTTTCATGCCCGAGGTAGACTAAATTGACACCCTCTATCTCACCGTGTGTTTCAACAGGGTGGTCCAAGTTTCATCATAGGTCCTCTTCTATGATTTTTCCATACATCGTTTTTAGTCGGATCGCTAGTTTCAAATATACAAATTTATTATCCTTTTTTTTTTAATTTTAATCACTGTGCGCTGCTTCAATTGCAGCCAAAAAACCTAAGTGTCTTTTCTCACTATGCCTTTTTTGACGATTATACACATGCTTAATGCTGGGAGTACGAAAATGTTAAGGAGATATAATAAAAAACTCCTCAAATTTCAATTCGTGCCTTTTTTCCTACCTCGCTAGCTTCTCGCCGCTTCCCACCCTAAAATTAAAAAAGCCTGCCTTTAAAGTCAGGCGAGAAAGGCACAATGTAAATTTCTTGTAGGTGTTTTCCACAGATTGTGTTTAAGAAATACCAAGGATAAGATGAGCGTCAAAGTCTTATACTTTGTCTGTAGTCAAACTCTGTTAAAGACAATATTAGCGTCAAAGTTTTACATTTTGTCTTCGATCAAACTCTTTTGCGAAAAAGATGACCAACAATGTCTTACGACCAACAATGAATTAACTTTATTGTGGACAATATGAGCGGTAGTGGCTTACTTTTTTTTGTAAAAAGGGACCTACTGTGTTACAGTGAGACGCTTAGCAATACTTTGAAATTATGGTTACAAAAATCCTTTATTGTTAAATGAAACATTTACTGCTGTTTTTTAACTTCTTTCTTCACCAGTTCCTGGCAACCCTGATTCTTTTATATTAAATACTATGATATTTAAAAAGTTCTCTCTATATCACACACTCTTCTTAATAATTTTACAAATAGTTTTTGTCATGCCAGATAAAGGTAGAGCCAGTTATGACTTGAATATATTTTTTTTTAGATAAATGTTGATTATATCAAACGGAGAGAAAAGTGATACCATAAACCAATTAGGAGAAGATACTTTTACTAAGGCTATCTGTATATTATTGTATCATGATTTTCATAAAAATTAAATTTTTGTAGTCTTTTTAACTAATATTTATGACATAAAGCATCAACTAAGAATATGTACTTTCATATCTATTAAAAATATTTATATTCATAAAAAGAAAAAAAAAAGAAGAAAATATTATCAAGGTTACAAAATTTTCTGGTATAAAAGAATCAGTTGTGGCTTTAATCTTCAATAGTGCGCTTTGACTGATACTAAACTAAAAACATAATTAAAAATATGAGGATATTTTTATTATTATTATGTGTTGTGGCCATCATTGGTGTAATAGCTGCCAATGATTATTGTCACATGTCCTGCAAGGACTCTCTAACAAGAACTATAAGACCGCATATTGCTTGCCATCACAATAACGTAAGTAATACGAGTATTAATGAACTTTCCTTAAAAATAATTTTTGCTTATTTGCAGAAATTCAATTCTTATAGTTGCCCACGCAATGCTAAGATGGTACAAATCACACCTTATTTAAAGAAGCTTTTAGTTGATTCGCATAACAAAAAACGTAACTTCATTGCTGGAGGTGGTGATGCCTATCACAGACGTGCTTGTCGTATGGCTACCATGCAGTGGGACGAAGAATTGGCTTATCTTGCCCGTCTTAATGTTAAGCAATGTAGAATGGAACACGATGGATGTCACAATACACAAAAATTCCACTATTCTGGTCAGAATCTTGCACTAACATATGCAATAAATATCCCTGGTTTTTATGCTGCAGAAGAATTAACAGGAGCCGTGCAAGGTTGGTACAATGAGGTAGTGAATAGTACACAATATAACATTGATTCCTTCCCCATGAATTCTAAGAAGTAAGTTTCAAAATTAGTATTAAAAATTTAAGTAATAACAACACGGTTAATTAATTTAGAAAATTAGGCCATTTCACTGTTATGATGGCTGATCGCAATAACCGTATGGGTTGTGCTGCTGCTGTCTACAGTATATCTGGTGTAAAACATTTCTTGACTGCCTGTAACTATGCAACCACTAACATGGTGGATCATCCCATTTATGCAAAATGCAATGTGAGTGGGAAACATTGTAGAACTCGGACAAATCCTAAATACCCAAATTTGTGCAACAAGAATGAACAGTACGATGTTAACAGATGGTTTTAAACAAATATGATATTTAAAACTATTTAGTAATTAAATGGAAAAGTTAGAAAGTATCTGAAATGTCTTTTTACTTTCCTGCTAGCAAGAAAATTTAAAGTTCAAATTTTGCGTTAATTGTTTTTCGATTCGGAAAGAAAATCATTTGAATTTATAGGCCATGCGACAGAATTTAATTTCGTTTGCAAACGAAATTCAATCCACCCCATTGGTGTAGCAGCTGGTGTCCAGACTGTTGGCGGGGCTGGTTTTATGGGGTGTGCACCGGCTAGGTCTTGATATTTTGGGATGTATTGAATTCTGTTTCCGAATGGAATTCAACTCTGTGACATGGTCCTATTTGTAGCATAACGTCGCGTTTCTTCTTAAACCACGTAAGCGCCATTTTTTCGTAATTTACTTTTTTGGCTTTTATGGTAGAAAATAACATTTGCCACCTGAATGCATTCTTATCTGGACAACTTTGTATGAAAAAAAAAAAGAAATTAAAGCCATTTCGAAAACCTCGTAAGCGCCATACAAAAAACCATTTGCATGAAAAATAGTATTCTTTTTATATTTAAAGCTGGAAATGTTTAAGTCTCACCCACCAAGTTCTTTGTTTTTGAGATAAAAAAAAAATCAGGAAAGTTTCAGGCCAATCGGAGCATTTGTGGTGCGGCGTCAGGCTCTCAAAGTCATTAACTTTGGTAAAAACGATACTTCTCGTCGAGTAACTCAAAAACTATATCCCAAAAAGCGCACATGTTCCTCGAACCCCCATTATTTTAATAAAATGCAGCTTTTTTTCTGTATGCGAAAGCTTTATCTCGATATGTAAACATGGCTGCCGTACAAAAAGCCGTTTTGAGCTGAAGTTCGTTTTCGGACCCTAAGGGGCTAACGCGTGCCCATAGAGGGTTAATTTCTAAGACCGACCCGAATTATTTTGATATAACCAACATGTATTTCAAAGGATTCAAAGCGCTATATGTACTCCTTAGAGTAGCTCCAATACAAACCGTAAAATGTGCGGAAAAACATGAAATTGATCGAATTTGAGCTATTATTTTTTTACGCAATATAAAAAACATGGCACGTTCTACAAATTAAATTTTGAAAATAAATTTCTTTTGTCTCCCTATAACAAAAATTATGTTGGTCTCAATTTAACGTTGCCTTCACTTTACAAAATATATGAAGATTTGATAAGTTTGAAAAAAGTAATGCCGGTAAATTGCTGACCATTTTTTTGAACAACTCGTTATTAATAATAAATAGTAAGATTTTTTAAGTGTTTTTTAATTTTAATTAGTTATCTTCACTTTTCATAATGTACGATTAAAAGTTAACGTGGACTTGAACGCCAAGTTCGATATACAAAACTTCTCATTAAAGTCCACGTTAACTGATTGTATAAAGGGCTATAAGAAAACTTTTTTTTACCCATGGAATGTTTTTTTTTTGGTATTTTATCTTCGGTTTATTTGTTAAATTTTTTCAGCGTCACAATATTTTGAATTTTTAACGTGAGTAAAATAAATAATATGTAATAAGTTTCTTTGTATACATTTTATATAACATCTTTCGTTACTTTTTTTAAGAGAATAAACGTTTTCTTTGAAAAATATAAGAATAAATGTTAATCAGCACACAGAAATTTATGTTTTTTAATATTACAAAACGTCGTAAGCGACAAAATTTGGGAATTGCTGTTACTTGTTAGCAATAACTTAAAAAATTATGCTACATCCTTCAGAGAGCCATGTTTTGTAAAAAAAAATTTTTTGTTATAAAACACATATTTGAAAAGTTATTAAGTTTTTTTCGTTTTCTGAAAAATTAGTTGTTGGCGCTTACGTGGTTTAAGAAGAATGGCGACGATATGTGTGTAGATTGTGCATTGTGTTTCAAAAATGTCTTCTATCCATATCTCTGCATTTGGAGGATCTAGGAAGCAGTTCTGACTATTTTTATAATAATATTTGTTTGGTTGTATGTAATTGTAAGTATCTGTATTAGTATTAGTTTTTGGAGCTTTAGATCCTTATGGCACGCCATGCTCACCAATGCTTTGAAAGTTGGGTAAAACAAACATTTTTTAAAATGAAAAAAAAACTGGTCCCAAACATTTTATGGATTTGGATGAAATTTGGTAGACGGATAGATCTGAGTTTGGAAGGACACATAGACTATATATTTTTTCAAAAATAGTACCACGAAGAAGGTGATGGAAAATTTCTAAGGTAAGTATAACGTAAGGAACTAAGTTCCAACCCGGTGCCCCACAACAATGTGCGTTCTTTTTCTTTTCCCGAACTTTTATATTTCCCGGGATATAGGAAATTATTTTTCAGTTTCCTGGAATCCCGTGAATTCTCGTTTGAAATATTTTACGAAATAATACATAGCCTAAAAGGCTGGAAGACGCTTTATATTGTATGGGAGTGGGTGGAACTGCCCACTTTTTATTATTTAATCGCATTGGCAGGGAAACTCAATATGTTTGCAAAATTTTTATAAGACTCGTTTTAGTAGAAGTAAAGGGTGGGCAAATTTGAGGTTATGAAGTCAAATGATGCAATGTCAAGAATTGAGCTGTCATCCTTTGGCATTTATTTAGTGAAGACTTTGGGACATTTTTTAATGGCACGCTACACTCTTGATCAACAAATTTTAATTGTGAAAATTGACTATCGAAATGGTCTCCCCGAAGGCACACCTGTGTGACTTGCAAGATACACAGAGATAGGAACTTCGCCTCTCCCAGCGATTTTGGTTGGAACCACAGCCACCACGTGAGCTCCCGAAGTAGACCTCACCAATAACCAGGCACCGAATTATCCTTCCTGTTAATGGTAAGACGAAGTCCGCCAGATTAAAATCAAAGATGATGTTGCGAATGGCTAGCAGCGCTTTTTAACCCTCTGGGAGGCAGGTCATCTGTTGGGCCATTGGTTCCTGTGGTACCAGTTTATGGTTACTGGTTAAGCCTCAAAGGAAAATCCCTAGAGGTTAACTTTCTATTGACTTTGGTCTTGGGCGAGACCCTAGGTGTCCTTCCACCTCCTTACTGACTAACATAGGTTATGCTACTTTCTTTAAATACTTATATGCACGCCCGCTGCTCTGCTATCCCAAAGATTGTAGTAACACGTAAGTTTTAGGGGTAATTGGCCAAAGGTAGTGTTAGCAAAAGTCAATTACCCTTTTTCCCACAAAGCACAACATCAAGGTGTGGGTAATCACCAATATGTATAACCGTGCCCACCGGGGGGTGTCTTTTAGTACAGAAAAATCGTACAAAAAAAGGTCCAACTAAGCATTTTATATAGAATACAACTTTTTTAAGTGTTTAGTTACACATGTGCTCACGAGCTTAAGTTTGATTTTTTGGGGTGAGGGAAGTTTGGGAACGCCCGCTATTTTGAAAGTAAAGGAGTGACTAGTTTTCTCAGCTATATGGAATATGAACATTTTGCATGATGCTTTCTCTTAGACAATAATATTTTCTGCAACTCCACTAAACATATTTTTGTTATAAATTTTACAACTAAAAATTTATAGACAAACATATTTTGAAATTTAATCGTAAGAACTATATTATTATTGAATCTAAATTGATTATTAGGCTAAGGTTCGTAACGTTATATTCAGAAAGAATTGGGTATTATTAATATTCCAAGGAACAAGGGAAAAATAAACATCAACTTAATTTTTCAACGTACACAGCAGAACAGAGTAGCGCCACTTTCGGAAGCCGCTACACTTCCATCGTCAGTGCTCACGTGTATTTGCTATCACCACTTGTAAGGTGGCGCTTTAGCGTAAAATCTATTAAAAACATTTTTATAGGGCTCCTTCTAATTTTTGATATTCCTAGAAAACTAGTCGCTTCTTTGCTTTGAACATAGCGACCATTCCCTACCTCCCCCGACCCAGAAAACTTAAAATTAAGCTTACCAGCACGTGTGTAATTAAACTCATGAAAAATTTGCATCCTATATGAAATGCAAAGTGAAATGCTGGTTTTACTGTACTATTTGTATTAATTAGTAGTTTTTGATAATGGATTTATATTGGATGAAGATACATATACTCTGAATTTTTAATTTCACTGGTGACAAGCATTTACTAAACGCAACCAGATGACGTTGTCAGACACATTCATGATAACAGTGGAGATTGCTGCTTTTGATTCTATACCTTTCATTTATAATAGTGTGCTCGACAAATTTTAGTACATATATATAGAGGATTTTTTTTTAATTTACGTTTTTTGTTACGTTTTTTTTTTCATAAAAAAAGTAAAATTTAAAGTGGAAAAAGGGGAAACGTGTTTTTGGAGAATTTTTAGTACAAAATTTATTTATGATGCATTATTTTTCATTTTTGCGAAAAATAAAATAAGTAGCGAGTAGTTTGACTGTGGGTTGTTGACCTTTTATGCTGTTCTTTATCTCTGGTAAAATATTACCATAGCATAAAATGTTGCCTTTCTCAAGATATAAAATGTAAATTGTATATGTATTCTGACACACGTACATACATACATATGTATGTAGGGACAATAGTATTATATGAAAGCTTCTCATTATAAACGTACATTTTGTGTTTTTTTTTTGCTAATGTAAATAAAGGAATTATGAGAAGACAGGATTCATCTTATAGTTTTCGCCTCATGCGATGGATCCTGAAATAAAATAAAATTTTTAGAAAATAAATTAATTTTTATAGAATTGTTTCTATTCAGGCTTCTAAGGTCATTAAATTTGATTTAAATGCAAATAAAAGACAATTTTATTACATTTATTCATATCCGACGTTTCGTTGGGATTTTCCAACATCTTCAGGGATAATAGTTTTTATTGAAAAAAAAATAAAAAAAATCTGGTAACATTCATAAATAAATAAAAAAGAACAATTTTAATGTAATGTCAACAGCGATAATACAACAATTAATATTTTACTTAAACTTACATATTTAGTCTCTCTCGCTGTGATATTAGAACGTTAAGAATAAGCGTATACTGTGATATTCACCAATTTTTAATTATTTTTGCAATTATTTTTTAAATTATGTGTTTCATGTCGTATGTAGTCATGTCGTGTCAAATTACATTAACAAAATTTAAGTGCAATTTTTATTAATATTAATTCTACATAAAACACTACTCAATAAAACAGAAGACGTGGATTTTTCAATGCAACTCACAAGCACGCTAAAAGCCACATTGGAGCAAAATTACTTCAAATTCAACAATAGCATATATAGCCAAATCAACGGACTAGGAATGGGAAATCCAACATCAGCAATACTCATGGAAGTATTTATGCAAAATTTAGAAGAGAAATACGTAGAGGAGTTAAAAACAAATTTTGGGGTAACATTCTATGCAAGATACGTGGACGATGTTATATGTGTAATAGAAGGAAATATGGAGGAGCAAATTCTGGATCTACTGAACAAACAACACAAAAACATAAAATTTACAATGGAAGTGGAGGAGAACGAAAGGATAAACTACCTAGACCTAACGATTAGGGCAAACAAGAGCTTAAATAGAATTGAATGTAACATTCTATGCAAGATACGTGGACGATGTTATATGTGTAATAGAAGGAAATATGGAGGAGCAAATTCTGGATCTACTGAACAAACAACACAAAAACATAAAATTTACAATGGAAGTGGAGGAGAACGAAAGGATAAACTACCTAGACCTAACGATTAGGGCAAACAAGAGCTTAAATAGAATTGAATACGAAATATACAGAAAACCAACCGCTACAGATACAATAATACACAATTCATCAAACCATCCTCAACAACACAAGAACGCAGCAATTAGGCAGTTAATAACGAGACTTCAACGAATAACCCTAACACGTGAGGCCTATATGAAAGAGTTAGGAATAATATATAACATAGCGGAAAACAACGGATATAAAAAAGACCTAGTTGACAAGATTAGAAAGGATATCGAGGCAAGTAAGAAACGGAACAGGAACAAGAAAAGAAAACCTGGGCTACCTTTACGTATATGGGAAAATCAACATACAAACTGGCAAAATTTTTTAGAAAACACAACATTAACACAGCATTCCAAACAAGAAACAACTTGGGTAGAATACTGCAGAACAGAACAAACGAAACAGACTTCCTAGAAAAACAAGGAGTGTACAACTTAGCTTGCACATGCCAACACAGTTATATCGAGTGTTGTGTTTTTCTTCCGACGGGGTTTTTTTGAATTTGGAACGATTTTCCGTCATCCCACGTCAAATTTGGTTTGTAAACAGACCGGTTTCGGCTATGTGCCATCTTCAGTGTTCTATTGAATACTAAATCGGACAAACTGGAAGAAAGATAAAAACAAGATTTCGCGAGCACATGAGAGACTACAACAAGAAACTGAGAGAACCAGGAATAACATGTTAGAAAATTTTGTCTCTTTTTATGCCTTAATAAAAATATACGGATGTAGATATACACAATTTATTTACATATATACATATATATTCTAATCGCATTTATAAGTATATACATATATATAAGAGTACGAAATGTGTCAAGAAATTACTTGATTCGGTGTGCTTCTCTATCCTATTGTTGTGAAGATATAGGAAAATCAATATATACTTATTTTATCCTCCCTTCAATGCCACCAGGATTTTGTTTAAAAGTGCAATTTGCTCTCAGTGTAACCTAAATCAAATTTCGACTGGCGGTTCTTTAGATATAGGCTTATTCGAAATTACGTTGTAATGCGGATGTAAGTCTCCACCTCCTTCTATACCACCAAGATTTTGTTGAAAAGCGAGGTTTTTTTTTTCAAATTTAAGCTACAACCAATTTAGAGAGTCTTTCTTTGGTGGTTCTTCAGAAATAGGAAAATTAATAAATACTTTGTATGTGGGATACCCGTCTCCCCTCTCCTAAACGTTCAAGATTTTATTGGAACATCCACTTTGTTCTGATTGTTACCATCATCAAATATAGTTAGCCTCACTATTGTAGTTCCGCAGATATGGTAAAAATAATAATTATTTTGTGTTTGGGCTACCCGTGTCCCCTCTTCTGTACGTCCAAGATTTTGTTGGGCCTTGCACTTTGTTCTAAGCGTGGTCCACATTAAATTTAGAGTTGTGAAGATATAGGAAAATTAATAATTATTTTGTATGGGGGGTACCCGCCTCCACCCTCCTATACCCCTAAGATTTTGTTGGAACATTCACTTTGTTCTAGGAGTTATCCACACCAATTTTAGAGAGCCTCGCTGCTGTAGTTCTGCAGATATAGACAAAATAATAATTACTTTGTATGGAGGTACCCGTTTCACCTCTCCTATACAGCCCTCCTAGGAAAGAGAGCGCATCTATATTTTAGTAGTTTGGAGTTATTTAGCTTTTTAAAAAAGAAAACAACACCTAGAAGTGGTAGATGTGACCATTTTGCTTAACGTTTTTCAGTCATTTACAGTTGAAAGAGGGGCTTTTAAGCTTAACAAAACATCAGAAGCTCATTCGCGGTTCCCAATCTGCTCTTATCTAAACTTTTAAATTTTGACGCATATGACTTTCTTTCTTAAGAAGGCAGTATACATCTGAGTTTTTGTTTAATTTTGCATTTTATTCGAAAAGTGAACCATGTAAAATTTAGAGAGTTTCATAAATGTAGTTGTTCAGATATAAGGAAATTAAAAAGTAATATGTGTTGGGGGTTACCCTTTCCTAACAAAAGTTAAAAATATAAATAAGACTATTTTAGTTTCCCGATTATAAGTAAGACAGTTACAAAATTTCAACACGATCCGTCTTACCATTTGGCTTCCTATTAGAAACAAACAAATAAACAATAAACAATTAACCAACCACAGAGGAAAGAGAACCTGTCACAAGACAAGTTACGTGTGTAACTGGCTCCAAAAGACTTGAAACCGGTTCGAGTTCCAGAACTTTTTATAAGATGGACTTTTCACTTTTACCTGGCGTTGTCAATGGAGGGTGTCAGTTGAACTAATTAAGATACTCAGTAATAGGTTTTAGATACAAACTTATGGTACATGTTCTGAGGTGATTCCTTTAATACTAGTCAAGTTATTGTAGAGTGCTGTGTTTTTCTTCCGACGTTGTTTTTTTTGACGTAGGATGACGGAAAATCGTTCCAAATTCAAGTTATTGTACTTTAAACAAATATTTTTGATTTGGAAAAAAATTGGATAATTTTTGTTCTAGTTAAGTGATGTTTTCTACTTTCACCGCTCACGACTAGTGCACATATAGTACCACTCTAATTTTCACCAGTCGTAGGACAAGTACGTTGAAGACAATTGGAACAAAATTTTCGCAAAGAATTTGCCATTATTTTCACACTTATGCTTTTTTGCAGACCGTCCGGCCAATGCTGAAAATAAAAATCTGCTTAGTTTGGATCTTAAGCTAATATATCAGATTAGAAAAGCGAAGTTAAATTTACAATTATTTTTGCTTTTTGTGCAGACCTCGCATACATTTATTTGGAAGTTTTCATGTGGCTACAGGATACTTAAGGCAATTTGTTCAGGACTGTTAAACACATAATATTTTCAACATTCATGAGACATTATTACTTTTTTATATACAAAGCCATAATTTGTTATTATAAACTATTAAATTCGACTTAAAGAAGAAGATAAAAATTATGATGGCCACAATGGCAATAAAATTATTGAAGATATTTTATTGAATGTTTAGGTAAAAGGTACAAAAATAATTTGGAGGCTAAGATTTTGTAGCTACGGACTATGCAAATAAATTGGCAACATCAGAAAAGCATGAAATGTTCAAATTAATCGTCATATTTAGGGAAGGACTTTTTCATTAATTCCATATTACACTGTACAAAAAATTAATTAAATTTAAAATTGTATAAGTGTATTGGCGTTTGGAAAGTGTTACATCTAGGATTGATTTTAGCGGAAGTTATTTTCCTCTTCCCTCCCCTTGTGAACATGGTTATATTGACTCGGCATACGAAATCTTGTAAGCCTTACGTTTTCGCTGTAAAATGTGTTTACCATTTTTATGTGAAACACCCCGAGAAAAATTAGTTTTGTGGAACATTTTAAACTTCTCACTTTACATCAACAATTTACCATCCTCAGTACAATTCTCTGATATACTAATCGATGCCGATGACGTCAAGATATTTTTGAATTCAGATGATCAACTTAGTAAATCATATCTACAGCGAGATTTGAACTCATTATTTATTTGATTAACTCTAGTGGCTGTTTCACTTCAGGCAGTTGCATATTGGAGTGCGTTAATGGGTTTCTTGATCTTGGAGTTCTTTTTGAACGAAACCTTCTGTTTATTAACCACATAAATACGTGCATTAATAAGGCCCGTAGTGTATTTGCACTTATTAAACGGTGGATTAAAAAATTTAATGATCCAGCAGTAGCGCGGCGTGGTCAGACCTATTCTAGAATATTGTTCTGTCATCTGGGACCCTCATTATAATATCCCAGTGATCGTTTAGAGTCTGTACAGAAACAGTTTATACATTTTATAGTGCGTAATACATAAACCAGCCGTGTGTTAAACTGGCCATCATATGACTTCAGATTAAAACAAATTAAATGGCCTACAGTGAATAGCCGGAGAAAAGTTTTATATGCAATATTTGTTATTAAACTTATAAATAAAGATATCTGTTCCGAGTTTCTGGTCATTGGGTTAACGTTTAATGTACCGCAACGTCCTCTACGTCAATTTCATCTTTTTGCACTGTAATATTTTCGTCAAAGCTATTCGAATGCTGATCCATTCCGAAGAATTTGCTGTAACTTTAATTAATTGTATAAAGTTATTGATATGTCTTTTCGTATAAATGTGATTAAACGTAATTTAATTGTATACCGAAATAATTGTTAGTAAGGATTTTATTAATCCACAGACTTAAATAAATACAAATACATATACAAATTCTAATTCTTCGTTTTGTGTGCCATCCTGTTCTTCGTGATGTCTTACATAAAAGTTCTGAATTGAACTTTTGCCTTAAATAAAAGGCTTAAAAAACTGTTTTATTCCAAGTACTAATTGTCAATAATAGCCGTACTCTAAGCTCTCTGACAATGACAAAATTATAAGAAAACCGAAGAGAATGACAGTTTTTGTATTTTTGGTGTTCTGAAAAATATTGTCATGAACAAAATATAACAAATTTGTCACCTTATGGAAAGCACATAACAAATAAAAATGTATGTGAATATATATTTTTCTTGTTAATTTCTTTTCTACTTTTGGTAAATTAATACAAAAGACGTGATTGCGAATTCGCAATAATCCTTAAATTTAGAAAATTTTATTAAATATGCATAACAGCAAGAGTTGCTGTAATTAAATTCCGTGTAAAAAAGTCTTTAATGCCAAAGATACTTATCAAATATGAATTTTGTGCATATAAATTTTTTACACGCATAGCTATTAGAATGCAGTTATTTAGATGTTTAAAACTTAGTAACTGTCAAAATGGTACAAAAAATCAAGTTTGGTTTTACTTAGAAATGCATATTTCAAGCCGCGAATATTAAGCTAACTTTACCGTAGTCGAATTCTGCTTATGTTTTGAGTTCAAACTCAACAACTTTTCGCTGTAAAATGTGTTTACCATTTTTATGTGAAATACCCCGAGAAAAATTATTTTTGTGGAACATTTTAAACTTCTCACTTTACATCAACGATTTACCATCCTCAGTACTATTCTCTGATATACTAATCGATGCCGATGACGTCAAGATATTTTTGAATTCAGATGATCAACTTAGTAAATCATATCTACAGCGAGATTTGAACTCATTATTTATTTGATTAACTCTAGTGGCTGTTTCACTTCAGGCAGTTGCATATTGGAGTGCGTTAATGGGTTTCTTGATCTTGGAGTTCTTTTTGAGCGAAACCTTCTGTTTATTAACCACATAAATACGTGCATTAATAAGGCCCGTAGTGTATTTGCACTTATTAAACGGTGGAGCAAAAAATTTAATGATCCAGCAGTAGCGAGGAGTGGTCAGACCTATTCTAGAATATTGTTCCGTCATCTGGGACCCTCATTATAATATCCCAGTGATCGTTTAGAGTCTGTACAGTTTATACATTTTATATTGCGTAATACATAAACCAGCCGTGTGTTAAACTTGCCATCATATGAATTCAGATTAAAACAAATTAAATGGCCTACAGTGAATAGCCGGAGAAAAGTTTTATATGCAATATTTGTTATTAAACTTATAAATAAAGATATCTATTCCGAGTTTCTGGTCAATGGGTTAACGTTTAATGTACCGCAACGTCCTCTACGTCAATTTCATCTTCTTGCACTGCAATATTTTCTTCAAAACTATGCTAATGCTGATCCATTCCTTAGAATTTGCTATAACTTTAATGAATTGTATGACGTTATTGATATGTCTTTTCGTATAAAAGTGATTAAACGTTATTTAATTGTATACCGAAATAATTGTTAGTAAGGATTTTATTAATCCACAGACTTAAATAAATACAAATACATATACAAATTCTAATTCTTCGTTTTGTGTGCCATCCTGTTCTTCGTGATGTCTTACATAAAAGTTCTGAATTGAACTTTTGCCTTAAATAAAAGGCTTAAAAAACTGTTTTATTCCAAGTACTAATTGTCAATAATAGCCGTACTCTAAGCTCTCTGACAATGACAAAATTATAAGAAAACCGAAGAGAATGACAGTTTTTGTATTTTTGGTGTTCTGAAAAATATTGTCATGAACAAAATATAACAAATTTGTCACCTTATGGAAAGCACATAACAAATAAAAATGTATGTGATTATATACTTTTCTTGTTAATTTCTTTTCTACTTTTGGTAAATTAATAAGAAAGACGTGATTGCGAACTCGCAGATTTTAATAAGCTTCGAAGTTAGTGAAATAATTCTTAAATTTAGAAATTTTTATTAAATATGCATAACAGCAAGAGTTGCTGTAATTAAATTCCGTGTAAAAAAAGTCTTTAATGCCAAAGATACTTATCAAATATGAATTTTGTGCATATAAATTTTTTACACGCATAGCTATTAGAATGCAGTTATTTAGATGTTTAAAACTTAGTAACTGTCAAAATGGTACAAAAAATCAAGTTTGGTTTTACTTAGAAATGCATATTTCAAGCCGCGAATATTAAGCTAACTTTACCGTAGTCGAATTCTGCTTATGTTTTGAGTTCAAACTCAACAACTTTTCGCTAAAGCAAACTTTTCACGAAAAAATAGTTTTCTCGCAAAAAAATTGTGTCATCTAATCACTTTTTAAAACCGAGTTGGTTTGAAAATACCAAAATAATAAATATACAGGTATGTGATACAAATCGACTCGATTTGAAATGAAATCGAAAGTTGAAAACGAATGAAATAGTTTTAGGTGTGATGAAAATCGTATCGATTTCATTTTCCACTTTTGTTTCTGTTCCATGTATTAATTTATATAAAAATTTTTTTGACAGAGTAACGACTTCCGAAAGTGGCGCTACTCTGTTCTGCTGTGTACGTTGAAAAATTAAGTTGATGTTAATTTTTCCCTTGTTCCTTGGAATATTAATCATACCCAATTCTTTCTGAATATAACGTTACGAACCTTAGCCTAATAATCAATTTAGATTCACAAAGCAAATACATTCGAAATAATCATATTAATATGAAATTATTATTTTTTTTTAGTATTTATACTTATTTTAAAAAAAAATTGGAATTCCTATACGCAACCGCATAACAAGGTTACATGTCCTAATATGTCTTATAAAAGTTTACGATGAGTATGCAATGAGTAATCTACAAATCTTTTAGCTTGTTGGTACATTGCTGGAATTAGTTCTTGTTATGTTATTTAATTAGTCTTCAGCAGATTTTCAAATATGTAACTTCAAATGGGTCCACGGAAATCACTTACATATATGGTAGATATTTATAGATTGGACTCTACCCAGTATTTACCCGATATATGAGTACATTCCTTTTTTGGGTATTTATTTCAAAAAAGTTTGCAATTTTTCTTGAACATAAGGCTTTGGCAGTTTCTAATCAATGTTAGGGCTTTTTTCCGATATTGCAACTTCACGCGAATTTTAGAAACGTTCGGGATAGAAGCGTCTTTTTGAAATTTTTTAACCTCTTTATAGTTCACCCGATTAGACTTAACTATCATGCCGCTGTTAGCAAATTTTTGCGAATTTTCGCGATTTTTTACAAATGTTTGGCATTTCTTACGGTTTAGCGATTTTTAATTAAAATTATGGCTCGTTTAAAATTTTGCAATTTTTGGCGATACGCGTAAGTTTTCCAAAGTTGTTGGTTTTCTTCAATATTTTGGACTTTTAATCAATCGTAACATTGTAATCTTTCATATATAAGCAAGTTTTTCGTAATTTCACGGTTTTTCCTAAAGCCAAAAAGAGCTTCAAAGTTGCCTAAACCAAAAACTTGCTTATATAAAAATGCCGATAAACAGTTAAAACTTAGAAAATTAGTAACGCGAAAACTTGAAAAAATATTGTAAAAATTATAAAAGTTCGGAAAAAAATTGCTTCTACGACGAAAATTCGCGAAAAATACATTTATGACAAATAGACCTAAAATTTATTAAAAACCGCTAGTGTTGTAAATTCGCAAAATTTTGCCAGTATCGAAAAATAGCAATATCTAATATTGATTAAAAATCGCTAAAACTCACTACTTCCACAAAAGTGGCGAAAGTCCCTCAAAGATTGCAAAATAGAAAAGAAGTCCTAAAATTTATTGAAAATCGTAAAAAAAAAATAAAAACTAGGAAAAAATAAAATTTTGCGCGAAAATAATTCGCGAACAAATCGGGAACAAGCTCTAAAATGCATTAGAAATTTCTAAAAATAGAAAAAACCTACGGAAATTTTGCTAAAGTGCTAGTGAATATTTATTAAGACATCCAAAAATTATTATATAGTTATCAGCAAAAATATGCCTAAATGTCAAAAAACAATCCAGTGACAAGCTAATTTAACATTTTAACAAAAATTATTACAAAAAATATGTGTGAAATACATACATATCATTCGAAAGTTTTGAAATCGTTAAACATATTCTAGTCGATGTGAAAACAGTAAAACAATAGAAATCTCGTTTTCTATCACATCTATTTTTTGTTGATATTTTCATAGAACAAAATAGAAAATGAAATCGAATTCGATTTTAAGTAAAATCGATATGAAAACAATAATTCAGTAGCCATCACAACTTTCTGCGTTTTTGTGTCGATTTTCATTCGAAATCGATTTCCATCACATACCTAATAGTTTGTAAGTTAATTTTACTTACAAATTTTAAATCGCAAATACCGCCAATATGAGCAAAAACTTTAAAGCTCATAACAAATAAAAAAATTGGATTTTTCGCTTAAATTCATTTCATAAAATATCTTAAAATAATAAATTAATTAATATATTTGACATAGAAATATGTTGAAAGCTTTTTAAGCTTTTTATTGTCACAGGAACAACAGAATACCATGACAATTTTATTTAAAAATATATAACAAGAAACTTGACAAATTCATATGACAAAAAAAAAATTTTCATATTTTATTATATTTTATAAGTATGAAATTAACCCTTAAACATATTTTAACTTTTTAATCGGTTCTGGCGTTCCAAACCTGAAATAGAATTTTGTGGCAAATATTTTTGTAGAAAGTTTTCTGTCCGCTATATTGCCACTGAAGGGGAGTTTTCCATCCCACTTTTAAGAAGGGGACAATAAGACATAGCAGCGAAGATCTAGAGAGTTAAAATGTTTTACAAAAATATTTCTCGTGGTGTTCTACATAAAAATGCTCAGTACATCTTTAACCTTAAACGTAATGGTTATAAGATTTCTTACGCCGAGTCATTGTAACTAGGGATGTAACGATACGCCCCTTTGCCGATCCGATACCGATACCGATATTTAAAAATAAATATCGCCGATACCGATTCTGATACCGATACGAATATTGAAATTGAGTTCAATATTCGATCAACATATTTAGATCAACAAAACTCAAGTGCAATTTTTTTATTATACAAAATTACATTGTAAGAGAGAATATTTAAAATTGATTTTAACCCAGTATAAAAAATTGGAAGTAATTTTTAAGGAGCTACATTTTCTTTGCTTCCAAAAAATCTATGTTAAAAATATGCAGATAATTAGTAGAAAAGCAAGAAAAAATTTTTAATTCCTCTATAAATTTAAAAAATACTCGCCATGCTTTTTAAAAAATCGATTTTTTAAAGGACATTTATCAACTAATATTCTTCTAAATAACTTAATAGCTTAATTATTAAAAGTCTTTTAAGTTTATATTTATTCACCTAAATTTACATGAAAATAAAGTTTTTAGTTTAAATTCGCATAAAAAAATTGTGAAAATGGGTAACTTTTATCCTTTTTCCTTGAGGAAAAATCATTATAGAACACCGAAAAAGAAATTTATCCTAAAATCGCTTCCAATTCGGTGATTGGTAATCGAAAAACAGAACTTCTTGCAATGGCAAGGATATGTAAAACTAATTAGAAATTATCCGAATTTGCAATACTTCCGGATCGCGAATTCTACATTTTCATGACTTCTTCGGAGTGTCTTTTTTTGTTAAAATAAGATTTAAAAAACAACGACTTGAATTTGAATTCATGGTAAAATTAACAAAAAATAAATAATTTTTTTTACAAAATAACAGCATAAAATATTAATAGTTTTTAAAATTGATATTAATAAGATATACAAAATAACGAAGTGAATTTAATTCATGGTAGAATTGAATAAAAATAAATTATTTGTCAAAAAAAAACTCTGAAAAAAATTTTAAAAGTATCGTCGTATCGACAGTAAAATATCGCCGGTAGCGATGTATCGGAAAATCTGAAGTATCGCCGATATATCGGTATCGGTATCAATATTCGTTACATCCCTAATTGTAACTATGTGCTAAGCAGGGGGAACATTAACTCCCTCTTAAATAAATGATATATGTAAATTTTTAAAGCGCCTTCTACTAGAATCAGCTGTTAGAACCATATAGGTTAAGAGACCAAAAATTTTATTTTGTTAGACAGTGTATTTGGTACAAAATTTTCTGCAGAGTTACTTTTGTTTCTTCTTCGTTTTATGAAACACAGACTTAATTACCGGCTGTTCACCTATAAAGTTCTGTCACGTGATTTATATTGTGATAGGTTCTCTTCCCTCTAGGAAAGTAAGAAAAGTGGCGGAGACACCCCGATGCAGCAAAGTTCTTATCGCTATATACTACATTTCGAGTATTATATAATTCCAAACATTTTCATTCCAAATGGAATGCAGAACAAGCCTGAATATCTATGAGCTATTTTTTTTGCATACTTCTACAAAATATTTAATTGTTGTTGTAAAAAAAAAGCATTTGCAAAAGTCAAACAAAGTTTAGAAAATCTTTGCCACTAACAAAACCTTTATGATGCATCGAAGTGCATATTTTGGCTTAACACCAAAACTTTATCTTCATATTTATTGTGTCTTGTTCCAAAATTTTCTCTGGCAATTCGCTAATCTTCACTGTTGTCAGTGAAAAGCACTAAAAAACTAGCAAGCTTAATAATAGCTTCTATTCTGTGCATATATACATATGTACGTACATATGTATTTGTATGAATATTAATATGAACAATTTACATATGAGTAATTTCAAAAATTTTCTACACGGTCTGGATTTTTATTCTTTCGAAAGTTAATGAAATTCGACAAATAGATTCTACTTTTGTGTTTGCATCACATGGCGAAAGAATTAGTTCAATATCTTTAATGGTTTTTATTTTACAGCCGTCTAGACTTTTAATTTTTGGCAAAAGTTCTTTATATTGAAGATTGATTAACTTTAGAGCGCTTCATCTAATATTAATAATTTTTATGTCATTCGAAATGTTTTATTCTTCTCATAACAAGTATTTTTGCTACTAAATAACCAAAGTATCCTTTGACCTTAAATATTCTGAAAAATGGTATTTTAAAAATCATATCTCGTAAACAAATGCAAATAACAAATTGTCACTTAGTGCGCATAATAAACACCTTATAAGCTATATATATTCAAAAAATTTCAGATTTTTATCTGTATTCCCACATCGTTTTTTGGGCCCATTATTTTTTATAGAAATTGCACATTTAAAAAAATCATATCTCGTAATAGAGTGAAAATATGAAAACGGCACTAAGTGGACATAATAACGAAGTACTGGCCTATATTTTCTGAAAATATCAGATTTTTGTCTGTATCCCCACATGGCTTTTTTGAAGCTCAAAATTGAGCATCTTTTAAAATTCATAAACTTTGGCACCTTTATTTTTGCAGAAGATAATATTTTAGCACAATGAAACTCAAGTTATGGTACTCATAATGGTTCCTTCTTCACTACAAAAACAAACAAAAAATCAATGCTTTATGTTCAACAGGGTTCAAATAGGGCTCAGTTGAAAATCGATAAAATGAGATAAACCTGTGTAATTTTCAAGTGGCCACTTTTCGGCCATTTAATTATTTCAGTTCAGTTTTGCCTAGCAATATTAAATCATCATTACTGTCCTATAAATGAAAGCATGAGTCCTTTCAATATCTCTTCTACTTAAAAAGCTAGAGTAATTATAAAAATGTATGAAATTGGTCAAATTTTTGACTTCGGGTGGCCATTAATCAGAAGCTTTAAAATAAAAAATAAGCAGATGTCGATTATGTGTTTCTAGTACCTACAAGATTGTCGTCAAGTTTTTTTTATTTATATTAAAAGCCATGCGGCACACCTATTTGTTGAATTCGCTAAAAATTACTCATTAGGATTTCAACATTAATTTTTAGCTCTCATAAGTTTTTAGCAGTTGTTGTTGTTGCGGGCATAGTTATACATATTCTCTGGCGGTTCTTGCGATAGAAGTCTTTGACAGACAGACGGACAGACAGATAGACAGATAGATAGACTGATAGACGGACAGACGGACAGCATACCGAAAATAGCCGGGTTCTTTTCACCTTTGGTGTACGAAACCATAAAAAATAAAGAAAATTAATTTACCATTTTTAGGATAATTAAGAATAAAGGATACTTTGGCATATTAGAGACACTTGTAGCAGAAACCTATGTCCTTTTTAATCAATACTTATCTAAGGGACATTAAAACCTTCCGAATGACTTTGTAATTATTAGTATCGGATGACGCGCTCTGAGAGATGTCCAATTAAGACTGTTATAAAATAGAAACTAGTTCTTTCGCCATGTGATACGCACCCAAGAGTAGAATATATATGTCGACTTCCATTAGAATCGGATAGGATTTTTATCCTTTGTTTTTGTAGCGAAAATTTTTGAAATTACTCATTTGAAAAAAATTTTAAAAACACTTGTATTGCAAACACCAAATGTTTGCACCATATCTTGGCATTGCCAAAAAGCCAAATAACGCCAAATATTTTTGGTTCATAAAAATCACAGATGTTAAAGAATTGATGAAAATTTTAAATAAAAAAGCTTTGATATCAATCACCAAGAAATGAAAAATATTTAAATTAACACTAAAGATATGTTATGGATTTGATAATTTATACAAAAAAATTTTTTAAAAAGTGTTACGAAAGAAGGAGGGGCTAAAAAGTTCCAATATGAACAAGCCCATATATATTATCCATAAAACAAAACATCTAAAAATGTAAAGCTTTCCTTACAATATTTGTCCCCACTTTCAATGCTTACAAGAATAAAGTACTCCTAGTTAATAGTCTTGCCTTACACATTATTTTATATATTTTATAAATATCAATTAAGGCGCTGGATTTGCATTTAAAAAAAATCATAATGGCAATGACTTTTAACGGATAATATCGCACTGCTTTAATATCTGAAGTGAAAAACACACAAAAGCTATTCCTTGCCCTTTGTAAAAAATATTAACAGTGGGAGGGAGTGAGCTCTAAAACTCTTCCTGGCTTTGCCTAATGACAAACAATATTGCTTCTTTTCATGGAAATCAAATGCAATTTAACAAGTTTTTGAACTCAGTAATTAAAATAAAAATTGTACACAGAAAAAATTATCACCAAAAAGTTTTCAAACAAAAGTTTGTCAAAAAATAAATTTCATTTTCAGTAAATGTTCTTAACATTATCAATGAATTGTTTGTTTGACTCTTATTTAGGACGCAAACACCAAAAACAACAAGGAAAGTTGTGTCGTAAAAACAACCCCGATGACGACACACACACAAATAACAACAACAGCAATGATAGCAAAAGGAATGCGATTGTACCTAGTTTGTTTACTGACGATTTTTTGAGTGACTCAATTCGTTAATATCGTTGCAATAATTCTCATTAATTTTTTTATAATCTTTAGATAAACATTCAGACATGAATACATTTAACAAAGTGAAATTTAATAAATGCTTAATGGATGATGATGGTCTAGACAAAAATTTTGTTTGATATTTTTCAGAAAATCCAGTAAATCTTTTGGTTTGATTTAGTAAATTGTTTTGTTTACAATTTGTAAATATTTGTAGACAAATTGTTTTATAGATTTCAACAAATTGTTCACACATTTTTTCAATGAAATCATTGAGATATTTTTGTCTATAATTCCAAACTTGTTTATAATTCCGTTCCTAGACAAAATATTTACTATTTCATTGAATTTCTTTACATAAAATTAACTTTAGTTTTTTCTGTATATGTATTTTTTTATACATTATTTTAGCTTTTTTCGCTAAAATTAAAACGACTGTTACTATAATATAAATATTTATTTATCAAAACATCTACTGAAAGATAATTTCATCGCTGTTGTTATTTATGCAAAAGAAGAACAAAAAAGATTTATCAGTTCATTTCGTTTCTGCGGCCTTTGCGAGCATAAACTGTTTTCCGTTATATTTTATTTATATTTGATGTTTATTTTATGTTTATCCTTTGCTTTCAGTAAAATCTACTATTCATGAATTCATAAAATTTTTGTCAAATTTATTAAAGTGCACTTACAAAGTTGGAGAAAAAAAATTTATTAAATATTTATTATCACCTCATTTTAAGTAAAATGTTTGATTAAAGATAATGACGATGATAAATTGAACAAAGGATGAAAACTGTAATACGTTAGTTTATTTACAGAGTGATTCTTCAGTTGTTTGGATTTGAAAATTGATAAAATATTAAACTTTTTCTTGTCTTAATAGAAAAATTAGAAAATAATATTATTAATATGATTATTTCGAACGTATTTCCTCGTGAGTACAAATTGTTTAATAGGCTAAGGTTCTTAATGTTATATTCATAACGTAGCCTAATAATCAATTTGGATTCACAAGCAAATACGTTCGAAATAATTATATTTTTTTAAAGAGAAGTAACACAATCAGGCAATTAGTGCCTACCAGTTAATTAATTAATGTGTTACCTGCTTTGGGGAAGGGATAGTGTAGTGAGAACAGGTGGTGAAGTGAGAGAGAGATAGAAAGCTTAATTCATTTACAACCCTTCTATTGCCCGCTTTTATGTAGAGCAGTATTGCAAACCCCTCTGGTGTCAAGTAGAGGCATTGAGTTATTTAAGCTGTGTAGCCATTTTTATTAGTTTTTTTACTTTGCCGACTGTTCTGCTACAATACCGACGAAGGAGGGTGCTGTGAAGTGCATTTGGATATATTAACATATACAAACATATTAATCGCTGCGGGTACTGCCAAAGTGATCAGTGCTATGCCTTCATCACCTTAACAGTCGCACAACAACCAATACAATAACACACCAATCAACATGAGGAAAATGCATGATATTGTTGGCCTGAAACTAGTCTTGAGCTCAAGACCTCATGGTTTGTAGTCAAACGCGCTAACTACTCAGCCAAAAGCACCCTCAATGCGCTACTGGCTTGACCTTTACATATGTTTAAATGTTCATATATACTTAAGTATAAAATCAAACCAAAGTTTGTCTTAAGAAAATAATAATAATAAAAATATCAGAAAAATGGGAATGAAGACAAAATAAACCAATGTCAACACTGGGAAAGTACAGTTTAATATTAACTTAAGTGACTTAATTCTCGTATTCAATTTTCATGCAAAAGTTGTATATATGCATAAGAATTGAAATCGCATACAACAGAGCCACCTGAAAAGTGGTGATAAGCAAAATAGATGTGAGCAACGACGATGGAAGCTTGAGAAAGTGGCATTACTCTGTTCTGCTTTGTTCGTTGAAAAATTGAGTTGATGTTAACTTTTCCTTTGTTTCTTAGAATATTAATCATGCCCAATTCTTTCTGGCTTAACGTTATGAACCTTAGCCTAAAAATCAATTTAGACTCGAAAATACTATTTATTTATTTATAGCTAAATAGCGCATGGTAAATATTAGATATACAAGTACATATTACATTATAACTTAATTTTAAACAAGAATGATAATAAAGACCTTCAATAGTTGTCGCGAAACAGACCAGTGTGTCATGTATACATCGAACACACAACTTCGATTCTGTTGGGCTAGTACACTGCCTACTAGCCTACCAAGGCTCAGCCTACGTAATACTGGTGGACGAGGCTCCCTGCTGGCTCATTTCTAACCCAGGGTATCTCCAACCTCACGTATGGACACATGTAAAAAATTAAAATTTTTGGTTTTTCCACAAAAAGGTGGTGTTCGAAAAAATTAGAACACATAAACTAAATTTAATCTGAAGCATGAAAAAGCTTTGACGTTGTTTTAAAGAAACCGTATGAAAAGTAAGTTTAAAATTAAAATCGGGTCAAAGGAGGAAATGGTTCTCCTCCAGCTCTATCCAAATTTACCCATTTTAAAAGAATATTTATAGTTTCCTTAAAAACTCCTTAGAGTGCAAACAAACGATGGCCACAAAACTGCAAGCTTTCTAAGCCCTTAATTTACATATCAAACGGTAAATACCCAAACGGTGAAGAATGGTTCCAATTGGAAAAAGGGTAATATATCTGTATCTCTAAGACTTTCGATACGATTACAAGACGATTTACATATATAAAATAAATCACAGAGGGGGAGAAACGCCTTAAGATTTACGATTTACATATATAAAATAAATCATAGAGGGGGAGAAACGCCTTAAGATTTTTTAAATTTCGACCACTCTATTGAAACACACGTTGAGCAACAGCGCACAGTGGTTCTAATTAAAAAAAAAGGGTAATCAATCTGTATTTTTGAAACTTGAGATCCGATTATAGAACGGTGTATATACAAATCTTGGGAGATGAGCTCAGCTTTAAGAATGATGAAGCTTTTGCCACAATGTTTCGGACATGAAAAACTTTGTGGGGGCCTCATAATTTTTACAAATATTACCCAATTTTATTGAATTCAAACTTGCTGTAAACAGTTTATAAACAGAACAGAAAAAAAAATTATTTTATTAAGATATCTTTAATATTTTCAGAGATATTTGCCTTTGAATTTTAAAATTTTGGGTTTACGTCTCGACGGTAGTTGTATAGCTAAAATTAGCAAAAAATATTTTAGGATTTTTAGCAAAATCCTTGATAATATGCAGAAAATGTTCAAGTTATTTCAATTCGAATAGCATTCAACAATTTGAAATGAGGGTGAAAAAGGGCAAAATTTTTGCAAAAATAGAACTTAATTAATTGTTGGACGTTTTTCTCAAAATTTTTAGAACTAAAATGAGTATAGTGAATTTTGCTACGAAATTCTATATAAGTCGCTTAGAAAAACACCCATCGAGTTTTTAAAATTTCCTTACAAATTATATTAGATACACTTACTACCTGTTCAACGATGTCGAAAGAAGATGTTCATAGCGAAAGAACACTGATTTGCGTTCATGACCAAAGTCATATATATGTTTCTAAATGTAAGAGGTTTCATACGATATCTGATTCAACAATGTCAAAGCAATACGAACGTAATGTCAAAATCAATCACTTACTGTGTTGCTTGTGACTTGTAAAAAATTTTGCATAAAAGATCATTAAATTCTTAGAACTCGTAATATCTCTCTTCATTATAATATTTTTCTTCATTCTTATTAATTTTTTTTATTATATATGCACATACTCATGATATTTTAAAACAAAATATAAGCCACTAACACATTCAAAACTTCTGTTTTCTTTACTGTGGAAGGTCCACCAAACAAGATAGTCGCACCTGTACAACAAAACTAGAACTTATATTAGAAAATTATAAAAATTTTCTGTACAACTGTGAGTACCTTACACTGGGCTCTTGTCGTTATGTTTGGTTGTATTTTTCTTTAAACAATTACATAGTAGTTTCAGTGTTTTAATGAAAATCGTCAAATAAACTAAAAATTTAAGAGAGAAACATTGACACACGTAAGTGCAAGCAAACGAAAGCTGTCGATATTGCTGAACCCAAATTTTCTAGATTTCGAGAAAGTGGCTTTCGATCGATCAGGTTTTCCTTCGACATCGTTGAAGAGGCAGTTAATATAACTAATCTGGCTTTTAACTGATACGCGAACACTAAAATATATGACCAGGAAAGCAGATTGTCTAAAAAGGGAAAAATTTCCAGAAGCATTTTATTTACCTACATGAAAATTATACTAAACTTCATTTTTAGTGTTAATTTTTTTACTATTTATTTAAAAAATATAGTAATCATCTTATGTTTAAAGAATTTCAGTTTAAACGAGCATTTTTTTATGGATTTTTAATAAAAGAAAAAAAATGCATGAAGAAAATGCGGGTTTCAAGTAATATGATGGTACGTACGTACCATTTTGTAATATGATTGTACCATTATATTACTCATACGTACATATGTGCCTATAGAAAAATAAAGGAACTTCTATTGTACATTTATTTATTATGAATTTATTTAAAAAACAAAAATTTGCATAAGCAAAAATTTTTAACGAAAAAAGATATCGTCGGAATGAAATTTTCTGAGTTTTTTTTCTCCAAATTTTACCGTATATATTGCTTTTTTTATAAGAAACTATCGGGCACCAGGTTAGTCCACCACACCAAAAATTAATTAGAATTAAAAAAAAGTCAAATGCAATTATCTCTAAAACTAAAAGAGTTATTTCACACATGTAATCATGGTTTTTTGTAGACATTCTCAAGGACTATCTATATGTAAGACATTTTAACATTCAGAAAATAAATTAATATTTGTTAGGAGACCGACCGTGCTATCGCATATACATATATTTAAATACACCTCAGCTATGTCTCTGTGAAATTTCATATTGAAATTTTCTATAAGTCGCCTATTTAATATATGAAACTATTTGATGCTTCAAAATCATATTCTAATATGTTGTACCTTCCCAACTTACATACATTTTTCATAAACATTTTTATTACTTATTATATAAATAAGTCATTGCTTCAGCTTAAAGAGAAAATCAAGCAAAAAATTATATAAATAAATACATATATATATTTTTGTTTCTCTTCATTTGTAGAAAGTTCTTAAACATATGAAGACTTAAAGGGATATATGTTGGGCCCACACTTGAATTATTTGTCAACAAAACACAGCATGTGGCAGTTATGGTACATGTGCAGCAAATGTTCCATGTCCCACATTAACTTAAGTATGAGATTCTAATTTGCAAACACAGATGCACATATTGAAATGCCAGAGTAGTGCTCGCTTTGTTTAAGTATTCGACAAAAGGCTAACTACTAAAGAATATTCACCCCTATTGCGAATGTCAACGGCGACATAAGTGATGTCGACGGCACCCTCATGGCATTGCCGTTGACAATATTGCCAACTTTCGATAACAACCGATAATATTTTGGCATTATCAAAGGCAACAAAACGGCGCTATTGTCTTAGATGGGCTTTGGTTTTGTCGACAAAATTTTTGGTAACGACTCAATGTAATTTTTCAACTGTCACGGTTAAGTGTTTGAAATGGAAAAAAAATTAAGATTACTACCAATAAGCAATTTGAATTGTTAATACAACAGCTTGAAAGTAAACCAAGTTTCGCCAAAGGCTTTCATAGGGGCCCGAGTGGTAATAATTTTAAAGAAGAATGGGAAGAAATCAAGACGAAGCTAAATTCTATTGGACCACCAATTAGAGACAGCGATGGTTGGCAAAAGGTAAAGATAAAAAGTTCTTCAAAGTATAAATATTAAAATGTGTGACATGTTCAGGTTTGGAGAGATTTTAAATGTAAAGTAAAAAAAAGTTAACGAACAACAAAGCTGAGCTCAATGCAACAGGTGGAGGCCTGTGCAAATTATTACCACTATCACCTTTGGAAGAAGCTGCTTCTAACTTGCTTCAATTTGAGAAGCAATTCAATCCAGAAGGTGTTGCCCAAGGTATACAACAATCAACTGATGAAACTTCACATGAAAATATACCTGCTACAGAACAAACAACCTGCGAGGATTTTGTGGAAGTGCCATCAAGTTCCGCATATGCCATTGAGATAGAAGAACAGCCTACTTCAAGAAAAAGAAAATCAAATGACCAAAGAAATGAATTATTTGAAAAGCACAATTCCATGCAAAAGGAGGTTTTTAATGCAATTTCTAAAACAATCAGCGAAGTAAAAGGCTGTTTAAAAGAAATAACTCAGCATCAGAAAAAAATATGTGATGATAAAAAAATAACTTTAGAAGAAATAAAGACAGTTTTAAAGGAAACAAGCCGGTACCAGAGAAAACTATTTGAAGTAGAAGAGAAAAAAATGAAAATGATGGAGAGACAGGAACGAAGAAATGAAGAGCTCCATGAAAGAGAAATGCAAATAAAAAACATAAAGTTGGAAATAAAGAAAAATGAATTGGAAGCTCTTGAGAACAAGTATTAGTTGAGTAAATAATATTTTTATTTTACTTGTGCCTTAACTGTTACTGCGTGTTCGCCGATGTCGAAGGAGGTCTTTCTTTCGCACAATTACATTTAAAACAATAACAAAATTTTTGAATTTGTTTTTGCTTTAAATGTAATACGTGCGAAAGAAAGAACTGTTTCGACATCGTCGAACAGGCAGTTAATTTATTAAACAAATTAATTTAATTTTTTATATAAATATAGTATACAAACATACATGTGTATTTCAATGAATATAAATAAATAAAACGAATGAGTTGGAACTACAAAAAACTTGTTTTTATTCGTTCTCTTATTTGTACAGCTTCACTACCTTGCAAGATACTCGTATCTGTGTTGGTATCAAAATTTTCATTTCCATTTTCCTCACTATTTATTGGTATGCCATTCTCTACCGTTTTTTCAAAACCCAGTTTTTTTAAAAAATGCAACTTGCACTCGGCCTTCACAGATCACAAATCACAGATTGTAATACATCGAGTGTCTCCTCCAGAATTGAAGATACTGTGGGTTGTGATAAGCCCAGATTAAAGTCATTCCCGACACTTAACTGATAAGATCCTTGTGCCAAAAACCGTAGTGTTGTCGCTAGCTTTAATTTACTACAAATAAAAGTTGATCTTACTCCAGTCTTCATGAAAGGCTGAATTATTTCCAAAACACGTTTAAAGGCCTTTTTGTTTAAGCGAAAATAATCCACAAATCTGTAATTAAGTAAAATATTGCACTTAAACTGCTTTCAATTTCTCAAAAGTTTATAGCTTACTTTTTATTTTTGTTCACTTACCTGGCATCTGGCAAACTATAAATGTCCGACCTTTGTCTCATAACTTTTCTTCGAAGATTTAGTTTTTCATTATTTTCTTCATCAGAACTCTCACTTGAATACAACATTAGAAACATACCTTTTAAATTGCAATAAAAATTATTAAAATAAACTAAAGAAACAAATCAAGCAAACGTCAAAATGTATAGTGATGACATTTATTTCCTTCACATTATCGATAACAAGTCAACGTCAACACAATACTTTTAGTAAATGCCGATTTAGCATTGAAGTGACAACGACGACATATCGAATTGACAGCGACGAATGTATTGTGTTGACGTCGACGTCGACATTCACAATAAGGGTGATTGTTTAACTTGTCATTCTCTTAAGCATGAACTAGAAGCAATTTTTAAAGTCTTTTATTTAACTTGCAATATTAGTTTGCTTGCTAAAATGGCAAATCTTGCGACAGCTTTTTCTACTCGTTTTCTATGGGTAAAATTTTTTTTTTGTTCCGGTAACTTAATGTCTGTACAAAATTTCTTAGAAATCGGTTAAGTAGTAAAAGTAGTTGAAAAAGAACATATATTTCGTTTGGGGGTGCTACTGCCTACTTTTTTAACTATAATGTTGTTATAACGATTATTACATGTGTGTCGAAAGTTTCATAAGCTTCGGCTTAGAAGAAGTTATGGAAAATGAATATTTACCTTGCATGGGCCACGTTTTTTGTTTTAATATAAAATTGTAATGGGATTTTCATGTGTGAGCAAAGTTTCATAAGTATCGGCTAAGTAGAAGTAGATGAAAAATAATATGAACAATGTACATTTGTAATTCGAAAGGGCGCGACGCTGACCACTTTTCAATGGAACAAATCATTTCATTTAAATAAAGTAGTTACCTGATACTTTCAGGGTAGTATTTATATTACTAAGGGCGTGTGCCAAACGCTAGCAAAGTACAATTTTAAGTAGGGATGTAACGATACGCCGTTTTGACGATCCGATACCGATACCGATATTTAAAAATAAATATCGCCGATACCGATTCCGATACCGATACGAATATTGAAATTGAGTTCAATATTCGATCAACATATTTAGATCAACAAAACTCAAGTGCAATTTTTTTATTATACAAAATTACATTGTAAGAGAGAATATTTAAAATTGATTTTAACCCAGTATAAAAAATTGGAAGTAATTTTTAAGGAGAAACATTTTCTTTGCTTCCAAAAAATCTATATTAAAAATATGCAGATAATTAGTAGAAAAGCAAGAAAACATTTTTAATTCCTTTATAATTTTAAAAAATACTCGTCATGCTTTTTAATAAATCGATTTTTTAAAGGACATTTATCAACTAATATTCTTCTAAATAACTTAATAGCTTAATTATTAAAAGTCGTCTAAGTTTATATTTATTCACCTAAATTTACATGAAAATAAAGTTTTGAGTTTAAATTCGCATAAAAAAAATTGTGAAAATGGGTATTTTTTATCCTTTTTCCTTGAGGAAAAATTATTATAGAACACCGAAAAAAAATTGTGAAAATGGGTATTTTTTATCCTTTTTCCTTGAGGAAAAATCATTATAGAACACAGAAAAAGAAATTTGTCCTAAAATCGCTTCCAATTCGGTGATTGGTAATCGAAAAACAGAACTTCTTGCAATGGCAAGGATATGTAAAACTAATTAGAAATTATCCGAATTTGCAATACTTCCGGATCGCGAATTCTACATTTTCATGACTTCTTTGGAGTGTCTTTTTTTGCTGAAATAAGATTTAAAAAACAACGACTTGAATTTGAATTCATGGTAAAACTAACAAAAAATAAATGTTTTTTTTTACAAAATAATAGCATAAAATATTAATAGTTTTTAAAATTGATATTAATAAGATTTAAAAAATAAAGAAGTGAATTTAATTCATGGTAAAATTGAATAAAAATAAATTATTTGTTAAAAAAAAACTCTGAAAAAAATTTTAAAAGTATCGTCGTATCGACAGTAAAATATCGGCGATACCGATGTATCGGAAAATCTGAAGTATCGGCGATATATCGGTATCGGTATCGGTATTCGTTACATCCCTAATTTTAAGTAAATTTTTGACACTTCTGAGGTGAATAAAATTTCACTAGTCCTGGGGGCGAGTAGAATTTTTGACACAACCGATACATTCTTGACAAGCACCAATTAAGAAGCATGGTATCATAAATAAAGGTAAGACCACCGCCGTCGTTTTTGACAATTCGAGCCATTGCCAAGTGCATCGATTTTTGCGGCTCTTAAATGTAGTTAAACTGTGTGAAAGTCATTGTTTTTTTTTAAGTTGCGAAAATTTTTACATAATTTTTTTACAATTTGTCGCTACAGCAGAGAGCAATGTATAAATGTTCTTTTAAAAATTTTTTGGTAGTCGAAATTTTTGCTTCGTCGCCGCAAAATTTTATATTGTCAAAAAAGATATCATTTCACAGATCAGAAACATGAATTTTTTTTACTGACGTCAAAATTTTATATTGCCAAAAAAGATATCATTTGTCAGAGCAGAAACATGAAATTTTTTCCCCACAGGCAAATAATTTTTTACCATAAAACTTTTCTAGCGTTTGACACACGCCATAAGACGAATGGAAAATGAAAGGAAAATGCAGCTCTGTTTAAAAGTATAAAATGTTCTAACCGTTAAAATTATCGATTAAGTGTCAGTTTTTGTAAAACAAAACGATTATTTCGTATGAGAATTTATGTTGAAAACAATAATAAAATACGAAAATTAGTTTTTGTTGTCAATATAATTTCTCACAAGAATTTTCCGTTTTGTTTTACAAAAACTGGCAGTAAGTATTGAGTACCCAAATGCAAAATATTGAGTAATATTGGGTAAGTAAAAGTAGCAGATATTGCCAGCACTAATGCAAAGCCGCTGCAATTTTAAAATTCGTTTATTTCAATCGATTCTTTTAAATGATTTCTAATTATTAAGTACACCCACTACTCGTAAAGCACATCCAATTGCCATTATTGTTATTATTATTATTATTTAATTATTATTGACACTATTTGTTATTGTATTTAAACATGTCATTTTTAAATATTTAAAATGTAAATAAATATTAATGTCAACCTGCAGCATTATTATTTGTGTGGAATTAAGTAAAAACTAAATGACAATTTTTTGTTCTCATTTGTTTTCATTTCATTACAATCATAATTGGTTTGACACCAAAACATAGAATTTTAAATTATTGTATGTCAATTTTGTTGTTGCTGCTGAGGGCAAATGTGTGGTCGTATATGTGGGTTAGCTATATGATGAATTTAATATGAAAAAAATATTCAATACTGGCCTTAATAATGGCCTTATTTTTTTTAATGAAAATTCGGTAAGGCAATATTAGATAAAAATTCATTCGTCCGTTTAAATATTCTCAGTATATTATTTAATATCTCCTTATTTGATGAAGAACCTTAATTATTTCTAAGCCCATAATTATTTTAAAGTCTATAATTTTCTCTATTTAAATTTATTCTACTTTTCGAAATGAAACAATTACATCGTGATTTGTAGTGAGGTCTAGGCGAAAGAGTGTTCTGATGATGAGATCGTGGTTGGTCCCGAAACGTCACGATGTAAGTTCAACCAATCCGTGCAGCCAACAATTTTTCTTTGCCTTTTCAAATGCTGCATGCTTTACAATTTTTTTCTAAATAACAAATAATTTAATTGAAAAATAAAATAAAAAACGAACTTAAGCCAATATAATCAAATTATTTTGGATAAAAACTTTACAATTAATATAAATATTAGAATTTATGTAATCCAAAATAAGTTACACAATTTCTTAGAACACCACAAGCGAAATGTTTGGGGAATATTTGAATCCTCTAACTCTTCGCTGTATGGGTAATTTTGCCCCCTTTTTTTTAAATGGCAAAAAAATTTCCACAGCGGGCTTATAGGGTTCATGTAAAGTATACTCCATAGCGGACTAGGACCAATCCAAACGTAACCAAAATGTATGTATAAAACATGGTGGATTTAACATTACGATGTCCTACGGCTGGACCATATAATCTAACTTTGCACTACATCGGAGTAGTTTCAAAACTACTCCATGTCACCATTGGAAGGAGCACTCAAGTGTTCATGTTGAAATTCTTAAAACACGAGCACTTGTCGCTTAACAGCAAAATCTTGTTTGTAAATGACATGGTACATGCATGCATTACATCGGACTACTCTTAAAACTACTCTATGTCACTATTCGATGGAGCACTCAAGCAATCGTGTTTTAACGATTGCACTCTTTAAAATGCAAACATTTGTGGGCTAACTAGAGCTATTGTTTGTAAATAAAATGGTCCATGACTGCATTACATTGGACCATGTTATAGCTACTCCATTTCAGCTAAAATGGACCACGTAAACCTATGTTATATGTAGCGTTATAAAGGGATTGCCCAATTTTATTACAAAAACCCCTACAAAACTTAAAACAAAATTACTTTTAAGCCTGTGTTATTACAAATATACGTACATGTTCTGTGTTTCACAAAAAATAAAAAATATGTGAATTCTCATGGCATTGTTGTTATAAATAAATTTTTTATAACAACAATGCCATGAGAATTCACATTATTTAATTTTTTTTTGAGACACAGAACATACCCGATTATCTTACAATTCTATTTACACTTACATATGTTTTGTATTTTGTAATTTAATTCTAATTATGTCCTGTCATATAAATTATGTATTCATGTGTTTGTGCAAACACTTCCCTACAGATAATATTGGAATTCGTGGTACATTTTTGGTAAAATGGAGTAGTTACAACATGGTCCTATGTAATGCAGTCATTTGCAAACAATAGCTAACCAACAAGAGTGTGCTTTTTAACGAGTGCAATCGGTAAAACACGAATACTTGAGTGCTCTATCGAATAGAGACATAGAATAGTTTTAAGACTAGTCCGATGTAATGCAAATATGGTCCATATCATTTGCAAAAAGAGTTTGTAGTTAAGCGACAAATGACCGTGTTTTAGCAATTTCAACACGATCTTTTGAGTGCTCCATCAATCGGTGACATGGAGTGGCTTTGGGACTACTCCGATGTAGTGCAAAGTTGGGTTATATAGTCCAACCCTTCGACATCGTAATTTTAAATCAACCATGTTTGCTCTATACATTTGGGTTACCTTTGCACTAGCCCTAGTCCTCTATGGAATATGCTTTACATGCGTGTTTGGACTAGTCACGTTATCTGCAGGGTTGCGGTGGTGTGTATATTTACATTGCTTTTTGTTAATTGGTCACTTTGTTGTTGTTGTTGTTGTACCATTTTTTTGCTAGTACCTATTCTAATTTAAAATTAATTAAAGCAGATAAATTAAATTATTTATTGAACTAATTTAAAATGTTTTGTAATTGCTAATTTGAAACTTTTTGCACGTAGAAAAACTATAAACGTCACGCCTAGTATATTTTTATGTGATTATGTATATAATTAAACATGTAGCCCGTAGTCCAAGTCTTCGAGACAATGTCGATGCATGTGCGAAACAAGTATCTATTAGCGACTATGCATTGACGACAGTGCAAGCCAACTATTGTCGACATTTTCGAACAAAGGGCAATAAAGTCATTGATGACAATGTTGGTAACATGCTACTAAATTCGTTAATGAGTAATAATAAAATTTAAAAATGTATTAATCGAATCGAACGCACAATTTCCACACTGATATGCTAGCATGCTACCTACTAGCCTACCAAGGTCCTCAAAAAACTTTATACAAGAACACATTTTGTGGGCAACGTACACACTTTAATGCACATAAATGGAAGCACGACCAAATCGATGCAGTTGTTACTCTTGTTGTCGGCAATAAAACCGTACACTCGACAACTTCGATGCAGTTGTTACGCATGTTGTCGTCAATAAGACCGTATACACGCCAACTACGATGCAGCTGTTACTGTTGTTGTCGACAACAAAACTGTACATATGACGACATTGTTGCCCTTGTTACTATTGTTGTCATCAATAGGGCCTTATAGCACAAATTTTCTTAATCTGGTCAGAACAAACTCTTTATACACGACAACGTATACCATCTTGTCGCCATACTTATTTTTAAATGTATTTAATAGTCGACAAATCATTAATCGTTTTGCAGACAGCATCAATGAAAATGTCGGCAGTAACAACTGGGAGTACAGGGTAGGTATGCATGCATCCATATATTTATACATGTAAATATTTGTTTGTAATTAACTTTACAAATGTTTTACAAATATTTACTGAATATTTACCCATGCCAATAATAAAAATTGAAATAAAATATCAGAAACGTTTAAATTAGAATTTTAATAAAACAAAAAAAAATAGGTAATTAATTTTTAGCAATAATTTCTTTTTAGTGAAAGTTTAATACATTTTCGCCTAAAGTTTTACTTTGAACTTAATAATGGAAATTTGTATTGTAATTTGGTTTATAAATGACCGCGAAAGTTAAGACCGCAAAGATTAATTGAATTTATTAAATTTTCTATAAGGAATTGTTTGTTTGATTTAATATATGTGGTTACAATGTAAAAGCCAATTGAAATAAAAACACATTATTTATTTTAAAGTTTACTTTAACTCATTTGCTAAATTTATTATTTGAGATATTCTCCCAAGGTTAAGCAATGTCTATATGCATTTCATTGGTGCTTTACCCAATCATCAGTAGATTTTAACCATACTTTTGAAAAGTTTCGAACCTCTCCTCTTATTGCATAAATATGTAGAAAAATCCAATAGATTCATATCGAATATAAACTGTTTGTTGGGTTTTGTATTATATTCTAAGCCTACTACGCTTATTTTATTCTTTTGTGATTTTCAAAAATTATTATTTATAAGTTCTCAAATAGTTTTTGAAAGTCTGTGCATAAGATGAGATGTACGAAAACTTTCAAAAGTATAGCTGAAGTCTACTGATGATTTGGTAAAGTATCAATGAAATGCTAATAGACATTGCTTAACCGTCAATAAAAATATATTTAATTTTTGCAATTGTATTATTCAGGCTGTAGTACCAAACCCTATCTAGAATGATAACTTTCAGGTCAAAAAGAAAAACTTAAAATAATATAATTTATTTTTAAGTTTCATATCGTCGAGTTTCTTCTTAAAAAGAAAAAATTTTTCAGAAAAAAAAACTAATAAATTTTTATATATGGGTTTTATAAAAAATTTTTCTAACAAACATGATTTTGCGACCCTCTGAAGGGTGTAGAAAGATTCTTCAAAACAAAAATTATATTTTATTACAAAATTACAAAAAAAGTTTGTGATGAGCCTATTTCTAACTTTAAATATATAAAAAGCATGAAAATATAATTTTTTATGGCACTTACGAGGTTTTCGAAATGGCTTTAATTATTTTCCATACAATGTTGTTAAGAGGAGAATGCTATTTTCTACCATAAAAACTAAGGAAATCAATTTCGAAAAAAATGACATTTACTTAGTTTAGGAAGAAAAGGGACCAAATATGATTACCAGCTCACAGTGGGACAGAGTCAAGATATTAAGTAAATAACCCAGCTATTTCTAAACTGATAAAAGGGTGCTGTTGGCTGAGTCTTGAGCTCAAGACTAGTTTCAGGCAAGCCAACAACATCATGCATTTTTCTCATGTACATTCGTGTGTTATTGTGTTTGTTGTTGCTATTGGGCTGTTAAAGTGATGAAGGCATACCAGCAGCCTTCATCAATTTAGCAGTCCAACAGCGATTAATAATAACATATCCTAATGCACTTCACAGCACCCTCCTTCGTCGGTATTGTAGCAGAACCGTCGACCAAGTAAAATAACTAATAAAATGGCTGCACAGCTGAAACAACTCAATGCCTCTACTTGACACCAGATGGACTTGCAACGTTGCTCTACAAAAAACGCGCAACAGTAGGGTTGCAAATGAGTTAAGCTTTCCATCTCTCTCCCACTTCACCACCTGTTCTCTCTACCCTATCCCTTTCCCAAAGAAGGTAGCACATTAATTAATTAACTGGTAGGCATTAATTGCCAGATTGTGTTACTTCTCTTAAGAAATAAAAAAAGATATTCCTTTTTAACATCAGAAGATGAGCTTCCCGCAATGATGTGTAGCACTTCGGACATGTAAAGTTTTTTCAACGATTGTGTCTTTATAGACCTTATAAGGTTCTAAAATTATATCGTGCTATTCGTTTATCGTTAATCTTTTGTAGTTCGTGAGAATCTATAGAACAACAAATTTCACTGGGGCCAAATGCAGATCATCAGGGAACCTTCACCCAAAAATCTCATTACCTTTTCTATGAGATTTTACGGTAAAGGTTTCCTGATGATCTGCATTTAGCCCCAGTGAAATGCGCATAGAAACTAGCTAATACCGCTTAGTAATCAATGTCAATGTGTTTTTATAAACAGTTAATATTGTACTGAATAAGTAAAATATTAATTTTGGGAAATAGTGCGATTATAAATTTAAAAAATATTATATGGTTTAATCCTACGTCTACCTAATGTCATGTTACTGTTAAGTGTAGACTGCTCATGGTAATGATTTCTTCATATTTCAACATTATTGTTAGAGCAGATGTGCTGAGAATACTTTCATAACATCATGTCTTAACAGCATTGCATATGTAATGTAGACGGCATGTAAAGAAATTTTATGGAAATGTTCCTTCTGAGTTGGAAAACATCAAGTTTTAAATATAAATATATATATTCTAAAATCACAAAGTTTGGTTTGCAAAACAAATACCAATTGCAGAAGCCTTGTTTGGTATCCATTTATCCAGCAAAACTTACTGCTTGCTGGAAGCATTTTTATAAGAGAGACAAGAAAACGAAATCACTTGGAATTGTGCTTTTATAATGCATGATTTTTGTCCGCGATGAGCCGCTTAGAAGCAATAGTTTATGTTTCCACAAAATGCTTATATTAGTGCTGAATAACATCAACATTTTCAGCACTAAAACTGAAAATATATGGAAAAAATGGTTCGATGTTAGTTGGCGATTCTGATGAATGCACGCGTACACAAATAGGCTTATGTCATGCTGAAGGCTTATATATTTATCTTTAATTATTAATTTTATATTTTTATTCACTGTTTGCTATTTTAATTTCAGCTAGTATCGAACTAAGCACCTTCAGATTTGAAATCCAACGCATCAACCACTCAGCACTGGAAACCGGCAGCATGTAGTTAATATAAACTTACTCTTACGAATACATTATTTTTAAATGATTTACTTTATTTAATTTTTAAAATGTACTGTTCGTGTATACAATCATACTGTATGTGTGTGTGTGTACTGTTCGTGTATTAATCGTAGAACATACTTTAAAGCTCTCGCTTGCGTTAGTGCTTCTAAGAAGCACTATCGTCAGTGAGAGAAGTTAAATCTTAAATACTTATGTTGCTTTGCCTGTATTTTTTTACATTTTAGAATTGCTAAAAAGTGTTCGTGCCTGTTTGTTCGTGCTCTTTTGCAAACGTTAGTGTATTTGTGGTGGCATTTTTGGAAGCATTTGTTCTTAAATATGCAATGAATTGCTTCTAGCAGCTTTTAGTGCTTCTAAAAGTCGAATATTTTTTGCTGGGTATTTCAAAAATCATTTTATGGGCCATAAAACAAATGTGGACTTTATGTGCAACACCAAAAAAACTTCCATTTGTGGAGTTTGTTGGAACTTTCTTCTTGAACTCTGAGATTCTCAGAAGTATATCTCAGTTTTATTAGCTTGATTTGTATTTAGTACGAAAATTCCTTTATAACTGCAAGATTTCATTCCAAAATATCAATAATCAACTATTTTATATAACGCAATTTGTTCCTCTGTTTTGCAGAAAGTATTTCTAAAATTTGTAAATAGTAAAAATCTGAAAACACTGTTAAAATATATATAATTTTGTACATTTTTATATGTGATATGTCTACCGTCCTCTATGAAACGTGTAAAATAAATGGACTTATATTTAAAACCTCGTACCGAAATATGTAGCTTTACTTTGTTGTCAATTTAATCTTGTATGTAAATAGGCCACACAATATTTTATCGTACACTTCTAAATATCTTATTGTCCATCGATATTGATGAACAGGGCTCGGACTTTTATGCAATTAAAAAATGATTTCAAGCGCTTAACAAATGCATCTTAAAAAAAAAACATGCGCAAAAATATGCATTTGCCTACGAATAAAGTACCAAAACTAAAATAATATGCAAATATTTAATTTTTTTTATTTTTTATTATTATTATTAGAGGAAAAACATAAAACAAGCATAATTTGGTCTATTATATAATGCAACCGAACTTTAGTTGCATTGCCAGCTGGCAACTGAAAATTAATGGCTGCCAGAAAGGCACTAAATAGCAATTGAAAATGACAGCTCTCAGCAGCCATTTACCATCAGTAGTAGAATTTTCAGCAACTGGCAACCCAACTGATGATCAGTTTCCATCCATAACCGGCCTATTAATATTTTTTACAAAAATTGTGAAATATGCATTAACAAAGTTTTTATTACTCCACTAATATGCATTTATTGCCAAAATATGCAAAAATATACACTTATCACAAAAATATGCAAAAATATGCAACTACAAATCGATGCCAAACTAATTAAAATTTTATGATTCGCATAGATAATTAGGCAATACATCTTTATCTATCACCACAAGAACCATGCATTTGCATGAAAGTCCGAGCCCTCTTGATGAAACATATATGGTTAAAGAGGTGTTTTTCTCGAGATATGCACAATATATTTTTTTGCCTAAAAAACCGGGTACAAGCCCAATTACAAACAAACCCAGTTACAGATAAAATGGTCGAACTTCGACCACCGGGCGGTATCCTAGAATGTTCTTCAATACGTATACTTAATATTATTAAAAGTATATGTATTGTAAATATCATGTATTAAATTTTTTATTAATGCTACGAAATCGTTGATAATTGAGACTTTCGAATGAAATTATAGAAATGAAATTATAGGAAAATATATACGAATTTACGTACTAAATACCAAGCATGCAAATAAAACTAACATGTGCATCTGAGAATTTTAGAATTCCTAAGAAATTTTGCAAGAAGTCACAAAAATGTTATGTTTTATGGTTTTGCTCATAAAGTTCACATTTAGTCCAAGCCACATAAAATGAGTTGGCAAACAAAGATATAATTAAAATTTAGCCAACTTTGGGCTTCGTTGGATTTTAATGACGCCATAGTAATAGTTACGCTAAAGTAATGAAAATATTTTATAGTTTTGACGAAGTTATTTCATCATTGTAATGAAATTATTTTATTAATCAAATTATCAAACTTTTAAGTTGTGTGTATTTAGTCGAACTATATGGGTTTTATCCAAATAAATTTATTATTCAGGCTTAAGTTCGTTCAATTTTTACAATTAAATCATTTTTTGTGAATCCAAATTGATTATTAGGCTAAGGTTCCTAACGTTATATTCAGAAAGAATTGGGCATGATTAATATTCCAAGGAACAAGGGAAAAATTAACATCAACTTAATTTTTCAACTTACACAGCAGAACAGAGTAGCGCCACTTTCGGAAGCCGCTACACTTCCATGGTAAGTGCTCACGTGTATTTGCTTATCACCACTTGTCAGGTAGCTCTGTTGAATGTGATTTTAATTCTTATATATACAACTTTTTCGTGAAAATTTAATACGAGAACTAAATCACTCTCAAGCTGATATTAAAGTGCACTTTCCCAGCGTTGCCATCGTTTTGTTTTTCTTCATTCCCATTTTTCTAATTTTTTGTTATACTCAAGACAAACTTGTTTGGTTTGATTTTATACTTAAGTATATATGAACATGTAAACATGTGAAAAGCTCAAGCCAGTAGCTAATTGTTTATTAGTATGATTATTTCGAACGTATTTGCTTTGTGAATCCAAATTGATTATTAGGCTAAGGTTCCTAACGTTATATTCAGAAAGAATTGGGCATGATTAATATTCCAAGGAACAAGGGAAAAATTAACATCAACTTAATTTTTCAACTTACACAGCAGAACAGAGTAGCGCCACTTTCGGAAGCCGCTACACTTCCATGGTAAGTGCTCACGTGTATTTGCTTATCACCACTTGTCAGGTAGCTCTGTTGAATGTGATTTTAATTCTTATATATACAACTTTTTCGTGAAAATTGAATACGAGAAATAAATCACTCTCAAGCTGATATTAAAGTGCACTTTCCCAGCGTTGCCATCGGTTTATTTTTCTTCATTCCCATTTTTCTAATTTTTTGTTATACTCAAGACAAACTTGTTTGGTTTGATTTTATACTTAAGTATATATGAACATGTAAAATGTGAAAAGCTCAAGCCAGTAGCTAATTGTTTATTAGTATGATTATTTCGAACGTATTTGCTTTGTGAATCCAAATTGATTATTAGGCTAAGGTAACGTTAACGTTAACGTAACGTTATATTCAGAAAGAATTGGGCATGATTAATATTCCAAGGAACAAGGGAAAAATTATTATTATAGTTATAATTAATTTTTCCCTTGTTCCTTGGAATTATAATTATAATAATAATATTTCCCCTGTTCCTTGGAATATTAATCATGCCCAATTCTTTCTGAATATAACGTTACGAACCTTAGCCTAATAATCAATTTGGATTCACAAAGCAAATACGTTCGAAATAATCATACTAATAAATCATTTTTATTGAGAAATAATTTTTCAAAGGATGTGGCAATTGAAAAGTACAAATACCAATTTCTTGACTTTTGTAAAGGTCGAACTGAACATCGATGTTTTCGGGATTAACCACAATCCCATCGTCAGAGCTCTCTGTACTCTAGGCTAGCCAGACCCCAAAGTCAAGCGGTAAATATCTGGCATTAAACTAATTGCATTAAAGCTCTATGTTTCCTGGCTTTAAGCTTATTTTATGGTGGCTTAGAAATTTACCATACTTGGCACAACTAGAGTATATAGAGCTCTGACGATGGGATTGTGGTTAATCCCGAAAACATCGATGTTCAGTTCGACCTTTACAAAAGTCAAGAAATTGGTATTTGTACTTTTCAATTGCCACATGCTTTAAAAAATTATTTCTCAATAAAATAATAAAAAAATAATAATTTAATTGTAAAAATTAAATTGAACGAACTTAAGCCTGAATAATAAATTTCTTTGTATAAAACTATCAAACTTTTTTAACGTAATTATCTCTTTTTTGTAATTAAATTATATCATTATTCTTTAGAAATAACTTCATTATTTTAATGAAATTGTTACTTTGTTTAGTTTAAACTGTGTTATTGAGTATATCTCGATATTTCCATGTTACATATCTGTGGCACTAAGGAATAAGTGCTCATCATCGTCGGTCTTTCATACATGCAATGAAATGTTTCATTAAAACTCAAATTCATTTTTTTCAATATTTAAAAGCATGTATTTTAAGCATTTTATATTCATTAAAGCATTTTATCAAAACTTAAAGCAGTTTCCATAAAATGAGAAAATGGTGTCATAAATCCATTGCAATTTTGTAACTTGCAGTCCACACCTGAACATTTAATGACTAACTTTAACATTAGCTTTAAGTTAATGTTAAGTGTAGACCGCTCAAGTTAATGCTTTTTTGCAAGTTATAATATAATTGTTAGTGCATTTGTTTAGCCAACACAGTTATAACATCAGTTTACAACAGTAATTCAAGTAAGTATTGGAGACGTAGAGTAATGAAACTGCGAATGTTAATGAAACATTTCCAATGAAATTCTTTTACAATATTTACACCTATATTGTGAAATGTATCATTAGAGTTATGAAAAAATCTAAGAACAATTGCTTCAGTGTAGGAAAGGGCTATCAGCAAATCTACTAATAACTAAAAATGTTTATATAATATATTATTTTGCTTATAAAAATTTCTTATCGTGTATTATGGAGTTTTGCTTACTAAATTCCTTCAAGGACTAATGTGGGTAAGGTTATTCCTTTATAGTTTGCTTTCCGGCAAACGTATATAAAAACAACATATAAGAGTAAAATATAAATCACTAAAAACAATAAACGTTAAAATATAATAAAATATTTATGTAACATCATAATAATAAACAATATAATTCTCTTCATGTCTTTCCGTATTTAAATCTGAATTAAATTTACATTAAGTATCTGTTTGTCATATTTTCTTTTATTTTTATTCATTATTATCTTTTTGACAACATGGCTTATTCTTCTATTACACAAAAACATAACAGGAAAACCACTCACATTCATGAAATAAACGCTTATCATCATTTAACAAACAATCACTTTAATAAAGCAATTGTTGCAAGAGCTTTTAACTTTTGTGTCATTTATGTTCAAACTAACGGATAAAAGATTCATCGTCATAATTCAGTCCGTTAATTTTTTGTGTTTTTGAAAAATGACTTTTCAAATAGAATGCTGGATTTTTCACAGAGACATGCAAATGTAGTTTAAATTCAGCGTTATTAAGTTAACCGCATAAGTGGACGATTAGAGTTTTTTCAGGTAATATTATAATAAGAAAAAAATTTTAAAGTCTAAATGACAGGGACACAGTTAAAACATTAAAATACAGATCTAAAAGTAGAAGTTTGTAATGAAAAAGCTAAGTATGAGGAGTATAACAGTCTTCCATTTTTTTTTTGGGAATGCTCGGTCTTGCACCTTTCAAGACACAAATACTTGGGCAACAACATACTAGATGAACTTTCAGAGCTAGCAGGGATAGGTCTGGGTGACCTGATTTGGTGTCTCAATGCGACGGGTTAGATCTAAAAAACATTTTACTACACTCAAAATATTTTGCAGTTCAAATCAACTGAAAATGAATTTTAAAATATATAAAAATTCATTTGAAAACCGGTCTACTCATTTTTTCATTTATATCAAAGGCAAACTCAATTTAATTTTCAATGTTAAAAAATTAACTAACAAAACTTAAAAATTACTGATATTTTCTGTTAATGCTGTTTTTCAACTATCAATAAAATTAACCAGCAAAACCATAAAATTTACTAATTTTCCCTTTTATTTCTGTGTTTTGACTATCAATAACTTAACTAAAATTAATTAACTAAACTCCTTAAAAATTACTATTCTTCTCTTTTATTTCATTTTTCAACTAAAAAAAAGGTTAGCCCTCCCAAAATAAAGTAACACAATTTACATTCCATTATGTTTTTTTGCAATTTTTTTAATTAAAGATTTAGAAATTGAAATTGGTTTATATACACACATACATATGCAAAAAAGTAATTATAAAACATCGCAAAAAAAGAATTAATAGTTTATACCATACATATATGAAAAATAATTTACGTTGCGGCTTTAATCCAGGCTTTAATCCAGGACTTTAATATATTGCAATTGAATGATTTGTATCTGAAAATAAAAAAAATTTTAAACATTTTACTATAACATTTCTTTTTGTTAAATATATAATATTGCAAAATTTCGCAAAAAATTGCTAAAATCGAGGAAAGTTTGAACCTGTTTTAAGGTTATTAAAACTGTAAAAATGGTTACAACTCGGAGAATTCAGGTGTATCGCGAAAAAACAAACAAATTGCGAAAATCAGAAGAATTTGCGAAAATAAAACAGTAAAATATGTTTATTTAAAATCGATAAGCAGTTTCTATTCTCGGACAAAATAACTTCTTTCAGAAAAATTGCGAAAAAATTCAGAATTGGAAACCCCTCAACTTATTAAAAATCGGTGAATCTGAAAAATTTGCCAAAATCTCGAGAAAATAACGAAACTAGCCTTAGCTATGTATAAAATAATAACTGGAAAAGCAATATTTTGCCATGGTGGTCTTCTGCAAAATAATTTTTCATTTGATTTGCAAGATATATTGCAAAAAATTCGTGAAAAGGTTCAAGTGCATATTATATGTATATCACTCATTTCTTCTCTTTTGTTACAGTTGTAATCGTGAACTTAAATTGAAGTTTACGAGATAGTCCCATCATAGTAATCAGCACCTCTACTCTAATATTTAAATTTAAGTTAACGATAAACAGAACAAAAATTTGCATCCAATCGCAAAATAGACTATTTATTAGACATGAAAGTTTAAAAATTGTTCTTACCTTTCTATTTAGGATTCCTAGGCCAGTCATCCTTCGATTTCCGTGATACTCTTAATGTATTCCGCATTTGCGACTTTCCTGCAATAAAAACTTTATTATAGATTTTGATTCTGTTTATATCATGCCAAATAAATAATTACTTACCTATGTATGCAAATTTTGCACATAATTACTTTTGAGAAAAAATTTTTTAATTTATTTTATATTTGACAACTTTTCCAATTTTAAAGTTTTCTTGAGAACAGACAAAATATTTTTTGTAGATAAAATAAATGAACTTTTTAAATTTTACAGAAAATCATTATATTTTGGATGTTAATTTTTTAAATAACATTCATTATAAGTTAAAAAATAAATTTTCATTTACATTTAACTTTAAGGAAAACTTTTAAAATAAAATACAAACAGTTAATGTAAAACTTTTTTGAGTGTAAGGATATCGTACATGCTTTCTCGACCAACAAGCGCAATTTTATTTCTTTTTCAGTTATTTTCTCGTTTGTATCTTTGGCGGTGCTTTTATCATGATAATACACTTGTCTTTGTTTTGCATTCTTTTACCTTGTATGTGTTTTATTTTTGCAAAGGCAAAGCATATATTTTCGTTGATAGGACCGTTTTTAGTAAAACCACTTAAAAATTTACTCATTTCGTTTTGTCCATACGTGCACTCAAAACAAAAATTAACAGCCTGTCCCAGGATGTCACACATTTTCGTTCGCAGGCCTTTTAAACGACAAACAGCTGTTTTGCGTCTCACTAAAAACCTTCAGCACGACAAGTCGAAAGAAAATGACTGCGAACGATAACGTAAGCATTTCAATACAAATTTGCGTCCCACTAATAAATTTATCAGTCATTTGTACGAACACAAATGTCTAAAGTAGGCACTTGTATTTTTATTATCGACTGAGACAAAACAAGCAATTGTGTTTCAATTTGTCTTTAGTTCAAGCAGTAAAAAACAATTGTTGGAGCAATAATAGCATTTTAGACAATTGTAAATTATGGTTAGAAAATTTCACAGTACCACGCTCATGAAATGTAAATACCCGTATTCATTTAAGCTACTTATACTTAACCGATTCTTATGAAACTTCGCACACAATTATTTCTCGTGAAAGTATATCATTATGATAAAAATTATGGGCAATGCCGCGTCCATTTTGTAGTCGGTTTTTTTACAAGAATTATTTTAAATACAATACAATTTAAATATGTCCAATAGCAGGTTCATTGAGTAGTTTTCTGCCTAGCTGGCCTTTGGACAGTCTTAAGGACTTACTCGTCTAGGTTTGTAAATAAGAGGTTTCGCGGAATAACTATAATTTGCCTGAGGCTGATCTTTATCATAAAGGAGAAAGTCCTTCGAGCCGACCCAAAGACAACGAACAATGTTTAGGCGTTTGCTCATTTAGGGGTTTGGATTGATTTCTTGGGTCTTTTTAGGTGACAATTATATGACTCTTAACAAAATTTTGCGTTTTTTTTTTTGGGGGGGGGGGGGTCTTTGTTCGTTAAATTGTGCAACGCAAAAATTTACATGGTTTTAACGACTAACTCCGGTAGAAGCCGCCAAAAATCTTCATGTGGAAATACACATCTGGAATTCATTTTAAGGGGTGTTAAATTTAAAATGTGTTTTTATGTAAAACACCACGAGAAACATTTTACAAAAGATTGTAGCGCTCCACCTCTTCGTGGTATGGGTACTTTTGTTCCTTTCTTAAATAAGGTGCAAAAACCCCTCTTCATCGGCGATATAGCAGGTTAAAATGTTTTACAAAAATACCCGCAATGAAATTTTACTACAGTTCTTCAAAGACACATAAGCTCCATACTCAAATTGAACGCCAGAAATCATTAACATCTTAAAATGTGCTCGTACCTCTTCACAATTAGTACTCGGCGCAGGAAATCTTGTAAGACTCACATTTAAGATGTAAGATGTGTTACGCACTTTTATGTAAAACACCACGACAAAGATTTTTGTGGAACATTTAAATCCTCTTAACTATTAGTTGTATGAATTTTTGTCCCTTTCTGAAGAAAGGGATATTTATGTAGAACATTTCGCCCACTATATCGCCGACGAAGAGCAGTTTCTTGCCATTAAATAAAATTTTCTACAAAAATGTTCCTAGTGGTGTTTTACATAAAAGTGGAAAAACGTAAGGCTTACATGCTGTAAAATGAATTTCAGATGTGAACTTTTAAAACGGCGATATATGTATGCATTTATTGGGCGCCTTCTTCCAGAACGAGTCGTTGCCTTGTAATTTTGAAAAAAAAAACAACTTTTTGAATAAAAAATCAACAAAATTGGGTTGTATTATTTTTTGTTTTTTTTTTTATATTATTTTAATTTAATTTTCGTTGTCATTTGAGCCAAGTTATATTAGAACAGAGTTTTTTTTGTAGCACAATTTAAATATTTAAATGATTTTTACTGCCATTTGGCGATGAATTTATGAAATTGTTGATGTGGAAGCAAGATAGATTTATTTACCAGGTAGTCGCAGTTCCTTGAAAATGTCAAATTATTAAAACACATACACAACATAACTTGTGTATTTTGATACAAAACTGACAGCCGCAAATAAAAAACGAGTAAACAGCTGTGGAATCAAGATTACCTGGTAAATAAATCTATCTTGATGTGATAGTATAGAAATTTCACAATAGATATATGACTTACGTTATAAACATAAAAGTAGACGAACGACAAGCCGAAAGATAGTGGGACGCTTATTCGAATGAAAGTGAGCGACTGCTTATTGTTCGATTAAGAATTTCGTTCGACGTCCTGGGCCAGGCTGTAAGTCATCGGTACTTACGCGCGTTTTCTCAAACCAAGTGCAGAACATTTGATTCATAAACGGATTTTTCATAAACGAATTCTTAATTTTAGCCACTAATAAGGCCGGCAGGGATTGATTATAAGCCCACAAAAATGCTTAGTTTGAGTCTTGCTTTAAGATAGAAAAGGCACGCACTGAAAAACTTATCACCAAAAAAGTTTCAAACATAAGTTTTTCCTATATATAAAATCTAGTTGTTAGTAAATGTTCTTTACTGAATCAGTAATGTTTTTGTTTAATAGCAAAAAGAATGCGATTCTGAGTGAATCAATTTGTTAATGTTGTTGCATTAATTCTCATTAATTTTTTTTAGTCCTTAGATAAAAATATAGAGTAGAACACATTTAACAAGGTGGACTTTCATAAATGATTAATGAATGATGATGACGTAATTATTTAAAACTAAAAAAAAAATTTTACTGAATCAGACAAAAAGTTTCTTTGATATATTACAAAAAGTTCAGTAATTATTTTTGTTTGATTAAGTAAAATATTTTGTTTCAATTTTGTAAATATTTTTGGACGAATTGTTTTACAAGCTCAGACAAAATTAGTTTTTGACATAGTACAGAAAATCTAGCAAATATTTTTGTTTGATTCGGTAAATTACTTTGATAAGAATTTTTAAATATTTTAGATAAATTGTTTTTTAGATTTGGACAATTTGTATACTGAAAAAATACGGGATTTTTCCATGAAATTGTTGAGACATTTTTGTCTGTATTTACAAACTCGTTTTTAGAAAATATATTTACTAATCCATTGAATTTCTTTACTGAAAATAAAATTTGGTTTTTTCTGTGTTAGTTTGGTGTAGGAGCTTAATGGATGCACATAAGCCAAGAGCAACCCAATTTCTGTTTACTCCTGAACTAAGATATTTCGGCTTGTAATGCAAATGGCGTTATTAGGCTTATTATTGCTCTACTGAAATCCTAGAATCTTAAGACTATGTCAAATGCATTACATTTCAGCTACATGGGTTTGTTGGTTTGCGTGATATTATTAAAAATATTTCAACTTCTTCAAAGTTAAAGCGGAAAATTCCAAGGAAGGCCTGCAAGGTCAACCATACTTTTACTATTATAAAATTAGTAAGTTTAAAGGAAAAACGGAAAAATCAATACCTATACACACGAAATGACAATATCCCATATAAGCAAAATACAAATTTATGATACTTTTTTTAAATATTTCATCAAAATAAAATTCAATATTAAGTTATTTGACGATACGTTAGTTTACATATAAGTTCGATATATACTTATGCAAGAATATTATCATAGAGCAGCCATAGAAAAACAGTGACGCCTGACAAAACATCTTTTAATCGCCATCGTTTTTAAGTTTTTAAAATTTTCAATTTATTCTTTATAATTTTGTGTTATTTTTTTCAAGCAGAGCATTTAGCGTTTCTTTTTTCATTCGAAATGACGCCAAATATCTCTCTTACAACATTTTTCCATTTATTTATTTAAATGTTCCTTTATATGAATGGCTATTTCTTTAAATAATATTTCTATGTAAGTTCATCTTAAGTGTGACACTTAGGTATTAAAATTTTATGACAGAAAAGTACTCAGTATATAGAAAAAAAAAAATACATTTTTAAAGAGTATAATATTACAAATGCATATAGCGGTATGTATCGGTGAAAAGTCAAAAGAAGTTAAATGTAAAAAATAGCATAATGATAACAAATGATTATTTTAATGCAAATTCAAGGTTTTTTCGTTTTCCTTTCATAATTGTGCATACTGTAAAAAGTTGTTCTTTTTTTAGTTCATTAATTATATATGTTAATTATATATGCATTACAAATCTACAATAATAATGAATCAATAGTTGTTTGCCCTAGAGCGTATGCTTGATATCAAAGAGGCCAAATAAAAAATATATTAATCATACGTCAAAAGTTTATTAACAAACAAATGTCATGATTAAACAAACAGTAAATTAAAATTATTTGTTTAATAATAGCAAGTCCCCATTAACCATAGAGCTAATTGGCCTGCAGCCCAGGGGCGCCAACGATACGAGGGCGCCAAAAAACAAAAATGATACAATTTTAATTGCATTTTTCTTTGGCGGAGTCGGTCTCAAATGATTTTTTGCATTTTACAATAGTATATTGGTTTTATGTATTGTTATTTTATAAATACAAGCAATAGATCATTAGAATTTTTAAAAAAATAAAATGAAATTTTCATAAAACTATGTTCACAAGGGTGAAACATTTTATTTAGCCCAGGACGCTCACACTTGTTAATGCGGCCCTGAATAATAGCTCATTTTTTTATTTCTGAACAGATACGGCTTGCTATTCCTCCATATTATAGAAAAATAGCAACAATAGTATGTGTATATTCTAAACTATTTACAAAATAATGTACTATAAAAACGTCATGGAGACACTAGACTCCTTTGGCGGAATATATGATCATCTAGAGGGTCATTGGGTTCTATAAAAATAAAATATGACAACCCATTTTTCTTATCCCTATCTATCTGGATACAATTTTGTACCAATAATTGGTCTAGCACAACTAATATCAGTATTATTTCTGCAGCGTGAAACTAGCGACTTTAATTTGAAAATTTATTGAGCTCCTTTGCTTATATAAAAATTCTCAAACAAGAACTGAGAATTACAAAAGATAGATCTTAAATCAAATGCCATTTTTGTGAGATCGCTACATCTTTATCGTCTGAGATAATTTGTTCTCTAAGTTTTTTGCTGTTAAAAGATGGCTAAGTAGCACATTTTAAAACATGCTATTGGAGAAAGTTTGAGTTCAGCTCGTAAATTTCAGCTCTTTTTTAGTATATCGAAGATTTCCGCCATATTATTTTTCATGTTTTTCCTTCTTTATAAAGTTTCTTTTCTAACACATTGTTAACAACATTAGCTATCGTAATTGCTCCAATATATTCAATGATTATGTGTTAGTGAAAATATAGCAGCTTAGTAATTTCTAACTTGTTAAGCTTCTAACACCGTTTAGTGACAACCAATTTATTATGGCACACACTTGTGCTCAATATTTAAACAGCTTTTCGCTTACGTTGTGACATACAAACATTCCGAATATGAAAGTACTCTTTAGAATTACATGTATTTTGTAGAATTTATTGCACCAACTTGCCTTAATATCATATATTTTTACCAAGTATATCAGTATATTTTACCCCAGCAGTTATTCACAGATTAGGGACGAAAAAAGTGTTTTTTTTTAATCTAAATTAAAAACCTAAAACCTTAACTTTTAACTTTTGTTCTTAGGAACAGGTGCATTATAAACAACATAAGCTACATTTTATACAAATGTTGATTTTTTCTCTTAAGAACACTAACCTTAAGAATAAAAGTTAAAAGTTAAAAGGTTTGCAGTTTTAAAAATTTTGTAAATTTCAAGAAATTTATTATTTGACATATTGTCATAATTTTATTTTAAATGAAGTTTATTTGCTGATAGTTAAGCATTGCCTACATGCATTTTATTGGCGCTTTACCAAATCGTCAGTAGACTTCAACCTCAACTTTGAACAGCTACAAACCTCTTATCTTATGCCCAGGCTTTCAAAAACCATTTGAGAATTTAAAAATGATAATATTTTTGAAAATCCCAAAAGGATAAAATAAGCGTAGTAGGCATAGAAACTTATACAAAACCCAGCGAATAATTTGTATTCGATAAGAATCCATTTTATTTATAAAGGTGTAGAATATTTCGAATAAACTAATATTTAATTACAAGCAAAAAAATATTAGCTAAAGGAAGAATGTACCATCCAGAACTCTTCAGTAATGTTTTTGATATTTTGTGAATCTAAATTTGGTTCATTAAAAGCAGAACCATTTACTTTTGTTTAGATACATGCATTTATCTTCTGTTTTATTCGGAAATACAAATATGTTTCTTTGAAATAAACCTTTACTACTAACTTATACACATTTTGACCAATTTATATGAATAGAAATAAAATATAAAATCTTAGGATGAAAAAGGATTCCACGAAGAATTCGAAGCCACTTTGCCCTGATAACCATGGATCTAAAATGAATTTAGTGCTTGCGGAAGTTCCAAAATAAGTTGTAAGTTCGTATAAAATCAACCATTGGATGTGTCATACTCCTTCGAATTAAATATAAAATAGTATTGTGCAACTAATATTTGACAAAAAATAAATCAGTGTACTAACGCAAGTGGCTCCCAAATTATGACGCCTTTATTATATCAAAATTTATAAAAAGTAAACAATTGTCTGGGATACAAATGCCTTTCCCAAGGAATGAAAGAAAGGAGTAATGATAACAATCCCAAAGAAGGGAGCAAAGTCATGGCAAATTTGCTACTCCTACGTATCTCCCATGCGCTTGACTCCATTTAACGGAAGGAACAAGCCGGATTTCCAGCAGGGCGATCTTGTGTCGATCACATTAATTCCTTGCGCATACTCATTGAACAGTCAGTAGAACTTAGCACAAACGTATATCTTCTATTAATCGATTTTGAGCGAGCTTTTGATACTGTCTCTCGCGACGCTATGTAGAACGCTTTTATAAGCAAAGGCATACCTACAAAAATTGTCACGCTAATTAGTGAGCTGTAAAGAAATGCTGAAATTACAGTTCGCTTTAACGGAAGGGAAAGTCTAATCTTTGAGACCCACAAAAGTGTAGAACAAGGATGTATCCTTTCACCCTCCCTCTTCATAATGCTCCAGGATTCTGCTTTAGAAGCAAAAAATAGTCAGGCACCTTATGGCATTCGCTCGAACGTCAATGACCTCCTTGGGGACATCGACTACGCTGACGACATCTTTTTATTCGTGCACAGTTTTGAAATGCCTGACAGAAAATAAAAAGTAGAAAAACGAAGGTTATGCGAATAGGCACAACAAATGTAAAGTCGCTTACTATAGACGGTCAGGAAGTTGACATTATTTGCTACCTTGGCAGTATAATAACTAAAGACAGGAGATCAGAGGTAGACATCCGCGATCATACCCTGCGGAAAATTTGGTGACAAATGATCTAAAAGTACTAATCCTATGACATGAGAAAATGAGACTGGTACCAAAAATAAGGAGTAGTGAATGGTGAAAAAATATTGTGTAAATGGTCACATATTATCCATTTTCAGTCAATTTAGTTGGTACTCTGGCTAGTAATGGAGTAACCGGAACTGAACAAGTTCGATGCACCTGGATCTAAGGCCTATCACGTAGTATCTATATAATATCAATTGTCTCCCTTCAATGAGAGCTTAACTGTTATTTATAATATTGAAATATAAGTTCCCCTGTGGTCGAGTGGGTAGTGTACTAGCCTGTCATGCCGGAGGTTGTCGGTTCGAATCCTATCAAATAGAATACAATTTCTACTTGGATTTGTAACAATAAATAAATAAATTAATCGATAATTACAGCTGAATAGTGGAATAATATTTATATATAATCTATATTATTCTACACCGATTAAGAATCCATAAGATAGTTCAGGCGATAAGTTACAAGGTGCATACAAAGTATCAATTAACCCCATCCTAGGCCATCCCCATGTAAAAGTGGCTGGTCCGCTTCATAGGAAGTGTTAGAGCTCGGACTGGTCCCTACAACCTGGGGACCGGTTACGTAACTTGTTTTGTGTCAGTTCCATTTACCGTAGGGTATTAACAAGGCTAGAAGTGCTTTTCTTATACTAAATAAAATTTGAAGAAGCAACAACATTTCGTGTAAAACAAAAATAAGAAATTTCAATTAAAGTGGCAAATAAATTTACTATATGGCTGCACAACTTGAAGTTCGACACAAGCAACAACTCGCAAAATTCAAGTTTTTATCAACCGCTGTCTTCGCCAACTATTGAGAATTTCCTGGCCAAACCGAATTTCAAATGAAGAACTGTTACTACGAACAAGTAGTAGTCTTGTCGAAATAGACGTCCGAAGATGAAAATGGGCCTGGTTAGGCCGCATCTTACGCCGCACTCACAATGATATTGCTAGAGCTGTCTAAGACTGGAACCCCAAGGGCAACGTAGAAGAGGCCGTCCAAGAGACACTTGGATACGCTGAACGAAAAGAGAACTAGAATCAATCCAAATATCCGGGAATCACGCAAAAACATTGGCCAACGATAGAGTTAGATGGAGAGAACTTGTCGATGTCCTATGTTCACTTTGAACTTTTTACAATCACCCTTATTGTGAATGTCGACGTCAACGTCAACACAATACATTCGTCGCTGTCAATTCGATATGTCGTCGTTGTCACTTCAATGCTAAATCGGCATTTACTAAAAGTATTGTGTTGACGTTGAGTTGTTATCGATAATGTGAAGGAAATAATTATCATCGCTATCATTTTGACGTTTATTCAATTTGTTTATTGCCTTGGTTTATTCAAATTTTTTAATGTGTTATTCAAGAGAAAGTTTTAATGATGAAGCAAACAAATAAAGACTTCTTCTCTTTTGAAAAGTTCTTCTCCTTGGTGTTATCTTTCCATCATTTTCTTTTCTTCACTTTCCATCATTTTCTTTTCTGCATTAAAAACATCCTTTTGGTTGGGATTGTGTTTCGCAAATATGTAATGCATTTGTAGAAGAGGCTTCTTCCACTCGTATAGCATAAGTGGAAGTTAACGGGCATCCCCGTCATCCTCAAAGATTGTGGAGCGTTCACTAGATGCATATCGTCAAATGAAATGTAATTTTTAAAAATTTTCAGAAGATAAAAACCTTAATAAAAACGATTGTGATTATGTTTTTTCCAACATAGTATCATTAATTCAGACTTCATTAATCATACTACCCAGAAAACAATCATTTTTATATTCAAAATAGTTTCATTTTTATTAAGTTACGATATATTTTCTGGTGCTTACCGTTTGCCAGCCATCGCTATGTCTAATTAGTGGTCCAATAGACTTAATTTCGTCGCCATTTCCTTTCTAAAATTATTAGGAGTTCTGCTCCTATATAATCCTTTTGCTAGGCTTGGTTTACTTTCAAGCCGCTGAATTAATTCCTTGGATTGTTTGTTGGTTGATATTTTAATTTTTTTCTATTTTAAATACTTTTTCAAATAACCGTGAAACATCCTATCGAGTCGTTGCCAAAAATTGTGTCGACAAAAACAGAGCCAATTTCACACAATGTTGTCTTTAAGTCGCCTATTAAAATGCGAAGCAGCTGTCAATTGTTATCGAAATCCGTCAATATTGACAACGGCAATGCCATTATTGCACCGTCGACGTCACTTGTGGCGACGTTGACATTCGCAATAAGGGCGAATTGTTTTATATGCTTTGCAATTTAATTCGGTTGTAAATAAAGGACATAAAAACTATTGCGTATGAGTATTACTATTTATGTATTGATAAAATATTACGTATACGCCATGTTACTTCAGTCACTTTTGGTAATTGTTCCTATAATAAAGGCATCATAAAATATATTTTAGGATTTCTTCAACATCGAAATCCATTTTAGGGAAAAGTTCATTTGAATTATTTCTATAATTCTATCACGCCCCTGTGATTTTTGGTCAAAAAAGTCGACCTACCATAATGTATATATGTATAAGCATTTACTGTTAGATCTAGCATTTTTCAAACTGATTTTGCATGCAAAAATGCTTTTAGTATTTGTTTGTGTCATATTATCAAATTACGAATTTAAAAAATTGTTAATATTACACCACTTCACAAATTTTCAACTTTTTGCGATCACCTCAAAAATGAAATGTTTTCTAAGGTAATTTTGGATCACTGAGCACGCATATTACAATCATTTATTTTTCTTAAGAAACGTTTTTGAGATATTCGCGAAAAACGTCTTTTTTTGCAGTTTATAAAGCTATTTCCAAAAATCTTGAGTAATGTCTACTTTAATTGAGCAAATGTGGCATTGTAGCATAAATATGTTCGTCCTCTTTCAGTCCATATTCAAAATGTGTTGATCGGATCAAAATTCAATGAGTTAAAGGTCCTTAAACTTGAAAAAACTTTAATTTTTCCACGTGTTTTGAAAATTTACGATTTTAAGTCGCTCCAGTAAGGCAAAATAAATTTTTTTTAATTTATTTTAAAATATAGCAGGCGTAAAATTAGTTACATCGGACAAAATGTGAAAAAGTTGCAACATATTTAGTGAACTCATCTAAATTTTAATTTTCATTCTTTGGTTCTCAGGCCAGTACGAGTTTTTTTCCATTCCATTACTTTTACTCGTTTGAAAAAGAAAGGTCGATATATCGCATATCAAACTTAACAAAATTATGTGTAGTTTTCAACACTGTATTCAGATTTTTATAATTAACATTTTTATGAAAGACTTACGGCAAAACAAGTGAAAAAATGGTGCATGTGGTGTTTTGTGCATATTAAATTTTTTCTTAATTCTATAAAATCCTTCATTATTGATATTTTACAATGAAATTTGGCTGTTATATAGGAATTTATGTGAAAACTATGATTTGTTTCTGGCAATCATTAGAATTGCTAAGAAAGTTCCAATAAATCTTGAAAATAGGTCGATTTCAAAAGGGTGCATGCCCACCAAAAATTGTTGATTCGATTAAGTTGTTTTTCTAAAATCATGTCTGTGAAGATTCATTTCAGACATGTATACAATAATTATCTGATCCTTGAAAAAATAATTTTATAGAGAAAACAATTATGGTGCTTTTTTGGGAAAAAATTGTCATAAATTCAAAATATTTTAATTTTCAAATTAAATATTATATATTTTCCTACTCTGAAAGAATACTTCCATCAACTATTATTTTACCTATTCGAAATTTTGTCATGTAACTAACAAAGAAATAATTGTGACAATCGGTTGTTATTTGGATCCAATATCTTAAAAACGCTGGACCAAGGATTTGAAAAATTGAGAAATTTTAATATTAAAATGGGTATACCTCACTAACTATAGAAGGTATTTGTTTAACCAAAGACTTTTTAGAGCTTTACATTTTATATCATGACCCAAAATTTTTTTGGAATCGAGTGAGAAACAGAGAAATGTCAAGCGTTGAAAAATTTCACATGACCGAAGTGCACTACTTTGCATTTTATACCTCTGAACCTGAGAAATATGGGAAGCTCATCATCGTAAATTAAATAAGAACACTCCTCTGATATCTCTATGTAAACTGTTATACTGATCGGACTAAAGAGTTAGAAATGGTAGATATATTTCCAAAAAGTTTACTTCTCCCCCACTGGCATTTTTCGCCATACAAAAATTTTTTTTTTAATTAACACTAAAATTTGTATGTTTTCACTAAATCTATTGTAACTTTTTAAATTTTTGCCCGATGTTAACAATTTTACTTTTAGCACGTTGGGAACAACATTTTATTTAAGACGTGGGTCAAAACAAAAATTTTAAATTCTTTGTTTGCTTTAATGGAACATTTTAAAATTGTTAATTTTGAAAAAAGGCAAAAACATTTTTTTTCAAACACAAAGGTTTGTAATTCAGCGAATTTTTATCTGATCAACACAGTTTTAATATGAACCTAAAGAGGAAAAAGATATATATGCAACAATGCCAAATTTGCTCAATCCAGGTAAACAGTACTCAAGATTTTCGGAAATATCGTTACAAACTGGAAAAAATATAGTTTTTCGCGAATATCTCGAAAACGGTTCTTAAGAAAAATAAATTAATGGCATATTCGTGTTTAGCGGCCCCAATTTAGCCTAAAAACCATCTCATTTTTGAGGTGAATTTTTTTGTGAACTAGTGTTATAGAAAAAATATTGGAGAAATTGTTCAGAGGTACAGACAATAAGTGATTTAAATACATAAATATAACATATATGCTTATTATATAAGATGGTCTGTGCTCTTATTGTTGAATGCTAACATAGAATGTGTCTTAAGCCGAAATAATCTACCAAAAGCTGATACAAACAGCCAGTTACATATGTTTGCTTTCAGCTATGACAATATCTTTGGTTTTAATAAAATTAACTAAATGTTTTGCTTTTGAATAAAGTGTTTTTTGTCGATTTTATTGTACAGTTTTATTTTTGCAATTACATAATTAAAAAATTGTTTTTCCTTTGTTTTATCACATGTATTTTTTTAGCATATTTTTCGCATATTTTTAGCATATTCTAGCACTTTTTTCATAAAGATCTAACATGCATACGTACTTACGTATACGTAATAATAATAAAGTATATGAACAAAAGTAATATGCTAAGTTTCATCTTAAAAATGTTTAATCAACCTGCTTCTACAGAGTTTACTAATACGTAATAAAATAGTTGCTAAACTTTCAACAAACTCCCATACAAATACAAATAATGTTCTTATTTAGTCAATAAGCTACTCGTATAGCACATTGTATTAGCTTTATTAACACGCTCTATTATGTCAATCTGACATCAAGAGGGTTCCTAATGTCAAATGTATTCGCAAACATTCTTATATAGATACATATACATATATTACCAAATAGACATGTATGTAATATAAGGATACTTCCAACTCGGTGGGCTTCTTGGAATGAACTTGCAAAACTCAAAATATATTTAAATGTGTTTATTCTGGTAGAGCGCACCAAAAATATGATATACTTGTATTGGCGCTTTAGAAGTTTACATCTTGTATTAATATTAGGAGGAGGTAAAATCTCTTTCGCAATTATTATAATGACTCGGCATATGAAATCTTGTAATCCTTTCATTATGTAATCCTTAGGTGTAAATAATATTTAGCAATTTTATGAAAAACACCTAGCAAAACATTTTTATGCAATGTTTTAACCCTCCAACTCTATGTTGCGTGGGTCTTTTTGTCCCTTTCTGAAAAAACTGGTAAAAACCTCCCCATTGGCAGTGATATATCGAGCTGAAATATTCTACAAAAATGTTTCTGTTCTTGTTTTACATAAAAGTGGTGAAGACATGTTATTCCTTCAGCGTAAGGTTTACAAGATTTTTCCTTCTGAGTATTAATTGTGAATTAGTACTACATTAGCTCTAAAATAATTTTAAATTCTATACGATTACTGGCGATATCGCCTTTTAAATTGAGTTTTTACCCCTTTTTTGAAAAGGGACAAGAAAATACATACAACGAGGTGCTAGAAGGTTAAAATATGCCATAGAAATGCTTTTTGCGGTGTTATACAGAAAACTTTTAGTCACCGCTTTTACCTTAAACGTAAGACTTACAAGACTTCCTATGCCAAGTCGTTATAGCTAAAGAGGGAGAGGGGAGGAGGGAATTTGACTCCCACTAAAATGAATCCCATATATTTTTCTTTTTCTCTGCCAGAAGCAGTAGTTAAAATATTTTTTTTTTTGTTTCGTACTATCTTTTCATTATTGTTTTTTTAGATTTTCGATTTTTTTTTAGGTTTGGATTTTTATCAAAAATTTTTTAACAGTCATGTAAACAATGTTGTAAGAAGTTTGTGTAAGATTTCAGACAAAAATTCCTCAAGGTTAAGTTGCTAGAGAATAATTAAAAAACAATGTGCCAAGGACACTATAAATGTGTGATAGCAGTTCTTTACATTGAACTAATTCAAGCACACAAGTAGACTTCAGCTTTTTTTTTACCTGAAAAATGCTTGCGCACAAGTAATTATAAGTTTTCATTAACTGAACAATAATCAAAAAATATTTCGGAAATGTGTTCAAAAGTAACAACAAAGGCAAGACAAGCTTTTAATTATGTAATGTGTTTTCTTTCAATGCCAACACGCAATTGTACATCGATTTAGTTTATTAGAGCTGAAAAATATTTGAATAAATATAGAAGTTCCGTTGTTATTAGAGGAAAAATTTCAGAATTGCTTCATGTAATTAGCAACATTATTGGTCCATGTAAAAAAGCATATAAAATAACGCAATTTGGCATCAATAACTCAAAATCGACAAAAACGGACATCCGCGCTTATTCAAGAAAACCACAAATACATCAGTGGTGAAAAAATCAATACTATTGTACCATTTTCAGTACTTTTTCATTCTCAAAATACATCAGTACCGCCCCCCCCCCCCCCCCCCCCCCCCCGACATAAAAAGCACTTCTTTTCAATTTGTAACGTTAACAAAAAAGACTATTCAAAAATATTTCCTAAAAATTTTGATATTTTAAATTGAAAAAAATTTGTTCAAGCAGAAGCTTTTAGAGAACTATTTAACTAGTATAACATTCATTGTTATAGTAGACTACTTAAGTTGGACTTTGCCGGTTGAACCTAAATCAAATTTTATATCCACAGTACTCTCTTTTCGAGTGCAATTAAATATAAAACCATACGAATTGTTATGGCCGCAAATGCAGGCAGGCTTAAGCTGCAATTTTCCTTTGCTTTTAATATGTAAAAGTGAAATATCATGTCTAATATACAATTTTTAGTTTTTCGTCTGAGCGAAAAAAAAAATTATTTTTTTTTTATCGATTTCGCAAGTTTTGAGTACACAAAAAAAACAAAATATGATCTCAATTACGACAACTGCAGATTCAATTAATTCCGTTGTTGAAGTTCACCCTACGACGAAAATTGTACATTCAATAACTAAAATTCAAATTTCAATTCATCAAAGTTTGTGAAAATTTTTAAATAATACTGATTTGGATCACATACGTAATTGATTCAATTACGAAATTAATTGCAAATGGCTTCAATTTTTTTAAGCACATATATTAATTGAAAATATTTTAGGACTGATTTTTTCTGTGTAATTGGAAATTAGAATTTTAGTAAATGAATGAAATCGTATTTTAGTTTTTCTTGTACACAGAAAAAAGTTTGAACGTACACAGAAAAAAATATTACTTATATCCAAGGAATTTTTTCATAAATGCTATGAATCTAATATGATAATTTTTTCCCAAATTATTTTCATTTCAGCTAGGAACTTTTACATAAATAAGCTCATATTTTCTTTAAAAAGTATTTTCGAAAATTCAGTATTGAAATTTAGTACTAGGCAAAACCCTTTCCTTTCTGACAAACAGACTATTTGGGATTAATTGTATTTTTACTTTATATAAAACAAAAAGAATTTGTTGACAAAAAAATTGAAAATTTTTTTCAAAGCAACTTTGATTTCATAAATTTATTTATTAAATACAAAATTCATACTGCGTATGAAATAACTCCTGTTTTTTTATTTATAAATTAATAAAATATATGAATAATAGATCATGAACTTTTTTCATACTATTTATGTTCAAACTTTTTTCTGTGTACATATTATGAAAAAGTTCATAATCTATTGTGCATATATTTTATTAATTTATAAATAAAAAACAGGAATTATTTCATACTCAGTATGAATTTAGTTTTTAATAAATAAATTTATGAAATCAAAGTTGCTTTGAAAAAAATTTTCAACTTTTTTGTCAACAAATTCTAATATGCTTTTCTGTTTATATAAAGTAAAAATACAATTAATTTCAAATAGTCTGTTTGGCAGAAAGGAAAGGGTTTCGCCTAGTACAACAGACTATACAAGTTCAATACTGAATTTTTAAAAACATTTTTTTAAAGAAATATGAATTAATTTATGTAAAAGTTCATAGCTGGAATGAAAATAATTTGGAAAAAAAATTATCATGTTCGATTCATAGCATTTATGAAAAAATTCCTTGGATATAAGTAATATTTTTTTCTGTGTACATGAAAGTTTTTCCTGTGCATGAAACAAATTTTTTGTCAAGACACTTATGGTTCTAAATTTGTACAGCCTTATTTATAAAAAATATATTATGTTTATTAAAGGTTTATCTGACAACTATAGTATAGGAAGTTGTCACGTAAGATCTTAATAAATATAAAATATTTTAATGCTTGTACGTAATTATAAGTCGGAAGTTATTATTTTCGGCTTAAGTTAAATAATTGAATTAACGTAAATTAAAATTATTTTTAAGAGAGGAATATTAGAATATCTAATCAGACTAGCAAAACGGATTAGTACTACTAATACCGACAGCCATTCTTAAAAATAATTTGAATTTACATTAATTCAGTTATTGAACTTAAGCCGAATAATAATTACTTTCGACATAAAATTTTCTTTATAAATAAGCCCGTTAAAATTTAATAACTACAACAATACGCCGAAAGTCCCGTATTTAGACTGAAGTTTAATCCGAATATCTCCAGGAGTTACAATTAAATCTAGACAAAACAACGGATATAATACTTTGTATGATAACAAAGAATACCTGAAGTTTAATAATTTCAATTTATGAAAAGGAACCAATAAGATGAAAAAAATGGTTTTTAAGTTAAGGTTCAGTACAATTTCAAAACCTGTAATTTCCATCACTGATATAAATGGTGGGCAGATTTTTGGTTGGGAAGTAAATAGGCTATCAAATGATGAAATCTCAAGAATTGAGCTGTCTTCCTTTGGCATTTTTTTATGAAAACTTGGGAAATTTTAACCACGAAAGGCTACACTCTTGAACAACAAATTTTAATTGTGAAAGTTGACTATCATAATGGTGAAAATTTTACTGAATCACTTTGAATGAGCCTGGTACATCTAGTCGTCGATGTTCAGAGAAATTCCATAACACCGGAGGCACTTTGGGCAACATTTTGCTTAAAGATCTTCATATTCGCGCTTATAAAGTTCAACTCATCCAGAACTAAAGGTGCATGATTACGAGGAAAAGCTGCTCGTATATGGCGAAGTGATTAGTAAAACTTTCACCATTATGATAGTAAATTTTCATAATTAAAATTCGTTGCTCAATAGTGTAGCGTTCCTTGGTTCAAACTTTCCAAGTTTTCTCTAAATAAATGCCTAAGGAATACAACTGAATTCTTGACATTGTATCCTTTGGCAGTATATTTACTTTCCCGACTAGAAATTTTCCCAATACTCACATTGGGGCCCGATTGGGAATGCATGGGGCACAGTCAAAAGGGTTATCCCATTTCTGGTTTGATCGGTAACCTGTTAGGATAGCCCATCGACAAATTAATTACTTAACATAAGTTCTTCCCAAGTGGGAAACTACTGGGAACTTGTTGGGAAAATCTAACACAGATTTTTAATCGTATATTTGGCTCATCTTCAACATAGGTGGTTGCTACATACTTTTGTCCCTTGGATAGTTTCAGCAATTTTAATTCAATATTAGAGTTTGATATTTTTCCGATTTGAGCAAAATTTTGCAAGATTTTGATATTTCCCCACAGGAAAACAATCGGGTCCCAAATACGTTTCTGCGTTACATCGGAATTGGGATCCCAATTAGAACCCAAATGTGTTTACATATATCCCTTTCTTAGTTTTAGCGATTTTTTTTTTGTTTGTTTTTTTGGAGAATTTTTAATTTAAGCGTTTTCAGGGTTATTGGTTTGTGGGTTTCGCGATGTTTTTCTTTCTAGTGATTTTTTTCATTTTTGTGCTCTTTTTTTTAGCATTTTGTCGTTTTACCGATTGTTTTTCGTTTTGACGATTTACTTTTCAGCTTGCTCGTTGCATTACTTTAATTATTAATTAACCTTTTAATTATTAATTTTGTTTGTTTCAAGTGTCTAATTATTACGATTCATTAGATACAGCTTAATATCAAAATTACATTACCTAATAGAATACCCCTTAATTATTAGTTTGTTTGCTTTTTAGCATTCGTTACTGTTGCCTTTAAAATGCTCCAATAGATGTGAATATTTCAAGAGTTTGCCTCTTACGGTTTCCATGATACAGCTAATCGTCAAAATTGCATGGCCAAAATTACATTAACTGATAGAATACCCTTTAATTTTTACTTTGTTGAAATTTCAGTATTTATTGGTGTAGCCTGTGTATTACAATAACTTTGAAAATATCAAGTGGCTTTATATCAAGATTCTGTATAGTACATTAGGAGCTCAAAATGTTTCGTTGCTCGCTTTAGAACGCCCTTTAATTTTTAACTTTCATAAACTTTTAGTATTTGCTGCTGCAGCCATAGGTACACATATTCTGTGAAAATTTAAGATCCGTACCTTTTACCGTTCTCAAGATAGAAACATATGACAGACGAACGGACAGACAGATGGACGGACGGATGGACAACGAAGTGAAAATAATTGGGTTTATTTTCGCCTTTTCTCTTTGTCCAAACTAGGTTTGGACACTTAAATTATAATACTAACATATATTATAATTTTTATATTAATTCTAACATAATTAATATAAGTTCTCTTAGTGTAATATAATATTGTAAATCAAATAATCACTTGGCAGCACTGAACTTATAAAATAAAAGTTAATTGTAATTTTTGCTAATCGGGTTTCGTTCAAGCCGAAGTATCTTTACGATATTAAAATTATTAAATACTTACCAAGATCACTTATTAATCAACCATCGTGAAGTTTACTTTACTTTCTTACCACTTAAGTTATACTTACTTTATCCTAAGGCAAATAATTATTATCTATCCTGAAATATAATCACTTACAATTACCCAAAACCCCAATAAAAAGTAAATTGAATTGTATAACTGAAAAAGGAACCACAATTTGCCTAATTACTTCATTATGATGGCGCTATTAAAGCCCAACAACTATATTTGCTTTGTTTGAGCAACTATAATTGCAGTCTCATAAAGATCGTTGCCCTTACTGATCATCAGTGACCCCCCTCTAAGATCTAAAAGAGAATTTAAATACAATTGTCCCCAATTGTATTCACTCTTTTATAAAGCAAGACATACACGTTACAACCGTTGTACACCAAATTGCATTGTTTGTGAGCTCGTTGTATTAAGTTGTGTCTTGGTTGTACGAAAGATCAAAAAGTTGTACAACATTATCCCAACGTTTGTGTGCCAGTCGTATACAATTTTATGTATTATATGTGGTTATTCGTGTTGTGACCACCTTGCAGTAAACATTGAATATGAGTATCTTTAATGAGAGATCTTTAATTGCTCACAAGTTCATTGGAAAATAAAAGCAAATTAAAGAAGAGAACAATTCACATTTAATTCTACTCCGATTAGGTCTCCATAAGATAGTTTAGTGACAAGTCACAAGGGGCATACAAAGTACCAATTAACCCCGTCCTAGGCCATCCCCATGTGCAAGTGAATGGTCCGCTTCATAGGAAGTGTTAGAACTCTTACTGGTCCCTACCACCTGGTGACCGGTTCCGTGACTTGTTTTGTTTCAGTTCCATTTACCGTAGGTTAGTAACAAAACTGAATATATATAGTACAATATAGGATAAGTATTACTAACGTTAAATATCTCTTAGTTGGCCCCTCGTATATGTTTATGTGGAACAACATTTTATATTAACTAAACTAGCAATTTATTGGAGCACATCAATTAAATCTTAAACAAACACTAGCTATAAAGTTGACACTCATTTTAACTTCCTCTACACACTTTCAGCCCCTTATGAGCACATATTTATGTCACTCTCAATCGCGTCCTGTTCCCACATCCTCTACAATTAAGCGAAGAGTTACTTTAATTATTGTCACAATCAGCCAGGCATACATACATACATAACCTACAATCCTGCAATGTTTTAAAGATGGTTTCTATGTTTGCGTGTATCAAACACTGTACTGTATTGAGTTGTGTGTGGAAAAAGTGTCTATCCCTGGCTGTTTTCATAAGTCAGTTGTAAAGTATATTTGTATATGCTTTGAGTATAACATGACTGACGTTAACATGTCAACGCATTTAATGATTTTGACTTTTAAATTGTTCTTGCTTTTAATTCAGTTTTTTGTTACAACAAGTCATTCATTCATTAATACAGTCAGTATTTCAGTCGTTAATTTATTGTACCCAACATCTAGTCAGAGTTTTTGCAACATGTTTTTTGTCATTTTATGGTTAACCCCAGTTAAAGCTTAAGATAAATGAATGAGTGAACGAATAAATGACTGAGTAACTAAATGGCTAAGTGTGTTCAATGTTAATCATTTGACTTTTTTAATGTTCTTTGGTTTTGTTCGTTTCTAAATTCCTTTTCGTTTGTGTATTTAGAGTTCATGAAAAGTAAATTTTAAAGCAACCAAAAACACATTTTTTAAAATTAGGGTTGGTTTAGTCTAATTTTTAACAATGAAATAAATAGAGGCATGATGTAAAGTTGCTATAGTATAATATTAAGAAAAAAATGTCTTGAGAGTTTTTATATAAAATTATGAAGATGCAACATTTAACTAAGTAAAATTTTATAAAACAATATTTTTTTGGAATCAAACAAAAAGTTCTCCTGATGTAATAACAAAAAAAAAATAGTACCCATTATTATTTGCTTGAGTTAATATTAGTAGTTAAAACCTAAAACTATTTTTCAGCAGATCTCTTCTTAAAAAACATGGTTACAAACTTCTTGTCTGTTTGAAATTCTAATAAATATCAACTTCTGTTTTATAGCAGCACTTTGTTTTTGTGCAGAAATATTTTAAAAAACTTTTCAGCTGGCCCTTATGTTTTAAGTCACTATTCCGTAAAAGCACAATTAATTAGTTTTAGTAATAAATTGCTACAATAGAGCACAGTTCGCAGTATTAGGATGTGAAAGGCCATTTCTAGTGTCAGCTAGTACATGAAATTAATGATTCGTAATTTCAGTTTTCTATTTAAATAATTTGATAGAAAAAAAAACATTTTTAGATAAATTGATGAATGTTATTTAACTAATGGTTTTAAACTTGTCTAAACTCTTAGTGAAATCACATGGCACTTAGAATTTATATGGCAACTGATTTTAATCAACTATTAATATAAAAACAATGATTGATGTCACAAAATTTGAGGCTTACATTTTTCTATTGGTCCTATGCTCCCTATTTTATATGTATCCTTGCAATATTATATATGATATTAAATATGCTATCTTTTATGCTTTTTAGCATCTTGTATGAGATAATTACACAGAAAGAAATAAATTTTATTTTCATTAAATAAACACAATGAATTAGTAAATATTTTGTCTAGCAACGGATAAACAAAAAAAAATTTGTAAATACAGACAAAAACGTCTCAACAATTTTATTTAAAAACGGGGTTTTAAACAAATTATAATACCAGTTGGCCAGATTGTCGTACACGACAGTCTCTTCGACAATTTATGGATGACTTCCCAGGTAGAAAAAATACAATCAGCACGACGTTGGTACGTTGCTCTGAGGGTACAACTAATATTAGTACAACATCTTCTTTACCAAAATTTTAATGTACTTATAACATTACAATGATAACGCCGAATGGCCGTCTTTCGACTCTTGTTTTTAATGTTGCCACAACACTGTACATTTAAATTCAAAATGTACTCACAATGTTGTAAATACAAATTTACAGCATTTATTAAAAAAACGTTATTGCTATTTTTATATGCAATTTTTTATATATGCGTTTTATAGTTGATTTTAAAATGTTCTATTATTTATATTGTGCGACTTGAACGACTATGGATTTGAACCGGTGCCTACATGTTCACAAGCAAACGTCTTTACCACTAAGCCACAGAGCCATATAAAATATCAACAGCACAAAGTAAATGTAAATATCAAATTACTCTGAGAGCATCTGAGAGAGAATTAAATTAATTTTTAGAACTAAAGCACATTTTTGGTTTTACAGTATTGAAGTGGTACATGATTATTGTGAATATGATATTTCGACAATTAAGTCATACTTTTGAATATGCAATGTTGTGGTGGTATTGGATTACTATGAACGCAGTATTGGGAAATTAAAGTCATATATTTGTGTAAATAGTTCTATGGTAACACAAAACTTTGGGAAGGGTCGTGATTTTGTATTTAATGCAGAAACCCAAAATAACTGTTAAAATTTGTTTTTGAATTAAAAAAGTTACAATAAATCAACAAATATTTTCATTTCATTGTCTATAATAATTATTTGTAAAATTTATCTTTATACGTTGCTTATAATTTTTATTTTCATTTTATATTTTTTTACGTTGCTTCATAACAGTTATTATTGCAAAATATTTGTTCCGTTGCTCATAATTTTTATTTTTAACGTTTATTTTTTTACGTTGCCTTATAATAGTTATTGTTGGAAAAATATTATTTACGTTGCTCATGAATTTTATTTTCAATATTTTTTTTATGTTATTTAATAACCATGACGAGGTCGAAAGCATCAGTTGCAAAGCATCTAGGCAAAGTCCTAATTATAATAACAATGTTACACAATATATGTATATTTTAAAAAGTGTTCGTGTGTATGAAATAAGTAAATCGATAAGTTCTTGATTTACATTCATTCTTTGCGAAATCGAGAAAACATTTCTGAAACCAAGAAAAAGGTTCCAAATTGTTCCAGTAACTAAAACTGTTCAACTAGCCCAAGACCTAGAGCAAACACTTACACATATCGCGAAATGCCGAAAATGTCGCGAAAAACTGCAATATTGGAAACTAGCCCCAAAATTTATTAAAACTCGCTAGAACTGTAAGGAAAGTCAAACACTCGGGAAAACGCGAAAATTATGAAAGTTTGCAAAAACTTGCTAAAATTTAATATATTAAACAATTTAATATATTAAACAAGCTATAGCTTTGAATAAAAATCTCTAAAACTATGAGGAATGCAAAAAATTCGGTAAAAATCGCGTAAATGGGGAAATTTCGCAAAAATATGCTAATAGCGGCATGATAACAAAGTCTAAAAATCGACAAAATTGTAAGGAAGCAGAAAACTTGCAAAAAGGCGCTTCATTCGCGAACTTTGCAAAAATTCGCCAAAAAAAATTGCATATTGGAAACAAGGTCTAAAATTTATAAGAAGTGGCTAAAATCGTAAAAAATGCTAGGAACTCGGAAGAAATTGTGAAAACAGAAATTCGCGAAAATTGCTAACGCAAAAATTAACCAGGCTCAAAATAAAAATCATTTGGTTTACATTATTACTTTTATTTTTAAAAGAATTTTTGAATACATACATAAATATGTATGTAGATATACATAAGTTATAAATATGTTAATATCTACTAGATATACTCGTACATGTTCGATGTAATGTTGCTATTTTAAGTGGCCATTATTTAGTTTTGCGAAAAGAGTTCGGGCAAGAGATTCGTCCTTTAGATTGCATCGTTTGTCTGTTAAAATAAGCCTTAAGGCTGAAAACGATCTTTCTACAGATACCTGAGTAGATGGAACTGCATGCATGCATGTACATGTACAATATGTGATAGCTTGCGTAAAAATGGGTATGTGTACTTTTTTTGCTCCCAATACTGCAACAAATCAGCTTCAACATCTAGACTGCCAGGTTTAAAGCTGTCAATTTCGGCATAAGCTGCAAATAACTCTTCCGAAATATCTTCAGTTTCTTCTTCCGAAACTGCCTCCACTTCAAGATCCTTTAATGATGATCTTAATCAAGAGAAATAACATCTTCGTTTACTTGAAATGAGAGAGTTTCAGGATAATTCACACTTGAGATGTTGTTCTGCTGAAAATAGTTTTGTTAACAACTTGATAAGAGTAGTCAAAAATTAATTTAAAACCTATTTTGGAACAATAATTTTATTTGCAAGTAGCTTAAGATGTTGTTTTGCTCTAATTGTTTTAGTCGACGTAAAGTCCGACGGAAACGAGGATCCAAACAAATTGCAGATATCATGATATCGTTTTCAATCAGTTCAGCTTCTCTTCGTTCTATACAGTTAAGTACCGACAATGTCTTACATTTTGGTCCTAATTCATTCAGATCCTGGAAAAAAAAGCTGATACAGTCTTTCATTTTGTCTTCAATCTCTATGATAAAAAACAAACTGTGAGAAATTGCCACTCCGTATCCGTTGCGTTTCATTGTCGATCATCAATGGCATACGATTTGTCTCTTACTAACTTCATTGAGAACAAAATGAGCGACAATATCTCATATTTTGTCTTTCCTCTCACTCTGTTATGGACAAGATGACTGCACTGTCTTACGATTTGCCATCGATTAACTTTGATGAGGACAAGATGAGCGGCAATGTCTTTCAATTTGTTTTCAATCACACCCTATTGAGGATAAAATTTTGTTTGTGTTTATTTTATTTATTATACGAGGGCGAATCAATAAGTCCGTGACTTTTTGAATGAAACACGGTTTTTTTTTGCAAAGCAAAAATTTATTTTTCAACAAAATCTCCTTTTAACTCACTACACTTAGTCCAACGTTTCTCCAATTTTTGTGTCCTTTCAAAAAAATAGGATTTTTCGAGGTCCTTAAAATAGGCATTTGTTTGGTCACTAATTTCTTCGTTGAAGCTAAATCTCTTTCCACCGAGCCATTTCTTTAGGAAATAGTAAGTAGTCACTAAAAACCGGAGAATATGGCGGATGAGGTACCAATTCGTAGCCCCATTCATACTGCACATGTGTGCACTCGTGCATTATCTTGATGAATAAGAACTTTTTTCTTGGCCATATGGGGTCGTTTTCTTTTTACTTCCTAACTAAATCGGTCTAATAAGCTGGCATAATATTCGCCGTTTATTATTTGTCCCTTTTGAAGGTAATCGATGTGGATTATCCCGCGTGCACCTCAAAAAAACTATTGCCATCACCTTATTGGCCGACAAACTTACCTTGGCCTTCTTCGGAGCAGGTTCACCCGTTTGTTTAGACTGCTGCTTGGTCTCCGGAGTATAGTAATGGATCCATGTTTCATCCACAGTTACAAAACGCCGTAAAAACTTATTCGGATTGCGGTTAAACAACTCCAAACAATCCTCTGAAGTTGTCACACGTTTACGTTTATGGTCAATTGAGAGCAAACGCCGCACCCATCTTGCAGACAATCTCCTTAAAAACAGCTGATCACTTAAAATCGAAACCAAACTGCCATATGAAATACCTATGGCATCAACAATCTCACGCACTTTTACTTTGCGATCGGCCAACGACATTTTCGGGTGTAGTCACCTCAATTGGCCGTCCAGAACGTTCAGCGTCATTTGTACTTGTGCGACCACAACGAAAGTCAATAAACCACTTTTTTACCATATAAATCGATGGTGCAGAGTCCCCATAGAATTTATCGAGCTTTTCCTTGGTTTGATTGACGGTTTTTTTTTCGCAAAAAATAATGTTTAATGAGCACTCGAAATTCACTTTTTTTTAATTTTTAGAAAAATACAGGAGGCTGTATGTTTTGAACAGCTGTTAAACGCAAAGTATATGACGACACTTGCTCAAAATTGGACAGTAGTCTATTAACAGCTGGTACTTGATGGGAACCGTGTTGTATTTCATATAACTACGAGGAAAGTTCGAAAAGTCACGGACTTATTGATCCGCCCTCGTATCTTTAATAAAATTTAACAATTAATAAGTAGTAAAATCTTAACTATAAAATTTTAAATTATGAACCTAGCCAATGCTAGGGAAAAATATTGTATTCTGCGGTTGCTTCTTTGCTTGTTGTATAAGTCCCTCGTGTTTGGCTGAGAGTAAGAGTGTCCATTTGTCCATTTGTCAATACAGAATCTTATTGATTCAACTTGAATGCTTGTGCGTAACAGGCAGCCACGTAAGCCATGAGTGTCCATCCTTCTCAGTAGAGTGTGGCCTCTATGATTTAGAAGGTTGCGGACTATCGAGTTTCGGTGCAACTCTAGCTTCTTCATATATCTGTGGTTTCTTGAATAAGCGCGTATGTCTAAAAACCAATTTTTTCAGGAGTGCCGAAATACACTATTTTTAATACTACGGACTATGAAAGATTTTTGTAAAATTTTTTTTAGACAGTCATGTAAACATATGTTGTAAGAAGTTTGTGTAAAAGTCAGACAAAAATTCCTTAAGGGTAAAATCCTAGAGAATAATTAAAAAAACAATTTGCCAAGGACACTATTTATATTGAACTAATTCAAGCACAGAAGATGTTTTTACCTGAAAAATGCATGCACACAAGTCACTATACGTTTTTATTAACTGAACAATAACCAACAAATATTTCGCGAATGTGTTCAAAAGTAACAACACATGTGGCTATGTGTTTTTTTTCAACGGAATTAAATTGCCAGCACGCAATTATAAGTCGACTTAGCTCATTAGAAATGAATAATATTTGAAAAAATTAAGAAGTTACGTTGTTTTTAGAAAAAACTTCGGAAATTTTTGGTGCATGTAAAAGAGCATATAAAATAATGCTATTTGGCATCATTAACTCAAAATCGATAAAAAATGGGCATCCGCGCTTATTCATGAAAACCACAGATATGTATATTGTCACATGTTTTGAATGCGAGAATTATTAACAAACCAGGGAGCGGCTATTATCGCACGAAGTTTTTTATTTTGTCCCTGTTGAATTTCTGAGTTAAATATCTTTCCAGCAGCTTGTGAGTGTTTGCTGGAAAGTTTTGCTTCAATTTATGAATTGAGCCTTCGTGTCAAACTTTTTGAAAAGCCTGAGAACCGTCAGTGAAGAGGGCAGAACAGTATTTGTTTTCTTCGAAAGTTCTCTTACGTTTTGTCTTCAATCAAACTGTGCTAAAAACAAGATGACCGACAATGTCTTACGATTTCTCTTCCATTAACTTAGTTGAGGACATGATGAGCGATAATGGCCTATATTGTGTATTTAATTAAACATTGTTGAGGATAAGACAAGTGAAAATGTCTTAGATTTTGCCATCAATCATAATTATTTAATCACCCATATCGTGAATACTTTTTCCCTCGAAATGTTTTCCCTTTCCCTTGTTTTGCGATCGTGAATAAAAATCGAAAAATTCCCCTTATCATGAATGATTTTTTTCAAGTGGATTTTTTCCCTCTTCCCCTGTTTTTGTTCACTTTATTTTAGCAGGCGAACTGGATAAATACATGATGTAATTATTATTTTTTCATTCCAATTTATTAGTAAAGTCTATATATATTTATTTTTAGAACAATATCAGTAAATAATGGTCATTTATCTTAATTATATCATATTTATCTAAATACTAATTCCTTGAAACACCTTTTTGGCATACATCAGTTAAATTTCGCGGTAATGGAATAGCAAATGAGTTTTCCGCGTCTGTAGAGAATCATTCAACGCATCCAAAAAATATACAAAAACACAGATTTATTTACTCTTGAGAAAATTTAATTTACTATTTAATTGAATTAGGCTGCTGGCAATGGGTCGGGTATTACAAGGGATTGGATGCATCTAGCATACCTGAAAGAGCAGTTCGATTTTGTTTCGGTTCCTCATGGAATAAAAATATGATTCCAATTCTTAGTAATGTTTTCTTTTTATTTTTAAATAAAAATTTCTTTGATTTTTAATTTATTTTATTAGGTTTATTTTCTTTTTTACATTTACTGAGAACTGATAGCGGGAAAAATATTTACGGGAACTTCACGATAGCAATTTTACTTCGAGTTGAAATGAAAATTTCATGGGAACATAAATTTCACTTTTTATTCGCGATAATAATAAATAAGACTTGAGTCCAACTCGTTCGAACTCGCTCAGCAGCTCGTTTTAGACGCAAACCTATAGTCAAACCCATTTAAATTACATGGGTTTGATCATAGATTTGTGCCTAAAATAAGCTGACCAAAACGAGCTAAGTCTATTTTTTATTAGCCACTATCAGCAGATCGTTTTAGACACAAACCCATATTATTTAAATGGGTTTGATCACAGGTTTGTGTCTAAAACTAGCTGCTGAACGAGTTCGAAAAAGCTGAATCCAAGTCTGCTTTTTTTAAGGACAAAATGAGCAATAACTTCTTACGTTTAATCTTCAGCGAAACACATTGAATATATTGACCTCTTGTTGTCAATGTTTTAGGTAGTGATGCCGCACATTTTCTCATCTTCACTTAACCTAATTAAAAATCGTTTGATTTGCGCCTATTATCGTAAAGTCGAAATAAAAATTGCGCCACACAATTTAGCGATAAAATTGCTAATCGAAAAATTTACTTTTTTCTATAAAGATTTGTAAAATCTAACTCTTTGCGTTGTTACTGTATTGACCTAACTATTTATATATCAATAAAATACAATACCAAAGTTGTTATTTTCCTAGACTATGATTGTGATATCTAATCTAAAGTACTAAATTCATTTAAAAAGTTCCAGACAACTTTCACCATCTATTCAGCAGCAAATAAATTATTGCAAACTCTTTTTATAACACTTAAATTGTACATGATAATATAATTTGAGTTTTCATGAGATCATATTTATATTATTATATTCTGGTTATTTAAAATAAGAAAACCAAACTATGTGTTTTATCTGTCAATGACACATGAAATGAAGTGAATGAATGGGTATCTCTTGTATATAAATAGGCCACAGAATATTTTGCCGTACACTTTTAAGTGTCTTATTGTCCACTACTATTGGTGAAACATATATGATTGAGAAGGTATATTTCTCTAGATATGCAGAATGCATGTTTTTCCTAAAAAAGCCCGGTTACAAAACCGGTTACAAACTAATCTGGTTACGGGTAAAGCGGTTGGGATCCTAGTATTTATAAAAGATTTACACAAATTGCTTTATAAAAAAAAAAATAATAATAATAATAACTATGTTTATCTAACTAAATATAGCAAATTTAATATAAAATATACATAACATTTCAATTGAATACAGGTCGGCATAAGACGTATCTAAAGACACACAAAAATCTATGAAAGATTTTAAAAGCCTTTTTCTAGCAACTCATTTTAGATATTTGGTATAGTGTACTAGGTGCGGTTTCAGGGGAGGGGAAAAAAGGACATTTCTTACTCTAAAAAGGAATAAAATATACCTAATTTACGTGGAGTTTCTAAAAGAAATTTTACAAAATGCTACGTTTTATTTAAAAGTTCCCCTCCCACAAGCTTAAGCTGGATCCGCTGCTGTAGTGTACTAATCTGTCGCATAGTACTATATTTTAAGTCTTAATTAGCTTTCCCCTGTTTATTAAGTGGAAATGTTATTTGTAAAACTATTTTAGCATTAACAAAAAATAAATAAATGCGCTTAGAACTCCTAAACTGTTTGCCCAGGTTACAAATTGCTTGTTTTACCAATCCATTTATTAATTCTGAATGTTATCAAATTTACTTTGCAAACAGTCTTGATATGACACATTTAAAATTCATTTTATACCAGCTGAGGTGAGCTTAACCAGATACGAGTTTATTTTAGCTTTTAATTATGTATATACTTTGTTTAACAAAAAGTATATTAAATTTTTGAAAACTTTTAATTGTTAATTTGCTTTAATGTATAAAATTTTCAAACATTAAACAACTTTAAGCAATTGTCGCAAAATTTAGATTTTATTGCTGACTTCTCAGCAAAGAATAGTAAATTGAAAAATTCAATTATAAATTTGTGTACGCCTTCGGCATTGACATAAGCTTTGCCAGGAGGAAAAAAACACTACTTGCACATTGGGCCAGGAGCTCACTAAGTTTTCATTTTAATTGACTGATTTTGAGATAATAAATATATAAGAAATTAAAAGAAATATTGATCTTTTCTCAAGTGCGGATACAAGTTAAGATCTTGAAAGAGGAACTTTTAACCCTTAAATTATCGCACTAAAAAATTGTATAGCTGCTCATATGGGGTCTCATGTGACCCCAGCCTATTTTATTGTTTTTAATATATATATAGTGGATAATTAACTCAGTAAAAATTTTCTTCCTTCAAAAAACTTGCGTAATTACTTGCATGGGGTTACAGCTTAAGAAAGCAGCGCTGTAGCTTTAATTGGCCGTGACTTGATCGTTACTAAAATCTAAACTTTAAGGAAAGTTAGAAAGCTACCAAGGGCAGGATAAATTTTGGAACATCCGTTTTTTTTTAATAAAGTGCTTTAACCCCATGAAAGTAATTAGGGTTAAAAAACATAGAATTTTGTAAAATTTGTTTTAGAAGCTGAAATAGATATATCATATATTTTTCTCCTTTTCCGGTAGAGGAGGGCAAAATATCCCTTTCTTCTCCACCCCTAGATCCGCGCCTGAGTTTTTGTAACATTCCCTTAATCTTAAAATTTTCTATTTCTTAACGCTAAAGCAAACAGGAAACTAAGCTTGTGTAGCGCGTTACTATTTTTCCTCAAGTGCTCTCTATTTTCGTTGATGAAACTTGAGATTCTCGCTACCGAATCCATCGAGGAATTTATGCAAATTAGCACAAACATTAACATAAAAAACAGCTTTCTTCAATATAATAACATTTCTATTCAATTACTAGAAATGCATTCTCATGAATTTTTATTAAGAAAAAAAAAACAATGCCTTTTGATTAGGCCTGCCAGACGGGCTTGAATTAGGTTGATTGTCAAGATATTTTAGGTGTTGTCAAGATACAAGCTCATATATTATTTGTCAAGCTGAAATGATATTTTTGATTTAATAATGAAAAAATAGATTAAAAAATTTTTATGAAAAAATATCTCAATATGCAAGTACAATACTGTTTACAACTTAAATCTCTAGTTTTTCATAACTATTTGGAGTCTCTCAAAATTGATAGATGCGACTAGTTTTTGATAGTAATCATCTAGTATTTCTTCTCATTATTCTAATATGACCCTTTTTGGCTCAGATGTGCTCCTGGTCTTTTTTATTGAGATACAACCATAAATAATTCATGGTATTATGTAGCACCCCTGATTTCACTTTGTGTGCCTCGTCTTTATGATCATTGCCCGTTATACAGAGCAAGCATATATACACTTTTCGGCAAGTTTTCCTTTAAAATGTCTGAATAACCATTTTGATCTAAAATTGTGTCAATAAAATGCAAATATCCTGGTCCTGCTGCAGAAAATGACCATCACTGAATTACTTCCATGGTTTGCTGTCGATTTCAAGTTATTCGAATGTGGTTCCTAATATTCTCCACTTCATACTATGGCCTTACCATCCGACCCAAATACGCAAAATTTGCTTTCACCGGTACACATAACGTTTTGCCGACATCAAAAGTCCTTATTTTCGTATTCTTTTGCAAATTTTATTTGTATGCTTTGATTGCGATTACTAATAAGCATGTCTTGCTTGCTTACTATAAGCAAGTTAAAACAACCCTGTGAAGTAAGTTTGTTATTATCGATGAGCTTGCTTTCTTACTATAGCCACTTTCAGCCATAGAATTAAACTTCGGAGCACTTAACAAGAAGTTAGTGTTTACTTATTAATTTTTTATATACATATATGTATTAAGCTAATAAGGCCAGTATTCGCAAAAAAGCTTTTATTTTTCTTACAAGAAAACGTTTTTCTGCCTCAGGAATATTTTGTTGTTGGCCTGTCTTGGTTTGTTTTACGCATTTTAGTGTGTCAAGTTCTCTTTTAAGAAATCAAGCTGATTTTAATCTAATTTCAAGCTAGTGTACTATTTGGATCTGGCAACCCTACTTATGATGAATTTTCAAAAGTCGCATATAATTGACTTAAGGGTAATTTTATTCCGATTCTTTTGGTGGCTCGTTGATTCAAATCGGACAATCCGTTCCCGAGTTAGAGTGAAATATATTGATTTACTTAGCAAAAATATTAGTCAAGCCCATTAAAATAAATCTTTACGGGATAGAAAAGAACTGAAAACGGATTTTAATTAAGCGCATTAAACCTTGCATATTTCACATATTTTTATTTAAAAGCGATTTTTTTGCAAATTAATATTTATAACAATAATGCTTTGATAATTCCACATGAAATACAGAACATACCCGTTAAATGCGATTTTTTTCTGCAAAATCAGAGATGAGGAATTTCGTACAATCCAAAAACCACTAGTTGAAAGGTACAAGTGTAAATTTGAAAAACTCTACGCAGTAGTAAAAAAGCCTTCAAGAAAAACAGTAAACTAATTACATTTTTAAATGTTTGACTTTACTCCATCAGACGGTTCACAGTGGCTCCAATCTGAAAAAGGGTAATAAATCTGTATTGGAAATTTGCGATTGAACCAATTACAAACCGATGTATATAAAAATCATAGAGGAGGACCTAAGCTTTAAGAATATTGAAATTTCGACTTCCCTTTTGAAATACACGGTGAACTACAGTATGTCAAATTTGACTACATCGATCATGACAATTTTGTTGGCCAAATATTATCCGCTTCTGATAAGTTCAAACTTGTTGTAAAGCTTATGAATAGAAAAAAATACATTCTATCTTATTAAAATATCTTTAATATTTTAGGATATACTTGGAATACTTTGAATTTTAAAATTTTTGGTTTTGGCCTCGACTTCGTTCATGATTTTGTAAATATCTCCAGTAATAGGATAAGCAAAATTTTCGAAAAATCATTTTTCGATTTTTAACAAAATCCTTGATAATAAGCACAAGAAAGTTTCAAGTTATCCCAATTCACATGGTAGTGAAAAAAAACATAGTCAAGACTTTGAAATGAGTGTGAAAATGGCTAAATTTTGACAAAAAGAACATACACACGAATGGATAACCTCCTTCTTTTTTGAAGTCGGTTAAAAATAGGGTTTAATTGTTGAAAGTTGTTCTCAAAATTTTTTTAATACTAAGCATTTTATTTTTCCATATTTTAAAAGAATAGACTTCAAAAATGGCTGCACCTGAAATTTTAAACCGATTAAAGCATGCACGGTATATCCAGCATTATATGAATATAGTATATTTTTCTACGAAATTCTAAATTAATCGCTTAAGAAAAAAAACGAGAATCAAGTTTCTCAAATTTCTTTACAAATTATATTAGATACGATTAAGCAGGTTTTAGATTACTGCCCGTCCATTCATAAATGTGGCCAGGTGAGAAGCTTTTCGACAATTAGTAAATATTTCAGAAGTATATTGTAGTGAAAATGCCTAATGTATGTACTTAAAGTACAGGTTATTTACCTTCAAATACCGTAGAGTCATACTGACCTACTTAAGGTACACGGTATTTAATTGCAAATACCGTAGAGTCATATTATTGGTAAGTAATTGGGTATTCTCTCTACACCTCCATATTTGCTTAGGTTTAAGATTTATTGTTTAAGTAATAACTATAATTATTTTTAATTTTAAAATTGTTAGTTCAGTAATAATGATACAAGTCAATAAATCGGTTAACAGATATAAGAATATCATTTACCAACATGAAAGTTGTTAAAGTACATATTTCATTTTTATTTCTTTACTCTTTATTGAAAAACATAACAATGTTCTTAAATTAAAAAAAAAAATATGTGAACAAAGTATGAATAGTCAAATTCTAGGGCGAAAGTGTATACGTAATATGATAGTATACTATCATATTGCTCATACGTCTCGTTTTTTTTTAGTTAATTCATTATTCACAATTCTGTGGTTTTCTTGAATAAGCACGTATATCTAAAAACCAATTTTTTTTAAGAGAGCAGAAATACATTATTTTTGATAAAACGGACTCTGTGCGATTTTTATCAAACTTTTTTTTTGGACAGCGATGTAAACATATGTGGAAGGAAGTTTGTGTACAAATTTCAGGCAAAAATTTTCTAAGGGTAAGATCCAAGAGAATATTTAAAAAAAAACAGTTTGCCAAGGACACTAAAAGTGTGTTCAGAAAAAAGGCTTAAGTCGATAACAGTTATTTCTATTGAACTAATTCAAGCGAACAAGATTTTTTTACATGAAAAATGCTTGCGCACAAGTCACTATACGTTTTTATGAACTGAACAATAACCAGAAAATATTTCGGAAATGTGCTCAAAAGTGACAACGCATGTCGCTATGTGTTTTTTTTTTCAACGGCAATAAATTGCCAGAACGCAATTGTAAGTCGATTTACCTCATAAGAGCTGAAAAATATTTCGATGAATTAAGAAGTTACGTTGTTTTAAAAAAAATAAATTTCGGAATGTAAAAGAGCATATAAATGAATGTAATTTGGCATCCATAACTCAAAATCGACAAAAATGGACATCCGCGCTTATTCAAGAAAACCACAGAATTTTGCTGAGTTTCACAGGAGATTCTATATTTTGTGGGCATTTTATTTACTATTGACAATCAATTATATTATTAAATATCAATGATAGATATTCGCTTTTCATCAGATATAGAGAATATAACCGTTTAGAAATTTCTGATTTGCTTTGAAAAAATGTTGCACAGTGGGTGTTATATTTTCAAAGAATGTGTTAGGTCGTATTTTGTTACGAATAATTATTTGAAACTGACATAACTTTTAACATTGTTAGTCGATTTTATTAAAATTAGTCTCATTGGAGAGAATAGTTAGTCTACTTTTCCCTTATTTATAAATGTGTTTAAGGAATTATTTTAACAGATAAAATTGTTTTATTTTTCCATGTGATTCCATGTCAAAATTAAAAAAGTGGTCAAAAATTTCAACTTCGTCCTGCGATTGTTACAATTTTTCATTTTTAGAGAGTAGATATGTAGTGCTTACAAACCCTATCCTCATTTTTTGTGGTGTATTTTGTTCGCAAAAATCATTCCCGGAACAACCGCGAAAGCAAATGTAACTAAAAATGTAATTTTGTTGCAGGATTCATTGAATGAGGCAAAAACTATATTATGAATCCTATCTTCTCATATTTCATTTAATTACATTGGCAAACAAAAAAAAAACATGTACGTTTGGAATAAGAATCGCCCACGCACCTATCTGTGGCAATGAGAAAAAAGTTCTTAAATCATATTTTATCATTTTATAGGAGAGCACTTTTAAACTTTCAAGTGCATTTTTGAAAAACTATTTCTATTGTAGTTAAAGCTAAGAATTCGAAATGTAGGCAGTTATAAGTTAAAATCAATCATTTGACAATTCGAGATTTAAAGGTGAAAAAAAATAAGCAGGAAATCACTTCGCTACAACTTCCTGAAAAATAGTATAACATTAATAAAACTTTGCCCAAAGCCACTCTTGAGTATGGGGAATACAAAGGTAATATTAACTCAAATTTATCTTATGTCGACTTAAGCACTTATCCTTTATAACCTCAAATATATTGTTCATTTCGCCCCACTTATATTAAAGCAAGTGAAGTCAATACATAAGCCTAGAAGTTTTATTTGAACGAAAATATTTAGCTAACATATAATGATGTCCCCATTGTGCTTATAAACAACAACAATGAATGCATGCAAACAGTCATAAAGTAATAGCAAAGTTTTTCCATAGTTTGTCCAAAAGAAATTAGAAAAAAACTTGAAAAACAAGTTTTTGTCTGCAACTTGATATTGTTTCCTTTTTAATATTTCTATGCAGCAGCTAGAGTAGTAGCAGCAGCAGCAGCAGCAAGTAAATAGCATTAGAAAAACGAGACAACTACAGCAGCCTGCAGCATTCCCAAAACAATTTCTTACAAAATATCAGACAGACATATATATTTTAACGGAAATTTAGCTCGTTTTGTTTTCTACATTTTTTCTACTCTTGGGAGAAATAATTTCATGTTAAGAAGAAATTCAATGCTCATATCACAAAATATTTTGATCCTTTTTTTTGTGCAAAATTTTTGTTCTAAAAAATACAGTTGTTGATAATTTTTGTATTCTTATCATTGAAAGCGGAAATTATGTAAAGTTTTAAAAAAACCAACTCGTTCTTCGTACATACGAAAACCAAGTTAGAAATGCAATCATTCTTATGTTTGCTTGCAAATAAACTCATTTGCTGATTTACACGATTTAATTGAAAATTATTGAGGAAATGGGTCAGTTTTTGATTTGGAAAATATTTATATGAAAACTATTATATCAAGTCATATGAACTGTGCAAAATCAGTGTGGTCTCATGTTTAGATTAATTTTGATATAATAGGATTTTAATTTTAAATAGATTTTTGGGAATGAGTTTTTTTTTGTTCTGCCCTTATTTGCAGTAACATGCTTGCTGTCTTTGCTTGTAACCGTTATCATGCTGATATGTTCATTTCCATGTATAAACTCAAAATTTATTTATTCCGTTTCTTTGTTTTTTTTTTCCTCAAATTTCTCGTACATCGGAAATGTTCTTTTAGTTATTTTAACGGAAATTCTATTATTTTACGGCTCGTTGCAATAGTTATTATTCTATTTAAATGATTGCTTGGCCATTATAAAGCATATAAGTACGTATTCATACGTAAAGGGTTTTCCAATAAGAGCTATTTGATAGTGAAAAAGGATTAAATGCGATGTATGTAAGGCATTGAATAAGGTATTGTGTATGTAATATTGCGTCGTTTAAATGCCAGCGGTGATTTTGCGTAATGGCATGCTTGCGAGAGGTACAGTTTTTAATGAATCTGCACCAATCTGGCAGAATTCGAGCGATGCATCGCGATGGTTCGATTATATCGTCTTGAAGGCAATTTGGTTAACACGAATTTTCGCTTATTGCTTCGCATAACTCTGTCATTTGAGAACCGATTAAAATAAAACATTATTTTAAAGGTTTTGCATACAGTTTGCTCCCATAATATTTTTTGAAAAACAGAGGAGGGTCAGTTGGGAATTTTGGTTACCCACGAATAACTCTCTCATATGTCAACCGATTTTTGTAGTTCTTTTTTGGTTTGAAAGGGTTCGCTTGCAGTTAGGTTCCATAATTTTTTTCCAAAATCGGTGGGGACTATGCCCTCCCCCTCCCTCCCATTCCATAACTCTATCATTTGTCAACCAATTTTTAAGATTCTTTTTTGGTTTCAAAGGGTTTGCTTAGTTCCATAATTTTTTTCCAAAATCGGTGTGGTAATTTACTCCCCCGCCCCATGCTTAACTCTGTCATTTGTGAATCGATTGTCAAATTCCTTTTTTTTTTTTAGAATGGTTTGCCTATTTTAAAATTATTATTTTATTTGAAAGGGTTTTGTTGAAGTTTGGTCCCATAGAAGCGAAAATGGGGCGGACAAACTGGTAGCCCGATATATTGATTATGGCATAACTATGCAATTTCTTGACCAATTTAAAAATTTTTTATTTGAAAGGACATGAAAGGTTTGGTACTATAAAAAATTACGGACGAACACACAATTAGATGAAAGACACACTATTTGACCTAACGCATTTTTTGCGTCCGTGTTGTAATCTGTTCAATGGGATCTTTGTAATGAAATTGGTTTTTTTGCAGAGTTATTTCGTCTATATTGCTAGACCAGATAGACGATAAATAACGTATTAAGGACTTATCCTTAAAATGTTTAAAGCCCCTGCATCGCTGGGTCGAAAAAAACTAGTTTTTGTATATGGGTCATTCTCATTTCAAATGTACATTTTGTGCTCTTTTTTTGTTTTTTTACCAATGCAAATAATATAGGATTTTTATTACAGTTTTCGCCTCATTCAGTAGTTCTTCAAATAAAATTATATTTTTAGATTTTTTAAAATTTTTTTGTATTGAGCGTTACAATCTCCTTCGCTGGTGTTCTGAATGATTTTTGCAAAAAAAAAATATATACCACACCACATGAATATAGGATTTGAATGGACTATATATACATCTACTCTCTAAACAGAAAAAATTGTAATAATGGGTAAAACGAAATTAAAAGTTATGAAAGTGTTCAACTTTAACTTTGCTTCACATAAAATTTATTTGTTGATGGTTATTAAGCAATTGTCTATATGCATTTCATTGGCGCTTTTACCAAATCGTCTGTAGACTTCAACCACAACTTTGAACAGTTACAAACCTGTTATTTGATGCACAGACTTTCAAAAACCATTTGAGAATTTACAAACGATAATATTTTGCCTTATAATACTTTTATAGTTATCCAATGGATTTCTAATTGTATACAGGTGTAGAAAAATAAAATAGATTCATATCGAATATAAAATATTTTTTGGGTTTTGTATAAGTTTCTTAGCCTACTACACTTATATTATTCTTTTGTGATTTTCAAAAATGTTATCGTTTGTAAATTAACTCTTCTTTCAAATAAGACTTATCTTAATAAAATCGACCAACAATGTCAACATTTATAACAATTTCAAATAATTTTTTTGCAAAATACGACCTACCTAATAAATTCTTCTTAAATATAACAACGCACAGTGAGAAAAAAGTAAAATTTATTCAAAGAAAACCAGAAATTTGGAAACAGAAAATGTTCCTTACATCGTTTCTACCCTTCAGCTGCTGTTTACTTTTTTTAAACGTCCTAAAATTTATAGATAATATATATTTAAACTAATTTTTTTACGTAACGCTCAATACATTACACACGTATTTTATTTTGAATTCAATAAAATTCAGATGTATCATATTCGATGTATTTGAACATAACCTCCTTAGGTATTCACTAAAAAGATTTACTAATATTAAAAAATATGGATAACACTCAATACATTTTTTTGGCTACAAACGATGATTGATTGATGAAAAGTTTTGCAATATAATAATATTTAACAAAGTTCACAGTAGCTTTAAATATTTATAAGTACAAACTTACACTTTTTGTTAAGGCAATTTTAATAATTAAACTGAGTAATGAAGCGTAATATAAAGTCGTAACGCTCAATACACATGGCATCAAAAATTTTTAAAGAAAAAATTATAAGTTCTAATATTTTTCGAACACTTGATGTATGAAATAAGATAACGAAATGCAAATATTCTAAAACCGTTACAAATTTAATCTCGTTTTTGAAAAAATTCTTATTTTCTTCATGTGGAAATTCAATACCATTCATTCCGGGCACGCCATTTTGTATGAAGGGGGAAAACAGAACTTTTGGTTTTCGTTTTTAGCACATATTGAACAGTGTTACACAAAAAAAACTTATGTACATTTATTTATAATGTATTAAGTCATGCTAAAGCAGTTTTCATTTTAAAATTTACGCGTTTATTTTATGAAATATTTTACTATACTTTCAATGGACACAGAAAAAGCATTTAAAATGAAAATGACCCAACAACATTTATACAAACGAGAACTTCTACAATTGGCTGTGAATTGGACAAATATTTTTGAATATAACAAATATTTGTTTATTAAATTTACTTAAACCACTTCAAATGAACTTTGTTCTTATAGCCTCGATGGCGCAGTAGGCAGCGCGTAAGTCTCATAATCTTAAGGTCGTTTTTTTTCTATTTGCTTGTGTTTGCTCATATTTATATTTAATAAAAATAATTTATTTTCAAATTCCTAAATATCTTACTGATAACATATTGATATTATATATTAAAACTTTTGAATTTCCCTCTATTAAAACCACTATTTAAATTTTATTTATTTGTTACTTTATAATTCTTTGTACATTTTATGCAGTATTTTATCTCTGGTTGAATTCTCTTACCCATTTAAGTTGCAGACAAAAGCATAAAAGAGATTTATTTGTCTGGGAAAAACTTTTATTTATTACGCGGAAAATAAAAAACAAATAGCTTTTGCATAACAAATACAAAGTTACAAATATTTTATCAGCAGTTAGCGTACCTTTATAGTAAATGTACAAATATTTTTAATACTTCAGTCCAATAGTTAAAATATATAAAAAAAAAATTTTAAAACTAAGTTTTCTACAAGCAACATTATCAGCGACAAAGTCTCTTTACTTTGGACACTATTATTGGTTTTTCGTTAAAAATAAACAACTTAATATTTGACATACTGTCAGCCATTAAAATAGAGTGTTGAAACTAAAAATAAAAGAAAAACAAAAATCGATTTTCTATATTTGTCTTAATAAGAAGAAAATGGAAGAATATTTTTTAAAACATATAATAAAACTATGTACTCAATAAAAATGTTTGAAGTATGTTGTAACAGAAGGGAATGCCTTTTTTTTAGTAAATAAAATAAATTGCAAAAGCAACAATATTTTTCTGCTTTAAATCTTAGAGTGAAATTGTATTTCTATAAGGAAGAGAATGTTTGTAGTTTTTTTTTTGTACATTTGAAATTGGAAAAATTTTAGCCCAGTCAAGTTAGGGGTTCACCTCGGAATGAGAGATAATATGCTGAAAATTCGTATACACATTCGTTTATATACGGCGTTATAAAAGTTATCTCGAAACTCTCATAAAATCTCATGTCTGCATCGTCAGTAATTCAAGACCAAAGGTTAGCAATATTTTTCGATTTTTTCAATTAAAAAAACATTATACCGATTAAAGAATTAATCGAATAACACTAAAATGTACTTAAGTCAAGACGAAAACGGGATAATCACGTAAAAAATCTTTAATCAATAACAAAATACTTAACTTGTGTACAAAAATTCTTATTTTAAGTACTACTATTAGTATAAACTTTTTACACACTTGTAATGTGTTGGTATTTGTTTGCTTGTTGATAGCTTCAGTCGCATGTTGTGCTTAAGTTGTTGTCTTGTTGTTGGTGCACGAACAAACAGAAGCTCGTGCACTGCCGACTAATAGCTTACAAACGTCGTTTTACATGCTGCTGGTTTATACTGGATTTTAGCCGTCGTTCTTTGTGAGTTGTCTAAGGCATTGGTTTACAAAACATAATGAGTTAAGTTCAATACCAGGAATGAACAAAAATAAATTTAAATTAAAACAAGTAAGTAAAAATATTAAATTTATATAAGTAGTAAAAATAAAAATGGTCAAGTCTGTTCCAGGATTATTAAAAAAGTAAAAGTTAGCCTGATTCAGGCTTGATTCAAGCACGCTAGGGATTGATTAAAGTACGCAGTTTAAGATTGATTCAAGTACACGGCGGCTTGATTCAAGTATACAGCGGGCTTGAATCTACATGCAAGACGACGTGTATCAGCTACTTGTCGGCAATGCCCGAGTAATGAAAATAAACAAGAACAAGATCAGAACAGTGATTTATGGCTATGATCAAGCAAACAAACACCAGTACAGTACGAGTACGACTGTGTATAAAGCTTATAAACATACTCGTACTTAAAATAAGATTTTTTTTACATGAACAAAGGCTAATCAGGCTAAAATAAAGTATTTTGCACTTGAATATTCCGACTTAAATGAACCTTTCTGTACTTGATTTCAGAAAAACCGGGACTACTGTACTTTTAATACCGCTTGGAATTAATGTAAGTACGGATGATGTGATTTTTCTTTTCAGTGTACAAACTAAACTTATGTTATGTAATTATTTTGGCTTAAGTTCGTTCAATTTACTTTACCAAAAAAATTATTTTTTATTAGAATGTAATTTTAAAGCGGAAACGACTTTTGATGAGATGGTAGTTTATCTCGATACATCATGGTGTCAGTTCGATCTTCCATGCAGTCATAATTTTCTTTGTGTTTTAAATTTTTATATGCTTTAGAATTTCTTTTAAAAAAAATTATTTAATCGGGAAATTAAATTGAACGAACTTAAGCAAAAATAATTGAATATCTTTATATTAATCCAATACAATTTGACTAAAAAACTCTAACTTAAATCTGATGTTATATACCGACGCATTTGTGCGAAATTATCATAAGCGAAGTTTTGTAAAAACCATTTTTTTATTGAAATCAAAATTCTATGTGCCTACACTGAAAAAATTCCATGCAACATATGCACGAAAAAGCTCGTACATATTACGAAATATTTCGTAATATCGTACCACGAAGTTCTTTCGTAAAATATACGAAGTGTACGAAAATAGTTAAAAAATAAAAGTAAAAAAAAGTATGGCTCAAGCGGGGCAGGAACTCGCAATCTTCATATTGCAAGGCAGGTACTCTACCAACTGAGCCACTTTCTACGTATTTTATAAGAGCTTAAAATTTGTTTTATTTACTAACATCTGAAAAATACGTCAATTTATAAAAAATTATTTAAATTTATTTTTTTATTTCAAATATATTTTTTAACAAGAAAAAATATTTACGAAAGGTTTTCGTTACTTTCGTAAATTCAAAAAAATATTGCCTAAATATTTTTTCATAATATATACGAAAATTTCGTATATTCTACGAAAAAAGTCATTACAAAAGTTTTTTTCGTAAAATGTTGCATGGATTATTTTCAGTGTACATATACTTTAAAATTGTCAAAAGTCAAAACTGTTGATAAGTTTCGCAATACAGGCTTTAAGATTTGATCATAAGCGACAGTTTATGAATATAAATCATGTTTAAATGCAATAAAAACCCTTCTCCTAAAAATTTTAATGTATGTCACTTACGACTATTTCGCGCAAAGGGTTCGATATTTAAATACATGTTATGATATAATATATTAGACATGATCCAGAGAACAAGGGAAAATTAACGTAGTGGAGCATCAGTGCGCTTCCCATTTAACTTATAGCCTATATTTCAGCTTGGAGAACGGTTGCTCCATCAAGAAGGAATGTCTCATCCATCAGTATACACTCTGAAATCGTAGTATCATTCTATCTTGCCTAATTATTATATCAAATTGTTGAAAACAAAATAGTTCGTTGTAATCACATTATTTTTCATTAGCGGTATTCGATGTTTGGTGCGTTTTGTATAGCAACTGTTTGCAATTGCAATGCTTTTGTCACAATTCGTGAACGCTTCTTTTACTCTAAATACCCACTTTAAATACCCTCATACAACACCTGCACTTCTGTGGCTACATCCAGATTCCAAGGAAATTTTATTGTACCGTGTATCCAAATTTGATGTTTTTTTTTAATTTTCATTAATATTTTTTTAATAAATTCTTTAATTTTTGTAGATATTTTTTATTTCATTTTATTTCAGTTTTCAAAATGTGAGTTGCGAGATTGCAATACAAAATATCTATACCGCTTTGGTATAGCGTAGTTGCAAAGCATTGTAAGTGCAAAGTAATGCATTTTGTTGTTAGATTGCAAACAAAAAGCTAAGATATTTTGCACTTGCTCCTTTGCAAGACCATTCGCAGCAAACACTTAATACCGGTGTTATATTAAAAAAAGGAAACTATTGCTAAGAGTTACGTTTCTGATGTGTGCATTGTACGATTAAATATTTATATAAATATGTGAATGAATCATAACTATAATTCCATTAGCTTTTTTAAATTTAACTTTTGAAGTTTCTATGGTACCTTTAGCAAATATCATATCACCTACCCAAACGCCATGGGTCTTCTTATACATATATCTATATACATTAGACTGGGCCAAAAAAGTCGATTTTTTTTAAGTATATCGAAGATATTATTTTGGATGACAAAGAAAAATTATCGTCCGATTTTGAGCCCTTAATATTAATATCGCAGTTTTTTATGTATTTTCTTTTGTCTATGCAGGCTTTTTGCTTTTAATTCCCAAATCATCGACCCAAACGGAATTTACTAGAACATATCTTGAAGAAAATTAAATGCTCTTGCAAAAAGGTCCTAAGCAAATTTTTTGTCAGATGAACCATTTACTTGGTAAGATTTTACTATTAAAAAATTCCAAAGTTTGAAAAATCAAATTGTAAGATTATACCAAGGTTCGAGGCATGGTTATAAGAAAACGTTTCATCTCATATTCAGGTCAATTCAATATTGGTTAATGGTTTGAGGGTGCTGTTGGCTGAGTAGTTAGCGCGTTTGACTACAAACCCTGAGGTCTTGAGTTCAAGACTAGTTTTAGGCGAGCCAACAACATCATGCATTTTTCTGATGTCCATTGGTGTGTTATAGTGTTGGTTGTTGTTGGACTGTTAAAGCTATTAAGGCATAGCACTGATCACTTTGACAGTACCGGCAGCGATTAATACTAACATATCCTTATGCACTTCACAGCACCCTCCTTCGTCGGTATTGCAGCGGAACCGTCAGCAAAGTAAACGAACTAATAAATGGCTACACAGCTTAAACAACTCAATGCCTCTAATTGAAAGCATAGAGGCTTGCAACACTGCTTTACAAAAAAAACGTGCAATAGCAGGGTTGTAAATGAATTAAGCTTTCTATGTCTCTACCACTTCACTACCTGTTCTCTCTACACTATCCCTTTACCAAGGTAACACATTAATTAATTAACTGGTAGGTATTAATTGCCTGATTGTGTTACTTCTCAATAAAAATAAAAAATAAATAGTTTGGGAGTTAAAAGCCAAAAACCTGCATAGAAAAAAAATCAAAAATAGCAATAATAGATAACATTAAGAGCTCAAATTCTGACAATAATTCTTCTTTGTCATCGCAATAATATTTCTTATATACTTAAAAAAGTAATTTTTTTTGGCCCAGTCTAATACACATACACACATATGCATGTAGCAAACATCAAATACCAACAAAAAACCATACCCATTGGCGTAGATATAAAATGCAAAAAAATATTCTGGGAGAAGTCTATTTTATTCCCTTATATTATCCAAATGACTTTTATATTTTGAGTTTGTTGGAGGGGCTAGAGTGATTTTGAGGATGCTTAGCCCCTCTCCACAGTAGGGCCTATCTACGCCAATGACGACCATACATACATAAATGCATCATCATGTACATAAAGAGGAATAGAAAAAGAGAGGTAGCGAGCAACATTAAATTCAGGTACAAATATAAACACAAACACCATAAATAATTTTAAAATGTATGAAGCAACCTACAGAGACCTTTCTTTATGAATACCGATGTTCATCATATAAATGAAGTAGTTCATAATAAATATTATATACCAATGAACACAATTGTATGTGCTCCGACAAGTCAGTTGCGCAAAAGGAAAGGTTGCTAGAAGGGAAGAAAAATTGAACATAAAATGCATTAGGTGCATTGTTTGTTATTGTAAAATGTTATCGATGACCATTAAAACAAACCTCATGCCCACAAAACAACAACTATAGCAACAACGAGAACATTTGCTAACAGCATTTGTTAACGAATTAGAGCGTGAAAATAATTTCTTTTTTTATTTTCTAAAGGTGGCAATACAAAAGAACAAGAAATTAAAAAAATAACAATAAAATAAAGAAATATACTAAAGAAATTTTCAATGTTCAACATATTGAAACCTTTAAAAAACTGTAATTAAAACACATTTACGAAAAACATTTGAAAATAAATTTTTTTGTTAACTTAAGTGGACTTTCTTTAATAGTATTGTTAGCACTACATACTTATAGTAGGAATTAATACTTAATTAAATTGATTATTACGATTCAAATAGAAAATCATTACAATATTCATATAGGTGGGTGATTCTCATTTTAAATGTAAATTTTGTGTGTGTGTGTGTTTTTTTTTTCTTTCAATGTAACTAAAAGAAATATGAGAAGGTACAATTCATATTATAGTTTTTGTCTCATTCAATAGATCCTGAAACAAAAGTATATTTAGATTTTTCAACATTTTTGTGTATTGTGCATTATTGCATATCTATAAAATTATAATAATTGCAAGACGAAATTAGAACTTATAACCACTTTTTTAATTTTGACTTGGGCTCACATGGAGAAATAAAATGGAAACAATTTTAATAGACTGGCCGACACTGATAAAAGTTATGTCAATTTCAAATAATTATTCGCACCAAAATACTACCTACCTAATGCAAACAGAAAATTTTCAATGTAAAATCGTCCAAAACCCGGTTAATTCAACATTTTTCAGTAGTGATACTGCTTCACAGGTGCTTCATGTTAATTCAACATGATTTACAAAGATCTTGAAAGATCATTTATCCTTTTGAATTAACTATATTTCATATTGATTTCTTATCCCAGTACAGTCAAATCAAAATGAACTTAATACTGAAATAATACTAAAAATCATGTTGAATCAAAGTTATTTCGAGTTGAAACAACGTGATTTTGATATAGAAACAACTCGAAAAATCATGTTGAATTAAAGTTATATTAAGCTGAAACAACATGAATTTAATGTAGCTATTCTATTAATTATTTTACTTAAGTGATGTGTATAAGCATAGGCATCAGAAAACTTTGTGTTGTAGTTGGCTGCCCCAGCCAATATTTGAAATCGTTCCACCTGTATGATAGTCCAAGCGCTAACCACTACAGGCACAACAGCTTGAAACTTTACTTTAGCTATACATTAACAACCTAATTCTTAAAAAATTTTTTGATAATAAGAGGCTTATAAAACAAATTTTTTTTTTTAATTTGTTTTATTAATCTTTTATAAGTCAGAAATATTTTTTATGAATTAAGGCATAAATAAATACCAGCGTATGTAAAATGAATTTAGTCTTAATTCAACATGATTTAAATGATTATTTAACATAAGACTTATTTGAAATTAAGTTTATAGTGATGTTGATTTAAAATCAAATGTAACGTTTATAATAAAGTTGTTTTAATAGAGAAAAATTTTAAATCAAAAATATTTAAAGTTTAGATTAATAACTTTTCGTTTAAAATTAATATGAAACAATGGTACTTTTAAGCCAGCAGCAGTGAATTTTCGCTGGTAAATCGTTCTCTGTCATCTACATAGGCGGCACATGTGAGAATAAACAACCACTAGTCACACAACTAAGCAGAACTGTGAATTGTAGCAATGACCAAACAAATAAACACTAACACACTTAACGAATAATTTTTGAATATGATTTCCAATCCAAATGGCGTCATGTTGATTTTACATTAATTTTTTCCTCTGTGTGTACATTCTTCAAAAATTTAACACAGTGTGGTAGAAGCAAACTTTTTTCAAAGCAAATTACAAATTTGTAAACCAATAATGTTCTTTATATCGTTTCTACAATTAAGTTGTTGTTAACTTTTTTAATGTCCAAAAATTTATGGAAAAATTATATATAAAAAATTTTGAGCGTAACGTTCAATACATTTTCTTACTAATTCAATATTTTTCAGAACACACAATATATTTTGAATTTGAAACAATTTAGATGTATAATCATCGATAATATTAGCATAAACTCCTTAAACTAAAAAAAAATTCAGATAACACTCATTACATTTTTTTTTTGGATACAAACCATGACTGATTGATGAAACATTTTGAAATATAATACTATTTTTACAAAACCAATGTTAACACAGTGCATATTTTTTTAAATTCTCTTATTCAATTTTCACGAAAAAATTGTATATCGGTCTTTTCCATTTCAAATGCCTTTTTCGTGTCCGTTGAAAATATAGTAAAATATTTCAGAAAATAAACTCGTAAAAGTCGCTACGCTCTCATCATCAGCGTTATTTGTTCGCTTTTACCACTTTGGATCGTGGATACTAGTGTTAATGAAACATCAACAAAGGAACAAAGGACATTGATGATGACAACGTAGCGGCTGTCGAAATTAGTAGTACTAATCGGTTCTGCTAGTCTGAGTAGATATTATAATATTCTACTCTTAAAAATAATTTGAATTTACATTAATTCAATTATTGAACTTAAGCCAAGTTAGAACTAAAAAACTGGTCATAACTTTTAATTTCGTCCTGCGCTTATTATAATTTTTTGGGTTTAGAGATAAAATATATAGTGCATTCAAACCATATACTAATTTTTTGTGTATTTTTTCGCAAACATCGTTCTCAGAAGACGAATGTAACGCTCAATACACAAAAATTTTAAAATATCGGAAAATATAATTTTTATTATATATATATATATATATATATATATATATATATACATATATATATATATATATATATATATATATATATATATATATATATATATATATATATATATATATATATATATATATATATATATATATATATATATATATATATATATATATATATATATATATATATATATATATATATATATATATATATATATATATATATATATATATATATATATATATATATATATATATATATATATATATATATATATATATATATATATATATATATATATATATATATATATATATATATATATATATATATATATATATATATATATATATATATATATATATATATATATATATATATATATATATATATATATATATATATATATATATATATATATATATATATATATATATATATATATATATATATATATATATATATATATATATATATTAGTTACATTGGTAAACAAACAGAAAAAAAAGAACACAAAATGTACGTTTGGAATGAGAATGAGCCATATTTTTTTTAAAGAGAAGTAACACAATCAGGCAATTAATGCCTACCAGTTAATTAATTAATGTGTTACCTTCTTTGGGAAAGGGATAGTGTAGAGAGAGCAGGTGGTGAAGCGGAAGGGAGTTTATTATTAGTTCTTTTACTTCGCCGGCGGTTCTGCTACAGTACCGAATAAGAATTGAAGTCCCATTGAACAAAGCCACCTGACAAGTGGTGATGAAAAAATACTTATGATCACTGATGATAGAAGTATGTGTAGCGTCTTCCGAAAGTGGCGCTACTCTGTTCTGATGTTTACGCTGAAAAATTAAATATATGTTAATTTTTCCCTTGTTCCTTGGAATAGTAATTATGCCCAATTCTTTTTGAATTAAACGCTACGAACTTTAGCCTATTAAGCAATTTGGATTCACAAAACTTTTAAATATTTAGAACTATAAACCTTCGCTGTTATTTTAGTGTATGTTGTTAATGCAATTCCCATAATTAAACTGAGTACTGAAGTGTACTGAAAAAGCGTAACGTTCAATATACAAAAATGCGCACTACAAAAATTAAAAAAAAAAATTTTATATGTCTATTATTTTTCAAACATTTTATGTATGGAATAAGAGAATTAAATATAAATATTCTAAAATTGGTATAAATTTAATCTCATACTTTGTGAAATTCATAGTTTCTCAACCTAGAACAAAGACATCATGAAAACGAACACGTTATTTTGCATGAAGAGGATAAAACCAGAATTTTCGTTCTTTGTTTTTAACACATAATCGACAGTCTTACACAAACAAACTTTTGGCCGGGTATGACTTTTATATATTATTTCAAATCACTTTAATGCAGATTTCATTTTTAAAATTTATGTGTTTATTTTATAAAACATTTTATTATACTTTTAACAGGCACAAAGAAATCATTTGAAATGAGAATCACTAGGTATTATCAAATGGTTATCCAATATATCTTCCATATAATTAGATTTTGCCGGATTTTACATAGGGTTTACTAAGTGTATATTTCGGTGCATAATTCGATCGATGCTGAGGTTGTAAGTAGTTGTGGTTCCTGGCGTCAAAGATGCCAACATCATAAGCTGGCTCTAACGACCATCAAAATATATTCAAGCGTAGATTGCACTTATTGTCACTGGCTTCATCAGAGTAGAGGTTGTAGTATATAAGAAGGCAGCTAGCGAAAGGAAGTGCCGCTAACAAATTCGTTAAATTTGGATAAACATTTGTTGCTGAATAATATATTTGTGATGAATTGTTCTGAGACTTCGTAGAAGAAAAAAAAGTCATATAATATTTGTATACACTTTATTGATCTAAAGATCACAGTTATGTAGGTAATTCCATTTTACTATCATTTTTTACTATAAACCAAGTATATATACCAAGAATATAAAATATATCAAATAGTGCTAACTGCAATTTTCATGAAAATTATTTTCTATGGCAACGTGTTCTCTGACTGAATTGTCAACTGTGGTTTTAATTTGAAAAAAAAAATTTTTTTTCTCATAGTTTTTTTTTATAAATTTTTTATTGTGCGCTGATTTGTTAGTAAAAAAGTGCTATCTGCACAAAAATATTTGTATATAAAAAAATAATAAAATTTGATGTTATAAAATATATGCAAATACATCATATATACTTACATACATTGTAATTTGTGATCAACAAACAAAAACATTCCATAACCTTAGCCGAGTCCCATAAAAAACTAGTGGTTTAATGTAATTGTTAAATATGGCCACTGCAGGGCATAGGGTGCACCTAGACGGGTCAAACATATGAGTTACCCCATTTAATTTTTCTTTCCCACATTTTTTTTTGTAACATACCTAACCAATATCTCCATTCGTTAAGGGGGCTCCCACACAAAATGTAAATGTTTTTGTGTCAGTCCCTTAACGGATGGAGATAAGGGAAAAGTGTGTTTTGAGAAAATGTTGGAAACAAAAAACCAATTTAAGTCGGTCATATATTTAATCCCTGTAGGGTGGACTCCTAGGCATTTATGGAATTTTTTTTCTATATATATTTCTGGTCTGCATTGTAAATTTTGTATGGGAGCCCCCTTAAGAAATGGAGAGACAGAGTAGGTGTGTTCAAAAAATTGCTGATGCTAGAAAACTAATTTTACTAAGCCAGATTATTTGTGAGGGGTGTATATTAGGGGAAAATATGTTTTAAGGTAGAATATTTGCTCAGCATCACGTACAACATCACGAGAAAAACTTTTGTGGAACATTTTAACCCTCTAAACCTTCGTGGTATGGGTTTTTGTCCTTTTATTCAAAAAGAAGCAAAAAACTAGACTCCAGCGACGATAAATCGTGCTCAGATGTTCAATAAAAATATTTGCCATAAAATTCTCTATAAGTCCTTACATACACCCAAGCTCTAGACTAAACTTGAACGCAAGGAAACATTAATAACTTAAAGTGTGTTTAATGGCTAATTTCGTACTTATTCACAATTAGTACTGGTTTAAGTTATAAGACGTGCTTAAGACTTTTATGTGAAACACCACAAGAAACATTTTTGTGAATAATTTTAGTCCTCTAACTCTTTGTTGTGTGGATCTCCTTATTCCTTTCTTAAAAAAGGGGCAAATAAAACTTCTCTTATTTCTAAATTGCAGCCATAGATAATACGATAAAACTGGCCTTTTGTAAACAAAAATTTACAACTCTCTTTACACCTATGGGTATTTTGTTATCCAACACACTGAGAGAGACAATTCAACACTCATTAGAGGGCGTAATTTTTCACTTGAAAATACGGCCCTTTTCACAATGTACGATTAAAAGTTAACGTGGAATTTAGCGGCAAGTTCGGCATACAAAACTTACGGTTAAAGTCCACGATAAGTCTTAATCATACATTGTGTAAAGAGCCATAAAACTTATTTTTTCTGCACACACAAACACTATTTTATTTTGTTTTTTTATTTGTTTTGTAATACATTTTGTGTTTCTTCTATTTGAAATTTTAAAATATTTTTTTAATATTGTTGACATTTACCTCAAAATACGGATGTCGTATGTCAAAATTTCCGATTTTGGGAATTTTATATATTCATAATAAAATTCGCACGCTCTTTCTAATGGTGTTATCAGTGTGTTTCTAAGCCTTATATTTTCGCAGATGTGCAGTATGCATTATATTGTACGTCACAAAATTATTTATATTATTTTTTTTAAATTAATTAATAAACCTAGTCAATTGATGTCCGTTGGTTTCAATAACGTTTTTTTTAAGATTTGATCGTAAAGTTTCCAATTTTACTTTGGCAGATTATATGCTTCCAGTATGCTTTTTGTCGTATGTTCAAAGAAGAAATTTACAAGTTGTTAAAAAACGTGACATACGACAAATGTATTCTGAAGCAAAAGCCCAATAACGCCTTTCTCATTATGACGGCAGTAAATTTGAATAATGCTGATGAAAACAAAAGACTCAGGTTATATTCACTACAAAACCGGAGTGAATCCATTAGGCCATTTTAAAGATATTTGATGTTAAATATCGGAAACCGTCTCCTGAAAAGTTAAGTTTTGTTACATAAGACATCCGTATTTTGAGGTAACGATTTGTATGTTGAAATTTATCGATGTTTTGAACCATTTTTTTCATTGAGCAGTATTGAATTTTTGTTAATATTTGGGATAAAATTTTTTAGTACGAAATAGAAAAATTGCACCAAAATTTTAAGCAAATCAATATTTTTTAGCTCAAATGTATTAAAAAGGATTCTAAATTCATATTTTCATTAATTAATGCAAAATTAGTTCTATATAATACCTAAAAATGCCTGTTTAAAAAATATAAATTTCGTAAAATACTTTTTGTACAACTAAGTATGGTTTTGGTGATGTGAGGAATTTTTTATTTTAAACCAATACTAATACAAAAGGTTCTACTGACACATTCTTAGACTTAGGGTTTTGACAGCATACTTCAGTTCTGGAAGTTTTAGCTGACTTGATAAGAAAGAATACGAGAATGTTTGTTATTTCAAAACTGCATTTTTTGATAAACAAAATGAACAATCTAAAATTTGAATATTCTTTTCTCCTCCATTCTAATAGAGTGTATTTTCTTAGTACGTGTCGAGGGCTTCTAAGAGAAGGCGTAAGCATGCCCTAAAGAAGACATGAATTGTGAAGGCCTTTTTTGTTTTACCACTGGGAATGTATTCTTTAGCACATTCAAATTATCAAAGCCAAACACTGATACTTTTATATGAGGGCTAGATATTTTTGATCTAACGTTCATTTGTGTATACAATTTTCTTTTAACAAATCACAATTATTTGATTAGTGCTTCTGTGTGCTTCTGTTTCCGCTTCCGATAATGATCGTTTCCTTCACACAAAAATTTTTTTTTTATTTTATTCAATAAATTTTTTATTTTTTATTTTTCCTTCAACTTTATGCTGACATGGACATGATGTAATTATAAAATTTTTTCCATATGATTGATTACGAATTGCTTGGAAAAATTGAAAATAGTGACAGAATCATGGCTGCTTTTCCAAGTGGAGACAGCCGATGAATAATGAAAAGAATAATAACGTTGTATGTGTTCCAAAACGGAAAGACAGGTACGGTTGGCATTTCCTACAGTTTGTAAAAAGACCAAAAATTAATTACTATTCACCTATTGATATTCTCACAATATGCTAATAACTTCTAACATCTTCCATTTGATATCTTTCATGTTGTTAAATAAAATAATCGTGTGCAATTTCTGGAAGTCGGTGTAGCTCAACTATTTAATATTCTAAAGGATTAATTTTATCTTTCTATTCTTTTTTTTTCTTATATTATGGCTTTATAAACTTGTTATTATAACTAATTTACAGTTTCCTGTTCATGTCTTATTTTTGCTAGTTATTTTATGCTTTGCTCCATCTCTTCGGTCTCTTTTAGACGGTTGATATTTTTATAGACAATGCATCCAAGCCAAACTCTGCCATGCCAAGACAATGATTGATTATTTTTTTTTTTGCAATTGAAAATAAAGAAATAAAAAGCAAATATTTCTATTTTCTTTCCTTCTTACAATTTCAATTGCCACTGAAAATGAGAATTCCAATTTAGAATTGAATGTTTATAAGTTTTATCTTCTTAAGTCTTGAGTGCATTCTTGTTTGTTTTTATTGCACAATAAAAATATATATTTTTTTCTATTTGATTTTACATTTTACACTTCTGTTGAACATTTAGTAAGGATTTGGTATGTTGTATTGTTTCCTGTTTTCCGTTCGTCTTCTTTTTACAATATGTTCTGTAACACTGTTTGCAAATATATGTTTAGGAAGTGTTTCTCGAACTAGCACAAATTTTAAATACATTTTTGGTTTTGGCAGAAATAGCCAAAAGCCCAATTCACAATCTTGTGCAAATTGTCTTAGATCGTAGCATTTGCAAAATGGTATAGCATATTAGTACTCACCACTTAACAATTGTTAGTGGTGAGTATCAATATACTATACCAATTTGCAAATGCTACGATGCATTTGACTGAGCTCGATTTCGCAATTCTTAGACTGATATTTTAGAAAATTACTTACATACTTGGTAAAGAAAAAAAGCTTCCTTGATAAAAATAATCAAGCAGGAGCTCACCACACTAGTCCCGTTTTCAATATATTTTGGAATATTTTAAGGTCTACTATTTTAACGGCATATCTTTTCCGAAACAGCTCTAGTATTGGTTACCATTGTTATGGGCGGTGATTCGAATTTTAAGTGTACATTTTGTAACTAAGAGAAATGTGAAAAGGTAGGACTCATACCAAAGTTTTCGCCTCATTCTGAAATAAGACAAATTTTTTCGATTTTTTTAACATTTTTAATAAAAATACACCAGAAAATATGAGTATTGTGTTTGAAAGCACTATACATCTATTCTATAAAAACAAAAATATATAATAATCACAGGACAAAATTCAAAGTTATGACCACTTTTTTAATTTTGACTTGGGTTCACATAGAAAAATAAAAATTTTGTTTCTTTTAAATAATTCTTTATAAATATTTGTACATGAGCAGGCTAACTTTTCTTTCAAATTAGACTAATATTAAAAATTATGTCAATTTTAAATAATTATTCTTCGAAAATATGACAAACCACAGTGCGGTAGAAGCGAATTTTTTTGAAAGCAAATCAGAAACTTCTAAAAGTATAATGTTGTCTGTATCGGTTCTATCCGTCTTTACTTATTTTTACTGTCCTAAAATTTATAGATATATTATATAAAAATTTGTTAACGTAACGCTCAATACATTTTCTTATGAATCCAATATTGTTTTCAAACCACACAATATTTTTTTGGAATTTAAAGCAATTCAGTTTTATAATCTTCGATGAGTTTTTAATAAACTCCTTAATTATAAACTAAAAAATTTCAATTAAATTAAAAATATATGGATAACACTCACTATTTTTTTTTGGATACCAACCATGACTGAATAATGAGGCGTTTTGCAATATAATACTATTTAACAAAGTTTACAAAAATTTAAACATTTAGAAGTACAAAACTACGCTGTTATTTTAGTGCACGCAGTTAATGCAATTTCTATTAAACTGAGTAATGAAGCGTACCAAAAAAAAATAACGATCAATACACAGAACTGCGGTGAAATAGTAGTAGGATTTCCCAGGATGCTGGGCATAAATGCAAAGTTGTAAATCTTTTTACTGTCGTTGATGTTACATCGTCATTGAAGTTACATTGTCATTGATGCTATATCTCCAAAATATATTATAAGGACCCTAGAGGTCTAGCAACCTGTTCGAGTTCGGGGACTATTTATGAGAGGGGCCTCTCACTTTTAATAGACATAATTAGGCATCTCCGTGATTGATTATAGATCCAAAGTTAAAATACTCATCCTGTAGTGGTTTCTTTAATATTATATAGTCAAATTGCTATACTTTAGAGAAATATTTTTGATTTGGAAAAAATCTGCTGTGCAGTTAAGGTATTTTTTAACATTTCTGTACTAGTTAAGTTGTGTTCTTTTCACTGCTCACAACTCGGGAACATATTGTACCACTCCCATTTTCACCAGCCATAAGACATATACGTTGAAGATAATTGGTCCAAAATATTCCGCATCGGGTGTTATTTCGACTAGGATTTTTTGGTTAAATTTCTTGGGGGCAAATTTTTTTATTTGTTAATTTGTGGTGTGAAGACACAAGCAAAATAAGAGTTCAATGCAACATATTTAAGTATATTTTTACATCATTTTTCTACAGCAATTTTTGATATGAAATGGTGTTGAAGCTATGTAGATTTTATAAGTACTCTAGTGCAATACTTATACATATTAATTTGCATTGTTTATTATCATTATTATTACTACGTTTATTTGTATTAATGTTTATAATTTGTTGTCATTTGTAACTACCCAGCAAACATTTTTTTTTTGCCTATTTCGGTCCGAAGTTGGTCAAAGAGTCTGCACAAGATGCCGAATTCGGTGCGAAAACGTACAAAAAAATATATGAGTGGTTACCAAGAAAGCGGACTAAATTGTCAGAGGAAATTCTAAAAACTTTGCAGAAATGTTAAAAAAGAATTCTGCATGAATTATGAAGAGTTTTCCAAGGAAATTTTAAAGAAATTTTGGACACGTCTGTACAATTTCGAAAAACTAGAATCTGACAATGTGCAGAAGTGACCGCTAAAAGCTTTAAGTCGTAGGTTAGAAAATGTACAGACTATTCTATTATATATCTTAAAGAAAATTAAATTGCCTTCAGATAATGTGCAGACTACTCTAATACTAAGCGGATAATATGTCAGAATATTTGCAGAAACGTCGTACCAGAAAACTCCCGGCTTTTCTGTCAAATATCTGAGGGAATTTTAGACAACTCCTTTGATTGTCTGGTAAAGTCTGAGACGTCAGACATGTCGGCATGGTATAAATACGCAGCACACATTTTTTACCGATTTCAGTCCGATGTCGGTCAGAAGGTCTGCACAATTTGCGAATTTGTATCCGAAGTCGGCCAGAAAACGCATCGAAAATTATATGAGTGATTAGCAAGAAACCTGACCTCTTTGTGTGAGGAAATTCTAAGAACTATGACGACATATCTAAGAGAACTCTGTGCGAATTCTGATGAATTTTCTAGGGAAATTCTGAAGAAATTTTCTACGTGTCTGAACAATTTCGGAAAGATGTCTGACAAAATATCAAAACATTTTCTGAAGTATCTGATACGTTTTACATCCTGTCGTATTAATATCGGAGAAAAGTCGGATCTTAAATTAGAAATTTATCAGAAATGCAATATATATGTAACTCTCCATTCATTGTTCTGCTGCTTATGGCAGGTCATAAGAAAGCATTAACCATATTTTATAACTTCAAAAATTCAAACATTTGTGCACATACTCTCAAGGGATAAATGAGAGTTATTACAAAAGCTAATATCAGACAATGTGCAGAGGTGACTGTTAAAAGTCGTAAGACGTAGATCAGAAAATGTTCAGACTATTCTGTTAAAGAGAGAGAGAGAGAGAGAGAGAGAGAGAGAATAGGTCCAAAGACCGCAACTGCGACACCTAGTGGATCTTTTGTGCCAGAAATCTATAAATTAAATCAAGCTCTGCATGGATCTTCTCAGCGTTTGTATAAGCCCGCTTCGGATAAAGTGCAGACTAATGTTAATCGGATAATATTCTGTGATATTAATTGGATATTATTTCAGAATATGTGCAGAAACATCATTCCAGAAAACTGCCAATTACTCTGGCAAATGGTCGAGAGATTTTTTGCGACGTTAGACATATCGGCAAAAATTGTTTCCTGGGTATAAATAGTTGTGTATTTGTTTCATTAATTTGAGTATAGTAGTATGTATGTGTCCTTTTGTCTGTAAGCTGTTATTTCCAAGTACATCAGTATCCTTTCGAGTACAGATTATGTTCTATTCATAAACTATTTCTTCTTGATTGTCGCTCTCATCATTATTATGATTATAGCAATTGACTGTGTGTCTTTACCATCATTCTCCATTCATTGTAGTTCTATAAGTCTTTTTTAAATGAAAAGTTAAGCAGATTTTAATAACAATATAATTTTCGTATTTTCGTTCGTCACTGCTTTTCATGTTGGCAAAAAAAAAAGTTTTGTTTGTTTCTCAGCTAAATTTAAGCCCCCGAAGGACATCACGTTGAAGTTGTGCGGCTCATAAGTTTATCGTGAAGTGGAGGAAAGTTGATTTGTAAGAATTGCAGTAGTGTTACTTTAGGATTAAAATTACTATGAAAAGTTAATTATTTGTTCTTTTGGAATTAAATTTAAAATGACTACGGAAATTTATTTATTTGTAAAGTATTTTTAATGCTATTTTTTTTTACTAAAAAGACATCTTAAAAATATAATAAGAACAATTGTTTAGAGAAGACTTTTGTTATGGAAAAATTTTAGAATCTTACAAATAAATGGAATATTATTGTTCACTTTATGCGCAAACTACTTATTGCCATAACTTCAAGAAAATCTTGACTATTATACTATACAAGAAATAATTAATCTACAACTAAAAAAAATAGCAAGTAGAAAATAAATGAATCACTTCCGTTCTACAAATATTGCATCGCATTACATATTTTCATTAATATTCTCACAATGATGAAAAGTCAAACACTATGCAAAAAACTGGAAAAGTTTTATTCTTTACTTTGCAGACCATGTGGTAAAAGTACAAAAAAAAAATTCATTAATAAATATTAATATTTCAAAGCATCCAAAGAATTGTAATTAAAATGAACTTGTTTTTATTTTTCACTTTGTTTTAAATTTCATCTCTTTGTAAAATATTTGCAATTCTTTTTTCTTTTCGCGCATGTATTTTGCTTTACAGACAGACACACAGACTGGTACTTAACATAAAGTGCACCACCACCTACTTACTACTCATTCATTCATTATCCAGGAATATGTTTGTTAATGGTATTAATGATTTAATGCATTTTTTTTAACAAATTCTGAGAGAAAAGTTAAGATTCTAATTATGAAATACATTAAACAAAAAGAAAATGTAATAATAATAATAGAAAAACAAATTTTTGCTACTACGAGAACATTAATGATGAACAACTGTTAAACTAACTGAAGATAATTCTATTTAATGGAAATTAGAGATGAGCACCGGTTGATTCAACAATATCTTTAATAACGTGAGCGTGGGTACGAAAAATATCGGCATCAGTGAACATTTTGCATGGATGTTTCGTGATTTCAGAAATATGATTTAAATTTTTTTAGCCGTAGATTGATCCTAAAAAAAATTGGAAATTTCGAAATTTGGTACATTTTTGTTCCATATGTAAATTTCAAGACAAACTATTTAGTTTTATTAATTTTAGTTATAAGTATAAACAAAAAACATTTTATTTATGACTTTTTAGACCTTCTGTGAAGTCGAGAACCACCCGCTCTCCTTGATCTTATCTGAGATTCCACTTACTCCTTTTTCAAAACACGGCGGAATTCGCAATATATAACATGTGGTTTCAGGGATGATAAATGAAAAAATTTATTTCGTACCAATGAGCTTCTAAAATAGTACATTTTCGGCTCATATAGAACTAAAATCTTTTGACTTGTTGTAACCAACTAGGTCAAACGATTTTGATTGAGTTTATGTGCTCATTGTGTCAAAGATCAAATATGGTTCTGTTTTTTTTTAATATTTTTGATAAATTCTTTTTCAAATAATGGTGCTAAAAATCAAACAATTTTAATTTCAATGAAACTTCACTTCTGCCATATAACAAGGAACCTACTTACTAATTTCTTTATTCTTATGAGCTTGAAGTTTCTTAAAAAATTTTAAATTCTTTCACAATGGATAAACAAGCCATAGCAAAAGATATTTTTCTATTAAAATTTGAAATTCGACATTTCGATGGTTTTCTTGAATAAATGCGTAAGTCGACTTAGGTAGATTTTGAGCTATTAATGCGAAATAGCTCTTTAAATGAAAGTAAAAATTTTCGCAATATCATGGACCAGTCTGGATATTTTTTCATGCAGAACAACTTGACTTCTATATTGATTTCATAAATTTTCAGCAATAACGACTTAAGTACACACAAGCAGAGATACGATGTTATCTAAATACATTTGGAAATCTTTTTAAATATTTTGTTCTATTTCACTCAGCAAATGTTATTTATGTCGACATATGCGGCTTTATGCATCCTTGCTAGGATCTCGCTCTTAAGTTATTGTTGTCTGAAATTTATATACAAGCCATTTTGGGAAATATATGCCGAAAGTGTTAAAATATATCAACGATGGACACAATTTCAGAAATATTTTGTTTTTGCTCTACTGAAAAAATCAGTTTTAAGACATAAGCCTTTTGTTCAAGAAAAAAAATGATTTCTTTATAGAATATGGAGTTTGACATTAAGCTACTCCATCAGCATCGCTGTTGATATTTGTCCTTGAACACTAACAAGCAAATATTATAAGCTATTCTCTCAAGACCGCCTCTTATGTATTCTCACGAAATAACCTCCTGAGTAGATTCAAAAAAGAAATAAGTGTAGGGCCAAAGTAGAGATAAATTCCTGTTGAATAATCAATGGATACCACCCAACAAATTGGGAAGTTTGTAAATAGTACCAAATGAGTCACGGGGGTGCCATCGTACTTTTTTGGTTTCAATAGTACCAAAAAAAGTACAATTGTACTAACTTTATCATCCCTGTGCGGTTTGTATTTGCTCGAGCACTCAACTGTTACATTTTGCTTACATTTTTGACATCGTAAATTAATTTTACAAAAACAAAATGCTTGTCGTTTTTATGTATTTATTTACTTTATATTTGCTATAATGGCAGTAGCGACCACAAGATCTCTGGAACATTTTTGTACCATAGGATTGAATTATGAAGTTTTGAAATTACAACAAAACGTTGCAATAAATTTTTCTAAATAATGCAAAAACCCAATTACTCATAATGTAAAAGAAAATTCGATTGCAACATTTTTGTACCAAGGATCACTCTACGGTTAAAACCAACCGAAAGTCCTGAAATGTAAAATGGAATGATCATTCTTACTGGCAAACTTAGAAAAACGTTCCGATACAATATAGACTAATAAACTTGCATTATTTCGAGAATATTTTGTGCGCTTTCTTGATTATGATTAATATTTTCCTAGACTCACCTTAACGTTCATGAGTGTGTGCAAGAGAAAAACAAGATCGTGCTTGAACGCAATTTAGTAATTATTTTTTGACCCAGACCACGAGCTCCTGATCACGGGTCAATCTCTAATGGAAATATGCAAGCAAACAAAAAAGTAGATTGTGCTTTTTTCTTTTTTAATAAAGCAAAAAGTTAACGAAGTATTGTAGACTTTAAAGTTATAACAATACAATTGAACATAATGAAAGAAACATGGAAAAAATCTAAAGGAAGACCAGGAATTTGAGCATGCAGTTTTGAATTACAAAATCAAGTAGCTGCTGGAGTTTCTTATTTTATTTTTTTTTTTCCTCACTTAATTTCCATAATTAAAATTTGTTCAAACATGTTAGATAATAATGGATCTTTTTTTATCTTAACACTTAATAACTTATTTTCGAAAGCAAAGCCTCTCTAAATATTTGAAATTCTTAAATTTCGAAAGAAATTCCCCTAAGTTCCTCAGAGAAGAGAATATATATAAATAATATGATATGGTGCTCTCTAGAAAAACAGCCCTAAAATAAAATTAGGAATTGATTTTATGACAACTGTCTTTGTTTTTGATCCTTTGACATTTATTACACAGCGGAACAGTGGTTTTGTTGTTTAAATAAAAAAATAGCTCATCCTTATGCATTTTCATTTGCTGATTACGATTCCATCATTTGATTTTCCTTAGCAGCTCTAGTTTTAAATATATACAGTATTTTTGATTTAACTGCCTTTTGCTTAAGCGCACTTTTGACTTAACTGCACAAACTTATAAATTTGTGTCACTATTCTTTAAAATCGCATACAAATAATTCATTTTTTAAGTGCACTTTTTAAATCTGCAGTTTTAAGATAAGTGCCTTAAGTTTTTGGCATTTCAAAACCATTATTATACAAAAAATCAATCTTAGCTGCATTTTGATTTAAGTGCACAAAATATTTGTTTTTTGTGATTATTTTTCAAAATACTTTTTGTTTACGTGCAGATTAAAGCTGGTAAGTGCATTTGAGCTAACAGCATGTTTGATTTATCTGCACTAAAAATCTTGAAAAGTTGATTGTGCAGCTAAGTCAAAATTACTGTAGTGGCATTTAACATTTGTATTATTTGAACCACTTTTGCATTATTCGCTTAATAGTCTGCCAAACTTTAAAATAATCTCTGGATTATTAATCTACACAAAAGTCTCTTTCATTTGACTAGAGTTACATTGATGAGTATATGAGGATATCTTCCTGTTATTGCAAGGATATGTAGTGTACTCATAGATTTCACAATCTGCAAAAATATATACAAAAATATTCAAGCGCGTGTTAACAAATGTAAACAAAATCTGCTACTCTAAATTAAAACATATTGTTAAGACAGGTCAGTAACAAAAATAATTGCTACACGTCTTGGCAATTTCAAATTGTTTTTGGTTATCCAATACTTTCAATATAAATGGTCAATGCCCGCTTATTCATTCTTATTGATAAGAATAAGTCGTTGAACAGTTGAACCAAATTTTTATGCCGAATTAACAGATTATTACTATGGATATTACACACCACTCAATATATGACAAACATACATATTGTATTTAGAAAAAACACTCAAAAACTCTGAACGCCTGGTATGACAGAAAAGTACCCGTATGTATATTAAATACATTAATATGTGCTGCTTCCACAATGCAAACAAGCGACTTGAGTAAAACATTTGTATGGAAATCGCTCAAAAAACTGAGTGCTTTTCATATAAATTTCAAACAAACGCTTGTGTTATAACGGGTGTTTTTTTTAGAGGTATAGAACTTCGAATTGAAATAAAACACAAGAAAATCGTTTTAATGTCCATCAATTTGGCTTTATTGGAAGGATAATTTTATGCCATTAATGTTTAAATATGATTTCGGGCATGTGGCCGCCGCGGCTGGCTCGAATAAAGCCAATTCTACAGGTCCAATTTTCAACCACTTTTTCGAGCATATGGGGCCGTATGTTGGCAATAACGCCACGAATGTTGGCTTCCAAGTCCCCTAACGTTTCTGGTTTGTTGGCGTAGACGAGCGACTTCACATATCCCCAAAGAAAATAATCCAATGGTGTCAAATCACACGATCTTGGTGGCCAATTGACAGGTCCATTCCGGGAAATTATGCGCTCATCGAATGTTTCCTTCAATAAATCGATTGTGACGTGCGCTGTGTGGCATGTAGCGCCGTCTTGTTGGAACCACAACTCATCCACATTCATGCCATCCAATTCGTTAACAAAATAGTCGGTTATCATGGTTATCGGTGGCGAATCGATTCATTCGGGTCCTCTTCAACACTTTGCTCTACAGCGGCAATTGTTTCTTCGGTGCGCACTGTTCGACGTCTCTGCGGATGCGTATTATCACACGATCCATGGTTAACCGAATTAATTGCTCTGATGGACGATTATGTCGACCATAAAATGGACGGAGCTTGCGGTAAACTTCGCGAACTGAACCATTATTTTCGAAATAAATTTGCACGATTTGCAAGCGTTGTTCCTTTGTCAACCTGTTCATGATGAAATGGCAAACCAAACTAAATATTAATCACTTGACAGCTGACAAAATGGCCGCCAGTTAAAAAAGTGATGCCAACTTAAAGTTCTATACCTCAATAAAAAACACCCATTACTATTTAACATTACAAATGTTAAAATTTGTGTGTTTTTGGTTTAGTCCTTAAATCATTTTTATTTTACTTTTACGTAATTTTATTTTGAACTGAATAGGTATAAGTCTGAAATTTTTATTATTTCCGCTTTTTAGTTCAATATTTGAATTAATGTAAATTCAAATTATTATTATTAAGAGTGGAGTGTTGGAATATTCAAATCACATTACCACAACGGATCAGCATTACAGATTTCGACAGGCCATCTCATCAGACATATAAAGTGCACTTCATACTCTGAAAAATGTTTTAGTAGACATCTCAAAAAAATTCACTCCAAGTATGAGCTCTTTATTTTAATAAGTAGGTTCTCCAGGTATTTATTTTTTCGTTAGAAAGAAAAATTCATATCTCGGTATTTACTATTTGGAAAAAAATATCTCGTCTCACAAATTTGTAGGAAATTGAATTCTCTATAGAAAAGGTTTATTTCAATTTTATTGTAAAACTCACCGTTAAAAATTTATTAGAGGTTGAGGATTGACTATTTTCAGGCAGATTTCTTTTTTATTATGAATTTTATAACTCGTTAACACATAATTATTGTGATACATGGAAATCACAATTTTATAGGAAATTTACTGCTCTACAAAAATGCTTTAATATGATTAGTCGATTAAAATAAACGTTTAAAATTTTTTTCCAGAAACTCATAAAGTAAATTGAAAATTTTCAAATTGTTAATAAAAAACTGTTGAAATTAGTAAACGGTTTATTTAATCGACTAATCATATTAAAGCAATTTTGTAGAGCAGTAAATTTCCTATAAACTTATGATTTGCGCGTATCACAATAAGTTTGTGTTAACGAGTTATAAAATTCATAATAAAAAAGAAATCTGCCTGAAAATAGTCAATCTTCAACCTTTAATAACTTGTAAGCGGTGAGTTTTACAAAAAAATTGTTACAGACCTTTTTTGTAGAGTCTTCAATTTCCTATAAATATATGTGATGAGATATTTTTTTCCAAATAATAAATACCGAGATATACATCTTTATTTCTAATAATAACGAAAAAATAAAAACCTGCGAGGCGGAGGACCTTCCTATTAAAATTAAGAGCTCATGCTTGGAGAGAATTTTTTTGAGATGTCTACCAACCCATTTTTCAGAGTATAAAGTGAAAAAAAAACCAAAAACAGTTTTTTTGGCCCACCTTAATGTACTATATATATTAAGTATGAGACATAAAATCAGAAAAATAGCATTTGCACAAACTTTTTTGAGCGTGCGACATGCCCACTCGAAATTTTTTTAGGATACGTTTTTTATAGATACTCATCGATTTGAGGTATGAGACCGGAAGTAATCCAAATTTTAATTTTTTGCGACCACTTTAAGATAAATGCTTCGTTTCATTTACCACTAGCTATTCCTTAAACGAAGGGCCTTAAGAAAAGGCTGCTCTCAATTACGTAAAAGCATTTAGCAATAACGTATTTACACAACAATATTAAGAAAAATTACAGAGCTATTTGTATGTGTTTGCATTGCACCATAATGAGTGCATCATTTTATGGCATTGTAGAGGTAAGTTTGCTTGATAAAAGAAAAAAGAAAGTACATATAAACATAAATTAATGGCTTTACCATTTAAGCTAAAGTTTTCCTTATTGTTATTTCTGGGCTGAGGAGCAAAAAATTATTCATAAAGAAATGAAGAAGTATTTAATCTTTTGTATAAATAGATACTTTTAATTGACTTGAAAACTATGTAAATGATGAAACAGAACAGTACAACGTGTTTTTCGATACAAATAGTTATCTTAAATACGTCGACTGTAGCAGTTTTAAAATATAATTTATTTTAATTTGAGAACGTATTTCTATTCACTTTTGTTTTAAGGGTCTCACTCTCGCAAAAAATTTACCATATTTTCACAAAATTCCATTATTTTTTAAAACAAAACATTTAATTTGAGTGAAGAAAAAGAAATATAAGAAAATTTTTAATAAAATCAATGAGAAATTTGTCGTTTCGGTTGTCCTTTTTATTATGGGCTTTATTGCACTCTGTCTGTTTTTCGGTCGTCGTTACAGCATTGTTCTGTTTCATCAGTAAATTAAGACAGAAAAACGACCAATAAAATAAAAAAACTTCTTAGCAATGCACTGAAAGTGTTTTGCACGTACAATATTACTTTAAAAATTTGTTTAAAATTAAATTAACTTTGCTAAATGCCAACCCATTTTTATAATTTTAAGTTAATTTTAAACGCAATAAAATATACCCCTTAGGTAAAGTTAAAAAAATAAACAGTCTGTTGCAAACAAGAACCGCTAAATACAAAAAAAATCTGAAGAAAATATAATTATAAAAGAGTTTTTACAAATGTTTTCACAAAGGATTGTTGGAAGTAAATCTTCTTAACTTCCTCTCCATGTCTCAATGTTTAAAAATCAATAAAATAATATTGCAGGGAAATCCTTTTTAGTCCGAGAAATCCCGAAAATTGTTTTTTATCTTTATCTTCCGATTTTGATTTCAATCAATATTTATTTATTAAATATTTTTACTTTTAGCTTAATCATTAAAAATAAATGTCTGTACATGAGTTTTCGTAATTAATTTTGCCAAACGAAAAATAAGAAAGCCGCTAAAGCGAACTTATATTCTTCTAACTTAATCATTTTACCAACAAACGTGCTGCAACCGTTTTGGTCTATATAAATTTGCAACTAATTATTTATTTTTTAGCAGCCACGCGAAAATTTCGTAGAACAAACAAATGTGTTGAAACAAAAAACCATATTTATGTTAGAAAAAAATCTCAAATGTAAGTGGTGAGTTGGCGCATGAGCTCACCTCACCCTCTGCCGGTTATTATAAGCATAAATAATTAATAATTATAAAAGGTAGAAAAAAGTACCAACAGCAAAAAGCATTAGGACAAAATAATTAACTTAATTAGGAAAATAACAACATAAACTTATGAATACTCTTGTGAATCATTTAAAGAAGTAAATTTATATTTGTTCTTACGTTTTTATGATTAAGCTTCTAATTAAAGAAAGAAATTTAAATAATTAAAAATATTTAAGTGCGTGAAGATAAAAACAAATTCCATACTAGAAGTATATGAAACAAGCATGAAATAAAATTTTAACTAATAACAAAGTGCAACAGTGCAAAAAATACACGGACTTGACAGTATAGGTTCGCTTCAACTATCAAATAATAGTAAAACTCTATACTCAGTTTGGCTAAATTGGTGACCAATTTTTAAAAGTCTTAATTTGTCGCATAGTTTAATAAGTTCGTTAAACTAATTTCTAAATTTCTTAATTTATTGTTTATTTACGTAGTGATTCTCGTATTAGTACGAAAAGAAAGGAACTTTTGTCATATATAAATGACACGTTGTAACAATATGACAAGTCTTTTTTCGCTTGTTGTACGTCTAATTGAGAAAGTCGAGTTATTCCATATTTTGTTTTTACACTAAGCCTCTTAATTCTCCTTTTTATTTTTTTTAATGTATCTTATACCGATAAATACAATCCCTTAATTATCAAAATCGGCAGGGAATTAGCAAAGTTTAAATTAAAAAAAAAAATTTCAATGTAAAGTTATACATGCAACACATTCCCAGTGCATTTTGGAGCTGTCTACAAAATAAATGGGAAAAATATATAAAAATTGATATAAAAAAACTGGTCAGAGTTATTTGAAAGTTGATACATCATTAAATGAGGGGCTATATTTGCACACTATAGTTTCCAAAAATATGCAGGATATACGCTAACGAGTCTACAATGGGTTAAAACTAAATGCATCGCATGGAGAAAACAAATTTTAACCAATTCTGAAACTTGTTATACAAAAAGGCTAAAATACTAAAACAATTATATTCCAAAACGCGAAAAAATTATGACAAAACGTGAAAAAAACATTTTGCATTCAAATATCTCTTAAATTATAAAAGATAATAGACTATAATATTAAAGTATTTTTTCGTATTTTTGAGCACAGCAAACACAAATTTCAACCAATTTTAAAAACGTATGTATAGTTTTTAAAATTGGTTGAAATTTGTGCAACTTACAAGTTTTCGACCATGACCCAGCCAATTTTTAATAAAATTCTTCTGTTAGCATAAATGATGAAATTGTAATTTGAAATGTTTTGAAATTGTAAACAAATGTATTAAACGGAGTCCAACGAAATAGTATTATTTTATAAAAAGCCCTACAAAATTTTTGGAACGAGGTTCCTTATGGCATGTTCTGCATATGATATGCAGGATATAAATCTTTTATATGCTGAAAAATACGTGCAACAAATATGTGTAACGAATACGTGTAAGAAATACGTGTAACAACAATTCAAAATGAATGCAACAGGCTGGAGCGAAGGTTAAATAAATTGAGAATTCAGAGCTGCCGCTTTAGTACTTTCGCGTTTTTTTTTTGTTGCTACTGTTTTCCGGGGAAGTTCTGACATTTTTGGGAGATTTTAGTCCAAGTTTTTGGGAATCCTTCGAACTTCTGGGATTTTGGGAAGATTTTTGTCCAAGTTCTAGGGAATCCTTGGAACAGATTTGCGTATTGGCCACTGATTGATGCATTTGTTAAATTAAGGTGTCTCGGCAAAATTCTTGACAAGTATCGCCTAAGTATAGCTCATGTTTTTATTGACAAATTATATTCTCTTTCTATCTAGAGGTTGAAATTACTATTTTCGTTTACTTGGTGTCATCAAGGTAGGTGAAATTTTTGTTTGTATATTATAACTTTTACTTTTGGTGGAGCATGGTGTCGCGTCCGGTGACTAGGCGGAGTTGCTAGAAGAGCGATAACGACCTAAGTAGGCGGCCGAAGATTGTCGGTCGAAGGTGGCCAACCGAAGGTGGCCAACCGAAGGTGGCCAACCGAAGGTGGCCAACCGAAGGTGGCCCACTCACCAATACCTTAAGGCCGAAATTGTCCACCTGAAACGACGAAAGCAGTAGCTCGCAAACGCACAATGGTTCCAATTGAACAAAACAGTATCACATCTGTATCTTCGAAACTTGAGATACGATTACAAGCACATGTGTTCAAGATTCATAGAGGGGGACTTAAGCTTTAAGGATGTTAAAATTTTGACTATCCTGTTGAAACACAAGTTGATCTACAGGGTGCCAAATTTGATTACCTCTGACATAAAAAACCTTGTCGGCATCATAACTTCAACAAATATTATCCGATTTTAATGAATTTAAGCTTGGTGTAAAGTTTATCCGAACAAAAACATAAACGTGGAAATAAGGCCAAGTTCCTATCCAAAAATTTCGGCAGTAAAAAGTACTGAGATCAAAATAAGCACAAAGTTCTTGATAGGTACAATACCATCTCATTTCTAGGCAACCTGTTAGCTTGGCCACATTTTTTCCCATAATTATTTTCCATATTAGAGTGTAAAGACCTACTTGTATACCAAATTTAAGCTTTCTAGCTATACTGGAAGTGCCCCATACAAAGAAGGGGCACCCTAGTTCCACCCAGGTGAAAAGTGCCCGTTTTCAATTTTTCTGGTTGACTGCTCGGCAAGACCTACCTGCATACCAAATTTCAGCTCTCTAGCTTTAGTGGAAGTGCCCAAAAATATTGATGAGACAGTGAGTCAGTGAATGAGTTAGTGAGTGAGTCAGTGAATATGTACTAAAATATGCACTTTTTACACCTTATCAAATCTAAAATGTTTTATTGTCAATATTTCAAAAGAAGAGACTTAAAAAATTACTGCGTTTTAAATTTTAAACCGATTAAAGCATGCACGCTACATCCAGCGCACATAGGTCTGGCGAGCCACATTTTTCGGCCAAAATTACAAAAGCCAAAAATATAAGTATATTAAAATTAAACGCACTTAAAATATTAAATTTATTCAGTTTTTATGAAAGGTTGATCATCTTTAACCCATGGAAGGCCAAGGTAAGATTTTAGTCGCATAAGTAAATTTCAAATTAATTAATCACAATCTTCGGTATCCAAAACTGAGTTGTCTTCGCTTGTTTCGTCGTTACGTTTTCATCAGTTTCTTCCCATCTTCTTCAAATGTGGAAGTTTCAGGGACCACCTCACAGCACCGTAGGGCGATAACTTCTGGTGGTAAAGTTAAGCGCTTTCTTTGTTGTGTACGTGTATTTAATCGCATTGATGAAATTAATGGATCTGAAGCATCCATAGCTCTATAAAATACATCAAAAAGATTATCGGCGCGGCTAGTTCGGCGAGTGTGACATAATCTGTCGTCTTTATACAACTTATGCCTTGATTCAGCTACATCCTCTCCAAAACATCCCAGCGGAAGTAGAGTGTTTAATATTATTTCTTTAGAATATGCAAGGACTTTATAAACTGTTGGCGTCATGGGACACCAGTCGTAAATATTTTGTATACGTTGCGCCGTTTCAAAACAGTACTTTTCAAATTTTTCCGGTTGAAGGGGAAATTGATATAATAGGCTTGTCAAAATAATTTTTAAACGAAAAACAACTTGAATATCTATTCCAGTTATTTCAGAAAAATGTTCATGCTCTAAAAATGCGCGTCGTGAAGTATTTCCGTCGTTTGTTGATTCGAAGCCTCCTACTTTCGACATATCAACACGGAGTCCAAGCTTAGACCAAAATACGTTTTGAAGGCGTTTCTTTCTTGACTTAACATTTTCCTTATCGTTACTGTCTGTTACTCTCCATTTCTTAATATCGTTTTTGTATGCATGATGTAGTATAAATTCGAAAAATCTGATGTGGCAATGAAGTGGACTTGTACCAAATTTGAAGTCATTTTCTATTGGCTTAAACTTTTCCGATTTATAGTCCTTAATTTTCAGAAAATACGTGGAGGACGCGCCACAAATTGGAGATGATTTTGTTGACTTGGTGCCTGTCAGTATATTTAAAACTTTTCCATCGATTACGGTTAAGTTCATTCTGAATTTTATATTCACTATTTTTGATTCTCCTATTTGTATAGTTAAGTTTTCTAGCTCTTCAATTTGCTTGCTTAAATCGTTCTTTTCTTTTAGTATCACATCTTTCGACTCTTTTATGAATTCTAGTTTCAGTGGTTGGCAAAATCTTGTGGACTATGGAGATCTGTTGTACCAAATCGGTCTTCCTGAGGTATCCACAAGTTTCAAAGGAATAACAGTAGTTGCTAAAAGAGAAGAGCCTGTGAAACAGGAAGAATATGATCCAAGAAAAGATTGTTTAAATTGAGTTTGACCGGTACTGCTATCGAACCCATTGCTTAAAAACAACTCTGCTGATATATAATTACTTTCTTTGGTAGTCATTATTGATAATATTACTTTCTTTTGCATTTCAACTATTCTGGTTGTAGTGTGTATTAGAAGCTGTTGAAGCGAAACTTTGGCAACGGTTTGAGTTATGAATATTTCGTTCGGTCTACAGCTACTTTTTGCTGCCAATAATCTCATATACGAAGGATATACATCGGCGTTCCTATGCTTACATTCCAGTCTGAGATTGCAATATTGCTTTTTTGTACAATTATTTTCAAGGAAAAATGCAAGAGCTTCATCATCGGTACGAGCAACAGGACGTTTATCAATCTTTAAAAACATCTTTTGTATTTTTGATGGCCTTGTTGGAGTTTCTATTGTTTTTTTGATAACAGCAACTAAATATTTTTATTGCTTTTTCTTGCCGACATTACCGATGCTTGCATTAATAAACATGTGTCATTGGCCGTATACTTTGATAGCTCCGCTGCCACCCTTCTTTTACTGTGCTCAGACATTTCTGCGAATTGCTTCCGGGGACGACCGCTTGACGATGAAGGTTTCTCTTCTCTGTTCTCCCTTTCCACAGAAAAATCGTTTTCCTTTGGTTTCTTGAAAACCGTTACATTTTGAAGCCAGGTATAATTTTGTTTTTTAAAGACTTGAATTTCCCTACCACATTTCTGCCATCTTTAATTTTGTCTTTCACACTATACTCGAATCTTTGACCTTAAATACTTCTCATATTCTAGTGGAGCATTCGATGCTTCAGTCTTTTCAAAAATGTTATTGAACAGAAGTTGTGTTTTCTCCAGTTTATTATTCCCACTCAGACAAATTTTTAGAAGTTCGAAATTTTTGAAGAAGAATTTGCCTGAAACAAGAATAGATTTATCGAAGAATTTGCAACAATTTGCAAACAATTTTAACAACGATGGATGCACAACATATCATTTTAATTAACCGCGTTGTTACCTTATTGATCTTTTTTGTACTTTTTGAGTTATACTCTAAAGTTTCTGTCGTAAAAAGTAACAGTCACTGATATTAAGGTTTTAAAGTTTTATACATTTTTTATTATATCTATAACTAATATTTAATGTTTCGCTACTAGGTATTCGAAAACTTACCATTGTCATCAGAGATTAAAATATGTTATCTCGTTACTTTTAAATTGTAATCTAAAGTAAGACCAAAATTACACCAAATGTATAAATTTCTCAACCCAGCTAAAAAAATTATTTCCTTGATTTATAAAATGACGTTTGATTGAACTCTAGAAAAAACTTTTTGCAGTTTTGTTATATTTTAAAGTGTTTTTATTAGATTTCAAGACGCAATATGAAAATATAAGTGGCTCGCTAGACCTATGTGCAGCGTTTGAAGAAATTGGTGAATTTTTCTAAGAAATTCTATCTTAATCGCTTAAGAAAAAAAAAACGCCTATCGAGTTTTTCAAAATTTCTGTACAAATTATATTCGATATATTTAATATATGTCATTAATCTGGCATTTAATTGTTACAGAAGAGCAGATTTTCTAAAAATAGCCAAGTTTTCAGAAGCATTTCATTTACTTGCATGAAAACTGTACTAAACTTAATTTTTCAACTTTTATTTGTTGACTATTTATTTAAAAAAAACCATAGCAATTAATCCTCTTATATGTTAAAATTTTCAACGATATATTAAACGAGCATTTTTTATGAATTTTTAAATTCAGAAAAAATATATTTAGAAAATATGGACATCCATTATTTTCAGGACAAAAGTCTACTAGGTATGAGTAATATGATGGCCTACGCCGATAGGGGTTAGGCCGAGGCCGACAGGAATTTCCTTCCAAGCCGGTGTCCCATGACACCGTACTCTATTTTTTTTTCGTTTGCCTTAGTATCACAGTGTTATTGTACGAACAGATAGTTTTAACTTAAATGCGGTAATAAATAGCTTTTATTATTCAATTAGAAAAATATACACACACACACAGCTAGTTAACGCGAAGAAATTGAATTTGAGAAATATTAATTGTGTAAACTAGAGAGAGGTTTGTATAATGTTTCACTTATGGCAGTTGATAGTGGTTGCCCTATAATTTTGTTTTCATTGTGAAAGCTTTCCTATCATTTTTGTATTTGTATAGTTTCCTTGGAGCTCTATATAAATTGTAAATTAATAATATTGAAGGCTTCGTTGCCTAAAGGTTTGATTAAGACACAATTACAATGCAAATAATTAAAGTTATTATGTATATATGTGTGTTTGCCAGTTAGCGTTTTAATGCTTGTGTGTATTTTAACAACATGGTTGTTTGTATGCTCATGTAGTATGAATGTGCCTGTTTCCACATTAATAGCTTATTGTGGTTTTGCTTAGAATATGAACAAGGATCCTGCCATCAATATGTACCGTCACATACACAGGCATACAAACATCATAAATTTTGATTCTGCTGAAACTATAGAAAGTCATACAATGTACGCATGTCGTCATTTTAGTTGTGTGTTAACATCATAAATCAAAAATTCAGTTAATTTAATTTGTTGCTAAATAGCATTATAATAAACTTTAAATCTTATTTATTATCACACATAAATTCTATAATAATGAGCAGCCTTTTTGTTGCTGTTGAAGAAAACTTGGGCATCTCTTAAAGATACACTTAAAAAATCCATGCAACTAATGAACGAAACCTTTCGTATATACTACGAAATATTTCGTTATTTAGCAGCAAAGAAATGTAAGAAATTAAATAAAAAATAATAATAGAAAAAGTTTGCCTTAACTGGGCTACGAGCTCACATTTTTCACATTTCAAGGCAAGTACTGCTTATTTTTTAGTAGTAACAATCTGATGATAATATATACAAAAATATTTTCGTCACTTTCGTACAACTATAATATTATTTAATAAGTTGTTACAACATCGCACTAGCCCGGGAAAGCGGGTGTTGACACAATAATTAGCAAAAAGTATTATTCTATTCAGTCATTATAACTAATTAAAAAGTTACTGCTCTTTATCAAAACTACTTAAGACTTTAGCTGGGACACTAGCTCTATTTAGTAATTTTGGCTTTGATTTTGAAAAAAAAAATCATATTGGTTTCCATCTCAAGCTTCAATATTCACAGCAATCAAATGCTTAAATCTTAAATACTTATATTACTGTGTTACTTATGAGCAAAATTATGAGCATAACTTATACCACAACTTCTACATAGAAATTTAAATTCATAACCAGCGGGAAAACTTAGAAGACCTTCTTACTTCAGGCCTTATTAAAGGCCTGTTTAGACATTATTTTTTTAATTCAATTGCCATTCTTATCTAACTGCAAAACGATATCTTATAGAATGACTCAGCTATTCCGTATAAAAAAAAGATACACAGTCCACATTAGCTTCTATGAAAAGGGACAATAGAAGGAGTAGCATTTTCTATTTAATTTATAAAATCGTTTTGCTCATCAAAAATGTACTTTAGAAATAACCAACATGCTCGTTTTTTTCAGCAAGTAATTTGTATATAAAGCTAAAATTTACATACCAGAGACATCATACATGCTGCTATTATGCTGTTTATGTTCGACCATATACTTATTCCAGCAAAACTGTTCATGTCCAATTTCTACGTATAAAATACCTTCATATACAAAATTACTTTAGATGAAAGGAAATAATTCGAAATAAGAAATCAATAATTCTTGCAACAAAAAAATCGTCTACAAAATAGGCGTGGCACCGCCCCCATATTTTATCATCATGTACTTTTACGAGGACTTGTTGTTAGTGCGAAGTTTCATAAGAATCGGATAAGTAGAAGTAGCTTAAATCAATATTTACTTTTCATGGGCGTGGCACTGCCCACTTTTGTAACTGCAATGTTGTATAGTAACGATAACTAAATATGTATGCAAAGTTTCATAAGAATCGGCTAAGTAGAAGTAGTTAAAATGCTAATTTACTTTTCATGGGAGTGGCACTGCCCACTTTTTGATCCTGATATAGTATTTAAACAGAAGCTTAATGTGGGTGTAAATTTTCATAAGAATCAGTTGAGTAGAAGTAGTTAAAAACGAAAGTGTATTTACTTTGTATGGGCGTGACCCGCCCACTTTTCAGCGGGACCAATCTGGAAGTATATCCTTTTGAATAGAGAAAAAAATCCGAAATCGGTTCATAAATGGCGGAGTTTTGAGGGAACATACATAAAAAAAAAAATACATGACGAATTGATAACCTTTCTCCTTTTTTGAAGTCGGTTAAAAATAAAGAAGCCACTATAAAAATAGCGAGACTAAAAGATGTACTTCCATTTGAGTTTCGACAGATCTTTCATAGAAAGCCTTCAAAATGACCTTTTTATAAGGTGTTTTGTCAGGCCTTCCAGAATAAAGTATTTATATATATAATTGTGTACCCCGTAGGGCAAGTCTTCGAGACATCGTCGATGTATGTGCGAAAAAAGTATTTATCACCGCCGACGAATTGACGAAAAAAGAGCACAGATGTCATTGATGACAACGTTGGTATTACCAATTTGGTCAATGAATATATAATAAAGTTTAAAATTATAATAATCAAATCGACCCAATCCCACAATGGTGGGCCTATCGATGTACTCAAAAAACTTTATGCAAAAACACGTTCTGTGTGCAGTTTAAGGTGTAGATTAACATAAATGGAAGCACGATACATTGATACAGTTGTTGTTGTTGTTGTAACCCTTCTTTCCGGAGATCGAAACTTATTGGTACAGCTCGCTGGGTTGGCTGCACTTGATTTGATCCGGTTTTGGGGAGAATGCAGTCTTTGGGCAGGGGATATTCCCCTGCGTCGATCCCGGAACATAGAGCCGACTGCTGTGAGGACCGTGCTACTCTTGCTGTCGGCAATAAAACCATATACACGACAACTTCAATGCAGTTGTTACTCTTGTTGTCGGCAATAAAACTGTACAAATATCATATTCACTTTTTTCATCTTGTCATCAATAAGACTTTGTATAACAAATTTGCATAACCTCGTCAAAACAAATTTTTTATACTCGACTACATTTATCACCCTGTCATCATACATATTTTTAAATGTATTTTATAGACAAGAAATCATTAATTGTCTTGCAGACATCGTCGATGAAATTGTCATCGGTAACAACTGGGCCTACAGAGTATAAGTAAAGAAAATTTATACAAACATTGAAATGCACACATTCACATGTCTCCATTTTGATTAAAACTACTTGCCGTATTTTATGGCACCAAAATGCTTTCTGATGAAATATGCTCAAATAGAAATATAATTTAAAAATATTAAAATATTATGTGATTTATTTGTAGTAAAAACGTCATTATGTGGGATACATAAATTTGACTATACACTGATATACTTAAATATCATGCTTATCATAAATACATATGTGCGTGTGTTAGTAGGGGCTGCCTTATTTCTTAAAGTGAAAATATTTTTTGTTTCACCCCTCAAAATGTTGATGATTTTTGTAAAAATTACTCTCCAAAAATTTCACAACCCCGGAACCACGCCTAATCGCGCTGACTTAGGGCCTATTCACACATTACGTAACGCTATTTTTGGAGGTTTTGTACACCCCCCCCCCCTTTCGTAAAGCTTTTTAAAAAATTTTCAGTATAAAGTATTTAGTCCGTAACAAATCTTTGACCCCCTCCCCGGAGCGTTAGGTAATATGTGAATAGCCCCTTACGGTAGAAATTTTATTAAATTATAATTATATAATTTAATTATTTACATTAAGACAAATATTAATAAGAAAATAAAAGGATTCTTGTCTTGGCATTATCAGGCTGAGTATACCCAGGTAGAAAACGTCGCACAGAGGAACGTCTTCATAAATTTTTGTGCAAATAAAAATAGGGAGTGGTGCTAGATCATTATAAGTTGGAACCAAGCATGTTGTTGCAAGTTGGAATCAAGCAAGAGTTTTAAAATTTAACATAATATGTTAAATTTTATATTAATAATTTATATATGTTAAATTTTATATGTGTTAAATTTTATATATTATACGCTTTCTAAAATAAGCAAAAGATGCATGCCAAGCTTCATCAATATCAGCTACGCCCATTGGAGGACCTCCTCCCAACCACCCCCCCCCCCCCCCCCCCACACAATCCAAATCAATTTTTTCGCACAAAATTGTTCCTTACTAAGCAAAAGTCTTCTAATTTGGTACATACACTATATATTTAGAATATCCAAGGGATGCATGCCAAGTCTCATCACCATCAGCCACGCCAACCGCCCTTTTATAAGTATAATACAAATGAGTCCAAAATAATGATGCAAGCAAACGGTGGAAATCGTCAGTACTTATAGAATTGATGTAACGCAACAAAAAAAAAAGGAAAGTAAAATCAACATGATGCAATTGTGATTTGAAATCATATTAAATTTACAGGAAAAAATTTGTCGTTTAAGTGTATTAGTGTTTATGTGCTTTGTTCATTGCTACATTTCATTTTTATGCTTGTGTCGGCTATGTAGCCGACAAAAAACGAACTACTAACGAAAATTTACTGCTGCTGGCTTAAAATTGACATTGCACTATGGTTCAAACGACCACTTTCTTTGCCAAAACCATTTTAGGGCAAAGCTCTTTATCGATTCTTATGAAACTTTGTAGAAAAATGCCATTCCTGTGACAGCACAACATAACGATGAAAAAAGTGGGCAGTGTTACACCCATTTAGAGTGAATATTCTTTTTAAGCTACTTTTACTAAGCCGAATCTTATGAAACTTGGCACACACATTACGCTCTGCTATAAATTCAATACTATGTTTAGAAAAAAGGGTTGTGCCACGCCCAATCAAATTAAATATATTTTAAAACTAATTCTACTTAATCGAATATTAGGGAACTTGGCATGCACATTAAGCTCCGCAATAAATGCAATATCATGATTGGAAAAATCGGCAGTGCCACGCCGAATCTTAATAAACTTGGCACACACATTATGCTTCGCTATAAATGCAATATTGTGACTAGAAAAGTAGGCATTGCCACGCCCTTTCTAAGGAATTATTATTTCCCGCCACTAGATCCGGGCATAGCTATTTTAATCTTCTCTTGATCGCTTTTTTTCTATATATTACTTGAAAACTTCTTATTTGGATGTTTTAACTATTATTTCAAACATGTTTTAAAATTTTTGGCAGACTATTTTTAAAAAGGTTTTATTCCTACAAGTATATCGACTCTCTCAATCTGTATATGAAGTCTGTTTGGCTCGTTATTCCTTAAAATACTTCTGCTTTTCGCAAGTCTTGAGTAACTAGCTTTAAAGTTTGGCAATATTGTGGAGGAAGAAGGCAGAGGTTGGGAAGAATCTCTTTTTTTAGGTAATTTCAGGGGATAATTCCACTTGTAAAGCGGGGGTAATATGATAATTACCACAATCTCAAAATCGACAAAATTTACACCAAGAGTTATTTTTGGCTGTACTGAAACCTTCTGTTTAAAGATAAGGGCACTTTTCATCAGGATCATCACTAGGGTATTTATTTTAATCGACTTTTCAATTATTCGATTAATCAATTAATCGAAATTGAGGTTTATATATTACTCGAGCAATCGAATAAAACTTTTATTTCGTTCCAGTTATTCGAGTAAGCTTTACTGCTAAAAATTATTCGAGTTAATCGGAAAAGTTTGAGTTTAATCGGTTTTTTGTACATTTTTGTGGACAAAAATAAAACAAAACAAGTTTTTTTTAGCGTTTTTATATATTTTAATAATGAACACAAAGGAAATTCTTTAAAATAGTTTTTTTTCACTATTCAAATGTTGCGCTTTGAGAAAATTATGCGCCAGGAAATTTTTAATAACATTCCGACCTGTCCTGTATTCAATGCAGAATAAAAATAATCAGAATTGGCATGGCACTTTTGTTGTTATAAATATTAACTTGTAACGCTTGCGAAATATTTGCCCAAAAAAAACACTACTTTGCTCAAAGTTAGTTTAATCTAACTTGTTTTTTATATCACAAAATAAGGTTAATTATGCTGCAAAAAGCTATTTTTATATTATTTTTAATAAATGCGAACGCATATTTAAAAAAAATTTTGTAATTAAAGGAAATACAATTTTAACTTGTCTTTAGGTTACGTTTTTTTTCGGCAAATATTTGTCAAATGTGACCGTAGATTAAGGCTTTTATAATTCCGAACATTACATTCGATATTTTAATATGAAACATCTAGTTAACTAGTTGCTCTCGAAATATCTTCTTTATTTCAAATAATTTTTGTTTGGTGTTCATATTTCCGAATTTTTTTAAAAGATATTTGAAGTTGGTTTCTCCCTATTATTGTTACTACATTATTTACTTAACTTTTTGATCATGCGGACTATTAGTACGAAATAACGTTCGAATTCAATGGCAAATTTTATATAAATTAAAAAATGTTTCCACTTTTTATTAAGAAATCTACAAAAACTCATAAAAAAAAATTACATAAAATATTTCAATCGAGTTATTCGATTAATCGACGAAAATTACTCGAATAAATTTTTTCTCGAAATTGAAATTTTTTGTTTGATCGAACATTATTTGACTTTAATTATTCGATTAATCGAGCAAACATTATTCGAGTGAATACCCTAATCATCACATATAATGCGTCGTACTACTTCTGGTTCTTGTACTTAATGCAATTATCAACTATGATATTTATATACTTATAAAATTTTTGCAATCATCAATATTCATAAACCCTCCAACATTTAGCTGACAATTATTTTTTTTAAAAATCTTCTCTGCAATATTTAATTTCAAAACTAATTGATTAGACATTGAAAAGAGAAATTGATTGAGCCATAAAAATTAATTTCACATAAAATTGAAAAATCAATACGTTCGGTAGGTCTTTCAAAACAGTACAAATGCATACAACCATACAAACAATACACACACTTATACACATTTGATATCGAATTTACACTCTTATCAAAAATAAAATATAAAAAATTTAAAGAACAAAAACATCCTCTTTTAGTATTTAGTAGCAGTTGTAGTGTCATCAAAAGTAATAATTTTTCATTTGAAATTTACTGACATCGTCTACGTAAATAAATCTAGTCTTCTTGATGGCGTTCAGAGCACTTCAGTTTGGTTCTGTTTGATTTGATGCAGTTTGCAGACAAAGTGATTTACAGACATAAATTAAAGCCAAAACGTAAAATATATATATATAACTTTTTGCAAGTGCTCTTGCCGAGTATGATGGTAATAAAATTTCAATTTTTTCACAAAAAGGATTTATGAGTTGTAACTAGATACACGAATAAGAACACATACGTACGTATACTTGCTATTACATTCGTGTTCACTCTCAAATAGCGGCCATGTAAGCCCACACACCCAATTGCATCGAATAAAAATTGTTTGAAAAAGTAAAAGATGTGGCAAATATGTCACTAAATGATCAAGTGTTAGCAATTGCATGTGGTAATGCCATGAACTCATATTCATTCATTCCACCAACCATCTATACATCCATCTATTCATCCATCCGTCCAAACAACCAAGCAACCATTCATGCAACATGCAATACAGAGTCATAATCATGTTTTCCTGCTGCATGAGTGTATATTATATGGGCATTTCCACAGGAAAGTCCACTTTCTGTCACGTTTAACACCAAGAAAGTAAGCTTGTTTTTCAGAAACATGTGGTTCAATTTTTCCTAAAATTTTACTAACTGTAGAGCTACATACGGACTACACAAGCATGCGAAGAAGTATAAAAAAACTTACGTTGCTTTAAAAAAAAAATCAACATAATTGCTTGGGGTCGAACGTGACGGAAAGTAGACGTTCCTGTGGAAATACCCATATGCATATGCGTATTCCATTTGTAAATATGAATAAAAGTATTCTACATACATATGAAACAAATTGATGCAAATTTCGGAATTTACTACACAGATTTGTTATTCTTTATGCAAACAGCTCTACCAAGAAAAAAGAACATAAAAACAAGTGGCAAAAATTACAAAATACTGTTCGGTAAAAATATTATTTCACATTCAAATAAAACGGGAAAAAGTGCATTTGTTTTTGAGTGCTTTGTACAATCAAGAGCACATGTTGAACAACGAGACACATTTTTTTTAATATCTACGAATTACAAATACACAATATTGTAAATGAATGATTATAGGGATTTTTGGTACACTCATAAAAAACATATGTGAAAAAATTTTAAAGTTTTTTTATTTTATAGATTACAAAGTTGACAGATTTACAAAGTACCAACAAATGCGTATTTTCAAAATTTCAGGAAGTTATTATTAAAAACATCCTCATAGTTAATAATTTAAATTTCGCAAACCTCCTCAGTCAAATTCATTTACTCTCTCAGGTAGGAGAGTTGTGGTTCTCCTGTGGACTCTAAAAGTTTACACTGGCTTACGAATAGATCTAACGCCAAAGATAGATTGACGCTGATGTCTTTGAACGCAACTTAAAAATCTCTGTGCCCATGGGTAAATGGCTGAGGCGGAAGTTTTGGCAATCAACACATTTGCTCTTAATAGGATTTTAAAGGCGCTGTGGAATCTCTACTTTCATGGGCATACCATTTCAAGCTTGGCTTAGATAGTTTTCATTGGCACCAGAAGATATTAATAAGAAACACAGCCCAGCGAAAACTTTTGTTATTTTTGTAGTCGGTAGTACTTTTTTAATGGGTTACAAAGTAATGAGTGATAGCTTACTTATCTCATTGCTTTGCTTCAAATAAGACCTACTACTTAGTTTTTAATAAAATTAGTACGTATTTTTCTCATTATCTGAGAGTAATTATAATCTGTTGTTATGTGTTAATAAAATAAGTAGGCAAGCACTTTTTAAGCCAGCATGTATTTGCATATGAAAGCTAATTTGTGTCGCTTAAACTTATAAGTCAACATTAGTAGAGTACTTGCCTTGAAATCTAAACAAGCACAGCTTCGTATCGTCAGAGAGCAATCTTGAATGAGATCAGTTTAAGCGGGTGACAGGAAAATTAAAATTAAAGAAAAAAGTTTTTCGCTCCACCCTAATGTACTTACGTGTTTTTGTAGATTTTGGTTTTGCGAAGATAATAATACAACATCTTTTCTCTTGTTTGGTGCTGTTGTAGGAAAGACATAAGATTAAAGGAGGATTTTTGTTAAATGGTTTTATTTTTAAATGCTTTTATTTAACTTACACTATTTGTGGAGTTTGTGTCGCCGCTTCCTGTTGACCGATTGATCTGAAATTTGGTAAGCGCCTTTACTTTTAGTAGCAATTTAATATTGTGTTTAGAAATGTGGGTTGCACCGCGCCCATAAAAATTATATATAGTTATAGCCTCTTCCTGTTAACCGATTAATCTAATCTTTGGTAATCACCTTTACTAACGACGACTTTAAAGTTTTTCATTTAAAAAAGTGGGCGGCGCCACGCCTACAAAAAGTAATATTTAGTTTGAACCCCTTCCTGTTGACCGATTGATCTGAAATTTGGTGGACACCTTAACTTACGATGACTATACAATTTCTTAATTACAAAAATGGAAAGTAATATTTAGTTTTAGCGCCTTCCTCTACTTACTATAACTACACAATTTTGTAATTACAAAAAAGGGCGGTGTCACGCCTATAAAAAGTTTTAGCCCCTTCGTGTTAACCGGTTAATTTGTAATTACACAAGTGGGCGGTGCCACGCCTTTAAAACGTAATTATAAGTTTTAACCCCTTCCTGTTGACCGATTGATCCAAAATTTTGTACACACGTTTACTTTTGAATACTATACAATCTTGAGATTACAAAAGTGGTCTTTGCTATGCCGATAAGTAGTAATATTGACTTTTACCCCCTTCTGCTTGATTCATTGACCCCAAATTTGGTAGACAGCTTTATCTTTTATGGCAATACAATTTAGTGTTAAAAAATGGGCGGAACCACTCCCATAAAAAGTTATATTTAGTTTTACCCCCTTCCTGTTGAGCGATTGATCTGAAATTTCGTGAACGCATTTAGTTTTCATGACTGATCGATCTGATTACGTTACGATTATGTGTATTCAGCATTATTATAAAGTACAGATGCCCGCCGCCACTAAATTGACTATATTCATGCATATATTGGCAGTCCCCTCAATATGGGTATTAAATAAAAGCGCTTGGCTTGCACGAAAAAATAGTCCAAGTCCAAGGTACAGTCCAAAACAAAATGCCAGATCATAGAGTTTAGATAGAAAACAAAGTAAAAAGGTTAAAAATAAAATAAGTAAAAAAATTTAAGTTGAATGGTTTTATTGTAATGAAACATAATAGTGATGTAGATAATGCACTAAAAGCTAGAAAATAATTACGTAGTACCATGTACCAGCTACCACACCACTCTCCTTACCAATGTAGGACATTGATCAGAATAAAATAAAACCGTGAGGCGCGTCGAATATCCATTATCCATAGTAAATAACGCCCTACGATTTTATTTAAGTCTGATCAATGCCCTATATTGGTGAGGAGAGTGGTGAGGTAGATGACTTTACGAAAGTAACAAAAACCTTTCGTAAAAATTAAAAAATGTATTTCAAATAAAAAAATATATATTAAAGTTCTGTTAGCTAAGTAGCTAGCGCTTTTGACTACAAAGCCTGAGTTCTTGAGTTCAAGACTAGTTTCAGGCAAGCCAACAACATCATGCATTTTGCTGATGTACATTGGTGTGTTATTGTGTTGGTTGTTGTTGGACTGTTAAAGTGAAGGCATAGTACTAATCACTTTAGTAGTACCGGGGCAGCAATTAATACTAACATATCATAATACTAACTAATAAAATGGCTGTACAGCTTAAAAATAACTCAATGTCTCTACTGGACACCAGAGGGGCTTGCAACACTGCTCTACAAAAAACACGCAATAGCAGAGTTATAAATTAATTACGCTTTCTATCTCTCTCCCACTTCACCACCAGTTCTCTCTGCACTATCTCTTTCCCAAAGAAGGTAACACATTAATTAATTAATTAATATTAATAGGCATTAAGTGCCTGATTGTGTCACTTGTCTGCATAAAAAAAAATCCATGCGACATATGCATGAAAAGGTTGAACATATTAGAACAATTATAAAATAAGTAAGAAGTGGCTCGGTGGGAAGAGTACTTGGCTTGAAATATAAAGATTGCGAGTTCGTGCCCCGTTTGAGCCAAACTTTTTTATTGCTTTTATTTTTCAATTATTTTCGTACATTTCGTATATTTTACGAAAGAATTTCGTGGTGTTAAATTACAAATAATTTCATAATATCTACAAGCGTTTTCGTGCATATGTTGCATAATTTTTTTTGCTTGTATTTTTCAAATATTTTCGTACATTTCGTATATTTTACGAAAGAGTTTCGTGGCGCAAAATTAAAAATTATTTCGTTATATGTACAAGCGTTTTTGTGCATATGTTGCAAGGATTTTTTGGGTGTATGATCCTTAGGGGCCAGTCACATATTACGTAACGCTCCCGGGGGGTTAAGGGTCACTTAGCCGACCATAACGTTGATGTAGTTGCGTATGCTGATCGTTTCTGTCACATTGAAAAGCTATGAGACAGAAACGATCAGCACATGCAACTACATCATGAGCCTTTAAAGATTTGTTACGGATTAGATACTTTAGACTGAAAATTTTGTAAAAAACGTTACGATGGGGTATAAAACCTCAGAAAATTGCGTTACGTAATATGTGAATAGGCCCTCAGAAAAATCTAGAATACGTACGATTATTTCGTTCGTTGGCTATACTAGTATAATTAATATTTCACAAAGACTATTTCATAAATGTTTCATTTATATTAAATTTTGTAAAATATGGTTTAATTCTCTGTATAATAAGTCGACACATTTTTTCACGTATTGAAATCCAATTTATTTTCAAAATATTTTGATTCTCCTCCACTGTTTTTGTCCTTTGGTTATTGTTTTCTAAAGCGAAATATCAATTTGCCCTTTGTACTATAATTTTTTTCCTGGGTGTATAAATGTGTGTGGTCTTTTTAGGCAATTGTTGAGATTAAAGTATAATATATTTTTTATTTATTATATATCAAAGCCTTTGTTATATAATAAACAAATATGTATATATGTACTTACTTATATATTTATTTGTTGTATAAATTCATTTATTTTTATAGTGGATGTACAAATACAACATTTTATGCAGGCCCAAAACATTCCATTATCAATTGAAAGGAATTGTAAATTGAATGCATGTCATGATGACAACAGCAATACAAGTCCAATATGTGTGACATAATTTTCTTAATTCTGCAGGATTTTTAAAATTGTGACAATTGTTCAGCAAAGACTTTCGCATTTACAACAATGTTTATTGACGATTTATTTTCTTTTAACGCTTTAACACAGCTTTATTGGCCGCCATCGGTAAAACAATACAATTATATATGTGACAGCGTTTGTAAAGTTTTCTAAAATATGTTTTAATGAAGCAGACTTATGCAAATGCTTTTCAGAAAAGTGGCCAGTGAAAAAAATAAGATTTTATAGTATAAAGTATAACGCCGAGTGTTATAATGCCGTTAGATAAATATCTAGGGAAGCAAATTGTTTATTACATCTTGCAGTTGTAATTGATTGTTATTAAATGAGGCGTCACGGCCAAGTTTAATTTTTAATTAATCTTTTGTAAATTTGTGGTGGAGAATTTAATTTTTCCACAGTAAAGTCTTATTTATCATCCACAACTGTGTTTGTTTTTAATAGCCTCAAGAATTTCTTAAAAATTAATAAATTTGTTCAACTAATTTCATTTAATCATTTAAGTAATTTTCCGTATGTAAAATAATTTAAGCTTATTTATTATCATTTAATGCATTATCTTAATTGATTGTTGTAAAGCAGTCAAATGTTTCTTATTATTAATCTTCGTAAAACGTTGCATTTAATAACACAAATAATTTATGCATACAAAACTTAAGTAGGACGTATTAAATCTATAAATTATGATAAATATTTAATCAATTAGAAATGTTATTTAGAAAAATATTCTAATAAATTGTTGCAATTTAATGCTCAAATACTTAAAAATTAGGGTTGTCAGCCCAAAAAGAAATTTAATGTACTATTATCAAAAATATAAATATTTCTGTCGATCACAAGTAGGGTTTTTTTATTCCCTGACTTTTTTGTTTCCCGGGAGAGCGGAAAATAAAAAAGAAATTCCCGGGATGCCGGGAATTCCCGGGAGTTGAAGAACGTACTAAAATATTTAACAAACATTCTAATTTCCGGTATCCATTGATTTTTATATTAGCAAAATCAATCATTCTTTATTTTAAACTTAGCTTTATTTTAAAAGTATTTCACAAAAAACAGTGTCTAAAGAAAAAAGAAAGCAAAAAGATTCAAAGTAAAATTGGAAACTTCGTACTTAAAAACTATTTTTATCCCGAGCAACAGGATAGAATGCAAGTCATTAGTAAAATCACCGATGGTCTGAAATCAAAGTACATACTTTTATTTATGATAATTCATCAATGATTTGATCACGTCGTTGTCAGAGGACGAAAGTGATCCAAAGAGCTATTAAACGGCTGTCTAGGATAAATGTTGGCGACAAAGTGCAGTCTTAGAACAGTAAACTCAGTCCTTTACTCCTTGGTATGCAATGAAAATTCTCTGCCCTTAGAAAATGTGTACTTCTATATTCTTTGTTGCAAATGGCCTTTTAAAACAGTCAATGTATTTATTGTTTCTCTCATAATCGGTTTCATGTTTAAGTAACACAATTTCAGTTGTTGAGAAAAATCTTCGCCCTCGGCAGAAGTTTCCCGGATAGTTAAGAGGGCGTTGTACAAATAAAGTTTCCTCGGAAGTTTTCTTTTTCAAAACATCACTGTCGTCTGAAGTATTCTCCCTTATTCCGTAACTATTTGCCGACGTCACATTAAGACAATACCAAAAAATGGCACTAGCCTACTCGCTGTCGACAAAAGTTTACTACTATTAACAGCCTCTTTATATTTTCTATGCATTAGGGAATAGTAACCCAGTAAAAAATTTTCATGTTTTTTGAAGCACTAAAGAAATAAAGCGCTTCATAATTCGCTTTAAAATATGAGCTTGTTCAGATGCTGATTTCATAGCGTCACAACAATGCAGGTTTTGAAGCGAGAAAAGTATTTGCTTTTTACTTATACAAAAGCTTCGCACACGAGCTATACAAAAAAACTGATTTTATAGTGCTGATCTAAAGAAGGTTTTTAAGCGAGAATGAAGAGTAAGTTTATTTGAGTTTCTTGGTGCCGTTTTGCAACAGTGTTTTTGGTCGAGCGATTGGTGCGTTGGACTTCAAACCTGAAGGTTCTTAGTTCGATACTAGTTTAAGTTAAAATAACAAACATTGAGTAAAAATATGAACTTAATAAAAATAAATAAAGTAACGAAATAAGAAAAATTCTAAATGGCGTTAACGCCACCAATCCACATCGAACCATTTTCATATATTTCCAGTTCTAGTGCTGAAAGTGTTGATGATTTTCAGCGTTTTTGTGAGCAAAAATGTAGTACTCCAATCCGAGAACTCGCCATACAAAAATCAACAGCGATATCAGCAAGTTTGTCAGCGCTACTTTTATTGGAAGCAAGTTTTTTACTGGGAAGTGGCTGTCAGTAATAGTAAATTATTGTCGGTGACGAGTATAAATGTGCCAATTTTTTGGTATTGTCGTGGCGTGACGTTGACAAATAGTTACGGAATAAGGGAGAATATTTATTTTAAAATTTTCTTCATCCCTAAATGCATCAGAAAGACGTGCATACAGATCTTCTGCATATATAATTACCGTGCATTTTTATGCATATTGAAAAACATTACAATTACATTACAAAAAAAAAGTTATTTAATTGTAAAAATTAGATTGAACGAACTTAAGCCTGAATAATAAATTTCTTTGGATAAAACCCATATAGTTCGACTAAATACACACAACTTCAATTATATATTATAGTATTTTGAATATATAATGATTTTATACTTTGAGCAGCTAATGAGATAGTGTACGAGTACATATATAAAAATTCAATATTATCCAATATATGCAAAGTTATAAGAAACACAAGTTTAATGCCGATATGCTCATATAAATACATACACATTTTAATACATTTTTTTGCACAATAAACTTTTTTTTTTAATTTTATATTAATATAATCTTCTATTAATATAATCTTCTATTAATATAATCTTATATTAATAAAATCTTTTAATATAATCTTCAGATTTTAATAGAGGTTCATAGAATATGTTTACAATTTTAACAAATCGTCCCTAACCATGTCAAACTATCCAATATGCAAATTTGTACTTTTCAGAATTTAAGGTCATCGTATTCCTAAAAGTTACATGTTTGATATATTTCTCATTGAGTTCTAAGTCCTCTATGAGAATTTCAGCATTTTCAAACGATGAGTACCTTTCGTACCCATATAACGAATCTAAAAACGAATTTTGCATATTGGATAATTTGACAATGTAGGGACGATATGTACAATGTGCAGATGTATATCAACCCCAAAAGAAAATATATATATATTTTTAGCAATCGTATCTAACGTTTTATTTGAAATATTAAGAAATAAGTAGTGACCCCAACAAATCGTCAAAGTATATGGTGTACTGAAAATTTTATCTAAAAAATCGTCAAAATGATGAAAAAGTCGTCACGTTTAACAGCACTGGTTATAAATAATAATTTTCAACAACAATGGTTTGTGATTCCAACCACTTTCATTCCACATGGAATACAGAACATACCCATATGTTTATGCGTAGCGTATACCTACAAGAATTAATTTTTACGCTATTTACATTGTATGTGTGTCATTTAATGAATGAGCTGAGTAGTTTTTATAATATTTTTTTATAAATATCAATTACGTCATATAAAGTTGTTATAAAATTAAATGTTTATATAGAAAGAGAATTATCTGTAGCAGCTCTTACACCTCAAAATCATTTATAAGTTTTATTTTATTTTTAACAGACTAGACAAATAATATACAACGTACCCATTCAAAGATAGCAGGCTACAACAAATATTTTATATACATACCCAGCAAATATTTTTTTCGATTTCGGTCCGAAGTCGGTCAGAAAGTCTGCACAACATGCTGAATTCGTATCCGAAGTCGGTCAGAAAACGTACTGAATATATATGAGTGCTTGACAAGAAACCGGATCTCTTTGTGTGAGGAAATTCTGAAAACTATGCTGGTATGTCTAAAAGAGTTCTGTATGAGTTCTGTCGAATTTCCTAGGGAAAATTTCTGATTTATGTAATACGTTTTACATCCTTTCGTATTTATGACGGCGAAAAGTCGGAGCAAAAATTAAAAATTTATCAGAAATGTCGTTTAAAATTCTCCATGCATTGTTGTGTTGCTTATGGCAACTCATCAGAAAACCTTTACCCATATTTTATAAGTTTCAAAACTCAAATATTTGTGCACATACACTCAAGAGACAAATGAGAGTTATTAAGAAAACTTGAATAAGATGCAGAAGTGACTGCTAAAAGTCGTAAGACGTAGATTAGAAAATGTGCATACTATTCAGTTAAATGTCTTAAAGGAAATTAAATTGCCTTCGGATAATATGCAGACTATTCTGATATTAATTGGATAATGTTTTAGAAAATGTGCAGAAACGTCACACCAGAAAACTGCCGACATTTAACGTAGTTAGTACTACGTCAAATGTCTAAGAAAATTTTAGATAGCTCGGTTGATTGACTGGTAAAGTTTCACATTTTTTCTGACGTTACCCATGTGGACAAAAAATGTTTCCTGGGTATGTATATACATAAATATGTATGTATGCATACGTACAGCAGGGTCATTCATTTTCTCTAAGATATTGTTTTAAGCCCACAAGCAAAATATCAATGTATGGTATAGATTCTATGCATGGAAAAATATATCGCTTCTTTGTTGCTTCTTTGTATAACTTATGTTTGTTAGTGAGTATAACTTTTGTTAAGATTGAGATATACATAAATACTTCTGAATTTTTTTAACATATAAAGATGGTATTGCAGAACACTTTTCTTCTTTTTCTGCTTTTATATCTCATAAGTTAATAAAAATATGTATTTACCAAAATATCTTCTTAAAAGTAGTTGTCTGTGAAGTTTCCAATAGCTTTTGCCTTGTCGCATACTTTTATCTAAATCGCATATTTAACAAAATAAACAGCAAAATATCGAATAGCCCGTAATTATTAATATAACGAAAAAAGAGCTTGAAAGTGTTTTTTAAGGTTCCGTATACCAAATGTGTAAGGGACACCTATTCTTTTCGCTACGCTCTCCGTCTGTCTGTCTGTCTGTCACAGGCTGTATTCTCGGGAACCATAAGAGCTACGGACCTGAAATTTTCACAGAATGTGTTAAACTTTTGCCGCTACAACAGCAAGTATATGACAGTTAAAAATTAAAGGATGTTCTAAAGCGAGCAGCGAAATATGTTGAAATACTAATGTAATATACAGACACTTATATATAGACACTTTTAATTTTCAAAGTTAGTGTTAATTGGTGTAGTTTGAGGAATATACTACACCAATTAACAATAATTTTTAAAACAGTAAAAATTAAAGGGTGTTCTATCAGTTAATGTAATTTTAATATGTAATCTAGACAATATGCTGTATCTTGGAAACCGTAAGACGTAAACTCTTAAAATTTTCAATAACGCTAAAACTAAAAAAAATTCCAAAATTAAAAAATGTCAAAACGAAAAATCGCCAAATGAAAAAAGCGCTTAAAGAAAAAATGTACCAAAATTAAATAAAATCGCTAAAACGCAAAATATCACCACTAAAAAACTAAAAAATATTGTCAAAAACTAAAAAAACGCCAAAAACCGAAAAAATTCGTCAAAAGGAAAAAACAACATAAAAAATCGCTAAAACTAAAAATATAATCAGAAAACGAAAAAATCGCCAAAAATAAAAAAATACAACAAAAGAAAAACAAGCGCCAGAAGCAAAAAAAAAAAAGCAAAAGTGCCAAAATTAAAAAAATCGCCAAGAGCCAAAAAATTGTAAAACAAAATAAGTTCCTAAGCAAAAAAATAAAATCGCTAAAACTAAAAAAATCACCAAAATCCGAAAAAAATCCCCAAAACCGGAAAAAGCACCAAAACTGAAAAAAGCGCAAAAACTTAGATAAATCGCTAAAAACTAAAAATATGGTCAAAAAGCGAACTACGTTAAAACAAAAAAAAAGACAAAGCCAAAAAAAAATATCGGCAAAAATTGCAAAAAACCAAAAATTACCAAAAAACGAAAAATGGCCAGAACGGAAAATAAAGTGTCGTAACCAAAAAAAAATCGTTAAAACTAAAAAAATCACCAAAAACTGAAAAAAGGTCCCAAAACCGAAAAAGAGCGCCAAAACTGAAAAAATTGGCATAACTATAATAAATCGCTAATACTAAAAATATCGGCAAACATCGGCAAAAAAAACAAAAAAAAAAGCCAAAAACGAAGAATCGCCAGAAAAAAAAGAAAAAATCACGAAATTAAAAAACGTTAAGACCAAAAAAATCGCCAAAAACAACGAAAAATACTTAAAACATAAAAAAACTAAAATTAAACAAAAAAGCTAAACGAAAAAACTGCCAAAATGAAAAAAAGGAGCAAAAAGTATAAGGGATATACATATATGTATTCGTAAGGAACCCTTCGTCTGCGAGCCAAAGTCGCACTTTACTTAATTTATTTAGTTATATGGGCCGCTAAACGCCAATATGCACTCCATTTTTTTATCAGCTTTAGTTTTCGAGATATACCACGCTAAAAATGATGGTACTTGCTCGACATATATTAGCATAACTGGACAGTTTACACTGTTCAGTAAAAACGAAAAAAATCTACAACAAAATTATCTTAAAGCAGGGCGAACATTGTCTGCCCATTAGCTACAGAGATATCGAAATCGTTTAAGTCTAAATGTTGAAAATTAAGACTTGAAGCCCCTAATGTACTCTGTACATACATACATATGGAACATTTTGATTGTACGTCAGACGTACAGGTCAGCAATAATGGGCTGATCACATATTACGTAACGATATTTTCAGTGTTTTTAAACTCCCCTCAATACCTACGTAACGCTTTTTAAAAAGATTTAAGTAGGTACCTATAAATTATTTAAAGAGTAGCAAATGTATGTGAACAGTCCCTGATACATAATAGGTAGGTATGTATTATTTTTATGAAAATATTGCCATAATTTAAATTTTTGATACATGTATGTATGTATGTCTATTTCGAATGAGTTTCGATTTTACGTATGCATATAATAAACATATGTATGTACATACATCCATACATAAATACTCAATGGTTTATAAATAAGCTTTTTGTTTGAATGCAACACAAACTGGTCGTATATGCTACTTATGTAGGTTTGATCATATTTTTAACAAAAACACATGGTGTTTGTACTCTTTTTCCCCAGCAAAAAAATTAAATCCATTCTTAGTGATTATAATAATGAAATAAGAGATACGAAGCCCGGTTTTTTAATGAAAGTTGACCGGTTTCGAATAATTTATATTTCCGAATAATTCAAGAGGTCGAGCTTTTTGTATTGGTTTTCTAATATTTTTCATTAGGAATAATCAAAATTTTGATAAAAGAATTATTTTTCTTACCTCTCATGTTTAAACAGCATACCTCACATGGATATTTTTACATTTATTTATACATATGTACATACTTATTTGTATTCAAATATATTGTATTCAAATATATTTAAACCTACTTTTTTGCTTGTTATCTACACCTAACATAAAATCACTAACTTTAACACTAACTTCATGATAATGTTAAATGTAGACCGCTCATACATATTAATGTGTTGTTTTGAAGTTTTAATATAGTTGTTGTTAGAGCATCTGTTTTAACAACGCTGTCATACCTTCAAGGGTTATGATTATTAATATATGTACCAGCACAGAAATTGAAATATATAATGATTTATTAATAAATGATTCTTTAAGCTAAAGTATGCTTTAAGTCCTAATTTCCAATAAAAACTTCGTATTTCAACTGCAACATTAACAAGCACGGCACGGACTTTCATGCAACTAAAAATGGATTTTAAGCGCTTAACAAGTGAAAAATATTCAAAAAAGTATGCATTTAACTATGAACAAAGTACCATAACTAAAATAGTATGGAAATACTTTTAAAAGTTATTATTATTATTATTATTATTATTATTATTATTATTATTATTATTATTATTAATATTATTATTATTATTAAAAGAAAGAAAACATAAAATTAATATACTAATTCATGTAATCAGACTAAAAAACTATTTCAAACAAAAAACCGTCTATTTCTCATTAAGTATCACAGAGGGAAAAAATGCCAATATAGCGGCGAGAAAATAAAAAGTAATTATCGAATTTGAAAAAAAAATTTAAGCGCAGCATCAAAGCGGGCAAATCAGTTGATTTAAAAACCAAATTTATTTATCACTATGTTATGTGGTTCGGAAAATATGGCTTTTTAAACATTGAAAAAATTGGGTTGTATTTTTTATTGATTTGTATATCAAATTTGTTAGCGTCTTGAATCGCTAATGATACACGTTTTCGGACAAAGTAAGTTATTTTTGATAAAGTGTTTTATCAGCTATTTTAAACGGCTTTGTTTTATGTATTTGCAATTTCAGTTAAGATTTACAAGCGTAAATATAGATTTTTCTTAACTTTTCTAAATCTTTGTAGAGATACCTGAGAGTACCTGAAAATTTTGTGGAATCTTGATATAGATATTATAGAGTAATATTGTTCCAAAAATTAGCTGGTGAGCCTTGCGTATACAACTCTTACATCGTACACCTTTTTTTTAAAATTTCCTACTTCTTTGTACTTCTATATGATTTTGTTGTCATTTGTTTTCGAAACAACTTGTTATTACATTAAAATACCAATGAAGTAGTCGTTTCAATTTTGAAATGAGTTTTTAATGCATTTTGAAATTTGAATGTACTTTGAGTTTTTTTAAATGCATTTTAGATTTTTAAAATTGGTCGCATATAGCAAAATATAGCGCCCACTGTATTAAAATTAGCTAATTTATTTGGAGACCTATATCATGCGGGTATTTACGGCATACGTTTTTTCTGCATCAGACTATTAGTTTGGAAGATATAAGCTTTGCGAGGCTAAAGCGTTTTATCGGTAAAATTGGTTTTATATAACAAAATATAGCATCCACAGTGCTAAAAATACTGTCTAATTTTTACAGAATTTATAGCTCGTGTCCTTGGCTACAACATATTTATACATCTTTGGATCAAACTATTAGTTTGGAAGATATGGGTTTTTCTAAAACTTAAGATGTATATTGGTCAAATTGGTCTTATACAACAATAAATAGCGGCTACAGTGTTAAAAAAGCTGACTATTTTTGTAGGGACCTTAAAGCCTAATTTGGAAGGTATAAGCTGTCCGACGACTAAAGAATTTTATCGGTAAAAATGTGTCTTATAGAACAACATATAGTGCCCACAGTGTTAAAAATAGAAAAATGTGTCTTATAGAACAACATATAGCGCCCACAGTGTTAAAAATAACTCAACTATACATTTTTGTAGGTCAGACTATTAGTTTGGAATTGTTTTGGTAAAATTGGTCTTATCTAACAACGCATAGCGCCCACAAAAATAGCTAATTTATTTACAGATCTTATAGCCTAAAGCCTTTCCAGGCATACGTTTTTTTATGGAAGAGACTATTATGGAAGAAATGGGTTTTCCGACGACTAAAGAGTTTTATCGGTAAAATTGGTCTTATATAACTACATATAGCGCCCACTGTATTAAAAACAGCTACCTCGTTTTTAACACACCTTGTAGTCTACATCCTTCCCCATAATTCATCCATAATTTTTTTTGGGGATCTGACTATTCTCTTGGAAGATATGATTTTTCCGCCGCTATATTGGAATTTTTTCCATTGTGCGTAGGCCAGAGGAAATGTACATAACTCTGTTAGGGCGCAGGAAGGACGAACAACTGTGTTCAACATCTACTAAAGTTAAGGAAGCGTATCTATTTCAATGATGATATTTTTATCGGCGAAAACTAGATTTTTAAAATATTTAAACCTGACTAGAGTATCTCGGAAAATGTCGTAATCAATGTCTTTCTTTATGATATTATTTAACTTTTTTATTGCTTCTGCATTTTGGCCTTTTACATTATAAAATTGAGTAATACTTTTGTCAACGTAATTAACTTGTATGTTAAGGGTGTTAAATCCCTGCAGTAGTGCAATAGTTTCACTTAAAAACAATATGTACATATGTATATAGTTTGAATATAAAAAAAGTCAGATGAATATTCAAATTTAAAACTTTATAATTTTTGAGTTGTAATAGCATCTTCATCACCAAACTCATTTTTAATATGTTTTATTTTGTCAAAATAATGTCTGTAATATTTGACGGCATGTACCCAGGTTCCCTGTTTAGTAATTACTTGGTATGGTGGAAGCGGCGCATTGGGCAATTGTTCTCTAAATTTGTGTTTACCTGCCCATTTGTACGATGCAGTAGCTGTAATTTAGCTATTTTCTCATCGATTCTAATAATTTTCAAGTAGTATTTAGCCCCACTTTCAAACGCCACTTTAATTTAGTTGTTTAATATTTTTTATAAACATTTTTAAATACGCAAAAATACGCATTTACTAGCAAACTATGCAAAGCTATGCAGCTACAAATCAATGCAAAACTACTTATAATTTGATAATTCGGATAGATAATTAGTCAATACGTATTTATCTATCACCTTAAAAAACATGCATTTATTTGCATGATAGTCTTAGTCCTGGTAATAACTAATTCTTTAATAATAAAGCTGTAATATAACCTTATAGTTTCATCACATGCTTATATTAATAAAAAAAATTATGTGCTGGGAAATAAAGGTTAAATACGTCGGCAATGAAGTAAAACTATACAGAAGGTAAATGGAAGGCCTTCTAAAAGGCCTTATTTAGCAGCCTATATTACTTCCACTTCCATTGCATATTCATATCTTTTTTACACGCGATTGCATTGCGGACCAAGACCTTCCTCGACCCATTACTCATCAGGCCTAATTGAAGGCATTCCTTACAAGGGTATTTTTTAGCGGCTTCTATATTCTGGATTATCGTGATACTTAATTCGAGTTCCTTCTTTTCATCCAAAGTACTATTTTATACATATGAGGGAAGCTAAATTTGTGTATTTATTAGGAACGAATTGAACATGATGTAGTTGCTGCAACATAAAATTCATAAATCAACATATATGATGCCTCTTGTACGTAAATTTCAGTCTTATATACAAATTATATGCGAAAAAAGAATGCGAGAATATTTGTTATTTCTAAAGAACAGTTTTTATTAAACAAAACGAAAAATCTAAAAATATAATACTCCTTCCAAAAGAAACCTGTATAGAGAGAGCCCTTCTAGAAAACCTCTCCTTAGAAGGCAGAAAAGAATTAGTTTTGGATCTTAAATTCATGTTTTGGAAGACCTGTAAAAAGGCCTGTTTAGTGAATACCTCGCAAGTTTTACCGATGGGTATGTACGTATGTATATATCCATATGTATGACTGTATATTTATACATACATATGTATTTCTAAATAATTATACATATTTATATATTTATATAGATGTATATATGTACATATACACATTTATATCTCATCATTCGTGGTTAAAGCAAAACACACTCCTCAATTTTCTATTGTACTACTGCGTACAAAAAAGTACATGTTGTTGATTTTGTGTGTACAAAAGCAATTTTGTATACACAAACAACAACAGAACATTGAACCCAAAATGATAAAGAACAAAACAACTTGTTGATTTAAGAATGATAATAAAATAAGTTTTATTTTTATTTAAAAAAGTTGAATTAATTATAAAAATATAAAAATTTTCAAAAGTGAATGCCCCGGGTGAGGCTCGAACTCACGACCTTAAGATTATGAGACTTACGCGCTGCCTACTGCGCCACCGAGGCTATGCGTAATGTTGCGCTTTAACTGTATACGAACAATGTGATTGGGAACTACTACAATTTAGAACATTTTCTTGTGCATATAATCATGTTTTTAACATAATTTTATTATAGGTATGTACTTAATATTAATAAAATTAAGATAAACATCAATAAACACATTTTGTATTTGCTTTTTGATTATTGTAGGAATTGTTAATGGCAAACATTTTAATTTAATACTTTTTGCGGGAGTAGGTATACATATATGTATGTATATAGGTATGTATGTATATAAAATGCTTTTTTAAAGCATGTACTGTATATGCTTGTATAATATATTTTTAATTATACATTTGTTATTAGCAGAGATTGTTTTCATAACAGTTTTACAATATATTTTTTATGTTAAAGTTGTATAAAGCATGTAGACAGCGTTTCCCAACATGTCCCTTTGGCGCAGAGGATAGCGCGTTGGACTTCTAATCCAAAGGTCGCGGGTTCGATCCCCGCAAGGGATGATGATAAGTTTTTGTTCTTAATGTCTATAGTATATATATAAATACATGTTTGTATTACTAAGGGCCACGATTCGCTGTCCTACACAATCGTACGATTATGTCAAAAAGAAATCTGACAGAATTTTATCTAACTTAAAAAATTCGCTTTAAATGTATGTTGCCATTGTCACACTGTCACACAAAAAAGATGCAAAAAGACATGCTTCGGAAATATTTATGTTATTTTACATTTTCCGTCATATAACACTATGCAACAAGAAAAATGCCGGGGCAGTGCCACGCCCACGAAAAGTAAATATTCATTTTAACTACTTCTACTTATCCGATTCGTATGAAACTTTGCAAACACATTTGGTTATCGTTACAATATAACATTGTGGTTAGAAAAGTAGGCAGTGCCACGCCCGATACTTATGAAACTTTGCACACACATTTAGATATGGTTACAATACAACATTGTGGTTAGAAAAGTGGGCAGTGCCACGCCCACGAAAAGTAAATATTCATTTTAACTACTTCTACTTTTCCGATTCTTATGCGACTTCGCACACACAATTAGCTCTCGCAAAAGTACATGATGATAAAATATGGGGGCGGTGCCACGCCTATTTTGTAATCGGGTTTTTTGCAAGAATTATTTTAAGTAATCATTAAGACACTTATACTTAAAATAAAACAAGGTTTATTTCATGAAAGTTAATGGCTAAGTATTGATTTTATTCATAACAAAGTGAAATCGTCTGATCTTTGCTTAAATGGCGAATATTTCGACTAAATTTTATTTTTAAATAACAAAATTCTAGCGCCTGATTCTCTTCAAGCTTGCAAAAAAAGATATACATATATGGGCATTTTGGAAGTTGACATCTGCGAGTTTTCCCCCTTATGGACATAGTTATACTGACTCGATATAATATATCTTGTAGGCCTTACGTTTAACGTATAAAATGTGTTGAGCACTTTTATGTAAAACACAGCGGTTAACATTTTTGTGGAACACTTTAGCCCTCTTTACCTTCGGGGTATGGGTCTTTTTGGCCCCTAAATAAATAAGGGGAAAAAACTCCCCTTAAGAGACGATATAGCGAGCTTGATGTTCCTTATAAAGAAGGCCTACAAGATATTCTATGCCGATTCAGTATAACTATGTGCAAAATACGAGGGAATTTAACTCCCTTTAAAATAAAATTAGAGTAAAATCAATATTTATCAATCGATTTTCATGAAATAAAGCTTATTTCGTTTGTACTAAATGCAGATTAATGACTAGTTAATAAAAATGGTAAGTTTGTGGTATGTTCGATTTTCTATAAATTTTAAGAAATAAAAATTTTTAAATTTTGCATAAAAAACATATTTTTTATCATTGCTGTCTTAATAATTATGAATGCATTGAGTATATAAAAAATAGTTTTATAACGGCTTAAATGTAATTTTATTTCAAGTTTTTTAGTGTTGTTATAATTAAATTGGATTACACCTTCCCCAGTTATGATGAAATCGGTGTAGCAGCCTCTTGAAAAATCCCCAATTTTACAAAAAGTAAAAAAACGTATCCATAGAATTTTAAATGTCGACTGTTTTTGTAGTTAGGGGACTGACCATAACACATCAAAAAAATATAGTGGTGAACAAAGGTCAGGATAAAAGTTTCATTTTGTTGTACAGTGCAATCAGACTTTATAATATTTCTTTGGGTATTTTATAAATATAAGAATAAATTATGGTTTCAAAACACATATTTTTAGCTTTTTTAGCTTCCCGCTATTAAAAATAACGACTTTTTAATTTAAATTAATAAATCTTATTTTTTATTGCATAACTTCTGATTAGTAGCCACCCGAAGTAAAAAATTTACTAATTTCATACTTTTTTATAATTTCCGCAGCTTTTAATTAGAAGAGATATTGCAATGATTTATGCTTTATTTCATAAGACACTAATGATCATATCATACTGCTAAGCAAATCTGAATTGAAATAATTAAATGGCGGAAAAGTGACCACCATGAAAATTACATTTTTTGCGTCGATTTTTAATTGAACCCTGTGTGAACCTGTTGTACATAAAGCTTTGATTTTTTTTTTAATTTATAATTTTTGAAAAATTCAAAATTTTAAGCTTCAAAAAACTCATGTGTGGCTTAAAATAACAATCTGATATTTTCAGAAAATATAGACCAGCCGCCTTATTCCGTAATTCGCTAAAGCTAAAGCTAAATCTTGATCGCTAAAATGCTGAACAAATACAAAATTAAAAATTTTTGGCGATGACATAAAACACTAAAATTTCGGTGGATTAAATGTTTAAGACATTCCATAATTTAGCAATACACGTTGCAAAATTGTATTCGTAAAGGAAAATTGATAAATCAACCGTTTTTAGCGATAGAGATTTTGCTTTAGCAAGTTACAGAATAGGGGGGCAGTACTTCATAATTATGCTCACTTTCGCTATGTCCACTTAGTGACAACCAGTTATTTTCATATCTTCACGAAATATGATTTTTTTTGAGTGCCACTCTTAGAAAAAATATGAAAAAATGGAGACAAATAAAATGTGCTCAAAACTAAAAATTTTTTCTTTTATCATAATAATATTTACAAAATCCCGGGAATCCCCACACAATTTTCCCGGAATTTATTTTCCGAAAAATATGCTGGATCCCGGTAATTTTTTCCCGGGAAATCTCGAATGAAAAACACTACCTGCAAGGCTAACAGCATCCCATATTTGTTATTATAAAAAGCCCAACAATATATATATATTAGTCGTTAATGCGATGTCATGGCTTTTAAAAACGTATGTTTCTCCGTTGTTGTGCTAAATTTATGATTCTGAACCATTGCATGCTGTTATAGGTGATTATTTTCAGTTTGACAAGAATTATGGAAGTGATTCTGAAGATAGTATTAATGGTCTAAAAATTTTTTTCAAAAAGGCAGAGACGTGCTTTTTAAAAGCACCCGTATGGCCAAAGTTTTAGCTTTTAAAAAATAAATTATTAATGCTAAGTAATTTCAAAAAAAAAATTTGGAAAAAAATATTTTTTGCTAGATATTGGGTTCGAACATACCCCTCTATTTGACCGTAAAGCTAATACTTTAAAACAATACTTCTTTATCTTACAGCAACAAACAACACTTTACGTCACGTAAATTACATACCTGTATGCACATACATACCTAAGTACAACATCGTGCTAAAATGTGAGTAAATAAATTTTATAATTTCAACCATATCAGTGAATTGTGTGACAGGCTTAAGTAAATAATCGACTTAACTGTTTAATTATTTTTTAATATTGTGAAAATAGTATGAAAGCTTTGTAGTTATATACAAAAGAATTTTTTCGATCGTTGCATACACGACTTTTTAAGAGGGAGTTTTTTAATTATTACAAGATATTTAACGTATATAACAAGTATTTTTCAAGTGTTTCCCAACATGTCCCTTTGGCGCAGAGGATAGCGCGTTGGACTTCTAATCCAAAGGTCGCGGGTTCGATCCCCGCAAGGGATGATAGTAATTTTTTTCTGTTTCAATATTTATAGTTAAAATGTTTTAGATAAAAATTATGGTCTTCATATAAAATAGTTCCAGAATGTCGAAAGAAAATCTAAGCGATCGAAAACTATTCGCTCAACTGCAAGTTTATTTGGGTTCTTCTACTTACATGCATATATCATACTTAGGGTTCCATAAGCTAAGGATGAAAGAGAAACATGGTTTTTGCTAAGCTGTCCGTCCGTCTTATTGTCTGTCTGACTGTATTTTTTTTTATTTCCGTCCGTTTGTCACAGGCATAACGTTTGTCTGTTTGTCCAGCTATAACGTTGTTTTGCACTCATGGTAGGTAAATGTAACCAATTTAAATAGTTAACTTACTGTTACTGTAACAAATTATATATTTGATATTTTTATGAACAAATAATTTCATTGCTTAAATTGCTTTAATGTTTAAAGTTACTAATTTAGTTTTTAAAATTTGTGTGTCTAAAATTACTAATTTTTATGGTATAAATTACCAAATTAAAATAATGACAATGAAAATAGTTATAGTACAAATATGTAGGCGCACGGTAGTGCGCCAGGCCAAGTTCCGGCCACACAGTGTGTATTATTACACGAAACCATTCCAGCTGGGTTTACCACCCCGCTTCTCATAATTTTGCTCCACTTAATTATAAAATAATGAAACTTGAAACATAAGGTCTCCCTACAGTAAGTAGTAACCTCAAAGGTAAATTGATAGGTGAAATTTGAAAGTTTTAGCATAAAAGCTCTCCGATATATGAAGGTGTAAAAAGGGCATATTTTAGTACATATTCGCTAGGGTATTCATTTAATAGGGCTTCTGCTTTAACCGGCTAATCGCTCAATTAATTAATCGAGGTTTTGGCTTAACCGGCTAGTAATCGAGTAATTTCGGTATTAATCGGTTAACTGGTTAACAAATTTTTTCCATAAATCAAGTAATTTCAACAAAGAAAAATGCATAAATTAATTATTATTTTGAGCTTATTAGTAATAAAAACAATAACATAACAAACTTAATAATTCCTAAGTTCTTTTATAGTCACGTCCAAAGGTTGTACAATTTTACTTAAGTTAAGATCACTGATCACACTTCTTTGGTTGTACGAAAAATAATTTCTAAGCACATGCCTTTTGCATATGAGACGAAACAAATAATTAAACACACAAAAATACGTTATGATACTAGAAAATATGAAAAATTTTTTTACGTCGGTTAATCGGTTTATCGATTGAAATTAACCGGCTTAACCGGTAATCGAAAATAACAAATTTTAAATTAATTGATCAGTTAATAGGGTAGTAATTAGCTGGTTAACCGATTAACTGTTAATCAAATGATTAACCTAATATTCACTGACTTACTCACTGAGTCATCAATATTATTGGGCACTTACACTATAGCTAGGAAGCAGAAATTTTGTATACAGGTAGGTCTTAGTGAAAAGCTGAAAACGGGCACTTTTCACCTGGGGGGAGTAGGGTGCCCCTTCTTTGTATGGAGCACTTCCAGTATAGATATAAAGCTGAAATTTGGCACACAGGTAGGTCCTCATTGGCAATTAAAAAAAATTTGAAACGTGCACTTTTCATATGGGGGACTAGGGTGCACCTTCTGTGAATCAGCCACTTCCAGTATAGATAAAAAGCTAAAATTTGGCACACAGGTAGGTCCTGATGAGCAATTAACGAAAGAAATTTAAAAATGGGTAATTTTCATCTGAGTCTCCTAGAGTGCCTCCCAGATAAAAAGTGCCCGTTTTTGTTTCGTTAATTGCTCATGAGGAGCTACCAAATTTCAGCTTCGTAGCTATACTGGAAGTGCCCCATACATAGCCTGACCAGACATCCCGCTTTTGGCGGGAGTATTCTGCTTTTTTAAGGTCGATCCCGCTTAAAAATTTTTTCTCGCTTTTTCAATTTTAAAACTCCAACATAGTCAGATGTTTATAGTAAAATTGGGATACAATTTTTAAGCGGGATCGACCTTAAAAAGCATAATAATCCCGCCAAAAGCGGGATATCTGGTCAGATTACTTTTGTTTTTTGTTTTTCGCTTTTGATGTATATTTTCTCAATACCTACAACCAAAGCTGTTTGCGTGTTTCTTTTTTCGCATGGCTTAGACTGTTTTCAGTTATTTTCTAAGTATTTAGTTACAGACATTCAACCGAGAAGTAAACATGCATATGACTTTTTTTGCGCGGGCCTTCGTATTAATAATTATTTTTACGTAATTTTATTTTGAACTGATATTTAATTATTTCTGCTTATTAGTTCAATATTTGAAATAATGTAAACTCAAATTATTTTATTAAAATTAATGCAACAATTTACATGAAAAATGTCTTGTATCCTATTTCGCGATAAAAATTAGTTAAATAGCTGATGTTTCCTTGTAAAAAGCATCCCACCTTCATAAGTGGTAAAAGTGAACAAGGACGCTGATGAGACGTTGTAGCGGCCTATCGAAATCAGTAGTACTGATCCTGATCTGCTAATCTGATTTGAATATTCCAACACTCTACGCTTTATAAAATAATTTGAATTTATATTTATTCAAATATTGAACTAAAAAGCCGAAATAATAAAATTTCAGTTCAAAATAATATTACGTAAAAATAATCTTGTTTTCCCCGGTTTTAAAATGAAATTTTTTTGTGTGTATGTATATATACTCGAATATAAGTTAAATTTAAATCCTTTATTTATTTATATAACTTTTCGCGAATATCTAAAAAAAAAAATTCAATTATATAATACACATTATACCAGCCCACGAAGGAAGCAACAAATAATATAAAATTTTTTTCAATTAAACTATAAATCCATTGGGCATTTTAGGTTGTCTCATAACATAACAGTCTCCAGCTCCCTCTGTGCTATTCGCTATTGCAAACAGAAATAAATTCATCATCTTGTCAACACTAAAACTGTCAACATTAAACATTATTTCTTCCATCTTCTTTACATACATAAACATTTCTTTTACAGCTTCATATATGCCTTAATAAAAGCCAATGTAATGCTAAAGCTGGCAGGAGAATAAAGTAAATTTCAATGTAAAATTATCGTTCTGAAAAAGGGAAATATAAATCGTTTGTGGTTCTACTTACCTTGATGGCGGTATAATGTGATGTCATAATATTGTCAAGATTGATGTGCTGTTAGTTTTATAGAACAAAAGAAATTTTTAGACGATGATGATGATGATGGTGGTGGTGGAGGAAGTACCAATTGTTGGAAAACTGTTTTGATAGGATGACAAGTACACTGGAGAAAAGGTGCATCAGGTGTTTTTCGTTCGCTCTAATTTAAGTCATAATAAATTATGATTATTCATTTGTTTATCGTTTTCAGTGAAAAATGTTTTCAAAATTGATATTATGATAGCGGTATAGTTAAATATATTTTTTATATTAAGAAATATTTATGTGTATTATATTAAAATACTAATAATATAAGCAAATTATAAGGAAAAAGATAGAAAAAAAGAATATTTGTACGTAATTTTCTTTGAACTGAATAGGTGTTAAGTTGAAAGTCATTATTTGAATTTATGTAACAACAAAACCAAATTTTACTGCAAAACACAATCAAATTTTTAAAATAACAAGGTTCTAGCAACAGATTCTGATACTTTCCAACTTTTGCACATAATTTTATAGTGACGCGGCATAGGAAATCTTGTAAGTCTGGTTTAAGGTATATAATGTCTTCAGAAATTTTATTTAAAACACCACGAAACACATCTTTGTGGAAAATTCCAATCCTTTAACTTTTTGTTATATCTATCTTTTTGCCCCTTTCTTGAAAAATTCAAACAACTTTCCTTTCAGCGGCAATATAGCAGGCTGAAATGTTCTACTAAAATATTTGCCATAAAATTCTATTTTTAGTTGAAATTGAAATTTTTATATCTGTAGGTAAAAGGTAAACTACACCAAGTAACATTTTGCAAAATTTTAAACGAGACCGCTAAAACATTTGAAACATCACAAATGATTCTATCTCTGTAGTATTAAAATTTTGACTTACGCCAAATATTGTATATAATTCAAATACTAATTTTTTATATCGAAGATATCCTAAGGGCCATTATTATAACTTGCCAATAGCTAAAGCTAAAATGTTATCGGACAGATAACTCGTTTTTTCATTATTATAAGTAGACTTTAGGCAAAATCTTTCCGATAAGCTAAAGGAAAGTTCTTCTTGCCTTTAAATTTAATGTGAGGTTTATGCTATTGGTGCTGCCATAGGTTTTGAAAGTACTCAAATAAAAGAAACAATGAAACAATTTTCGAGCATAGTTTTAGGAGGAAAAATAAACATTTTCTTCTTTTGCTGTGTGTATTAAAAGTATTTTAAAGTGACTCTCAAAGGTGGTAATCGATGTTTGCTCTAGTATTGCCATGTTTTGAAATACGATTAATTTTATTTTAGAGGGAAGTTGTAATAACGAAAATAGTTACAGGTCACTGTATTCCTCATTTTAGCTATGGTTAACTTTTACAAATGCGTACTTTACAGGCAAGTTGTTATAACGGGCCTAAGGGCCATTATTATAACTTGCCAATAGCTAAAGGTAAGATGTTATCGGACAGATAACTCGTTTTTTCATTATTATAAGTAGACTTTAGGCAAAAACTTTCCGATAAGCTAAAGGATAGTTCTTCTTGCCTTTAAATTTAATGTGAGGTTTATGCTATTGGAGCTGGCATAGTTTTTGAAAGTATTCAAATAAAAGAAACACTGAAACAAATTTCGAGCATAGTTTTAGGAGGAAAAATAAACATTTTTTTCCTTTGCTGTGTGTATTAAAAGTATTTTGAATTGACGCCTAAAGGTAGTAACCGATGTTTGCCATGTTTTGAAATAAGATTAATTTTATTTTACAGGGAAGTTGTAATAACGAAAATAGTTACAGGTCACTGTATTCCTCATTTTAGCTATGGTTAGCTTTTACAAATGCATACTTTACAGGCAAGTTGTAATAACGGGCCTTAATATAATAAAAAAATAGTATCACCATTACTTTTTAAAATGAAATTGGTGTTCTTTACCTGCCATGATGTCCCTTGAAGCATTGCACATACTGAAGGGTGCCTATCGATAGTGGAAAAAATTGCTGATACCAACAGCAAAAAAAACGTATTTGCTAAAAAAACAAGACTAAGTGTAGTTAACCTCCAACCTACAGATATAAAATGAGATAAAATCAAACGCTATCTAATTTATGCTTTACCATCATATAAATTTCCTAAAATAAATTTAATCTCCGGTTTGAGAAATTGTAACGCCAATTAAATAAAAAAATTGTCAAAATTAAACCAACATATCAGCCTATTTAGAGCTAAAACAAAATCAAATTAACTTTGGACAACTAACAAACAACAAAAAAGGACTTTAGTTTTCTAAAAAAATATATATCACTACACATAACGAAAACGTTTGCTATAATATTTATTGCCTTATCCAATTTTCAATAAATTAAAATCCCGTGTAAATATTTTGGTTAGGCAACAACAGTATGAAAAATATCATGAAAAATATCATCCTAAAAATTAAACAAATTGATAATAAAAATTTTATTGTTGTGCATTTATCTTGCTTTAGCACACATATGCACATTTGCTCCAATTTGAGAGAGACAAAAAAAATGCAACAAATGTGGCAGGCAACCAACCAGCAAGTCAGACACCACCCCCTAATTTACCATCGTAGCCGACAATAATTCTTGGTATGGAACAAAAACGTCATTTTCTACACATAAAATATTTTTAATGCTTCTGGTTTTGACTCTAAAAGTGCAAAAAAAACGGAAATGAACAGCAAGCATCTAGCAGCAATGGTGTGGATATAATAAATTAATATTGTTATGTTATATGATACAAGTACACATGAAGTTTTTAAACACTGATGCTCACATTAGAGTAATTTTACGATAGTACAACAAAAACTTGCAACTTATATTTTTTCGAGGATTAATAAGTTTGATTCTATTAAAGAAGTAACATTTTTATTAAAACAATTGCTTTGGAATAAATATTGTTTTCAGGGATTTTTTTTTGCGCTAACTTGTATAACTAGGCCTGCGCAGGCCTACATGGGATTTATATGGCAATGCATAGGCAGGTGTATTAAAAGTGTGTTAAATATGTTTATTGCTAGGAAACAGACAATGTGAACAATAAAAACACATTTTATATTTATGAAATATAGTAGCACGATGCCTGTGCTCTATTCAATTTGTACGTTGTACACACGAATTCTAGATAAACGTTCTGCACACATACAACAAAAAAATGATCAATATATAACTTTTTATTAAGTTTTTGTTTGATTTTATAATTTTATTTCATGAGGGGCTTCCTTCCAATTGTAATTAAAAACAATTCAATTTTCAATTGTTTGTTTGTCTTTTTTTCAAACTTCTTTAGGGACAAATTTTATTGTTAAAAATCTAGTAAAATGAATAATTAAGTATCTCTAAAATATAGTTTACAATGTTAATTTGACTTTCGAACTTTGTTTTTATATGTTGTCACTTTTTGTTTTTGTTATTTTTTCACTACAAATGCTGCAATATACTGACACGTTTCTTACATTCTATTCAATCTATACGCTCTACACCCACGTTCTATACAGATACAAATCAAAACCGGTTTCAATCAGCTGCCGCACCATTCAAACATCATATAGGTCTCCACAGGCTTGCTTTTGCCATATGAACCATCTCGTTAGTAAACACGAATAAAACCGAACACAAAGAAACATGCGGTCTGATTTTGAGTTTGTAGTAGCCGCTTTAAGGAAGTCATGGACGGAATAATACGTAAAACAAAAAAGTTATGCACACTTTTATATGCAAAAGGTCTGTAGAGACCTGATTGAACCTCCCAGGGTTAATAATAAATTGTTTCAGTCTGAAAATTTTTATTATTTCTGCTTTCTAGTTCAATATTTTGAATTAATGTAAATTCAAATTATTTGTATTAAGAGTGAAGTGTTGGAATATTCAAATCAGATTAGCAGAACAGATCAGTACTACTGATTTCAACAGGCCGCCATACCGTCTCATCAGCATTCTTGGTCACTTTTGCCACTTACGAAGGTGGATGCTTTTTATAAAGAAACATCAGCTATTTAACCAATTTTTGCCAGCAAATAGAATACAAAACTTCTTTTAAATTCGTGCAATGCATTTTTTATTGTGAATCAACTTAGTTTTTACTTTCACGGTTGTTCTGGGAATAATTTTTCCAAAAAAAAGTGAGTATAGAATTATATTCCAAAGGAAATGAGCCATTTTTCTGAAAGTTGTTATTTCGGCTTTTAGTTCAATATTTGAATTAATGTAAATTCAAGTTATTTTATTGAGAGTGGAGCGTTTAAATACTCAAATGAGATAAGCAGAACGGATCAGTACTACTGATTTCAACAGGCTGCTAGGCCGTCTCATCAGCGTTCTTGTTCAATTTTATCACGTTGAACTGCATGCAAAATTTTTGTTGTTATTCACAATTTAATGAGAGACTTTTTACATCGGCCCAACGATTTTCAAAAACAATTTATGGAGCCAAACTGAAGCAAAGCCTTCCAAACAAAAAAAAAAGAATTTTGAAAATCGGTGCATAAATGGAGCAGTTATGTGATAATCAATATTTTGATGTATTCGAGGGGGGGGGAGAATTTCCCCCCGATTTTCGAAAAAAAAATTATGAACCAAACTGCAAGCAACGCCTTCCAAACAAAGAAAGAATTTTGAAAATCCGTGCATAAATGGAGAGCAGTTATGAGATAACTAATATTTTGGGGGAAAATTACCCCCCCCCCCCCCCCACCCGGTGTTTTTAATGATTTCTGACATTGCGGTTGAGTTTGGAGCTTGACTATTCTTAACGACCTATAGTACAATTTTATTGTAAATATTTTTGTAAAACATTTTATGCCGCTTATATCACCGCTTAAGGGGACTTTTGGTTCCTTTTTTTAAGAAAGGGACAAAACGAACCATACAGTGTAGAGTTAGAGGGCTAAAGTGTTCTACAAAAATGTTTCCCGTTATGTTTTACATAAAAGTACTCAACAGTTTTTATACCACAAACGTAAGGCTTACAAGATATTTATATGCCCAGTCACCTTGACTATGTGCAAATCCCACATTTAGGTGCGTCACTGCAAAACTGGATGTGAAAAACCCACTTTTTTTTAATTCTATATTATGGCAGTGCAAGTCACCTTGTCGGGAAATATTTTTTTGCCTCAACTTTGCGATTTTCGGCCATAGTGCATTCACGGATTTAATTTTATTATAACTTTCGCGTTTAGCACATCCAAATTACCATAAAAAATACATTAGAAAATTTTAGCTTTCCAATAATTATAACATGTAAAAGAGTGGTATGACTGATTTTTAAAGCAATTTTTTAACTTATCTTGTTTTTCTTGGCTTTATAACTCCAAAAAGGTTTGTCTGAGCTACAAAATTATCAGAAACATTTTTTATGAAATATTGTCAGCTTCGACTTTTTTATGCAGAAATATTTGCTAAAAGTTATAGTTTCAGACCAACGAGCAAAAAAACTACAAAATTTTATCTAGCTCGCAAGCCAAATACGGAGACTCTTCAGTTTTCTTATAAATATCTAACAAGGACCAACTTGCCAATTTTCAAAACTCCGGGAATTATTCTATTCGATTGGTCTCATTATATCTAACTTGCCTGGACTATTATTGTTGGCGATGTTTAAAAAATATTACGTCCGAGATAGCCAACCTACGGGATCCAGCCGCGATCACTCTTTGCATTAAAAAGCCATGATCTCGCAACTGAATTCCAAAAAACACCTCAGATAAATTTCATTAAGATATTTTGCACGTTTCCCGAGCTACCAAATTATTTCCAAAATAAAGAGTTTTAAAAAACTGTGCTACGTGAAATCGTTGCTTTTGGTAAAAAATCGTAATAAATTTTATTGTGTTATCTAAAAAGTTGCAGTCTGTAGATTTGTTACAAAATTATCAAAGTCAACTTCAAGCGGATTAACTGACAGAGACAGAAAAAGAATATGAGTTAAATGATGGAAAAATTGGCTAGACTATAACATTTTAATATCTAACAACTCTTTTTTAATATTTTAAAAACACAAGCGAAGCGATTTGGTTTTTCTGCGAAAACCAAATCGTGTATCTTTGGCAGGAATCGAACCGACGACCTCTTATTAGAAATTTGTTTTTCAAGTTATAAGAGGGTTTTTCAAAACTTCATTTTTCTTGTACAACAATTTGTTATTTATATATATTGTATACATTTGCCAGCTACTCTCTTTCACAATACGTCCATGAACCATATTAGCAATCAAAAACTATTCATTTTTTTGCCTCAAATCCTGGTCGATTGTGAAAATTTGCTACAAATTATTATGGCAGCCTTAAACACACAATAAATAATATGAAGTTGCTAAAAAAAATTCAGTTTTTCTTTATATGAGTACTTAGACGCACAAAAACTGCACTTTGTGAAATGTTACAATTTAATGTGAATGAAAAAAAGTCAGCAAAATTTTTATTTGCTTAACAAATGCTCTTTTTGTTTGATTTCAGAAAAAGCATTTATGTAAAAATATGTTTTTCCTTCAAAAGCCAATTTGCATTCAAATGTACGATAAGTTTTTTATGGTTTATTATAGAAAAAAATGTTTTATATTTGTCAGCATTTTTTATTATTTTATTTTATTTTTTTTGTAAAATGTTGAGTCAAATATGTACAAAAAAAGTTTATTTTAAAACAAAGTACTTCATTTGTTAGTATACGATATTAAAGCGAATAATATGAAATCATAAAATTCTTGTGCTATTTTTTTTTAATATTAAACCAATTGCTGAAATCGCTAGTGCTTTTGATTGTTCGCTGCAATTTTAAATTAATTTAAATAGAACTACATATTAATTTCTCAAGAAGTGTAAATTAGCTTATATAACTTCAAAACTACACACAACACACCCTCATCAGTGTTTGTGTCCAATTTTCGCTGAACTAAAATGTTACGAACGTTAGCCTGATAGAGAGCAATTAGGTTGGAAACAATTACATTAGGCCTTTCATTCACTAGATTTGTTAAAAATTACTCTATAGTCCCTCCCCCCAAAAACTCTGCTTACTGGTAGGCAAAAAAAGTATATGAGGATTTAAGTCGTAACTACTTACAATTTGACTCGATAACTACTTGTTTTTGTTTGAGAAGTCCAAAAAAATAAAAGGGGTAACCCTTACAAATGTATTTATATTGTCACAGCAATTAGCTAGTTATTATTTGGCTTACTTGAAGCTAAAAAATAAGTAGTAAAATAAACAAATTAAAATGAAAAAACAAAACATTATACACATTATGTTTTATTTATATTTTTTCAATTTTATTTTTTTATTTTTATTTGTTTGACTCACCTGGGATACGAACCTGTGCTTGTTCAGACATGAAGATAAGAACTTTACCCACTCAGTACGTACTAATTTTATTAAAAACTAAGTAGTAGTTCTAAATTAAAGCATAGTAATAAAATAAATAAGTACCACTCATTACTTTCTAACCTATTAATAAAGTACTACCGATTACAAAAATTACAAAAGTTTTTGCTGGGACGGTAGTGGAATACGGTCTTAATTTTTTATATTTGATGCTATCTGCTTTAATTTGCGCCACATAAAAAAAAATGGTTTTACGAACTATTTAACTTTTAAGTATATTATTTGCAGCAACTGCATTATAAGCTTTAAAATAATAACTTAATAAAATCTCTAAATAATTATTTTATTATTAATTAAAAATACCCAATTGGTAAGGTTTTGGTTTGAACACATACTAGTTAGCTTTAATTAAATTAGCGTTGAACAATTCACTACACATTTAATTTTGGCTCTAATAGAAATGTTTTTCATATGGTTTATTATGAATGCAATGCAGATAATTTCATACATACATTTATATAATAGGTATGAATTTAGCTTAAAATTATAAATATATAAAAGAAAAATTGGACTAATATCATAGATACCATAACTGTATTAATAATCACCATCTAAAATACACATATTTAATTTTTATTTAAGGCAGGCTGATGTATAAAAAAAAGTTCATTATATGCAGACTACGCTGATAGTTGAGTACATTAGACTAGAGCACATAACTACTAAGTTGCAGCGATCAATTTTGGAGATATACTTATTACTGTACGAGCAAAAGATGAATGCGAGAGATCTAATGTGTTGGGCTAACTACAATTACGAGCTAAGATACGAACGCATTATGAATTTAGGAGATCTAATGCACGCGATACGAACACAAGATGATTGCAAGAGATCTAATGTGTTCGAATAAGTATGACTACGAGCTACGATACGAATGCAAGATGAATTTGGGAGAGCTAATGCTGTTATGTGCTTGGGTTACTATTACTACGACTTGCAATACGAGCGCAAGATGATTTTTGGAGATCTAATGCACTCGGCTAACGAAAATAGGAATACAATATGTATGAGTGACATAATATTTTCGGTTAAATATGATTTCGAACTGCAGTATGAATTCAAAGATCTAATACGCTCGGCTAACTAAAATACGAACGAAAGATGAATGCGAGAGAACTAATGTGTTCGGCTAACTACTATTACAAACTATAACATAAGCGCAAGATGAGTTCGGTAGATTTAATGCGCTCGCTTACCCAAAATACACACAAGAGGAGTGCGATAGATCTTATATATTCGGATAACTACGACTATGAGTTACGATAAGAACGCAAGATGAAATCGGGAGAGCTAATGAACTCGGGTAACTACGATTGCTAAATACCATAAAAACAATATGCATGTATAGACATTAGGGCATTCAATTGGTTTACCGTTGATCGGCTAACCAATAATATTTTTCTGTTGTATGGAAATTGTGATTTTAATCGATTGGGTTCCTTCACTTAGTTGTGAATAAAATAAATATTTGTTCATCAATTTTTATAATTCACATCTTCTTTTGTTCGTAAGTAAACTGTCTTTTGCACATGTATTTAAAAATTCTAGTTTTTGCATTTGAATAATTTTCAAGATGTTTTCGAAAAAAATTTTTTGATTTTTCATAAAAAATCAAACATTTTCGATACCAATTTGTAAATAACAAAGAAACCACTTACTTGTTCATCTAACTGCATTTAAATAGTTTGAAGGTAATTTTATTATGCTTGTTTTGCTGCTTTGTGGGTCGACATCGGACATACTGTTCTCGAGTTAAGGTGAAATATGCTGGTGTATCTAGTGGAAACATTATATACACCTATAAAAAAATCTCAAAGTAATAGGAAAAAACTGAGGATAAAGTTTTTTCAGCGCATGAAACTGTTTAACAAAACTTTAGTTTTGTTCAAAACGGAAGGACTAAGGGCCTGTCTCACGATGTCGACAAGTGGATGTCGTTCTCTTATTTATATTGAAAACAAAAACAAACTAAGTTTTTTTATTGTTTTCAACATAAATAAGAGAACGACATCGACATGTCGACATCGGGGGCAGGACCAAAGTACCAATTTGCAAGTCTGTGTTATTACGATTGTAACATTATTTGTTCTTTTCGAAAAAACTTTGCTTTTATTCAGCAATATTCAAGTAACGAATGACGCATTCTTAGAAAATTAATAAAGCTCATGCTGCAATCACTCAATAAACACTTCAATTTTACATGTTTTGAAAAAATTTTTGCATTGCAATTACTAGTCCTCATAGAGTTTTTATTAATTTATATGACTGACACTTTTCTTGATTTCTTTGATACTAATATTTAATATTTAAAAGAAAATGTCACGAATGGCAAACAACTTGTAGACATATTTTTAATATAAAAAAATTATATAGCACTTTCTTTTGAATTTGCTCTATTTCGTGGAAATGAGAAACGAAACTGATATGAAAGCGAGGGGGGTGGATCATTAACTGCACTAAAATGAGTCGCAGGCGTAAAATTTTAGTACGGTAATGCATTTATAATTTTTCGATCTCCTCTACTAGAATCAGTCGTTAGAACCTTGTAATTTTTTTTTATCGTTGTACAGTATTATTGGCTATGGCATGCAGCTGTGGCACTTAAATTTATAACGATTTTAGAACATTTGCATTTGATTCTCTACACATAAAATTTTTGAAAAATACTAGAAATTGTAATTTTTTTAAATTGTTCTTGTACGCAGTCTTGTGTATTGAGCAATACGCTGTCTTAGTACGCTTCATTACTCAGTATAATTATTAAAATAGCATTAACAACATGCACAAGAATAACTACGTAATTTTATGCTTCTAAATATTTAAAGGTTTTGTGAACTTTATTAAATAGTATTATATTGCAAGACATGTATAGAATGTTATCTATATTTTTTTAATATAATTGAAATCTTTTAGTAAAAATTTAAGGAGTTTATGTTAAAATACTTCGAAGATTATATATCTGAATTGTTTTAAATTCAAAATATAGTGTGTTCTATATTGAATTCGTATATATATTGAATTCGTATAAAAATGTATTGAGCGTTACGAAAAAAAAATTAAAAAAAAGTTATCAGCAGCTGAAGGTTAGAAACGATATAAAAAATATTATCTGTTTACAAATTTCTGGTTTTCTTTGAAAAAATTTTGCTTCTTTCGCACTGTGGATTGTTATATTTTCGAACAATGTATTAGGTAGGTCGTATTTTGCTACAAAAAAATTATTTGAAATTGACATAACTTTTGACATTGTTGCTCGCTTTTGTTATAATAAGTCTCATTTGAAAGAAGTGTTAGCCTACTTCTTGCTCATGTGTTGTTGTTGATGTTTATAAAGAATTATTTTAAAATATAAAATTTTATTTTATCAATATGATTATTTCGAGCGTATTTACTTTGTGTATCCAAATTGATTATTATGCCAAGGTTCGTAACGCTATATTCAGAAAGAATTGGGCATGATAAATATTCCAAGTAACAAGGGAAAAATTAACATCAACTTAAATTTTTTTATTTTTCCATGTGAACCTAAGTCAAAATTGAAAATGTAGTCTTGATTTTTAATTTTTAGTTTTTAGAGAGTAGATGTAAAGTGCTTTCAAAGCCTATACTATATGGTGTGTTCTTTTTGCAAAAACCATTCCTAAAACAAACGAGAAAGCAGATGTAACTAACGCTCAAGACACAAAAATGTTGAAAAATCGAAAAATATAATTCTGTTTCAGGACCCTTCTCATATATATATTAGTTACATTGGTAAACAAAAAACAGAAAAAGAAAACAAAAAAAATCGCAAAATGTACGTTTAGAATGAGAATCAGGCGTAAACTTTTTGCTATAGTTTTAATAAATCCATTATAATACATACATATTTTAAATCGCTTTGTGAAGTGCAGTTTTAAATACTTTAAATAAACTGTATGTACTCTTTGTTTTATGAATATTATTAAATTTGGAAATATTATTTTAGTATAATATTTTAATAGTGATATAATATTTATTTAATATAATAATCTAAATTTTGTTATTCTGTTGTGTAAAGCATAAAAAACGGAATTTTGATAAATTTTATAAATATCTTTTCGCTCACATAAATATTTATTGGTTAATATTCAATTAAATAACAAAATCATTGTATAAATACAATAAAACCAAAGGTATAAATTAAGTTTTGCTTAGAATTTAATTAGTTGTATTATTTTGCATATTATAATTATATAAAGATAATTATAAGAGAAGTTGAAAATAAATATTTATATTAAACAATTCAATTTTGGATAAAATTAAATAAACAAGAATTTAATATGTTTAAAGAATAATAAACTTATTTATAAATGTGTTGTCTTTGACATACATATAATTATATGTATTACGTTTTTCACTGGAGCAGTTTTTGTAATTAGAAAAAAATTAGTGAAGAATAATCTTAATATCGTGGCAACATATTATTTGAATTCCATCAAATTCCAAAGCTTTTCTAATTTTGATTTGAAACCTACCAAATTTTATTTATCTACGAGAACTCTATGGGGACAATGCACTATGCAGCGTAAGAATAATAGCTATTGCTTTTCAAGAGCTTGTATTTTTATGCAATATTGCTGGTGAATATTTTTAATAACGTGTATTTTCTTTACTAGTTTATTTTAAAAGAAATAAAAAATCACAGTTTATTTATAGAAAAATAAAAATGTACCCAGCAAACAGTTTTTACCGATTTCGGTCCGAAGTCGGGGAGAAGCCCTGCACAAGATGCCTAACTCGCATCCGAAGTAGGTAAGAAAACGTACCGACGAAAATCATATTGACAAGAAACCGTAAATCCTTGCTGGGGAAGCTCGATAACATGTGCCAAAATGTCTAAGGCAATTCTGTAAGAACTCTGACGAATTTTCTAGGAAAATTATAAAGGAATTTTCGAAACCTCTAAACAATGTCGGAAAAGTGCCTGACAAAACATCAGAAAACTTTCCACCAATATTTTAGAAGTTTAAAAACTGGAAATTTTGATCACATATTTTTAAGAGATAAATGAGAATTATTACAAAAACTAAAATCAGAGAATGTACAGAAGTGACTACAAATAAGTCATAGAACGTAGATCAGAACATGCGCAAATTACTCTGTTGAATGTCTTAAAGAAATTTAAATTGCCTTCGGATAATATGCAGACTAGTCTGATATCAATCAGAAATTTCAGAAAATGTGCAAAAACGTCATTGCAGAAAACTGTCGACTACTCTGCCAAATGTCTGAGGGAATTTTACACAACTCGGTTGATTATTTAGTTAAGTCTCAGATTTTTTCTGATGTTAGAAATGTCGCTAAAAAATGTTTCCTGGGTACTTACGCAAAGAAACATAATATATCGTCACAGAAAATTCAAAACGCCCTATCTAACATTTTAAAAGTTTTACAGGAGAAGCATAAAACTTGTTTAAATGAAAAATATACCAACAATTGGTGCAAAATTTTACAATAAGTATATAAATTCGTTAGTCCTTTTTTTCTTATATTTTGAAAAATGATGTACTAATTGTCAATGTATTTTTCATTTAAACAAGTTTTATGCTTCTCCCGTAAAACTTTTAAAATGTTAGACAGAGCTTTTGCATTTTCTGTGGCGATATGTATTCAGAAAACGAAACAAAACAAAGAAACCAGGCTTTTGTGTTTTCAAACTCTTCACAAACTACCTGAAAAATACAGTACTTTACACATGTTTATTTTTCTGTACACAAACAAACAAAAAAAGGATCATAGCAAATAAATGGAGAATGGAAAAAAAATCAGTCGGTAAAATGGAACAATAAGAATAGAATAAAACAGATTTAAGCACAGAAATAAAAACGTATGTATGTATGTATACATTTTATCATATTTACTTTAAATAATAGTGCAGTCTGAAAAGTATTTAAAAAGATACTTACAAAATCTTATATATTTTTTAGTTTTTGAGATAATTTTGGTTTTTTTAACTTCCAGCTGTAAAAATAGCAAATTATTGATTTCACCGCTTTATTTGAAAATCGAGTTTTCATCAGATCTCGACGTGGGAATATATTCTGGAAATTTTTATGATGATATCTGATTGGATGTATATATGTATGTGTGTGTGTGTGTATGTATGCTAACCTCACCAAAAAAATTTCTTTGCCATTTTTTATTCCATATGATAGACTTTATTGTTGGAAAATTCAATATTCGAAAGCCACCTCACTTTATCCACTCAAAGCAGCCATAAAGGGCCAATAGCACTTCCAAATTATTTTTTATTATTTTGTACTGCTACGCGTATGATTAATAATGGTTAGCAAATATATTAAATATTAAGTAAACGGGGCTATTAATATCACAGTAAAATTTTTTACCAGTAGATTTTTTCCAGTAGAATTTTTAATGAGTGATACTTATTTATCTTATTATTTTGCTGGGTATCAAAATGGCATGCGCATTAATTAATTTATTAATTAAATTAATTAATTAAATTTTGGTTACAAAAAGATTTTGTCGTGGCAGCACTGGCAGCATTGAGTATAAATCACAAAACTGCAGAACTATGACCCTTTGTGTATGTTACTTATACAGTGCGTATGTGAAGTAAACTACTCGTAGAAGTCTTTCTAGTCATTTTTAATGTGTAAAAAAATTTAAGTTAATTTCCCCCAAACTTTCTCTTATAACATTTCTTCGTAGCTATGGCGCAATTTAATCCGTGAATTGGCCTCATTCGCTAATCCGCTATAAAAGAACAGAACTGTACATTATAGTTTTTATTTTTATTTGTTTATCGGCATAATACCATTTATAGAAATGAGATAAAAAATCTTTTCAAATCGCCTTCTTATTTATTGTTAACACACAGTCACAATTCGAACACAAATGTTCTAAACTCTAGAAATATCAAAGACAAGCAAATAAAACAATAATCTCAAACTGAAAAGTTTTTAAAAGTACTTAAGCACATATTGGCCAAATATTTGTCGAAAGAAGTGCTGCTACTATTTTCATCAGATACTAATTTTTATTTTTTTCTTCTTCTAAAACTGCTTGTAAGAAAACTTATTGAAAAAGTGAAATTTTTAAACATTTTTGGTAGCCACGCTGATACCTTCAAATGTTTCATCTAAATCTAAACGTGCCCAACAAATTGTTTTGTATTGTAAACTTTAAAGCACTTGAAGCTGAAATCACAATTGCTTGTGTACGCAAAAACATACATAAATATTTACCCAGCGGTAAAATTTAGGAGGCATTCACTAAACAGGCCTATCTTAATACATTCAAAGACCCGAAATAATATCAAAAACCCATTCTTTTCTACCTTCCTTTTTGGTTAACAATCGAAAATAATTTTATTTTTCGGTTATTGTATTTTAGATATAATGGATGCATTTCTAAGAGGGCAAGCAATTGACATGTCTTTGGAAAAGTAAACAAAACGGGCAGTCTAGTAAACTATTTTTTATTAATTTTGTTAATGTTACTAAAATAAAACTGTATTGGTAACCAAAATATTTTTTTGGTTGATATAATTGTTATTCATAACCAAAAAAAATTCTTATTTATATTGGTTACGGTGACAAAAATAATATGTATCTTACCATAATGGTTAAAAATAACTAAAAACAGAAAGAGGTTATTTTCTAATAACCTTTTCTTCAGAAACAAAAAAAAAAATAACAATTATTTTCGGTCCCTGGTTTAATAAAAATGTACTTTAGAAATAGTAAATATTCTCGTATTCTTTTTTTGCAAGTAATTTGTATACCCGCACAAAACATAAATATGAAAATAAGGCCAAGTTTCTATCCAAAAGTTTCGGCGGTAAAAAGTACTGAAATCAAAATAAGGACCAAGGCAACATTTTTCCGATAATTCTTTCCCATATTAGAAAGGCCAAAAAATATTGCCAAGCTAACAAGTTACTCCTTATTGGATAAAAACTTGGCCTTATTTTCACATTTCTGTTTTATGCGGATCTCAGTTCTTTTTTCTAAGCTTTGCTTTGGTATACAAAGTGCCCCACACAAATAAGAGGCGCCCTATTCAGTCAGTGAGTCAGACAGTCACTGAATATGTGCTAAAACATGCACTTTTTACACCTTGACATCTCGGGAAGCTTTTATAGTAGAAGTTGTAAACTTCACCTATGAGATAAGGGAGGCCTTACGTTTCAAGTCTCATTATTTTTTGATTATGTGCAGCAAAGCTATGAGGGGGAGAAAAACACTTCCAATGGTTTCGTGTAAATATACACACTGTGTGGCCGCACAGAAAAAACTAAATTTCATTTTCTGTAAAAGAATTCAATGAGATAGTAAATATTTTGTCTAGGAACGGCCATACAAACAAATTTGTAAATATAGACAAAAATATCTAAAAAATTTCATTGAAAAAAAAGTTGTTTTTTTGAGTGAACAAATTGTTTAAATCTATAAAACAATTTGTCTAAAAATATTTACAAATTGTAAACAAAACACTTTACTAAATCAAACAAAAAGATTCACTAGATTTTCTGATAAATATCCAACAATATTTTTATCAGAATTTATAAAACAATTAGTCTAAAAATACTAACAAATACTAAACAAAATAGTTTACTTAACAAACAATACATCAATGAAAATGTTTGTCTGCATGGGTAATCATCATCATCATCATCATACATTAAGCATTTATGAAATTTGACTTTGTTAAATGTGTTTAAGTCTGAATGTTTATCTAAAGACTCTAAATGAATGAATGAAAATTAATGCAACGACATTAACTAATTGATTCACTCAAAAATCTTCAGTAAACAAACTTGGTACAATCGCATTCCTTTTGCTATCATTGTTGTTGTTGTTGTTGTTTGTGTGTATGTCGTCACCGGGGTTGTTTTTACAGCACAGTTTTTCTTGTTGTTTTTGGTCTTTGCGTTCTAAATAAAAGTCAAACAAACAATTTATAGATTATGGACAGAACATTTACTGAAAATTAAATTTATTTTTAGACAAACTTTTGTTTGAAAATTTTTTGGTGATAATTTTGTCTGTGCGGAACTTGGCCTGGCGCATTACCGTTTGCCAAGATTAGACTGAAATTTACACACAAGAGTCATTATACAGGCTGCTGTTGCCGTTAATAATGGAGCTGATGTTAATCATCATGTTAATCTTTATTCTGTCGAAATTTATATCATGTCCATTTCCTTCTTAATAAATATACGAACTTTGCCCACAACAGTATAAAAAATTACACTGGATGAAAGGAAATATGTAGTTCGAAATAAAAAATTAGATTAATTAAAAATACAGAAGTCGCTGTAAAAATATCCAGATCAAAAATGTACCTATATTTGTTTTTCAACAGATCTTCCCAGACCAGATCTTCCCAGACCAGGTCTTCTATCAGGCCTGCTAGGTATAACCTGCTGAAGAGTGGCTTCAATCAGGCCTTTTGTGTAATGGGTCAAGCAAGACCTTGGTCCGCAATAACATCGCCAAATATGCAATATAAGTGGAAGTACTTATTCCTGCTAAATAAGGTCTTATAGAAGGCCTCTTTATAACCTATTTTTACTATTCGGTACTTATATACCGCTTTTAAAGTACAAATACACCCAACGTAGCATCAAGTGTGTTATTTTTGAAGAAAAAAAACAATTGAAAAGAAAATAAAAGAAAATATCCCACATTCAACGTATACACCATCCATCCATTTTCTTAAAAAATACATTTTACTAAAAATTTTATAATAGATCTAATAGTATTTTTGTAGCGTGCAAATGTGTCTACAACTTTCTTCGTACACACACGTGTGTTTCATTGTGTGTTTATGTAGAAGCATGTTTGTTTTGTCTGAAAATAACAATTTAGAACATCCTGTACAAGTGTTGTACCTGCTTGTAAATTTATTTGTTTGTTTGGTTGTTTGTTTTGGATGCTGTTTTTTAGTTGCTTTTCTTTTTTGTCTTTCTTTATTTTTCGGAGTTGGATTTTGTTTTCTTATTTAAAGAAGTTAAGGACATTACTTTAAAGTTATCCTTTCGTTTGCTATATGTGATAATAGTATAGTACTAAAACTAGAAAAGCTGCTGCCGTTAGTCTGCCTGTTTACTTTTTAAAATTCGTAGGATATAAGGCTTCGATTAATGCTATTTATAGCACAATGATTAAATTAGTATCATGGATGTCTTAATTGTTTATACTAGGACTTTGGTGGTTAAAATTCGACCACTTCATCCGTTACGGGTTCGTTTGTAAACGGGGCTTTTAGAAAAAAATATATATTGTGGATATCGAGATAAAGCTCCCTTTTATGTTTCATCAGTATTATTGGACAATAACGTACTTAAAATTGTGCCACAAAATATTGTGTGTTCTATTTATATATAAGATTTTATAATTGAGGATTATTAATATATGCACTTGGCTAAGGCAAACTTTTGTCTGTTTTTCGTTTTTTTTCACACATTTATTATTTAGTTTTTTAGGTATTCGTACACTGAAAGCAAACGCTTCATGCCATCTATGAATTTCTTCCTTAAATCAATGAATTTTTTTCATTAATAACTAGTTAACGTAAAATTTCATTGCCTTAATGAAGAGTGTTTCATAAAGTTGAATAATAAACATTTCAATGATTTCTTGAAACCCTTTAATTCCATAAATTAAATAACTTCGGATCTCACCGTTTTACACACTTTTTTGCTAGAAATCATGAATATAAAGTTTATTACTAAAAAAATGGTTGCGATTCCGAAGGATGTTAAGCTTAAAGTCGTTTAGTAACAGGTAGACACTGAAGAAAAACGATTTCTGCGCAGACTGACCTTCAGAAGACTGCGCAGTGTGTGACCTTAAAAATTTTAGTTTTTGCACAATTATGAGTTTAAGGATATATTGTGCAAAATTTTGATTACGACATGTACGTATAATAACTTTGGTGTAGTTCATTGATCAAAGCCTTTTTGATTGTATTAAGTATTTACTGTTTTTAAATATGACTGATGTGACCGAGCACAAAAACTTGAAAAATTCGATTTAATTTAAAAAGGTATGCGTTTGAGTTATGATGTTGTTGCAGCATATAAGTGACATAATAAAATCTAGAATATTATGTTAATATTATTATGTTTATTTATATCTCTATTCATTAAACTAACTGATCAGTTAAAATTTCATCTAAATACACTTGCTGCTCATCTTCATGAAGAAGTTTGGTTTCCTTAACCAATTGAATTGGGCTTAAATTCCATTCCAGAGGCCCATCAGCATAGATAGAAAATATTTCCGAAAAATCTATAGCCTTTAACGAGGAGGAAAAGAAAAAAAATCTTGAGGGAAGACTAAAGAAATAATTATCACCAAAAAATTTTCAAACAAAAGTTTGTCTAAAAATAAATTTCATTTTCAGTAAATATTCTGTCCATAATCTGTGAATTGTTTGTTTGACTTTTATTTAGAATGCAAACAACAATAAAAACTGTGTTGTAAAAAACCACCCCGATGACGACATATACATAAATAACAACAACAACAATCATAGCAAGAGTAATGCAATTGTACCAAGTTTGTTTACAAAAGATTTTTGAGTGAATCTATTAGTTAATGTCTTTGCCTTAATTCTCATTCATTTTTTTAAGTATTTAGATAAACATTCAGACTTGAACACATTTAAGAAAGTGAAATCTCATAAATGCTTAATGGATGATGATGATGACACAGACAAAAATTTTGTTTGCATTTTTGTTTGATTAAGTAAACTATTTTGCTTAATAATTGTTAGCATTTTCAGACTAATTGTTTATTAAATTCAGATTGAAATATTGTTTGATATTTTTCAGAAAATCCAGTAAATATTTTTGTTTGATTTAGTAAATTGTTTTGTCTACAATTTGCAAATATTTTTAGACAAATTGTTTTATAGATTTAAACAATTTGTTTACTGAAATTGTTTTCAATGAAACTGTAGAGGTATTTTTGTCTATATTTACAAATTCGTTTGTAGCTCCGTTCATATACAAAATATTTACTATTTCATTTAGTTTTTTCTGTGTAGAACAAGCAGTCAAGCTTAACTATACTAACGCAAAGACTATACACTTTAACTAAAAGTTAGCAAATGACTTAGCAAAGTCATATATTCAATACAAGATATCAGACTTTGAAACAATCTATTTCCCAAAATCGCAAACATAAATAAATAAAATCGATACAGAAGGAAAGGGAAGAACATTTATTAATACAATAAAAGTAATTTTACGTATATATATTTTACACCTTTTTTAAAATCTCTAATCTGAGTTAATTTTTATTGTTTTACAGGCTCGGATCCATGGGAGAGGAAAAAAGAGAATATCCCACAATGAATAAAATATGCCTCATTCCTATTGAGTCTCTACACAAAATGGCATGCTTCATTTAAAAGTTTCTCTCCCAAAAGCTTAAGCTGGATCTGCGCCTGTTGTTATGTTAAGTTTTAAAAATTGTGTTTGCGTAATGTAGCTCTCGTTAATATTTTCCGAGTACTTCTATGGGATAGATCCTTTGAAATGAAGTAGAAATCGCAACAACAAAACTTTAGTATTAAACATTTTAGTTTTAAATTCAATTTAATTAACGCACTTAATCAAAAATTAAAACTAGTTTCAATTAATTTCGTAACTGATTCAATTACTCGTGTAATCAAAAGTAAAATTTTCTAGCAAATTTTAAAAATTTTTAGCAATTGAAAATTTTAATTTTAAAATACGATTTCAATTACGAAAACTGCAGATTTAATTAATTGTGTCATTGAAGATCAACATATCGCACACTAAAACATAAACAGTCACAACTCGAAATTGTTCAATATCCTTTTTATTACACAAATCAGTTCACAAAACAAATCTCTAACGACCACGATCTCTTTTTTTTGCATCACAGTCTTCTTTAAGTGATAAAATAGCGATATGTCTGTTTTTATGTTAATTGCGTAGCTTGTAAATACATCATCAACTAAAGAGTACTATTTCTAGTTAGGACAGTGTGCTTATGAGCAATTGAGTAGTTTTCTTTCACCTAAACAATGTTATTTCGAGTTGTGACGCTTTCGATGAAAAAAGTGCTAAGTTTTGTGTTGTATAATTTAGAGTTGTGTCTCTTTAACTGAAAAATGTAAGTATAATTGCCTGTATTATTTTGAGAAGTGACTTTTTTAAGAAATAATTTGATAAAAATTTCAACAATAGGGTCACAACTCAAAACTAGCCCTTATTTTTAAAACTACAAGACAAAACTAGGAAATAATAAGCTAGCTTTATTTTAAGAAGGAGTTCTTTACTGTGGAACTCAATTTAATTATAAAACTCTAACCATTTTTCTAAAAACATTTTTTTGCCTCTCCTCAATATTTGCGATTTTTGAGTTGTGACTGTTTATGATTTATTATGCGACATGACGAATATTGTATATTCAATCACTAAAAAATTCAATTACTCAAAATGTTTTTTTTAATTTGTAGAGAATTTAGTTTCTGCTAGCATGAGAAATTAATTCCATTAATTGCAAATTTGTTAGAAATAATTTTTTCTGTGTTGTTATTTGGAGAGAAGCTCATAAAGTTTTTAAATTAAATCAATAGTTTTTAAAATTGAATTCAGTTCTTACTTTTTTTATACGCTACGCTCGTTATATTAAGTATTTGTATCATTTAAAAAATACTAAAAATGAATAATATAAAACATTTTAGGGCATCACTTAGTCGTTTTGGTAAATTATTTTTCATTTACCTGCATTTCTTTTATTTCTATTTTAAAATGTTTGTACTGGTTTCTTTTTCAACAAAACTTAAAATAAACTCAACTAAAGTAGGATGGAAATAGAAGTCAAACAAAAGTAAACAACAAAATGAAAAAGTTATAGTCATTTTAACAATATATAGGCATTGTAAAATATATATATACCAGATTTACCGGAAGTCATGTGTTTTCATTGTGTTTAAAATGCATTTGAGATTTTTGTAGTTTCAAAAGCAATAATATATTTATTTTGTGGTAAATTATTCCCATGTGTGTAATTTAGGGAGAAATATCATTAGTTATTTATTTCTTTTTTAGATTTCAGATAAAATTCATTAGGTCCTAGATTATATATTAATGAAGTCGTTCTTTAAGACATGTTGTTTCATTATTTTCTAGGTTTCTTGTCAAAGATAAATAAGAAATGAGCTAAGAAATATAATTAAAATGAAATGAAATGAAGCTTGACGCCTTTGAATAAAATTGTTTTCTAGCAAGGAAAGGAATAGTGTCCTTTATGAATTTAATATATCAACAAAACTTTTTTTTATAAGATTCTAATTATAAAACCCATCTCTTTATCAATTTACTCTATGCTGTTGGATGTCATGCACTGTCCTTAATTTTTTTTTTAATTTTATATAAATAATTTCTTCTATGATTACATTAATATTTTTAATTTATGTATATAAATGTTGGTTTGTATTATCTTCAATTTAAACTTTGCCTTGAGTTCTTTAATGTGATTTCTTAAGTATCAAAAGCATGGTCTTTCATTTCTGTTGCTTTTATTAATTTCCTTTTCGTTTTTGGCGCCCTTTTTAAGCATACGTTTTATTTTAAGTAGAATTTTTCAAAAAGCAAAAGTAGTAGACAAGGAAGGAAAAAAGTTATGATTTATTTATTTGCTGCAGGGTATTCAAGCCCGAAGTTAAAACCCGGGTTTGCGTGGTTTGTCCTCAAAAACAAAAAATCGGCAGAGTATTTTTATATGTATGTGCAACTTATTCGACTGGCTGGTTTCGTTGCAACCTATAATTTTTTTTTCTTCAAAATTTGGCTCCACTTTACAGTTTTTAGCGATTTTATTAATGTGGTTTTTTCGAACCAATTTGCTTTGTAATCCAATATTATTAAAGAGGCTAAGGTTTGCAACGTATGCAAACGTTGCAAGTATGTAGAAATAATGTGACATCATCGGTATTGCAGCTATCAAGGAAAAAATCAATATCTATTTAATTTTCAAAATACACAACAGAGCAAAACAAACTATTTCTGATGACTCGGTTGAATGTGATCGCAATCCTTATCTTTTGAGAAATTTGCATACGAGAATTCTGTTACTACTAAATTGGTATTTATCACAACACACCCCAATGTTACACTATTGTTTTACTTCATGGCATTTTTCTGATTTTTTGTTCCAATGAAGTCGAACTTTTTAGTTTAATTTTTTATTTAAGTATACCCGTAATATTTCAACATCGTTCTACAGGGAAAACATTTTAAAGAGGAACTTAAATATTTAAAATTTTTAAAATACGTAATAAATGAGGAATTATCTGAAGATTCTGTGAACATAACCGTCTCATAAAAAACGCGTATTTTTTGTTTTATCTATTTTTTGTTGTTACCCTATCAACGCATAATAGTTTTGTCATTCGTTACTTCACTTTTGAACGATATGATTTCTATGTTATATGACCTTGTTTTAACTGCTTAGAACTACTTTAAATCAAAGCCAAATAGTTAATAATTAGAACAAGCTGTTTTAAGACTAATTAGTGTTACATTCCTGGCATTTTGCTTATATTCTGCATGCCGTTTTTTCGAGTTTTAATTTTTCAATATAACGTTTTTAGATCTCCGGTTAATTTTGTTCTATGATCTTTTAAAGCCCAAAACAGTATCAAAAACACCGAAATCAGATATTAGGAACTACCACAATAAAATCCATACAAATAAGCAAGTCACGAATTACAACTTTTTACATATTTCTTTTTCTTCACAATCATATCTTAAGCAAATTTTCTATGGGTTGTTCACATCCCTTTTAGCTGTGGCGCACCTATAGGGAATTTGCACTTAGTTAAAGTGACTCGGCAAAATAAATATTGTAAGCCGTATGTTTGTGGTATAAAAAATGTTTAGCACTTTTTTGTAAAAGACAACGAGAAACATTTTTCTGGAATATTTTAATCCTCTAACTCTACGCTGTATGGTTCTTTTTGTCCGTTTCTTAACAAAGGGACAAAAAATGCCCTTCAGCCGTGATAAAGCGGGCAAAAATGTTTTACAAAAATATTTGCCATGAAGTTCTACTATAGGTTTTCCAAGACACTCTCAAGCTCTAAACTCATCTGGAACGCCAGAAATCATTCAAAACTACAACTGTTTTTAAGGGTTTTGTTCGCACTTATTCACATTTAGTACTCGGCATAGCAAATCTTGCCTTACGTTTAAGGTATAAGATGTGTTTTGTAGAACATTTTAGCTCAATATTCCAAGGTACTATGGAAATTCAACAATAATCTGATTTTCTCTGATAACTTTGTTTTTGGATGCCGCAACATTTCCATCATCAGCGTTCATATGGTAGATTATATTTTTTTCATTAAAAATGCAACAAAGTAGATGTTATTCGTTAATCTTCTGCTAAGGCTTAAAAAAAGCATGTTTTTGAATTTTTTAATTCAATTTACGATTCTGCTACATCATATGATATTATAGGTTACTATTTCCAGTTGGACAGCACACAAAATACTTAATGTTATTTTTAGTAATGAAATTCAATGAATTAGAAAATATTTTGCATAAAAGTGGACCTACAAACAAACTTGTAAATACAGACAAAAATGTCTCAACAATTTTGTTGAAAAAAAACCCAGTTTTTTTACTAAACAAATTGTCCGAACCTATAAAAGAGTTTGTCGAAAAATTGTTACAAATTCGAAACAAAATAATTTACTGAATCAAACAAAAATATTTACTGGACTTTTTGTAATATATTAAACTATAATTTTGTCTAAATTTATAAAACAATTTAAGAAATTTATTATTTGACATATTGTCATAATTTTATTTGAAATGAAGTGTATTTGCTGATAGTTTTGCAACTTTTTAAAGTTGTGGTTGAAGTCTACTGACGATTTGGTAAAGCGCCAATGACATGCCTATAGACAATGCTTAACTATCAGCAAATAGACTTCATATATAAAACAATTTATCTAAAAACACCTACAATTTCTAAACAAAATAGTTTATTGAATCAAAAAAAATATATTTATTGGATTTTTTTAATATATCAAATAACCTTTTTGTCTGGGTCAGTAAAACCTATTTTTTATATTTTTAAGTTTTATATAATAATATCATCTTTAAGAAATTCATTATATGACATATTGTCATAATTTTAATATAAATAAACTTTATTTATTGGTGGATAAGCAAAGTCTATATGCATTTCATTGGTGCTTTACCAAATTGTCAGTACACTTCAACCACATTTGTGAACAGTTACAAACTCCTTATATTATGCTTAACAACCAGCAAATAAATTTCATTTGTAATAACATCATCATCCATTAAGCATTTATGAGATTTTACTTTGGGAAATGTGTTCAACTTTGTATGTTTATCTTAGGACTATAAAAAAATGAATAAGGATTCTTTGGTTTTATTGAATAAGCGCGTATGTCTAAAACCCGATTTTTTCAGGAGAGCCGAGATACATTATTTTTAATACTACAGACTCTGTGCGATTTTTATAAAACTTTTTTTACAGTCATGTAAACATATGTTGTAAGAAGTTTGTGTAAAAACATCAGACAAAAATTACCTATGGGTTAGATCCCAGAGAATAATTAAAAGAAAAAGAGAATAATTAAACAATGTGCCAAGGATACTAAAAGTGTGTGCAAAAGAAACTTATTTCAATAAGCACACAAGCAGACTTACAGCCATATTCATAAATATTTAAAACAGGGCAATAGACTACTTTTAAGCAAAATTTCATAAAATTGCATTCAAAAATGTATATTACATGAAAAATTTAAAATAGGTTTAAAGATGGTATGCACCTACTATAAACCTTCAATAAATTCATTTCATCGATATATAAATTTTAACTTCAAATATCTTTGCAAATTTAGCACACAGGAATACATGATATGCTCTAAATTAAAGCTTGAAGTCTTGGCTATAAGCTTTTAAGTATGTTTTTTTAATTTAATATAATATGCTACTAAATTATTTAAGTTAAACAAAATTTGCAACAAAATTAGCAAAAAAACACCATCAAAACACATAAAAGCAAAAAGAAATGTTAGTGATGTAGAAACAATCAACACAAATGCAAATAGGCTCGTTATTCGAGTACCTTTTACATACTTGATTTAAAGAGTCGTGTGAATTCTTTTGTAATCATTTCTCTTTTTTGCTTTTACTTCATAGAAAACTTGTATCAAATAAGTTGAGAAATATATTATAAAGAGAGTTCAAACAATCTTAACTTACATGCAAACAATAAAAAGCTATTCGTTTATTTCATTATCCGGATGAAATCATATTCTTTTTATTGCAACACTAACTAGAAAACATGGTGGTGTTGCCAGTATTGAAATCTAAAATTCATTAAAACACACAATGTCTATTGTAGTGTTTATGAATGCAATTTTATATTAAACAGTTTTTAGCGTGAAACAGTTCAATAACAATTGTGAGTCTTAAACCGAAAATAAGAATTTTTTATGAATGTGGCTGTTAAGCTTTAACGGAAAAATTATTGCGCACAAGCAATTATAAGTTTTTATTCGCTGAACAATAATCAAGAAATATTTCGGATATGTGCATATTAAAAACGCACGATAATAAATTGCCAGCACGTAAAATATGTCGATTTAGTCCATTAGAGCTGAAAAATATTTGAATAAATTTGAATAATGCAATTTGGCATCAATAACTCAAGAAAATCACAGAGTTGCCGCAACATCATTAACGAATTGATTTACTCAGGAATCTTCAATAAACAAACTTGTTACAATTTACATCTAATACTAATTGTATGAATGCCGACATCGCAATCTTTTTGCTATCATTGTTGTTGTTGTTGTTATTTGTGTGTACGTCATCATAGCGGTTGTTTTTTTCGACACAGCAAATTGGTTTTTGTTATAGCTTTTGGTATTTGCGTCCTAAATAAAAGTATGAAAAAAAATTACTGACTCAGTAAAGAACATTTACTGAAAATAACATTTTATTTTAAACAAAATTTTGTTTGAAATTTTTTTGTGATACTATTTTCTGTGAATAATCTGGAATGTGAACATAATTCGCTAAGCTAGTATTAAAGGTTTAAAACCGGCTTTCGAAAACAGTTTTGCAGTGCTGCGTATGTTGAAAACGAGATATATATTGATTTTTATCTTGTTCCTTTGAAATATTGATCATGTCTACTAATTCTTTCTGAGTATAACGTTACAAATATTACCCTATATAATAAATTTGAATTAACAAGCAAATTAGTTTAAATAAAACGGACAAACGTGCGTCTTAACACCCTTGTATGAATCTGGTATGTCAGTAAATAGCAAAATAAATAATTTTGTCTTTAATTTGTATAAACAGTTTAAATATAACACTGAATTGTTTCAGTGGCTTAAGTCGATTATTTAGACTTAATTGTTTTATTTTTTATGAAGTATTGTGGAAATATGAATACCTTTTTGTACTTATATACAAGATAACGTTTTCGACTGCTTCGTACACGAATTTTCTTGAGGGGGGCTTTCATTTAATTTATCAAAAAACTAATTAACACACACTGAATGTATATAACGGGTAGTGATTAAGTGTTTCCCAATATGTCCCTTTGGCGCAGAGGATAGCGCGTTGGACTTCTAATCCAAAGGTCGCGGGTTCGATCCCCGCAAGGGATGATGTTAATGTTTTGTTTTATTTTATTTAATTTCATTTTATTTTATTTTTTACAGTTATTAAAAACTTTTAGTTTAAAAAAGTGTTCCTCATATGATAGAGTTCCACAATGTCGAAAAAATTTAAGTAATCGAAAACTAGTCGCTTAACTACAAAAAAATTTGAATTCCTCTACTTAATTATGTTGTTATTTATTTCTGGCTAAATAAAAATTTCTAATAATCGCGAAATCGCCAAATTCTAGTTCATTTGACGATTTCCCTTAACAACAATCACTTTAAATAAGTACACAAATTAAAAGTGCGCTTTATTTCGCCATAAACAGTAAAACTATTTTCTATTATTCTAGAGATACAGCCATTTATTGGGGTAGGGATTATAGCGATTCTACCATATTTACTAATGAATAAAAATTGCATGCCTATTTCAGATACAAACTTTTACGCCCTAAGGATATATTTCATATATTATAAATCGGGTTTTTACAATCGTTTTTTTTTTGAACGCTCTAACTTGCTGCCTTATCAGTGCTAGCAGAGTTTTTAATTGTTTTTCTTTTTTGCTATAACAAAGATAAAAAAAATCTACTAAAATTCTTCAAAACACATAATTTCGCAGTCATGAATATTGCATTATATTATGTAAAACTGGTCAGAACAAAATTCTAAAATAAGTTTGAGGAAATTAGAAGAGTTTCTAAAAGTTTAGATAATAGCTTGTACAGTTACAAATAGTTTATGCGCTTTAAAGTATTGGAACGAAGTTCCCCATGGCACCTTGAGCATATGATATGAATTTTTTGTAAGTGAAAAGACACGTGTAACGAATGAATACTGATAACAAATACGTAAAACGAATACTCGCAACGACAATTCAAGGCTAAAATTCCTTCAAATCTATACGTTGCCGCCTTGATATTTTCGCGGCTTACGGTGCTGCTATTTTTTACCACGAAAGTTCTAATATTTTGAAGATATTTTTGTCCTGGGGAAACTTCTGGGATTTTGGGGAGATTTTTGCTCTAGCTTTTAGGAATTTCAGTTATGTATCTTGTCTAATAGGTGATTTCCCTGCTAAGTGAAGGTGTCCCGGCTAAACACTAGGTGCTCGGCTAAATTCTTGAGAAGTAGCGTCTAAGCATCTTCCAGGCGATATTGGCTTTTTGTTGACGAATGGTCTTCTTGCTATATTATTTCATACTCTTTTTCTTTTGAGTGAATTTTATTTAGTTGCTTTGCCAATTTTCCATTGAGTACTTTTTTATGCGACCAGAAGTGAAAATTCTCAATTGAAATAGGAGCCAGGATAAATATTGTAGATTATAGAATTGATATAAACAACAATTTTATTTAGAAAAAGTAACAGGTAGTGTAGAGTTAAAAATGCTGCCACATAAGAAGTGTTTCCTTGTTTTTGATGATTTTTCTTCTCTTCTTTAAGATATAAAATTTTTATTTTTATATTTTTTCATAAATTTTTCCCCGCAATTTAAAATTATTAGCTGCTACATGTCGAAATATTGTTCGCATGTACTTCACTTCAAGCTATTTATATTGTAATTTAAGCCAACCATTTTCTAATACATGAATTGTTGTTGAAATGTGTCAGTGTTTTTGTATTCACGTATTTATTTATGCTTCAATTTACCGCATACAAACCAAATACGGATACGAGAACCAAAAGTGTGTTCATATAAATACATGTAAACAAACACTCAAATTTTACTTGTCCGCACATTTACGTATTTTAATACTTGATTAAAGATTACACCCTATTCAGCATTTCCAGTCACTGGTGTTTTGTGGTTTAGTTTCCATATAAATTGGCAAAACCTTAAATGGCAAAATACGAAATTTACATTTCATCCCATCATCGTTGCAATCGACAATATTATTTAAACGTTAAATCGAATTATTCCCTAAAATTGATGTTTTTGTTGAGTATAAAAATCTAAGTTTGGGTCATTAAAGTATTTTTCTTTTTGCCTTCAGTAGTGTGGAAATTATCTGAAAATAATATTTAATTCTTGAAGTGAATATAAACAAAATAGAAAAATATTTTGAAAATTTCTAAAGGTTGTTGGAAGTATTTATTTTCTTTGTTATACACAAATTAATTCCCAAATGTGTTGCTAGAACAATACAAGATTTTTATTAAATAATCATTGATTTTATTTCTCGTTTTTATTTTTTTGTATGACCATTTATTGTTTTCGAAAGCTTTTAGTAGATTAGAGAAACAAAGCATGACATTCGCAATAAATATGTAAGTTATTAGTTTGGTTGTAAAAGTAGAATATGCATAAATAATTTGCCTTATGCTGACACACATATAATAATAAAAAATATATATTGAGTTGCATTGAACTAAAAAGCATTTACAAGATCAATTATTTTATTTATGGAATTGTGTATTAAAAATATTCTAAACTAACTATGCAGGTAGCAAGATGGTGCTCTAGCTAAAACTTTCAACATGTTTTGTTAAATTTATATATTTTTTACTTAAAATCTCAAAACTGTAATGGCGAATATTTCTAAAATGGAACCCTAAAATTTATATGACAAGCAAAAAAGTGTATCCAAATTTCTTTACTATACTTCATAAAAGTTTTAACGTTTATGAAAGCAAAATTATTCCAAAATTTTTATGTGCTATTTTAAATCCTTTTCCTTCATCTTGCATCGACTGACCATTTCTTTACTGTAGCGTATCGAACTCAGGTATAATTAAACTACAAATACAAATTTATTATATTTTGTACACGTTTTCTATTTATTGAATTGAATTACGAGTATATTCAATTATTTTTGGTTTATCAAGATGTAAACACACATGCAATATTTTATAGTTTGTGTATTATATATTATATATATGGAATGTTGTGAATGTTCTAGTTTTTCATTACAGATATTAACAAAATTATACATTTATCCCTTATGATTTGTTTCGTCAATTGAATTTTAATAAATTGGTTTTTGAAAATACAATACAAGCACTTCTAAAAATAAAATCAATAAATTGAATTAAGGGGGCGAAGTTTAAATGCCGAAGGTAAACTTTTAAAAATAATGAGATAAATAAATTGTTTTAATAAACCATAAATTTGAATACATGTAAAAAAATATAATTAAGTTGTTTCAATAAATAGGAAAACTCAAATAGATAACAAAATTTATTTTATTCTTTAAAAAGCAGTCAGTGGTTCCAATTGGTAAAAAGGGTAATAAATCGGTATCTCTGAAAATTGCGATCCGATTATAGAACAATGTTGAAGCGCATGGACAGCTATAGGGTGTCAAAGTTAATTACCTTGGGCATGAAAAACTTTGTTGGACTCATAGCTTTTGCAAATATTAACGGACTCTTATATATTTAAACTTGTTGTAAAGTTTACAAATAGGCTAAGAAAACAGAGTTTTTTAAATCAGAAATCTTAGATATTTTCAAAGATATTTTGAATTTTAAAATTTCTGTTTTCGGCCCCGACTTTGTTCCCTTTTTCGTAAATATCTCCAGTAGGCAAAATTTGCAAAAAAAAAATATTTTATAACTTTTAACACATCCCTTGAATATGTAGAAATATTTTCTGAAAATCATCAACATTTTCAGCACTAGACTGAAAATATATGAAAAAAATGGTTCGATGTGGATCGGCGTCGTTAACGCCATTTTTAATTTTTCTTATTTCTTTTCCTTATTTATTTTTATTAATTTCATATTTTTACTCAATGTTTGTTATTTTAACTTCAACTAGTATCGAACTAAGAACCTTTAGGTTTGAAGTCCAACGTACCCATCACTCGACCAAAAACACTGTTGCAAAACGGCACCAAGAAAATCAAATAAACTTTCTCTTCATTCCCGCCTAAAATCCGGCTTTGGATAAGCACTATAAAATCAGCTTGTTTGTATAGCTCGTGTACGAAGCTTTTGGATAAGTAAAAAGCAAATACTTTTCTCGCTTCAAAACCTGTGACGCTATGAAATCAGCTTCTGAACAAGCTCATATTTTAAAGCGAATTATGAAGCGCTTTATTTCTTTAGTGCATCAAAAAACACGAAAATTTTTTACTGGGTGCTTTATCCAGCATTGGAAGAATATACTGAGTTTTTCTATGAACTTCTAAATTAATAGTTAAAAAAAAACGTCCATCGAGTTTTTTAACTTTCTCTACAATTTATATTAGATAATTAATCTGGCTTTTAACTGTTACCCACCCGCGCAAAAGTGTGGCCAGGAGAGCAGATTTTCTAAAAAACTAGTAAAATTTTTAGAAGCATTTTATTTACCAGCATGAAAATTGTACTAAAATACATTTTTTAATTTTTATTTCTTTACTATTTATGAAAAACAAAAACTTAACAGTCTTCTGAAGTTAAAAAAATGTTAATGATTTATTAAACGGAATTTTTTTTATGAATGTTTTATCCCCAAAAAAAAATTAAAATTATCTGAAGAAAATAGGAATAGCCTTGTTTTTACTTTTTATTTTGTCAATAAAATCCCTTATTTACTTGACAGGCAGACCAGCAATGTTTTTCATGTCCGAGTTAGTCAACTTTGACACCCCGTAGCTCACCATGTGTTTCAACAGAATGGTCCAAATTATATTGTTCTTAAACCTTACATCTCCTCTATGATTTTCACAAACATCGTTTGTAATCGGATTGCAAGTTTCTAAGATACAGATCTATTACCCTTTTTTGCATTGGAACCACTGTGCGCCGTTCAGTAATAGAAGAACATAATTGAAAAAAAATTATTGTGGTTATCAGGTGTCATTAAATACTTACCATATTGTTGCATAGAGCAATTAAATATAAACACAGAAAAAAATTGACAGGAATATGTTCAATAACACTATGTTATTGAAAAGAACATATGAATTTCAATAACATTTGTCATTAACTTATTACAATATTTCGTTGTATGTATTTCTTTCCCATGCTGGTTATTTCTTTTCTTTTTATACAGAAGTACTTAACACAAGTTTTATCTCATAAAAAATAGCTGGTACATAGCTCAGCTGTAGAGAGTATGCTTTACAGCCGGGAAGCCCGGGTTAGCATCGCAGCAATGTCAATATTTTTTTTATTTATATTTTTTTTCCTTTGAAATAATTTTGTTATCAATATTGCGGAATTGTTTATCACAGGAAATTTAAAAAAAAAAATTATTAAATACCCATATTTTTGTTATCAAAAACGAAACTTATTCTTTTTTGTTCACGCTTGTGACCTGAACTTGGACTGACGCATTACATTTGCGCCTTAAGAGGCCCATCCACTATACAACATTATTGCATATGTTATTGTATATATTATTGTCATTTTGACCTATACTATGCAATAAACGGCAGAATATTCTCAAAGAAAATATTGCCCAATTTTCCTGACAGTTAAAAAGTAAACATAAGACTAAACAATGTTGCCACGACATTACACAATTTTCATTATTGTACAACAAAAATCAAAAACAGAGCCACCTTACAAGTGGTGATAAGCAAATACACGTGAGCACTGACGATGGAAGTGTAGCGGCTTCCGAAAGTAGCGCTACTCTGTTCTGTTGTGTATGTTGAAAAATTAAGTTGGTGTTACTTTTTCCCTTGTTCCTTGGAATATTAATCATGCCCAATTCTTTCTGAATATAACGTTACGAACCTTAGCCTAATAATCAATTTAGATTCATAAAGCAAATACGTTCGAAATAATCATATTAATAAAACAAAAGTCTTTTGTTTTTTGCCAATATATTGTTCCATCTTCAAATATGACATACACATTTGCGATATTATTGTACAATACGAAAGATTGCAAAATTATATTGCAAGTGGGTGGGCAGCACAGAGTCGTGAATTCATGTAACGAGCAGGCAAAAATAGAAGGAGTTATCGTAAAGAAATAAAATTTCGCACACATATTTTAATTGATAAAATATAATCACACCTAAAATTTGGCCATTTAAATTTCAAGGATTCGTGTCCTTCCCATATATCCTGAAATAAAAAGTTACCATAGCGGAGAGAAAAACAATTGTAACTTAACGAAATTTCGTACAGACATTAGTTTTAATATACTTAATACTTTGACTAAATTTCGTTTAATTTAGAGCAAGGATACGCCTACCTCAAAAATTTCCTTTTTCAAAAAAGTAACAAGGCAGCAAAAATTAATTTCCTTCAGTTAAGAGATAAATGTTTAACTACATACAGCATATAATATAGTCCATACCAAAAATTTGGCCGTTTAAATTTCAAGGATTCATGGCAATACACAATTAAACTTGTCCCCATTTTTAGCATGTCCTTGAAATCAAAATGTTTATTTACTGCCCATTTCACAATGGCGAAAGAATTCTTTCTTTCTTACAATAACATTTGAAATAAAAACAAAATTTTTAAATTTGTTTTTGTTTTAAATGTAATAATACAAAAGAAAGAACTCTTTCGACATTGTGAAATAGGCAGTTAATTTTTAATTTTAAATAATAGATCAGAATAAAATTATTTTAAATTTCTAGTTACATATTTTTATTCAAGGTTTAACTGTTAGTAATTACAAATAATAAATAACTCCAGCGATTTTTGAAAAAAAATTATGGAACCAAACTGCAAGCAAAGCCTTTCAAAAAATTATTATTTTTATTTGAAAATCGGTGCATAAATGGAAGAGTTAACTAACTGCTGAAAGTTGAAATATTTTTCATGACTTCTTCAATAACTCTTGGGAAAAGTAAAATTTGTTAAAAATTCTTTTTATTTTACTTAGTGAGAATGTTGCTTATAAAACCCAGTCAAATATTTTCCATTCAAAACTATTTTTTCATTTTTGGCCGTCTTCGCGACAGTGTGGGCCGCTTTAATAACATTTCTGCTTCAAATGGCGTATGCTAAATATTCGTTACCAATACATAATATTGAATAATAAGTATACGCAGTTATTATCTTACAACATATTTTTTTCTACAAAAATATGTTGCATTGTTTGCACTTTTTAATGAAAATTCCATTCCTCGAATATAATAATATTTTGAGGAATGGAATTTATGAGAAATTATTGTAACATTCATTACGAAGGTAAATTTTTGCTTTAAAAAAATGCTAAATTGCAATATTTTTGATAAAAAGTAAAAAAAATTACATTTTTTCTAGAAAAGAAAACGACATTATATGAAAGTGAATTATTCGTATATTCTCATTTTTAAAATTTTTTTTCTACTCGTTGAAATTATTTTAATTTAATTATTTTAAAACTGATATACTTTTTAATCCAAATTGATTATTTTTAGGCTAAGGATCGTAACTGTATATTAAGAAACTATAAGATATGATTAGTATTCCAAGGAACAAGGGAAAAATCAACATAAATCAGCAACGTACACAGCAGATGAGCGACCTCACGATTTTTAATAAAATATAATAAGTGGCATCATATTCATATCATTCCAGTCATAGCACAGATTACATTTATAATATATGAAATATTATGATAACATTTGTAATAGCATTGATGTCAGAATACTGATAACAGGGCGTCATCATTGCGATGATATATTTTTCCATTAGTATCGAGAAAGGCTAGAACTCTATAACTCTATAGTATTATTATTCATTTTAATTAAATTTTTATTAACAGATATGCAAAGAAATTAAAAAGGAGTGCAATGCCTCATTGTCAGACGGAAAACTGAGTTTAGGCGCAGGAAAACAGAACTCTTATAAATAATTATCTCATATCTAAAAACTAACATAAAAACTATGTATATTAATGAAAATGTTTAGTCTTGTTGAGAATTACTTGATCATCAGTGCGCATAAAGGTGGTTCGGCCTCCATACAAAATTAAAAAGTTAAGCCAGTCATCCACTAGGATCAAAGATTTTTATCTTTTTTAACTTTTTGCCACGCTCCTGGATACAGTCCTTTTAGTTTTTTGTGTACTGCGTTGCCATTTATGGTCCAAACATAACATATAGCATATATTTATACATGGCTTGACTATGGCTTAATTTTTGCTTGTGCTGACTTTTTAATCCCACATCAAATTCTGCGGTACCACTTATGCTATTACTGATCCATCTCCTCTTATATCCACTTTTTGCACAAAGCCAGAAAGCCCTTCTATGCTATATTTTGCTATATTTTGGGGCGTGGCAAAAATATGTTTTTGTCTAGTCTTAGAAACGTCACTGATATACCTCTCATTCTGCGATGTCATTTTTTATTTTATTTTATTTGACCTGATTTGATGTGGTATGTATTTGAAAGCGAAAAAAGGGCTTACCTTTGGGGCGTGGCATAAAAGTTAGAATATTAAACGATAGAAATACTAAGTTTCAGAATAGCTTCCTTGCCGCGCGCAAAAAAGTTTTCATTTTGGGGGAAGGATTCGCGACGTCATGTGGCGCCTTGAATTTGATGTCGGATTAAAAATTTAGCAAAGAAAAAATGTAGCCATAGTCAAGCCATGAGCAACATTATCAAATGATCGGACTACAAATGTTGACGCAGCGTACAAAACCTAAAAGGGCGGTATCGAGGGACGTGGCAATAAATTAAAAAAAATATTTTTGGAATTGTTTTCAACTAATCTGTAATCCTAGGGAGTGACCGGCTCAACTTTTTTTCGAACCACCTTAGTGTGCATAGTAACACAAAAATTCCATTTATCTCTTTTTCAATGTGATATTTTAAATCTTTTTTTATTGTCACAAATGCTGAAAACTACAATTTAGTAATTTGTAATCAAACACAGCTTTAGTTTGAAATATTAATTTTAGCATAATTCCAAATAACCTCATATTTTATTTTGTCATAAACTTCCTTTCTTTTTTACTGTTAACAAAAAAAAATGGGTTTGTGTTTTTTCCACATCATTACACATTAACTTGTCTGCATATTCTTTTTGGTTTTTTTCTTAATTTTCTTTTCAATTCCTACAAATTTGTTTAAAATACTTGTGACATTTACCACTTCTCTATACTCATCGTAAATACTTTGCAGCAGCCACTACCGCCTTCAACCTACAAAACTCTTTGTGTTTGCAGATGCACTCAAAAAGAATGATGATGGAAAAAAGGAACTTTAACTTTTTACACACACATATACACAACATAGAAAGTTTCCGCTTTTTTCCTTTGGTTTTACTTTTGTTTAAGAAAAACATCATAAATTTTAGATTAAAGTAGACATTGGAGCATGTGAACAATACGGAAAGAAAAAAGAAAAATTCGAGTGAAAAGAAAGAATTGAATTATTACACTTTGTGTTTTTGTGTGTTTTTCTAACAAAAGACAATATATAAATCTTGACACAAGATTTGCTTATTGTTCAGTTTTTATTTAAACAACCAAATTTTCTTTTTATTATTTAGTATTGGTGGGGAAGAGTAACTATCAGCTTTTCATACCTTTGATGATTTTTAAACATGATTCAAGGAGATGAATTCTTAAAATAAAGGTATTCAAAAGATGTATTTGTAAATGTGCATTAAAACTTGTAGGAGTGTCTCCTTTATCGCCATGTTCTATAGCAGCTCTGCTAACACTTCTCCTTGCGCTATGCCTTTCGTGACTTTGTGATGTTTGTCACTAATGAAGGAGCTAGTTCACTGCTCGGCCTTAAATAATCGAACTAACATGATCCCTTAAGGATAGGCCTCAGTGCTAATTTTCCTAACTATAGTATAATCAACGCACACAGTAAAAAATTGCATTTGTAAAAACAACATATCGCAATGGTGATTGGAAATTATATTAAATTTATGAAAAATAATTTGTTGCTTGATTGTGTTGGTGTTTATTGGCTTTGCTCATAGCTTATAACATATACGGGGCATTTACTAAACAGGCATTTTTTCAGGCCTTCAAAGATCTAAAACTAATTGTTTTCTGCATTCTCAGGATAGCCATTTTGAAGACCTCTACACTGGTATCTAAAAGAGCCGATACACATTTGTTCTCACTTTTTTTAGTAGGAGTATTCGATTTTAAGATTTTTCGTTTTGTTTAATAAAAAATTTATTTAAAAAATAACAAATATTCTCGTATTCTTTTTTCCCAAATAATTTGTATATAAGACTGAAATTTACGTATAAGAAACATCATGCATGCTACTATTACGCCGTTTATGTTGGAGCGGACTAATCTATCCTTATTCTGTCGAAACTATGTGCAACATGTCCAATTCCTTCTTAATAAATACACGAACTTCCTTCCATACAAAATAATTTTTTATAAATATGAGTCTAAATATTTATAAAAAATTATTTTGTATGGAAGGATATATGTAGTTCGAAATAAAAAAATCGACTCCTTGAAATATGGCCCCAATGAAAAATGACCCCAAACTGAAAAATGAAAAATGGCCCCAAACTGAGAAATAAAAAATGGCTGCAAAACAAAAATGAAAAATTGCCCCAAAATAGGAAAAATGGCTCTACAAATTGTTTTGTTGTTGTTTTCAATAGAAAATATTTGGGGCCATTTTTCATTTTTTATTTTGGAGCCATTTTTCCTCAAATAGGTTGACTATCAAACAACCGATTTAAATCTTGACTGAGGCAGTCAACAGCAATACTAATTTTTCTGATCCCTATGCTAATACACATCACTTAACTAATATAACTAATAATTAATTCATGTTGTTTCAACTTGAAATAACTTTGATTCAACATGATTCCTCGTGTTGTTTCAATATCAAATTCACGTTGTTTTAAATTGAAATAAATTTGATTCAATATGATTCTTCGTGTTGTTTAGTATCAAATTCATGTTGCTTAAACTTGCAATAATTTTGTTTCAGCATCACACACCTTTTGATTTAACTGTACTGGAATATTAAATCAACATAAAATATAGTTATTCATTAAAGGAATAATATTCTTTAAAAGTTATTGTAAAAACGTGTTTGGAGTTAAATGGTTTATATGCAGTAAAATTAGCTTTAAGCATTATAGCTATTTTATAAGCTCTGTGAGATATATGTTCTTTCTCCCCTTTTTAAAGCTGCGCCTGATGACCAAAATGATTTATGTAAATCCAAATTTAAGAAATTAATTTTTTACAAATATCACACTCTTTTTACTACAAAAATATTTGTATAAAACCGAGTCATTTATATTCATAATTTACAAACAAAAAAGAAGAAATAAATTTATTTCAAAGTTTTTAAAACAATTTATTTATTTTCCTCTTATTTTTTATTTGTTTTGTTAAATATTGCTTTCATTCCTGCCTCTCAAATGAATCCAGTTCTTTTTTATATTGACATATAAATAGTATATATATGTATGTATATATGTATGTAACTACTATTGTTTTTGCATTTTTCTATATATGCATTTTTTTTAGTATTGGGCACAGTTGTGCAACAATGAAATTTTGTTGCAACATGCAAAGCAAATTTACTGCAACATAAAAAGTATCACATGACAAATTTGTTTATTTTTCTTAAACTTTTATAGTTCAGTTTATGCCACTGCTGCTGTTGCTACTGCTTGCGGTGGGTGTGTCAGTCAACAACCACTTTTGTGTACTTTTGGTATTTTATACTTTTTCCTAAAGAATTAAACCATGAACTAGTTCAGTGAAAATTGTAGGTAGTGCTTGCTCTGATGTATGGAAATGTAAAATAGTCGCATTTGTTTGCTTTTTAAATATATAGGGATATTTTTTTTTGTAAATATATTTAAATATATTAAATGAAATTTATTTGTTGATGGTTATTAAGCAATTGTCTATATGCATTTCATTGGCGCTTTTACCAAATCGTCTGTAGACTTCAACCACAACTTTGAACAGTTACAAACGTCTTATTTTATGCACAGACTTTCAAAAACCATTTGAGAATTTACAAACGATAATATTTTTGAAAATCACAAAAAAATAAAATAAGTGTAGTGGGATTAGAAACTTATAGAAAACCCAACAAATATTTTATATTCGATATGAATCTATTTTATTTTTCTACACCTGTATATTTAATATATTTAAATATATTTAGGTTATAAGATTTTACTTTATACATGAAGAGAAACTTTTTTTGTTGATATACAAAAACAAATTAAAGTAATAAAGAAATGTTTTTATTATAGCAAAAATATAAATAAGTAATAAAAATATTATATTACATATCATGTATATTGCCGAAAAGTAACGCGTATAAAAAACATAATTTTTTTAAAGAAAATTAACAAATGTTAATTTAGTCTGTCCGTGTGACTGTCTGTTGGAACACGCATTACGCAAAAATCACTTAAAGGATTTTTATGAAATTTGGTATGCAGTAGAGTATTCATTTAAACGGGCTTAATCGAGTTTTTTGCTTAATCGGTTAACAATAAGTTAATTTCGGTATTAATCGGTTAACTGATTAATAAAGTTTTTTCGTAAATCAAGTAATTTCAACAAACAAAAATGCAGAAATTATATATTATTTTGAGTTTATTTAAAAACAAGAGCATAACAAACATAACAATTCTTGACCTACATCAAGCAAAAAAAAAATAATCAGAAAAATGTTAAATTAACATGTTTGTGAGATCATTTTATTAGTTATTTCAATATTATAAGAAGATTTTTTAAAACAATCTTTCAGAAAAATAATTTAGTTTAAATGTTTAGGTTTAGTTTTGATAAAACTTGACTTGGAAAAAGCCTTTCACTTATCGCCGATGGTGAAGAAATCGAAAGCAGTTCATAATACAGAATATCTAAACAGAAAAATGTATCACCAAAAAAAATTTCAAACAAAAGTTTGTCTAATAATAAATTTCATTTTCAGTAAATGTTCTTTACATAATCAATGAATTGTTTGTTTGACTATTATTAAGGACGCAGACACCAAAAACAACAAGAAAAACTGTGTCGTAAAAAAACATCCCCGATGACGACATACACACAAGTAACAACAACAACAATGATAGCAAAAGAAATGCGAATGTACCAAGTTTGTTTACTGAAGATTTTTAAGGGAATCAATTCATTAATGTCGTTGCGTTAATTCTCATTCATTTTTTAGAGTCCTTAGATAAACATTCAGACTTTAATACATTTAACAAAGTGAAATTTCATAAATGCTTAATGGATGATGATGATGATAAGCCAGACAAAAATTTCGTTTGATATATTACAAAAAATCCAGTAAATTTTTTGGTTTGATTAAGTAAAATATTTTGTTTAATATTTGTTAGTATTTTTACACTAATTGTTTTATGAATTCAGACAAAAATATTATTTGTTATTTTTCAGAAAATCCAGTAAATCTGTTTGTTTAATTTAGTAAATTGTTTTGGTTACAATTTGTAAATATTTTTAGACAAATTGTTTTATAGATTTAAACAATTTGTTTACTGAAAAACACGTTTTTTTCAATGAAACTATTGAGATATATTTCTCTATATTTACAAGTTTGTTTGTAGGTCCGTTACTAGACAAAATATTTACTATTTCATTGAAGTCCTTTACAGAAAATGAAATTTATTTTTTCTGTGATCATTTCTCAGTCCTTTTCCTGGATTACTCTAAACATATAAAATCTTCCATTATGTCCTGTTCTAATTTTTTTCAATTTCTTAACACTTCTAAATGTTTCGGTTAATTCTGTTAAAAGATTTCTTGTAAGACTATCGATAGTTTCTTCTGTGGCCAGGTGTTCATCTGACTCATTCATACTGGCAGAGCTCAGCAACGAACATTCTGCAAAAAAGTTTATTTCCGAATTCCTTAGTTTCCGTTTTTATACTGTATTTTAAAACACTGTTTCTAGAAGGAAATATTCCTGAATGGAGGTATAAGCTAACTGAATTCGTCTCTCATTAAATCTAATCCTTAGATTTTTAATTAAGTCGTTAGCATAATCTTTCGGGAAGTGTCGAGGAGCTCCTGAGATTTTGGGAGTTTTTGGTCTAGTTTTTGTGAATCTCCAATGTGGCTAGTGTCTTTGCTAAATGGTTTATGACTTGGCTAACTGGGTTGTGGCAGTGATAGCTGAAGGTGGCTCTTCTAACTATTGGCGATATATATCGTCTTACTATCTTCCAACTGATAGATGGCTTAGGTGTTGACGCCTTTTGTGAATTGTCTTCGTCTTATCATCTGGAAGTTCATATTATTATCTTTCTACTAATTTATGTTATTAATAAGACATTGGCGTCTAAGACTAGCTGCTGCTGCTGCCGATCATGCTGTCGATGCAAACTTTGCTGCTGGTGCTATTGGAGGTACTGCTGCTGCAACTTTTATTGATGTTTTTGGCCCTGCTGGTACATCTGATTGTCTGATAGTTCCAGTGGAGTTAATGATTGTGGTGAATCCACGATAGAGTTGGAAAGGATCACTGAGCGAGGTGTTGCCAATTGATGAAGTAGATAGAGTAATGGCTCGTTAGGTGACTACTATTTCGGTTGAATATGAGACTCTCTTGAAGAAACTTATAGCTGCGCCTAATGTTGCTGTCTTTAGGGCGTAAAATGCTGCTCCAGTGATGACCACTGCAGTGATCCCGGCAGTTGCTCCAAAATCAGTTGAGGACGTAAGGAACTACGTTCCTACGCGCTGTGCTACGATACCGCGCGTTCTTTTTTGTTATCATTTCGACTTCGATAGTCTTTCTCGAGTTATGCTACAGTTCAAATACAAACACTCAACGTATTCCTATGACTATTAACAGTTGTATAATCATTGCAACAACAACAGTTTAAAGAATTTAATTTCTTAAGAAATAAATATATGCACACTGCCTACTATTTGGCTGAATTCCAGAAATTCAAAAAACCTTTTTTAAACGATTACTTTTCATGGAAAATATTGTATTTATAAAAAAAATATATTAAAAAAATACATCTGAAACACCAGGATAAGTTTGCTATCTGAATGCAATACAATCCTAGTTATTATCTTTAAAAAAAACTTTAAAAGCAACACAAATATTGTTCATGGAATAAGAAAACAAGACAACTGTTATTTCCTTAAGCTGGCATCAACCTCATCTTCATCAGCATCAACAACAGCATCGGCAATAGTATTTTTGCCTCCAGTTGCAACATTATATAAATTGCAATAAACTGGATTTGTGTCACAGCCATAGACAAAAACACATACACAAGCACACACATCATATATACTGACTTCAAATGGAAAACGGAAGTTTTGCAAAAAAGTCAACAAACATTGAGGCGGAAAAAAGAAAATAAATTTAGTCATGCATCTTATTATCACATTTTAATATACGACCTTTTAATACAATTTGTTTGATTGTAGTTTTACAGCTCAATGCCATAAAATATCTCCGAAGAAACTTTGCTTTTGTCTTCTAGGCAGCACAGCTCAGTTTGTGCTAGACTTGTCTTTCTGTACAATTATTATGGTTTTAGCTTTGAATTTGTGATATCAACAAGAGCACATAAATAGGTAGACATAGCCAAGCACAAGTAATATAAACAAATCTTATCCACATTCACCTAAATAAAAGAAAATTCAAAAAGCTCTATTTAACATTATAAAAGTTTTACAGGAGAAGCATAAAACTTATTTCAATGAAAAAAATATATTGAAAATTAGTGCAAAATTTTACAATAAATATATATATTTGTAGGTCCTTTTTTACTTGTATTGTAAAATTTTGAACTAATTGCCAATATATTTTTCATTTAAATAAGTTTAATACTTCTCCTGTAAAACTTTTAAAATGTTAGATAGGGCTTTTTTGCATTTTCTGCGACGATGTGTCGATGATATCCTTAGAACACCAACATCTCTTGTGGTTTTGTATTTTCTCGGCACAGTGCAGTTTGTGGAATGATTTTGGATTTTCTTTTAGCTTTATTCAACAAACTTTTATAATTTTTATTTTCGAGATTTTTGTTTATGGGTCATTCTCGTTTTGAGTTTGCATTAAAGTGGTTCGGCCTTCATACAAAATAAAAAAAAGGTGAGCCAGTCACCCCGTAGGATCAAAGATGAGTTGAAAAAAGTTCCAGAAATATTTTCTTTAATTTTTCTTACGCCCCTGCAAAACGCCATTTTTATTTTTTTGTACACTACGTTACCATTTATGTTCCGGTTCAAAGATATTGCATATCGTTATTCGTGGCTTGACTATGGCTTCGTTTTTGCCTGTGATGACTTTTTAATCCGACATAGAATTCTGGGCGCCACTTATGCTATCTCGGATCCTTCCCCACTTATATCCACTTTTTTGCACGTGGCAAGAAAGTCCTTCTAAAACTTAGTATACATAGTTTTTAATATACCCATTTTTATGGCATCCCCTGACAGGAAGTACCTTTTTTTATTTTCCCATATATATTGTATTTAAGACAGGTCGATCAATATATGGTAAGGTTCATAGAGAGATCCCTAGAAAATAAACAACATGCTTTGGCTGCGTTCCTAGACATAGAAGGCGCCTTTAACAATGCATCAGTGGCAGACATCCAACAGTGCCTCCGGGATGTCGATGTAGAGGAATACATCAGCAACGGGATTATCACCATGTTGAAGGCAAGAAACGTCACTGCAAAACTAGCCAATAGCGAAAAGTCAAAATGGGAGTAAAAGTTGTGGCTTATGCGGATGATGTTGTAATAATAGTATCAGGGATGTTCACGGAAGTGATAAGCGATATCATGTCCAATGCCCTGGGTACACTCAGCAAATGGGCTACAGGTTGTGGTCTACGATTGAGCACTTACAAAACGGAACTGGCACTATTTACTACAAAAACTACAGTTCAGAGCTTTAGACTCTCTCGGCTACATAATCTGAAGGTCTCCCTATCAGACAATGCAAAATATCTAGGAGTTATCCTGCACACTAAACTGTCGTGGAAACAAAATGTGCAACACAGGGTCAAAAAAGGCCACAGTTGCCTATTACTACTATCGGATGATGTTTGGTTCCAAATAGTACCTAAGCCCTAAAATGCTTAAATGGATGTACACAGCACTTGTACGACCCATATCGACTTACGCATCGGTAGTATGGTGGTCCACCACAAGTAAATAATATGTGGTAGACCAACTATACAGGATACAGAGATCTGCTTGCATCGGGATTACTGGATGTTTACGTACTAGTCCTTCAGAGGCTATGAATGCTATACTAAACTTAATTCCGATCGACCTCCATGTACTGGCTGTATCCTCAAGCAGTGCGGCAAGACTAACGGCATCTGGGAGGTGGATATCAAGGAACTATGGCCATGCCAGAATCTTAGTTCAGTTACCACCGCCACTGAGGAAGCCCACCGATTACATGGTACCTCATCTGTACTTTGATAGTACGTTCAAAGTCCTTATTCCATCCAGATGGGAGTGGAAGGGGGAAACATAGAAAAAGACTTCAACTTCAGTATGTATACCGATGAATCAAGAATGATCTGCTGTGTGTGCTCTGGAGTCTTCTCGAAGGACCGTGGAATAAAACTCTCCTTCCGACTTCCTGATGAAGATAGTATATTTCAGGCTAATATTTTGGCTACAATGGAGGCGGGTAGGGTGTTGAATGACAGGGGTGTCCAAGGAAGAGTCGGCATCGTCGTCCACAGCCAAGAGGAACTTCTGTCGCTAAGGTCACACACTACTTTTTATACTCTAGTTAGCCAGTGCAAAAACGTGTTATCCAGATTAGGTGGTCAGACTGACGTCACCCTCATCTGGGTTCCCGCACATAGCAACTTCCGAGCCAACGAACAGGCAAACAATATTACTGGCAGAAAGTTGAAGATAGGTGGCGTAAGTTAAGCACGTGTAAGGTAGCTAGGAAAATGTGGCCTTGCTACAACGATAAGAGCACAACAAAACTAATTAACAGAAACCGTAGGGATATCTCGAGGCTCGTCGCAGTAGTGACGGGGCACTAGGTAATCGGCAGACATGCTAGCAGGATAGGCCTTCCTACAATGCGTTCTGCCGTAGTTGCCAGGATCAAAGCAAAGAAGAAACAGTCTTCCACTTTCTTTGCGAATGCCCTGCCTTGCACCTCTCGTGATAAAAATTCTTGGGCAACAGCATACTAGACGAACTTTCAGAGCTATCAGGGATAGGTCTGGGTGACCTGATTAGGTATCTCAATGCGACGGTTTGGATGTAGTATCTAATACCGAATCCGAGGCCTGGGCTTGGACTTATATAGGTTGACACTGACAAGTGGTGTGGTCTGACAAAACGGAATCTTATTGATTCTACTTGAATGCTTGTGCATAACAGGCAGCCACGTAAACCAAGCAACCAAGACTCATATCATAGTTTTCGCCTCATTCAATGGATCCTGATATAAAATTATATTATTCGATTTCTTAACATTTTTGTGTATTGAGCGTTATATTTAAGTTCGCCGTTAATCTGGCAATAATTTTTGCAAAAAAATACACAACAAAAAGTGAGTATAGGGTTTCAAAGAATTATATATCTACTCTCTAAAAGAAATTTTAGATAGTCCCAAGACAAAATTAAGAGTTATGTTAATTTTTTTATTTTGACTTTGGTTTCCCTGGAAAACGAAAACAATTTATACATTTTTTCATTATATTAATTTTAGTTTTTATCCGATTTCGGTCCATTATGGCTTAAAATTTTTTAAATCGAATTTACAATTCAATTATATTTTTTAACTATGGAATTCGTTATTAGTTGTGGTACAAAGCAGCCTTCGAATAGGCAAAAATTGTCGAAAAACGTTCAAAATTTCATAAAATTTTTTGATCCCCTACTACATAGAGAAAAGTATTTCCAAAAATTTTCGAATTAACTGTTTAATCAGAAACATTTTCATTTTCAATTAATATTTTAATTGAATCAACGTTCATTTCAAGTGGTTTTATTGTCTTTTAAAACAATGCTATCAATTAGATTTCAAATCAAGTTACCATAAAATAGAAAAAATTTCTACAATTGTGTCAATTGTGTATAAATAAAATAAATCTAGTTTGCATGTGTGAGAATTGTATAATTTTTCTGAGTTTGCGACATTGTTTTATGACAATAAATTGATTACACTGTACAACAGCATTTCTGATGATTGAGTTATGTTACATGATATAAGTATAATTTTTGATGACGATTTCAATTAAGTGATTGAAATTTATGTATCAGGTCTAGCTAAAAAAAAATGACACATGTGTTTTTTTTTATAACAAAACACTATAAATGTACAGATAGTTCTAATTTATTTAATTCTTATAATGAAAAAACGTTCTCTTATATGATTTTTTTTGCTAAAGCTGAAGGCAGAGATCTATTCTGAATGCTCCAATAAGAAAACTTAATATTTTCGTAATTACAAGCAAATTAACACAAACAAACACAAGGATTTTTTCGTGAAAGCTATATCATGTAATAAAGAGGTGTTAAAAAAAATAAACTGAGGGTATATTTGAAACCAGCGACGTCAAATTAGTAAATATCACGTCAATAAAAGTCAATCATCAGACAAAAGTTGCCCTATTGTTGGGCAGTGTTATTTTTTTTTTTGAATCTCAACTAATTTTTTTATTGATATAATATTTTTTTAATTGAAAAAATCGAGCAATATTTATTAATTTTTTAATTGAATCTACGTTTTTCTTAATTGAATCATGTATTTATTTTTTTCTATGTTTATAACTCAGTCGTTTTTTATCCAATCAAAGTTCATTATCCACTTTTCAATGCGTAATTTTTTAGCCTTTCAATCATCATATAGATCCCTTTATTTCGAACTAGCCATTGACTCTCGACGGCACTTTAAACGGAAGTTTACACCGAAAACTATAAATATACCGTTATCTGGACAGTGGCCTAAATCCATTTTTTATTTTTCTCGTATTTATCACATCGTAATTACCCTAAGAAAATGCTTTAGTAACTTTGTCGTCCTAAAATTAATAGATAAATTATATTCACGTAACGCTCAATACATTTTTTTACGAATTTAATTTTTTCCATACCACACATGATATATTGAATTTATATAAATTAAGATGTATAATCTTTGATGAGCTTTAACTTTAAAAATGTTAGTTAAATTAAAAAACTATTTATTTATTTATATAAAACTATTTTCATTTAATATCAAAAAAACTATAGGTAACACTCAATAATTTTTTTTCTATAAACCATGATTGACTGATGAAACCTTTTGCAATATAATAGTATTTAACAAAATTCACAAACCTTTTAATTATATAGAAGTACAAACCTACGCAATTTCAACAATTAAACTGAGTAATGAAGCATGCTAAAAAAAAGTAACGCTCAATACACAAAATTTTGGAGAACAACGACTAATTAAAAATATATTATAATTTCTACTATTTTTCAAATATTTTATGTGTAAAATAAGAAATGCAAGTATTCTAAAACCGTTAAAAACTTACTCTCGTTATGTGGAAAATGCATACATTCTTATTGTGAAAAATCAACAGCATGCAATTTGGACACATCATTTTGTATAAAGAGAGTATAAACAGTACTTTTGTTCTTGGCTGTTAATACTAAAAAAATTATGTAAATTTATTTATAATATTTAAAATCGCTCTAATGTAGATTTAATTTCCAAATGTATGCGTTTATTTTTTTAAATAATTTTCTATATTTTCAACGGACACGAAAACAGCAATTGAAAGGAGAATCACCCTTATAATTATCTTTGTGCTGTTTTTATTTTTCAGCGATAGAAATAAAATTAATTATTTATTTAATTATTTAATTTTATCTCATCGTTTCTTCGATATTGTTTATTGACTTCATCAGGAGATGATTTTTATTAAATTCAGTTGAAGACAACTTTTTCTTATATGCATTCATTGAAATATTTATAATATCAGAGAAAAGAATATAGTAAAATCCTTGATAAAATTAACGCAAAGTAGTTCTACTTCTGATGATTCATTAATGAATTTAGCACTTAGTTGTAATAGCACTGAAGTTATTCAAAGAGGTGAACGGTATGCGATTAAAAGGATGCTGAAAAACTACATTTTTGGAATATTCAGTTCAGTTCATATACTTCGTGGTATGCACTGAAAGTCCTAAGCCTTTGAATTAGTTTCTTATTATTTTTTTAATTTTTAGTATTTAATTTTTAAGCACAAGGTCACTTTTTTATATAAAAGACCATAAACAACAACAATTTTCGTTTTCTTCCTTTTTTATTTCTTCTCAATATTTTGGTAGTCCTTTGTGTAGCATTTTCTCCAAATATTATTATTATTATTATTATTATTATTATTATTATTATTATTATTATTATTATTATTATTGTCAATTTCTACATCATTACCTGACAAAGGAGTTGCGAAATAAAGGAGTTGAAGAAATAAAAAATACTATTGTTGTTGCTTACTGTTTTTTATATAAAAAAAGAGATCTTGTGCTTAAAAATTAAATACTAAAATTAATATACAAAGGTAAAAAAATAGAATAACTATATTCTTAGTTTTTTTTTAAACTACAAAATATAGTAATTGAAAAGACTAGATCATCTGCTATGAGCACCAGTTTCATATATATTTTTTGATTCCTGCCACAGTGCGCCATTAGATAAATTTCTCGCACGAAATTATCTAAAAGTTTTATGAGCATTTTGTTCTGCTGCGGAAGCAAATCAGAACACTGTTCCTTTACATTCTATGAAAGATTAATTTTTACTGCACATAAACATGCAAATGGTACGAATAAATTTATATTTATTCCTTTGGCTTTGGTTTGTGTCAGTTTCCTTCAGGAAAAATTACAAAAAAAGAAAACACCAGCACTAAATGTTATCCGTGAAAATAGAATTTCATTGCCTGAACGCGAAACTAAGATGTTGTTAAAATTTAAATGCTCTATCCATGCATTGAGGCACAATTCTATATACTACCATCATACGGCTGGCTGTGTGCTTTAATGCAAATACATATGTTTGTATGTGTGTGTCTGTCTGTGTGCTTTAAGCTTTGATTTGTGGTGTAAAAATGGTGTAAAAAAGGTGTCATTTCATTTTTTTAAAACATCTTCTTTCTTTAAAGATTGAAGTTGTAAATCCTATTAAAATGTAATTTATAGATATAAGCAAATTTTATTATGTGTATATTTATTTCAGATATTAGCAATGAAAGTGTGTATAAGAAAATCTCCTAAATTATTTGTTCATTGATGTGTTAAAAGATGTTGGTGTAATAAAATTCTAATGTATATCTAGGTTATTTTTATCAGTGTTATTAAAACTTGCTGTTGGCATTTTTTTAAAGCAATGTTATTAGTGTTAAATTATTATGAACGGGCCATTAAAAGACAAATTTATATATAGAAAAATATTAGTAGCCACGCAAAAAGAGGAGAAAAAGAGATTCATCAAAGAATTTAATTCGTGGTTGGTTGTCTTAGGACGGAAGTGATCCAAAGAGCTGAACAATATGGGATTAAAAGGTTGTTCTGACAAAAATAATATTAAATTTAGGGCCATTATTACAACTTGGCAATAGTTAAAGGCAGGATTTTGTCGGACGAATAAACGGCTTACCTTTATTAAAACTTTACTTTAAATGAAAGTGAGCGATAAGTTAAAGTCAGGTGCATCCTACCTGGTAGGTTAAAGTAAATTTGTAATAATGATAAACTGTTTATCCGTCCGACAAAAGCCTGCTTTTAGCTATAGTCAAGTTGTAATAATGGCCCTTAGTAGTTGTACGTACAGCTTGTTATGTGATAAAAATGCCATTATTTTGTACCAACTTCGATTTTTTTTTCCTGAGAAATATCGTTTTTTAGGGTTCCATACACCAAAAGTGTAAAGGAACAATATTGTTTTTGCTACGCTGTCCGTCTGACCAGCTGTCTGTCCGTCTGTCTGTCACAGGCTGCTTTCTCGGGAACCGTAAGAGCTACGGAGCTGAAATCTTCACAGAATATCTAAAACTTTGGCCGCTACAACAAGAAATATATGACACTTAAAAAATATTGGTGAATAGGCTACACCAATTAGCACTGATATTTAAAGCAATAAAAATTAAAGGGTGTTCTATCAGTTAATGTAATATTGACTATGTAAATAGACAATATGCTGTATCTTGGAAGCCGTAGGAGACAAACTCATGAAATTTTAAAAAACGCTAAAACTAAAAAATTCCAAAATTAAAAAAATATGAAAACGCAAAATCGCTAAAATGAAAAAAGCACTTAAAGGAAAAAGCACAAAAATTAAAAAATCGCTAAAACACAAAAAATCAACAAAACTAAAAAGATCTCAAAAAACAAGAAAAACGATAAAACCGAAAAAAGTCGTCAAAACGAAAAAAAGTACTAAAACTGAAAAAAATTGCTAAAAAAAAATCACCAAAAAACGAAAAAAAATCAAAAATGAAAAAAAATCAGCAAAAAAGCGCTAAAACAAACAAAAAAGCGCCAAAACTAAAAAAACGCTGAAAGCCGAAAAAATCACCAAAACGAAAAAGGGTCAAAGCCATTAAAAAATCGCTATAACTAAAGAAATTACCAAAAACCGAAAAAATTCCAAAAACTGAAAAAAAACGCCTGAACTAAAGGAAAGCGCCAAAACTTAAATAAATCGCTAAAACAAAAACTATTGTCAAAAAGCGAAAAAAAACGTTAAAACAAAAAACGCCAAAACAAAAAAAAAAGCCAACACAAGAAAATTAGCAAAAAAAATGCAAAATACGAAAAATCGCCACAAAAAAAGAGGAAAAAAAAAACCAAAATGAAAAAGCGCCAAAACTAAAACAAATCGCCAAAACAGCAAAAAAACTTAAAAAATAACAATACTAAATTTAAACAAAATAGCAAAACGAAAACATTGCCAAAATGAAAAAAGAGCAAAAACGGAAAGGGATATATGTTTTTCTTGCACGGAACCCTTCGTGTCCAAGCCAAAGTCATATTTTACTGAATTCATTTAATATTAATTTGGAACTTAAAAAAGTAGAGTTGTTTTATAGTGAAACGGGCGAATGATATAATTGTTTAATGGTCGCAATAATTCTGAACATATATTATAAATTCTACGCAATATCGAAAAGTCAAAATGGGCTTGCACAGGAGCAGTGAAATTGGCAAGCAGGGGTGAATTCTTCTTTGCTCTGGCCTGTCGTTGTTAGCTCGATTCTTTTTAGACTACACACTGTACAGTGGTCCTAATTAGAGGGTAATAGATGTGTATCTTTGAAACTTGTGATTCAATTACAAAATGATGCATGCAAAACTCATAGAGGAGGACCTAGTTTTTTTGTTTTTATTTTTCATTTTGCCTTATAATACTCTTATTGTTATCCAATGGATTTCTAATTGTATACAGGTGTAGAAAAATAAAATAGATATATATCGAATATAAAATATTTGTTGGGTTTTGTATAAGTTTCTAAGCCCACTACACTTATTTTATTCTTTTGTGATTTTTAAAAATATTATCGTTTGTAAATTCTCAAATGGTTTTTGAAAGTCTGTGCATAAAATAAGAGGTTTGTAACTGTTCAAAGTTGTGGTTGAAGTCTACTGACGATTTGGTAAAAGCGCCAATGAAATGCATATAGACAATTGCTTAATAACCATCAACAAATAAATTTCATTAAGGAAAATGTATAAAAAATTTTTCACTCTCATTTCAAAGTCTTGAATTTGATTATTTTTCGCGAATATATGAATTGAGATAAGTAAAAATTTTTTTCTGCATATTATCAAGGATATTGTTGAAAATCATAAATTTTTTGTTTTTAAATTTTGGCTTTGTTATTACTGGAGATATTGGCGAAATAGAGAACAAAGTCGAGGCCAAAAACGAAAATGTTAAAACTCAAAGCCAAATATCTTTGCAAATATTGAAGATATCTTAATGAAATGAACTGTATTTTCTTTATCCGTTTATAGGCCTTACACCCAGTATTTAAAATCGGATAATATTTGCAAAGGTTATGAGGCCGGAGGTATTAAAATTTGACACCTTTTAGCTCAACGTTTCTTTTAACAGGGTGGTCCAAATTTCATCACTTTGAAAGTCCAGGTCCTCCTTTATAATTTTTGCATAGAGAGTTTTTTATCGGATCGCAAGTTTCAAAGATACAGATTTATTACCCTTTTCCCCAATAGGAGCCACTGTGTGGCGTAGGATGTTTCTTTCCAAATGCGGCTTAGGCTCTAAGATGCTAAAATGAATGTATGCAGTAAGTGTATGTCTGATACTGATTGCTAGTTAATATTTAAAAGTATTTATTTATTTTGTATTTTATATTATTTATTTATTATTTTGACATTGTTTGTTCCGTACAAGTAGATTTAATATGTACAATTGATCTTGCTATCAAATTTCTACTTCAATGCTTATTCATTCAGTTTTTACTACCAGATATATTATTATTATCTACTACCTCTTTTACCTCACTAACCACAAATGTCATTTTATAATTTATAAAACTGTTTTCAAATATAAAACACAAATAAATACAAGTACATGCAATCAGTCGAAGTTCTTTTTATTGGCTTTAAAATATAAAATTTTTAATATTTTCCTCTGCATGTTGCCATGAAAAAACAAATATGTTTTTTAATCATTTTATCATTTTATTCCCTGTGCTATTTCATTTACAGTTTTTATTTGCAGTCGTATATTGTTCACATTGACAGCTGAGTGACATGTACAAACTCGTCAAATAATAGTTGTTCGGCAGTCAGTCTAACTTAACTTACCTGTTTATGGCACCAGATATGTTAAGTTTGTTGGAAAAACAAAATACTAAAAATAGCAAACGTAACAAGACAGAACAAATATCCAAACTACATAACATGATGTATAAAAGTGTTTGAGTCCTTTTCGTATGGGCTTTAGTTTTATTTTTTACCAATGACCACAAATATTTTTTTCTCGTATGTGGCAAGCAAATAAAAATAATGAATATTTTTCTATAAACGGAAAGAAGTCAATAAAAATCTAAGGCTAGGAAAATATATTGGAAATACGTATAATAAACAGAAAAGTAAGATGTGATGTTTAAGGGAGTATTATATAGTACTCATACGCAAGTGTATTGAATATTAATCATACGACACGTGTAACACAAATAAATATATGGGGCATTGTTTTTGAAGCAGACAACCCAAAAAGACATTTTTTGTCGAAACAAAAATTTTTCCAACTATTGTTTCGAAAAAAATTAATAAAACAAAACAATTGATTTTTATAAGAAATCTTCTGATCTATTCAAAAAAAAAATTAACTTAAAATTTTTCTAACTTCGACATGTTTTATTTTTTATTTTTACTAAAATTAGCCTAGGGTGTCCTCATTATACTATAGTAGTCTTATAATGGGATCTCCATAAGTTTAAAAGTTATGCAAATTTTTTTACGTGGGCCCCCCTCAAACCTTATTCAGCATTGTTATCGGTATCAGATATCACTTAAGCCTTACGCTTAATGTATTAGGTGTGTTCAAAATTAGTATGTAAAACTCCACGGTAAATAGTTTCTTGGAACATTTTAACCCTCTAGCGCTTCGCTGTATGGGTCTTTTTTGACGCTTTCTTAAAAAGGACTTAAATATCCTACGAAGAAATTTCCCATAAAATTTTATTATAAGTCTTAGAAGACAATAATTGTATACTTAACTAGAACGCCAGCAATTATTCAAAAAAAGTACGAAATTAACCCTCAAGTCATTTTAAGTTTTGACTGATTTCTGGCGTTCCAGTTGGTATAGAAATTTATTGTCTTCCAAGACTTATAATAAAATTTAATTGGGAATTTTTTTGTAGGATATTTTAGCACGCTATCTCGCCGTCGAAGGGGAGTGTTTTGCTCTTTTTAATGAAGGGTCAAAAAGACCCATACAGCGGCGACTTCCTATTAGAATCACTTATATTATTTTTTTTTGCTTTATTTTTTCTCTTTCGAAACAATAATTTAAAAAAATTTTTTTTAACGGCAACATTTTCGCTTCCCATAACTCGACAAATAAACATCGTATAAAAATATATTTGTGCATACACATTTATACGTACTAGAGCTATAGTTGTGCCAAATATCAGGAAATTTCAGCAAAAAAACTTGGGTTGTCCGCTTTAAAAATTATTCCGCATATGTTCACACTAGAGGGTTGCGTAAGATGTTTGGAAGGTGTGTTTGAGACATTTGGTTTGGTTCAAACACTTTCACAAAGATAATGTTGCGAGCAACATGTACTATACTGCGCAATTGAAAAGTAATTTTTTTAAATTGCACAATGTGTGGAAACCATCTTTATACCCTACAAGTTCATTAAAAATGTGTTTTAAAAACTCCTTTGGAATACACGCCGTCCCAACATAACTGTTGTGAAGTCTTGGGCAACCCTCTAGTACATACTAGTGATGTGACGAATATTCGTGTTTGTATTCGCGATTATTCTTTTTTTTTGTGACAGTCGTATGCTTATTAGTGTTCACCAAATTCAGCTGAATATTTGTGGAATATTTTCGTCCCAACAAACTACACAAAGTGTAAAAATTCATTGAGTAAATGACTCTTTTGGGGCTAAATTAGATATATACAACAGGCTAAAAAGCTTAAACGATAAAATTCTCGTGTAAAATGAAAAAGGCTAAGCTGGAAACGCTGCACGGTAATGCAGAATCAAAAAATTTGGAAAATAAATCAAATGGAAAAATATAAAACATGTGGAAGTTAGAAAAATTTCAATTTCATTTTGGTCATTTCCGGTTTTGAACATGAAAAGAAAAATTTTTTTTTAATATTTTTCTTGAAAAGATCAGACGATTTCCTATAAATCGCTTATTTTAATTTTTTGGCTTTATTTTTTTCTAGTTCGAAGCAATAATTAAAAATTGTTTTTTTCAAAAACGTCCGCACTTTCGCACCCCATAACCTTATATAAAAACATCATACAAAAAATTGTGTAGAAACATTTATACCTACAAGAACTATAGTTATGTCAGATATCAAGGAATTTCAGTAAATTTTTTTTGGGTTGTCCGCTTCAAAAATAATGCCCCATATAAAAAGAATCTTTTGAAACATACAACAAACATATACTTATCTGAAAGGTATCTACACAGACATGATGTTAAAGTACTACTTTAGTTGGATCTGAGCCCTTTAGTTGGATCTGAGCCCTTTCGAATACAACCTACTTTATTCTATATGATCTTAGATTCAAAAGTTGCGATTCAAAAATAATTTCCACTTCTAAAAATCATTATTTATATGCATTTATTCATCAAAGCGTTAAATGGGCCTTAGACCAAGTACGGGTGTTTATTACAAAAACTCCTATTCTAGGATTGCCACGATTTTAACCCACTAAATCATACTCTAGTGCACAAATGTGTAGGGGGTTAAGACAAACTGAAAAAATTTCTTATGTTTTATTTTGCTAAGTAATGCCGTTTATTACAGAACTTACAACATAAATCATGTTCATCAATTTTATTATACAGCAAATCCATATATAAAATAGAAATAACCGTTGACTAAAAGTCTTTAATTGTTTTTGAACATATAATTAATATTAATTAATTACAACGTTTGGCACATTTGAATTCACATGCTGTGAACAAACTAATTTAATATTATTATTTAATTAAATGCAAATATATTTCACTAATTAGCATTTGTAAGAAATACATATGTAATTTTAAATGAATTGTGGTAATGAAAGTTTATTTAAAAGTGTATCTAATGCAGATTGATAGTGCATTGTTTTATATTAGACATACTAAAGACTAAACTAATAAATAAAATAAAGATTAACTATTTATTAATATGGCTATTTCGAACGTATTTGCTTGTGAATCCAAATTGATTATTAGGCTAAGGTTCGTAATGTTTACTTCAGAAAAAATTCGGCATGATTAATATTCCAAGGAAAATTGGAAAAATTAATATTAACTTAATTTTTCAACGTAGACAGCAGAACAGATAAACTTTATTGATTTTATATCAGAATAATATCAATTTGGCAACACGCAAAGAAAAACATGAAAAAACTTGAATTAAAACTTTCACTAATTTGGATCAGAAAAATATAATGACACTTCTTGCCATTTTTTTTATTGCATAATGTTATAAATCAATTCTTTCTAGCTTTTTGCAAAAATTTTTGACTTTACTTCTTTTTTGTCAAGAAAGCTTTACTTGATTTTTGTATGTAACTTGTAGCTAAACGGTTTCAACTTATAACACTTATTTTATAATATATTACTTCGATAACAAAACAACATGCATTTCTATCAAATAAAATATCATGAACTCTATCTTCTTTTAATTGATGAAAATCCAAAAAGTAAAAAAGAAAACAAAAAAAATTTTATTTGTGCCTCAACAAGAAATTGCAATTTCCAGATATAAACATGCAAAAAGATATAAAGCCGCATGTGTCTGTGGATTTTTTTTCTGAGTAAGCAACCACATATTAAATATTTTTTAACCAAACATAATGGCAGCTCAATTACCAATGGTGAACTTATCATTGTTTGGCTTAAAACTTTTTGTGCACCCTACAAGCTAAAATAAAGTCTTATTTGAAACAGAAAAACGATAAATTTTGGTCATCTTAAAAAAAATGTTTCGTCTTAGTTGCAATTTCCAGATATAAACATGCAAAAAGATACAAAGCCGCATGTGTCTGTGTTTTTTTTCTGAGTGAACAACCACATGTTAAATATTTTTTAACCAAACATAATGGCACCTAAATTACCAATGGTGAGCTTATCATTGTTTGGCTTAAAACTTTTTGTGCACCCTACAAGCTAAAATAAATTCTTATTTGAAACAGAAAAACGATAAATTTTGGTCGTCTTAAAAAAAATGTTTCGTCTTAGTTGCTTTACAAAACAAATGAGTGGAAAATACTGCAGTGCTAAAAAAATATCTGGAGCAAAAAGAATAAATTAAGTAAAGTGCGACTTTGGCGAATACGCATACATATATACATCGTTTTCCGCTTTTGCTTTTTTTTCATTTTAGCAGTTTTTTCGTTGTGCTTTTCGTTTAACTTTGGTTTTTTTATTCTTAAAGCAATTTTTCGTTGCTTTGGCGATTTATTTGGTTTCGGCACTTCTTTCGTTTTTGTGATTTTTCGTTGTTTTTTGCAATTTTTCTTTTTTTGCAATTTTTTTTTAAATTTTTTTATTATGGCGATTTTTTGGTTTGGCGTTTATTTAACGTTTTTTTCGCTTTTTAATGATATTTTTAGCTTTAGCGATTTATTTTAGTTTCGGTGTTTTTTTTCAGTTTTGGCGCTTTCTTCGGCTTTGGGGATTTTTTCGGTTTTTGGTGATTTTATAGTTTTAGCGACTTTGTTTTGGTTTTGACACTTGTTTTTGTTCTGACGATTGTTTCGGTTTTTGGCGATTTTATTCTCGTTTTGTGATTTTTTTTAATTATTGTAAATTTTTTTCGTTTTTGATGATATTTTCAGTTTCAGCGTTTTTTTTAGTTTTAGTGCTTTTTTCCTTTTGACGACTTTTTTCTTTTTTTTTAGTTTTTTTTTGGCGATCTTTTTAGTTTTGATGATTTTTTGCGTTTTAGCGATTTTTTTTTAATTTTGGTGCTATTTTTCTTCAAGCGCTTTTTTCAATTTGACGATTTTTCGTTTTGGAATTTTTTTAATTTGGAAATTTTTTAGTTTTAGCGTTTTTTTAAATTTGAAGATTTTACCTCTTACGGTTTCCAAGATACAGCAAATTGTCTTAATTACATAGTCAAAATTACATTAACTAATAGAACACCCTTTAATATTTATTGTTTTAAATATCGGTGTTACCGATAAACACGAACTTTGAAAATTTAAAGTGTCGATATATAAGTGTCTGCATATTACATTAGTATTTCGATATATTTCGTTGCTCGCTTTAGAACTCATATTGTATTTCCTCATATAATTTGGTTAAATAGCTGATGTTTCATTAATACTAGTATCCACGATCAAACGTGGTACAAGCGAACATAGGACGCTGATGATGACAGCGTAGCTAGCGGCTGTCGGAATTAGTATTAATAATCCGTTCTTCTAGTCTGATTAGATATTCTAATATTCCACTCTTAAAAATAATTTGAATTTACATTAATTCAATTATTGTGAACTTAAGCAGAATAATAATAACTTCCGAAATATTAGAATTTTTAATTTTTTAATTGATATTGTCTGCAGTCTTGTGTATTGAACGTTTCACTTTTTTAGTACGATACATTACTCAGTTTAATTATTAAAATTGCATTAACAACATAGACTAAAATAGCAGCTTAGGTTTATATTTCTAAATATTTGGAAGTTGTGTGAACTTTATTAATTAGTATTGTATATACAAAACGATTGATTGATTGATGAATCAATCATTCTTTGTATCCAAAAATATGTATTGAGTGTTATCCATCGAAGATTATACATCTGAATACATACATCTGAATACATATACATCGAAGATTATACATCTGAATTGTTTCAAATTCAAAATATAGTTAGTGTCTGTTCTCAAAAACATATTGAATTTGTAAAAAAATGTATTGAGCGTTACGTTAGCAATAGCCTAAAATAGGATTTATCGATAAATTTTAGGACGGCAAAAACTTTACAGCAGCGGAAGGAGAGAAACGATATAGAGAGCATTATCCCTTTAAAAATTTCTGATTTGCTTTGCAAAAATTTGGCTTCTGTCGCACTGTGGGTTGTTATATTTTCGAAGAATGTATTAGGTAGGTCGGGTTTTGGTATGAATAATTATTCGAATTGACATAGGTCGTTTTTTTTACCAGTTTTATTTGAAAGAAGCCTTCTTTCGCACATGTATAATAATTATATGTAAAGAACTACTTTAAAAGATAAAAATGTTTAATTTTTCCATGTAAAACCAAGTCAAAGTTTAAAAAGCAGTCATAACTTTTAATTTCGTTCTGTGATTATTATAATGTTTTGCTTTTAGAGAGTAGATATATATGACTTTCAAACCCTATACTCATATTTTGTGGTGTATTTTTTTCGCAAATAGTATTTCCAGAATAACCCCGAAAGCAAATGTAACGCTCAATACACAATAATGTGTAAAAATCTAAATATATTTTATTTCAGGATTTACTGAATGAGGCGAAAACTATTACATAAATCCTACCTTCTCATTTTGATTTAGTTACATTAAACAACAAAAAATACACAAAATGTATGCTTAGAATGAGAATCATTCAATTACAATACTTGTCATTTATTCTACACTGAACATGCTATAGCAAATATTCTTTGTTGATTACACTAAAAGGTATTTTAATATCCAGTCTGTTCTCTGAAAAATAACATGTTTTTTTAGTTTATTCTCAGTTTATTTTTCGATTTCTTATTGCATGAGGGTTTTGGTTAAAAAGTAATTTACTGCAAATTTACACTTTGCAAAAGTATTTGCAATACCTCGGCTCATGCTTTTTTGTAAAAAAAAACTCACACAAACACACCGAAAAATGTTATTATACTGACTCACACAACTGGAGATATTGGTTGATTATACGAGTTGTATATTTAAATGATTATACGATTACATTGCTTTAACACACTTTGCAAAATATTGTAGAAAGTATTTGAGCTTATGAGTGCAAGTGTATCTTCATTAAATCTTAATTTAAATGTAAAATGTATAAAAACCAATAATACCACAAATCTTTTGCTATCATTTGGTATAAAAAAACGAGTTTTATTAAGGAGCAAGAAAGCTATAACTATTGATTTATTTAATATTTAAATAACAAGCATTGTTCAGTTTATGCTTAAAATGAAGATTATTGAATTGATTAATGCCAAATTTAACATATACATGTATTACTGTGTAGCTTTACTTTACTCTCGGGCCGATATGGAGCTGTGTTGTCGATAAATATTTGTTTTTAGGAAATTATTGTTTTTAAGCCGACCTGTGGCAAGACAGTGCTACTACCAGTTTTTATATATTGAGACGTTTTTAATTGAAACTATCTAAAATAACTTTATATTATATCATTAGAAATTCTGACATTTATAGAAATAGATCTGGGTCAAAAGGAGTTTTTCCATATAAATTGTAATTTTTTTTAATCGGTTATATTTATTTATTGTATCTTCAATAAAATTGAACTAACAATAAGTAATCAAATCTAAACTCTAAAATTTTAATTATTTTTAAGTCCAGCCTATGCCAGACAAAAATATTTGTATTAGCGGTTGGTTCTTTGCTTGTCTACGTCTCTTGTGTTCGGCTGAGAGCAAGAGTGTACTTCCTTCTCAGCCGAGTGTGGCTTCTAAAGTTCACGATATTTCGTGCTAGGGGATTTGGGTGCAACTCAAGTTTTTTTATGTATCTTATCACTTGTTTAGAAAACACTGTTTTAGCCAGCGGCACACCTAAATTTTTATGAATTCGCTTGTTTCTGACATACGATGGGGCTGTTGTAATCGTACCGAGTATTTTATTTTGTTGTCTTAGAAATTTTTCTACATTTGATACCGAGGCAGTGCCTCATGACAGGATACGATATTGGACGATATTGGTTTTAGAATGTAATTGTATAGAAGAAGTTTACAATCTAGGCGTAGAATAGAGCTCCTTCTAATGAGCCAATTCATTTGAGATGCTTTTAATTTCATTTGGGTCACCATTGCATTTATGTGGTACTTCCATGTTAGACGATGATCAAGATGAACATCGAGATTATTTACTTCAGTGTGTTGAGGTATAGTTTGATTATTTATTTGTATAGGTGGGCAGGTTTCTTTGCACAATGTAAAAGTAATGTGAGTACATTTTTGTTCGTTAATTTTTAGCCACCATTGTTTTAGTAATTTTTCCATATACCCTTGCAGTTTGCGGGAAGCTTTTTAATGGCTTTTATGAAAACTTAGAAAAGCTGTATCATCAGCGAATGTTGATATGTGTATGTTACTGCTTACCGGCAAGTCAGAGGCATGTATCAGATGTAATACAGAGCCGACAATGCTGCCTTTAGGAACTTCGGCTTCAATCGATTGCGAAGGGCTTAGAAAATTACTTTCCTTAGCTTTCTAAAAGCTTAAGGGTGTTTGCTGGTAGGTTTTGCTTTAGTTTATATATTAAACCTTCGTGCCATTCTTCATCAAATGCCTGAGAAACATCGATTAAGAGCGCAAAATAATATTATTTTTCTTCGAAGGTTTTTCTCTCATGACTATATCAGGCACGGATATAAGGATGGATATCCCCAGCCGGATAAAATAAATTTTGCAAAATAGTGTGTTTCGGTTGGATTTTTTTTTATTTTACCGTTTTCAAAAAGTAGACAGAATTATACATAAAATATAAGTTCCTTTTTTATAACAAAAATCCCGGTATTCAATTTAATTTTTTTTCAAATTTCTTGTGATAAAGATATCTGCTATATTGATAACTAAAATTATAAAAAAAATTATAAATTTTTTAATTAATAATCGAAATATTTGAATAAATAAAAGACTTTATCAACAACTTTTTTCGATAAACTTTATTTCAAAATTAAGTAAGTTTTTTATTAAAACTTGGATGAATTTTGATAAAAAATTTATTTAAAATTTATTTTAAAAAATCCGAATACGGGGTCTTCGAACATGAAGCATGTTCTCTACAGCTGAGCCATATCCCAGTTATTTTTTAATGAGATAAAACCTTATTTAAAGTACTTGCCCCTGGAAAGCATGTAAATGTATACAACGAATTAAGTATATATGTATTTGATCTAGCGGCTACGTTTATTAAATATTTTGCAATTTTTCAATAACTTTTTTATCAAATACTTTTCATTGCGTGATTTTTATAATGCGTGGTATTGATAAATATTGTATTATCTTAATGACAATTATTATTGAAATTAGTCTTTTTCTCAGCAATATAATTTTATTGAACATAAGTTTTTTCTATTTGTTTTTTTTTCTGTATTAAACGTCCCATCCACTTGCAATATAATTGTGCAATTTTTCATATTGTGCAATAATATAGCCAATGTGTAGGTCATATTCGAAGGTGCCACAATATATTGGGAAAAATCAAAAGATTTTTGATTTTTATTGTACACCTGCTTTTGAATCACTGTTGCGTATGTTTTATAGTTCATTGTTTATTAATCATACGACCCAGTACCAATCATAATGACCAACAATAGAAAATATGCAAAAAACGGCCCAACCACATAACAGGCAAGCCTGCAGCTGCATTGATTCAACTTTTTCACGGTATGACAGCTAAAGGCCTTGATTCAGGAAAATTTTACAGAAGTCTAACCGACTTTAAAAAATCGCTTCAAAATGTCGTTGTAGATGCCACACTTTTACACAAAATGATGCAAAAACACCTGTTTGTTTTGTGTATACACATAACCGCATGGAAACTTTCATTTCATGAGAATTTTTATAAATTTTTTTCAAATCGCACGACTTGCCACAAAGAATCTGTCACACAGTAGAATTTTTAGTCCACTTGTCATATTTGGCAGATCGGGAGAGAATCATGGCCTTGAACAGTCATGAAGTAGAAATCTTGAAACGAAAATACTAGATTAGTGACAGACTTGGAGCACCAGAGCAACTTAGTTTTCGTTCCATAGTAAAAAGAACTGTCCACTGTGCACCGTAGTGCCCTTAAATAAAAGGTTACCGTTTTTAGGGTTTTCTAATTATCTAGTCACCAAGACTTACGTACTTGTATACCAAAGCTTGTCCTTGCTAGCTGTAGTGGAACTACACCATAATAATGATGACTGAGTCAGTGAGTCACTGAATGGGTACTAACATATCGACATATAAAATGCAAAAAGGCCTATCTACATTTATCAAAAATTTTCAAGAGAGATAAAAAAATTAATAAAAAGCAAACTATTGTGATTATAACAACGATTTTTTTGGGTAGTATCATTAATAAAGTTTGAATTAATGACATTACGCAAAAGAAAATATTTTTGTAATCACAATACTTTGCTTTTTATTAAGTTTTTTATTTCTCCTGAAAGCCTTTTAGAAATATAGATTGGCCTTTTTGCATTTTATATGACGATATCTACTTTTTACAGGATCATATCTTGGGAAGCTTTTACTATAAAACTTCAACAGTAAGGCTATTAAGTTTTATTATTTTATGATTAACTGAAGCAAAGCTATGAGGCGGTAATCGCGAATGGTTTCATGTAATATACACACTGTGTGCCTAGTAGTGTCGACTATTTTTGGCAAAAAAATCGTTAGAGGCATATACTTCTAGGAAGAGTTCTATCTTTGGTCTAGAAACCATGGATCTAAAATGTATTTCGAGCTTGCAGAAACTCCAATATATGTTTTGTGGCGCGCGTATACTTAATATTTTATCAATACACCAAATAACGATACTCATACGCCATACTGAAATCAATTTTTTTTTTTTGTAATAACCGACCAATAATTTTAAAATTTTAATACATTTTCTATACACGAGTAAGCGTATTACTTATACATGCGTTAAGAAATAACATGAATTGATGCAATTTTACTACGAAAGATGATCATATTTTTGCCCATTTGCAAAGCATTCTATTTTCCTGTAAAACTATTAAAATTACTAAGATACAGACAATCCCTATTTAATGCTTAAACATAACTAAGTTTGGTTTTACAAATCTGTATTTAACATCATAAATCTAATAGCAACAACAAGTTATGAAATTTTCCAACAAATTGTTTATAATTCTTGCCCAAATTACTTAAATGATTTTCTTAAAATTCTTTCATTATTTTATTGTTATTTGCTTAATAATTTACTAATTGTTTTTCATTTTGTGGCTAAAGGAATTTTGTTTGACTAAACACTAAGCACAATATACACAATGCTACAAATATAATATATGTATGTATATTAATATTAAAGTTAAACATTCTCATAGCATACTTAACAACTTGATAATAATAAATCGTTTTTTAATCATACATACACAATACACCATATCCATTGAATTTGGAAAGAATATAGATTAAAGCGCCTCCCAATTATATACAAATCAGTTTGCTTTATAGCGCATTGCAAAACTATTTGAGGTTGTAGGGATGTCTACATGAAATAACGCTCAACGAAATAAGTACGTCAAAAAAAATTATTAATATATATTCTTACATTTAGGGCCTGTCAATATCTAAAGTTAAGATGTTATCGGACTGATAACTCGTTTTTTATTATTATAAGTACAAACTGTCCCATAAGCCAAAGAAACGTTCTTCTTGCCTTTAATTTTAATGTCAAGTTTATGCTATTGAAACTGCCATAGCTTTTGAAAGTTTTTAAATAAAAGAAACACTGAAACAATTTTCGAGCATAGTTTTAGAAGGAAAAATAAATACTCTATCTGTTGCGACCGAACAATATACGTGTAAATCAAATCCACGTAAAATAATGCTCAGGGGCCGAATTACTGCATTCGTTATCGAGCAGGCTTTCGTAACAATTAACATTTCGTCACGTATCGGATAGGTGGATTACCGCATTCGATAGCTAACGTATCGAAATTTTTAAAAGTGTTCCAAGTTTCTTTTACACCGGTTGTTGAATCGACTAAGAATTTATAATACATTAAAGAAAAATTTTTGTGTTTCTTTAAGCTAGTACAACAACCAAGTCGATTTGACAACTGTAATATATTGGTAATGTTTCATGCTTTTTTGCAAAAAAAAAAACATAATAAAAGAAAATATTTATTAATATGATTATTTCGAACGTATTTGCTTTGTAAATCTAAATTGATTATTAGGCTAAGGTTCGTAACGTTATATTCAGAAAGAATTGGGTATGATTAATATTCCAAGGAACAAGGGATTAATATTCCAAGGAACAAGGGAATTCTTTCTGAATATAGCGTTACGAACCTTAGCCTAATAATCAATTTAGATTCACAAAGCAAATACGTTCGAAATAATCATATTAATAAACAATTAGCTACTGGCTTGAGTTTTTAAAATGTTTACATGTTCAGATATACTTAAGTATAAAATCAAACCAAAAAAGTTTGTATTGAGTAGAAGAAAAATCAGAAAAATGGGAATGAAGAAAAATAAACCGATGGCAAGGGAGGGAAAGTGCACTTTAATATCAGCTTGAGAGTGATTTAATTCTCTTATTCAATTTTCACGAAAAAGTTGTATATATAAGAATTAAAATCACACTCAACAGAGCCACCTGACAAGTGGTGATAGCAAATACACGTGAGCACTGACGATGGAAGTGTAGCGGCTTCCGAAAGTGGCGCTACTCTGTTCTGCTGTGTACGTTGAAAAATTAAGTTGATGTTAATTTTTCCCTTGTTCCTTGGAATATTAATCATACCCAATTCTTTCTGAATATAACGTTACGAACCTTAGCCTAATAATCAATTTAGATTCACAAAAGAAAATATTGTTTTCGATCACTCTAGTGCTAACGAGTGGAATTTAAGCAGCAGATACTAGATTATCGTATACCGTAATCCCAAAAAGAAAGTTTTCGAACAATTTTACTCGATCACGTATGCGGTAATTCGGCCGCAGGATTGTTGAAAAAATTTTTCTGAGACCGAATGTAACATATCGCGTAAATCATATATGAGATACAAACATTATTTTTGGGACCTAAAAATCGCGTCAAATCAAAAACAATTATTAATAATTTTTATACTCGTATTTTTATTAAACCAATCCTTTTTGTTTTATTACATTAGTATCCTGCGGAAAATATTTCTCAATGAAATGTTCGATCCAAATTAATAAGGTTTTGTCCAATTTTTCTATTAAACTATCTCTGTCTTAGGATATGTGTTTTGCAATATCAATAGATCCAACATAAAACAATAGCTCGAATTTTGTTTTCATTTTTTTTGATTGTTCTTATTGTTGATTAATGTGAAGCAAGAGATTTTGCTAGAGTTGTAGATTTTTCTTCATTTTTCAAGCGGTAAAAAATTTTAAATTTATCGTATAATGATATTACATTAGTATATGGTCTTTTACCACGCAGTTGATGGTTACCATAAATTTTTAAGCGTGTTATAATAAATTCACGTAATAAAAGCTTGTAATTGAAAAAATGGCTACTGTTATCGAAATCGCGTAAATGAAATACCGCATAAATCGAGACTTACCTGTATTTTCTTCCTTTGCTGTGTATATCAAAAGTATTTTCACGTGACGCCTAACTGAGGGTCTACATTAGCCATGAACTCGATATGAACATCATGTCGGATATCGCATATGGCTAACGTGACCAGAAGGTTTTTGTCAAAAGCGGGACAAGATCGTCTTAAAAGCGGGATTTTATAAAATATATTATGGAAAGCGGGATGTTGTAAATAAACTGCCGATGATAATATATATGACTACAAAAATATGCAACTACACAACTCCATATCGTTAGCTGAAATGCAAAATAACGTAACTAACAAAAAATTTAAGTTCGCATTTTCAATTATTAATTATTACATCGAAGCGCTTGTCCCTATCATAAAAATCATTTGCATTAAAAACGAAAAGGAAGAGACTTTTTACTTCAGTCACTTAAATCACTTATTTTTCACTGGAATCACTTATTTAGTCTTTTTTCTCCCCTATAAAATTAAAAACAGTGTAATTATGTGATTTTGCATTTCAGCTAACGATATGTTAAGAAATTCGTTGAGTTGCAGGCCTTAAAATTAAAAAGTGCATTTGTTGATGTTTTGTAAAAAATTCATATTTTTTATGAAACAAAAATTTTATAAATTGCTTTAAGTAATTGCTTCAAGTAATAAAAGCTCGTAATTGAAAAAATTTTTACTATTATCGAAATCGCGTAAATGACGTACCACGTAAATCGAGGCTTACCTGTATTTTCTTACTTAAAGATAATTTTGTCTTTAACACCTGAAACATCAAGTCGTTAGGACCCGACAAAAATAAGAAAGTTGTAAGTCAGTGAGTGAAAAAATCGGAAGTCATCTTTTATAAAATTCAGTTTATAGTCAAAAGAATATTTTTGATCAAAAGCAGCTCTCTTTTTAAACGGTTCTTAAGCATTTTATGTATCATGTGTCCGGACCAAATTAGTTTCAACTTTGGGCTTTGAATGCTTTTTCTGGATTTTATTTTCATCTTAATGGAGAAAAATTTAAATTGAAGGTATCAATATTAGTCGAACTCTATGGTTTTTAAGTCGTTCAATTTAATTTTTGCAATAATCAATAATTTTCAATACTACGTGCCTTACTTTCCTACCCTCACACTGTGAAAGTTATAGCAAGAGCTCTGATCATGAGATCGTGGTACATCTTGAAATATCATGGTGTTCAGTTCGACCCTTATACAGTCAAGAATTTGTCTTTGTCTTTTCAATTAATACATGCTTTTAAAATTCCTTTCTCAATAAAAATGATTTAATTGAAGAATTAAATTGAACGAACTTAAGCCTGAATAATTAAGTATCTTTGGATTATAAGTATCTTTGGATTATAAGTATTGAGTTTTGAAGCAATGTCTAAAAAACACTTTTTTCAATTTTAAGTTCCTTTAACTGAATGCGTTTTTATTCGATCAATACAAGAAAGATCTATTTTGCTCAGTTGGAACATTTTCGATATTTTTGGAAACAATTAAAATAATAGAACTATATTTTTTAAAACTCGAAAAAGCTGGATAAAGGGGGATAACAATTTTAGGCGGGATCAACCTCTAAAAAGTGGCATAGTCCCGTCTAAGGCGGGACGTCTGGTCAGGTTACATATGGCTAATGTAGACCGCTCATGTTCATGTTTCGTCCATGGTCTGACATCGATGCCCGAACATACATATGTTTGAGCATCAATGTTTGGCATGAGATTCGCCATCAGCTACCATTTTCAATAGAAAAAAAGAGACAGAGCTAAATTGGTAAATATTCCATCTCTATTGTACTAACACAAAATACATTGATAAAGCAGAACATTGATATCGCAAGTATTCACCACAACAAAAAAGTTGTTGAATTTTTTTACAGTTGCTCTTCCGGCGCCATGTTCATGTCATCTTCAAGTCGATGGCGAGTGAAGATGTAGGGTAAAGGTGGTAATCGATTTTTGTCCTGGTATTGCCATGTTTTCAAAAAGATTAATTTTATTTTACAGGCAAGTTGTAATAACGAAAATAGTTACAGCTCATTTTACTCCTCACCTAAGCTATAGTTAACTTTTACAAACGCGAACTTTGCAGGCAAGTTGTAATAACGGGCCTTAAACAGTTATTGAATTATGAAAAAATATTTATAGCATTTTTATAAACATCCCAGCAAAAACTAGGTAATCAGTAGTCATTACCGAGCAACATACTATTCAAACACAAACTACATACCGTCTGAATTACTTTATAGTAGTTAAACAATTACTTACTAGTAATTAATTAAGCCATTTATTCACTTATTGGCAGAGTACTAGTATATCTGCTTATCATACAGACGATAAACAGTTCAACACCTGGGAAAGCAAAATGTATTTTTTGTAATTGTGTTAATGGTTATGAAAACAAGATTTAAGCCCGTAACAAAATAATTGTGCAGTAGATTAGTGCATAAGACACTTGGCATAAAATAACACAATAACTGAAAATGGCATAAGTTCAATGCTTAGCAGAGACATTTAATTTTTATTGTGTTTTTTGTATGCAATTCCTTCTAAATATTGAAATTTATAAGTTATTATTTGTAATCAAATGTGGTAAATATTTGCCTCCAATGACATCGCCATGTTAAAGTAATTGGCTTAAATGACAAAGTAGAAGTAGTGAAGGGTATGTTTTTTTAGCATTTTAACTCATTACTTTGCCATCCTGGGATGACTTCAACTTCAATGAATTTACCAATGAATATGCTTTTATTTCTGCATTAAATACGGCCAGTCTTTCTCAAACCAAGTTTTGTTATTTTATTTTGTTACAAACTTTTTCCCAAATTAGTATTTTTGTATTCAGTAAAATATTAATCTCTTTGTTCATAATATTTACCAAAGTTTTATGAAAAATTAGTTTTATAGAAATCTGCTTCATTCGTAATTTATTATGAATAAGCCGCTAATCTTTTTTTTTTTTTTCTTAGAAATACATAATTATTAGCTAGTTCCTATGCGCACTTCACTGGTGCTAATGCAAATCATAGGGGAGCCTGTACCCAAAAATCTAATAGAAAAAGAAAAACACTTGGGTCAAGCCCAACCAGGGTTAATAAGGGCTAAAATATAACTATGGATTTAAGTATGGAAATTTTCTACTTTTTATTTTTTTGAAAGTAAATTCGTATTCTAGAATTATTCACTAAGTGAATAGCTTTGCACTGTATCACAGTGTTATTTAAAATTATTTTCTTTTGTACGAAATTTATTAAATAAATTGCTTTATAACTAAGTTTATTGTAAGAGCAGACATTTATGTTAACTATATGCTTTAATAACAATTTTATTTTGTGTTATTTGAATTTATTGTGGTTAAATAAATATTATACAATTAAGTTTTGTTTAGACAGTAGAAAATTTTTTAACCACGAGAGCTGTCTGTGGAATATTCAACTTGGCATATGATTGATAAATGATGCACCTCTGGTCTAATCCCTTTATTGATTTTTGTAGGTATTGATCTAAAAATATTATTTCAAATCATATGTGTGGGTGATTCTCATTTTAAGGGTACATGTTTTGTTTTATATTTTTATTATTTCATTTATTTATTTATTTTTACCAATATAACTAATAGAAATATGATAAGGAAGAATTCATATTATACTTTTCTACTCATCCAATGGATCCTCAAAAAAATTATATTTTCGATTGTTTAAAATTTTTGTGTATTGAGCGTTACATTTGCTTTCGCGCTTGTTCTGAGAATGAATTTTCTATACATCTACTCTTTAAAAACAAAAAAATTATAATAATCGCAGGACGAAATTAAAAGTTATCACTTTCTCAATTTTGATTTAGGTTCGCATGGAAAAATAAAATAATTTGTATCTTTTAAAATAATTGCTTACAAAAATTTATACATGAGCAAAAAGCAGACTCTTTTTAACTCTTTTTTCAAATAAGACTAATTTTAATAAAATCCGCTTGACAATGTTAAAAGTTTTGTAAATTTTAAATAATTATTTCAACCATGATACGACCTAAATAGCACATTCTTCGAATATATAACAACCCACAGTGCGGTAGAAGCAAAACTTTTTTCTAAACGAATAATGTTCTCTATATCGTTTCTACACTTCCGTTGCTGATTAACTTTTTCTATCGTCGCGAAATTTATAGATAAATTATATCTAAGAATATTGATAACGTAACGCTCAATACATTTTCTTACGAATTCAATATTTGTTTCAGAATACACACTTTTTTAAAATAAAACAATTCAGATGTATAATCTTCGACGAATTGTGATATAAACTCCTTAGTTATTTACTAACAAATTTTTAATTAAATTAAAAATATATGGATAGCACCCAATAAATCCATTTTTTGTTTTATACAAACAATGTTTGATTGATGAAACGTTTCGCAGTATAATACTATTTAACAAAGTTCAAAAACAGTTTAAATATTTTGAAGTACGCTGTTATATTAGTGTATGTTGTTAATGCAATTTTAATAATTAACTAGAGTAATGAATCGTGTTAAAAAAGCGTAACGCTCAATACACAAAGCTGAGGACAACAATATTTCACTATAAAAAATATATTATTTCCAATATTTTCCAAGATATAAGAGAAGCAAATGCAAATATTTTAAAGCCGTTATAAATTTAATCTCGTTTTTGGAAAAATTCATATTTTCCTAATGTGAAAAATCAACTGCATGCATTACGGACACATCATTTTATATGAAGAGAGTATAAACAATATTTTCGTTCTTCATTTTTTTTAACACATAATGGACAGAAATTTATCCGTTTGTTTTAGGAAATATTTTACTATACTTTCAACGGATACGAACAAAGCATTTGATATGAGAATCAGCCACATAATAAGTTAGTTTTAACGGGAACAATAGCTAAGACCTTCAACAGTTGCACAGAGCGGCGGACAAATTCAAAAAAATTATCGAATTTGAAAAAAATTTAAATGCAGCATCAAAGCGGACAAATCAGTTTATTTAAAAAATAAATTTATTTATCACTACATTACCTGGTTGGGACAATATGGCCTTTAAAACATTGAAAAAAAAGCTAGTGTATAATTCTTTATTGATTTTTATATCAAATTTGTTGGCGTATTGAATCGCTAATGACTTTTTTTGATAAAGTGTTACATTAGCTATTTAAACGGCCTTACTTTATATGTAACCTGACCAGACATTCCACTTTAGGCGGGATTATCCCGCTTTTAAGAGTTCGATCCCATCTAGAATTTGTATCCCGTTTTCTCTCGCTTTTTCGAATTTTAAAATTTATAATTGTACTGAATGAAATAAATATCTTTCTGCTTTTTCAGACAATACAAATCATTTTTAGACATTGTTTGAAATCTCATTACAACAAAATTTCTAATTCAAAGATATTTAAAGCCATATGCATAGGGAAGACTTGGCATGAAGTTAGCATAAGTGAAGAAATTGAACCGGATCTTGCTGAGTTTTTTCATATCTTTAGAAATGGGAAATAGTCACAGAATACAGCCATGAGTCTCGGCTACAATCTACAGTTATTTTTAAATTAAAATTTTATATTAAAACTCGTTAAAGTCCAGTTCGATTTCATCATTTGTGTCAAGTTTTCGTTATGCATACGGCCGTTAATTATTTAGTATTAAGTTTATTTAATTAAATTTTTCTATAAAATTATATTTACTTAGAAAGGAATTTCCAAAGCATGTAATAACTGAAAAGATAAGTTCTTGTCTGTATAGGCGTCGAATTATTGTTTTCGAGATCAATCACTATTTCATCAATAGAGCTCTTGTTATAGCTGCTTCAACTGTGATGGTGATGAAGTCAAGTAAGGCACGTAATATTAAAAATTATTGATTGTTCCAAAAATTAAATTAAACGATCTTAACCAAGAATAATCAAAAATCTATATTATTCTATATTATATTTCTATATTAAGATAAAAAAAATTAAGAAAAAGTCTTGAAAGCCAAACGCTAAACTAATTTTGTGCCGAGTACATAAGCATCTAAGCATCTTAGATCCGCCAAAAAATACCAAAGTTACAAGACAGATTTTTTTTCATACAAAATTGCTTTTAATCGAAAATAAAATTTTAACTATAAACTGAATTTAAGCAACTTTATAGGGAAGATAACTTTGGACTTTTTCACTTACTGGCTTACAATTGTCTTATTTTTGTTGGGTCTAAACGAGTTTATGTTTCATGTGTTCTCTAACCTTAAAGCAATTAAAGAAAAACTCAATTTTGACTTTGGTAAAGATTTGGTTCCTTTTCATGTGGACGCTCACATATATTTGCTATTTCAGTTAAGGTTTACTAGCGGAATTACAGGAAATTTTTTTTTTACTTTTCCAAATTTTTGTAGAGCTAAAAAAAGAGTATACCCGAGAGTACCTGAAAATTTTGTGGAATCTTGATATAGATATTAAACAGTAATATTGTTCCAAAAACTAGCTGCAGAAACCTGCGTATGCGACTTACATCAGTTATTTTAAATATACACCTTTTTCAAATGTTTTTTTAACTTGTTTGTACTGCTATATGATTTTGTTGTTATTTGCTTCGAAAACCAGTTCTTATTAAATTAAAATACCAATGAAGTAAAAGCTTTCAATCTTAAGATAAACTTTTAATGCATTTTGAAATTTGAATGCACTTTGATTATTTTTTAATGCATTTTGAATTTTTAAAATTGGTCGTATATAGTAACATATAGCGCCCAATGTGCTAAAAATAGCTAATTATTTTAAAGACCTTATAGCCTACAGCTATTCAAGGCATACGTTTTTTGTGGATAAGACTATTAGTTTGGAAGATATAAGATTTCCGATGACCAAAGAGTTTTATCGGTAAAATTAGCCTTATATAACGACATATAGCAGCCACTGTGTTAAAAATAGCTACCCAACTTTTAACATAGCTGTAGCAATCTTCCCTATAACTCATTGATAAATTTTTTGTGGATCAGACTATTCGTTTGGAAGATATAATTTTTCCGCCGATAGATTGGCCTTCTTCCCATTGTGCATTGCGGTAAAACTAGTGCTGAGATTGGCAAAAGAAGGGTATTTTTACTAGCATAAAACCCAGAACGAAATCTTAAGCACTTTTCAAAAATTACCATGATAGCTCTTTAATATTGCTAGATTTTCGCCCTGTTGCTAAAAAGAAAATTAAAAAAAAAATTATATTGAGATAATATATATAAGATAGTAAACATATCTTATATTAGTGCATATGAATCTTATATGAGTCAATGACGTCTTTTTTTATTCTGTGTACTATTTTTGCCAAGTCAGGAAATTGTAAAACAGCTTTCATAAATTTTCAACTAAAAGTAAAATGAATTAGAAATTGAACTATTATATTGCCGTTAGCATACCTTAACAAAGTCGCCTTGTTCAGCAGCTTAAACTAAATTAAATAACATACTAAACACCATTTTAAATTAGTTTTTCATTTTTAAATTTTTCTTACATTATTTAACTATAATTTGATTACAAATATTTCTCTTTTGTTTAGTTTCTGCTTGTTTGATTTTACATAATGGCCTTTAAGTCCATTAATATATTTATTTCCTTTTTTGCATGTTGAACATATTGGCACAAAATTGTAAGACGTCATACCCCAATGCTTTGCATAAATTTCAATGCTTCTGATAACAGAAATGAGTGTTAGAAAAATAAAATTTAACGAAAAAAAATAACAAATTTGCAAATGGAAAATCTATTATTTTAAATTATGCCAATTTTAAATAATGTTAATAGAACGTGTTCAAAAGACGCCATTAAGTCGCGTGACATTTTTCTTGCATTTGCTTTTATGTTGCACTTTTAAGACCTTTATGCAATATTCATTACGCGTACAAATGCAAATGCATACTATCAGCATACACCTTGTATTAAGGTTCCTAGTATTTTATTTTTTTCTTATTTGCTCTCCTTTTTTTATTTTTACAACAAATATTTTTTCTTTCAATAAAATACAATTTAGACATGAACTAAAAAAAAGACATGAAATAGATAAAGAAAAAAATAATAAACTAGTGGTTGCAATAAAATAAATGTAAGCTTTTGTTTATGAACCTTGAAATGAATGAAAACATAGAAAATATAAGAAAACATTAAAGTGCATTAAGTAGCATAGATAAAATTAGAAAATGTATGCACGAATATTTTTGAAGCTTTTCTTAAAACAATTTTTCTTTTATAATAAGCTTGAAATGCAAACTTTTGGCAATTGGACTGAAACGATCAAGTAGAAGTGTGCTGGTAACGAGGTTAACATAAATAATTAATACGAAAATTTTGTAAAAAGAAATTATTAATTAAGTTATGAGTTTAGTCGAAATGTATGAGTTTATATCCATAGAAATTTAATTATTTTCGCTTTAGTTCATTTTAAATTTAAATTTTCAGTTAAATTATGGGCCTGTCCCACGATGTCGAAAAGTTGATGTCGTTCTCTTATTTATATTGAAAACAATAATAAAAAATTTTAATTTATTTTTGTTTTCAATATAAATATGAGAACGGCATTGACTTGTCGACATCGTGGGACAGGCCCTATATTTTTATTTAGAGATATAGACAAAAGAAATTTTTGACTGCACGGAGGATTGAACTGATGTTTCGATAGCTTCCGCTAATCTCTTCAGAATTCTTTTTCGCTTGACCACTCGACCAAAGTCGGTGGTCAAGAGTTGAATATCATCTACTTTTAAGCAGTTCATACTGTCACTCTTAGAGCCGTATTTCATTTGATAGTTATTGATATTCAATCAAAAATGTTCTCTGTCTATGTGCTTCACATTTATCTCTAAATAAAAATATAATTTAATTAAAAAATTACATTAAGACCGAACTCAAGCCAAAATAATTAAATTTCTTTGAATAACTCCTGTTATTTATAATTTAAGTTGCCACATTTCCTTATTGTCTTATAGTAGATAGATTGCAAATAATAAAGAATTAAAAAAAAGTTAAATAGTATTATATTGCAAAACTAAAGGGTGCTGTTGGCTAAGATGGTTAGTGCGTTGACTACGAACCCTGAGATCTTGAGTTCAAGAGTAGTTTCAGGCAAGCCAACAACATCATGAATTTGTCTGATGTGCATTGGTGTATGATTGGTGTTGATTGTTGTTGGAATGTTAAAGTGATGAAGACATAGAATACCCTTTAATTTTTTATTGTTTTAAATGTCGGTGTTAATTGGTGTAGTCTATTCTACAGACTACACCGATTAGCACTTACTTTGAAAATTTAAAGTGTCTATATATAAGTGTCTGTATATTACATTAATATTTCAACATGTTGCGTTTCTCTCTTTAGAACACCCTTTAATTTTCAACTCTCATATATTTGTTGTTTTAGCGGCCGAAGTTTTACATATTCTGTGAAAATTGCAGGTCCGTAGCTCTTACGGTTCCGAAGGTAGAACAGATTGTCTAAATTACATAGTAAACTTACATTGACTGATAGAACACCCTTTTATTTTTATTGCTTTAAATATCGGTGTTAATTGGTGTAGTCTATTCTACAGACTACACCAATTAACACGAACTTTGAAAATTTAGTGTCTATATATAAGTGTCTGCATATTACATTAGTATTTCAACATTTTTCGTTGCTCGCCTTAGAACACCCTTTAATTTTTAGCTGTCATATATTTATTGTTGTAGCGGTCAAAGTTTTACATATTCTATGGCAATTTCAGGTCCGTAGCTGTTACGGTTCCTGAGAAAACAGCCTCTGACAGACAGACGGACAGACGGACGGACAGCGTAGCGAAAACAATAGGGTTCGTTTACACTTTTGGTGTATCGGAACCCTAAAAATGCGTAAATTATTTTTATTTTGAGTTTATTAGTAAAAAAACGAGAACATAACAGTTCTTGAACTAAGTCCAGCGAAAACAAAATCATAATATGTATGTTCTGTTGGCTGAGTGGTTAACGGGTTTGACTACAAACGCTGAGGTCTTGAGTTGAAGACTAGTTTCAGGCGAGCCAACAACATCATGCATTTTTTTCATGTGCACTGGTGTGTTACTGTGTTGGTTGTTGTTGGACTGTTAAAGTGATGAAGGCATATCACTGATCACTTTAGCAGTACCGACAGCGATTAATACTGATATATCCTACTGCACATCACAGCATCCTCCTTCATCGGTATTGTAGCAATATCGTTGGCGAAGTAAATGAAATGCTATACAGATTAAACAACTACTACTCTAATTGACAGCAAAGGTGCTGCAAACTGCTCTAAAAAATTTAACAAAAAAACGCAACAGCAGAGTTGTAAATGAAATAAGCTTTCTATCTGTCTCTTTCTCTCTCTCTCTCTCTCTCTCTCTCTTCACCACTTGTTCTATCTAAGCTATCACTTTTCAAAAGAAGGTAACACATTAATTTATTAACTCGTAGACATTGCGCCTGATTGTATAAGGCGTTGTCGTAAAGGCCTAAGTCGTTTTTTGTAGTAGATTAAAGAACACGGGTTATGTGTTACTTTAATCCAATACAATAAACGACATAGGCGTTTACGCCAACGCCTTACACAATCAGGCCGATTAACTTCCTGATTGCGCTACTTCTGTTTCTAAAAAAAAGTTTTTTCAATCAATAATGGTTTGTACTCAAAAAAAATATATTGAGCGTTATCCATATTTTTTAATTTAATTGAAATTTTTTAGTGAATAACTAAGGAGCATATGTTAAAACTCATAGAACAATATACATCTGAATTGTCTGAAATTCATAATATAGTGGGTGTTCTGAAAAAATCATTGAATTCTTAAGAAACTGTATTGAGCGTTACTTTAACAATATTTTGATATATAAGTTAAAGATGGTAAAAAAAAGATAACAGCAACGAGAACATTATCCGCTTATGCTGACTTTAGACGACATGTTTTTTACATATGGCTTGTTAGGTGTGTGAGACATATGTAACTTCGCATGTTTGTCAAAATTGTCAATTTACAGACGGTTTATAATATTTGCTTTCACACGTAAATGTGCAATTACATCTGACATAACCTCTGAGTGTTCACAACAGCTGAGTTTTTGCACAATTTTCGTATTTATATAAAACGCTCTTTTCTTTTTAATGTTTTTTCAACTAAACCACACTTTTGATAATTTAATACAGCTGATGTCAGATGCCTTGTCAGATGAAAATAGAACACGCTCTAATTGAATATTTTTCATCTGACTTTGCTTCTGTAAATGTCATCTGACAATGTTTCATATGTTTCACACGGCATGTATCACTTTTGCAGTGGGAAATTTGACAAGTCAGATGTAAAATACATGTCGTCTAAAGTCAGCATTAGTAATTTCTGATTTGCTATGAAAAACAATTTTACTTCTACCGCACTGTGGGTTGTTGTATTTTCGAAGAATGTATTAGGTACGTCGTATTTTGGTACGAATAATTATTTAAAATTAACATAACTTTTAACATTGTCAGTCGAGTTTATTTAAAAATAGTCTTATGGGTCGATTATGGATGGCATCCGAACTTCAGTTGCCTTGCCAGCCGCCCTGAAGAAAGCCAGGGGCCAAGTGTCTCCAAGTCACCACTTTTGTCGATAAGTTTGTTGACTTTTTGGTGACGTTGCCAACGAATCGTCTACACCTTTTATATTAGCTTTAATGAGAAGAGAAGTTTTTAACAGCTAGAAAACGATTTTTTGTGGTCTTATTTTGATGTGTTGAAAATATATGCGGCTGAACGGAAAACTAAAAATTTTCATAAAAAATCTAATTTATTTGTCTTAGCTGGTAAAAAGTTTCATATGTGTTGACTAGAATCATTAAAATGCATTAGTGAATCTCTGGCCCCAGTGCCTCTATATGGTCCCATAAGAATCACCTAGTCTATAGTAAGTCAACAGTTCCGAGGTCAGTAGTGGAATCTCAATGACAAGCACATGTTAAATGTCTATAGCACAGAACATTGCCTGGGTACAATTAGTCAGTAGTACTGCTGACAAAGTCAACAGTGAATCAGTACAATTTTACTATCGATATTTCCTGCAGGGCAGTAACTGAAAATTTGTAGTTGCGAGAAAAGTAGTGAAAAGCAACTGAAATTAACAGCTCTCAGTTGCCAGTTGCCATCCGTAATATGATTTTTAGCAATTGGCAACCCAACTAAAGTTCGGTTGCCATCCATAAACGACCCATTAGTTAAAGGAATAGTTAGTCTGGTTTTTGGTCATGTATAAGTATGTGTAAGGAACTATTTTAAAATATAGAAATTTTGATTTTTCTATTTTAACCCATGTCAAAACTAAAACAATGGTCATAGCTTTTACTTTAGTCCAGAGAGTATTATTTCTTACTTTTTTTTCTTTTGTATTTTTTTCACAAAAATTATTCCCACAAAAGTGTAAAAAAAAACGATATATATAATTTTATTTCACGCTCAATTAAATAAGACGAAAACTATATATAATACTACCTGCTCATATTTCTATTAGTTACATTGATAAACATAAAAATTGTGCACTTAAAATGAGAATCACCCACATATGTTGTCGTTAATTTAAATATCATTTGGTAATAAAGCATTTTTTAATGCATTATCCTTATCACATATTATTTATAAACATAAAAGTCTTCTGCTTTTTATAAATCTTTTAATATTTTTAACGACTATTATACGTTTAATTATTTTTATTGACCAATTACATGAAAAAACACGACTTATCTCTTTTCAGTATTAATTCCATAATAATTCAATACATATGTAAGTATGTACATACGTACAGTAGGGTTGCCATTACAATATATATTACATTTGTTTGCTGTCTCCACCAAAAACTAGTATACTTATGTGTAACAATTTTAAAGTTTACTAAAAAATGTTGAGCTGCCTTAAAGCGACCATAATTTTGAATACCATTAGAGCGAACAGATGGTAATGTGATGGAGAAGGCTGAATCATTTTTCTTGCATTTTTCCATTTGATTCAAATTTTATTTTCACTCTTTTGAACAACTTCTAGTTACTTATTTTGTTTATCTTATCAATCAATCACATAATTGTAGGGAAAAGGCCAAGCATTTAAAGATTTTCGTTTCTTGATACAACAGTGTGCCAACCTAGTTTACAAATATATATACATGATAGTATGTATGTATGTATTAGAGGGCTGCAAAGTATACCCAAATATATTCGTAGAACGTACTCGTATGAATTTTATGTGTGCATAGATGTATGTTGTTATGTATGTTATATATACATCGCCACGATCAAATATAGATATATATATACATACATGTATTCTCACATGTACACAAAAAAATACATACATACACACACAAACATGCATACGAGTACTTTCAAGTATATTCGTGCAACCCTCTAGTATGAATGCATGCATGCATGCCCTGCTGGACATGTCTTTCAGGCATCTTGCAATACCGATACATGACAATGTTAAAGCGTCGATGACCTGTTAGTGGCACAGATTAGTGAGGACATTTTCGAACAAATGGCCGCTAAGTTCATACATGATAACAAGAGCGACACTTTCAACCAACTTTTCATTAATGACCATGTAAATGACAACATCCTCAGAAATGTCCCCATTTTATTTTTTTGTTTGTTTCTTTTTTACAAGTGATATATAATGAAAATTTGAGGAATTTGTCGCTCAGAGAGTATTTAATACAAGAAGTTTTAATAGATATTGTAACAGAACTTTTCATCAGCTCAATTTCGCTCAATTTTATGCAAGCAGGAATATATCAAAATGATTCAAACCACTGTTGGGATTTGTGGTATAATTATACCAATTTTGGTGCAATCGGTAGTTCAGTGGGACGCTGGTACACTCGACATATTTCTGGTACAATTTTCTATTTTTCAAATAAAATATATTTGTAAATTAATTTTATTTTATATGTTAAGTTTTGTTAGCTTAGACAATAAACAAACACACATACTGGCTTCTATATAGAAGCGTAATAGAATAACCACTCAATTCCTATTAAAATGTTAATGAACTAAAATTACTTTATATGAAAATATTGACGTACAAATGTCGTATTTATATTTGTAAACTGAAACAGTTGAGTTAATTCCGGGCTAGAAAAAATTCATTGACGTTTTACACGAATTCCTTGCTTGGATCAAGGTAATATTTTAATTGTAATCAAGCGACTAATGAGTTCGACTACTATTAAACGATGCCATTAGTCGCGATTACGTTTTCGCGTTGTCAACGTTTGGCAAAGGGCCATAATACCGCGTATGTCCACACAAGTGACATTTACTAAATAATATGTAACAAAAAATTTTAACAACTTTGTGAATGACGACGCACGTTAGGAAAAACATAGCAAAAATGCTCGCATCGCCTATTTTACTTGATAGCGCCTTTGTTATAAGCGATAGGTTTATAGATTTTGGATATGTTTAATATAACTTTTCAGAGAATTTTTTGTTATAAAAATTTTTTATGTAATAGCATTAGACGTTAGTACCCAATTGCACCACATGAAAATTAAGATATATTAAAAATTTTTGCAATTGATTCTCCTAAAAAATAAAAAATAAAGATACACGTGTATCATCGATTTCTAAAATTTTAGATGTAAACCATTTTTTTAGAAGTGAACAAGAAAACGCTCATATGCAATTTTCGTTCTTTGTAAATGTACTATAAGTTTTATTATATAAAAATGTGGTAGCTAGCAAAAGAATTGTTAAGAAAGTAGTCTGATGTCTAAAATTTTTTAATTTTGTGTGCCCTACACTGATACCCTACAACTGAAGTAAATATCTTTTAGACACATACATATGTATATATAGGAAGTTCCTATTTGGAACTAAATACTGTGGTTTGATATATAATTAAAAGTTTTGTGATACAAATTAAAGGCAAAATTGAACATTTTATTATATCAGCGCTCTTTGTGCATAGTTAGCGATATGTAGCACCATCCATATTTTTAGTAAGAATCACCGCAGTATGCACATTTAACTCATCATAAGTGAAGAAAATTTATTTTTTGCTCCTTTTTTACTTATTTAAAAAAAGGACATTTTTGAGGTAGGTGTATCCTTGGCCTAAATTTAGCGAAATTTTCAAGAAGCATTAAACTTTTTAAAACTTATGTCAGCATTAAACTTTTTAAAACTTATGTCTGCACGAAATTTAATTTATAATTATTTTTCTCTCCGCTATGCAAATTTTTTATTTCAGGATATATGGGAAGGGAAGGAATCCTTGAAATTTAAATGGCCAAATTTTAGGTGCGATTATATTTTATCAATTAAAAAATGTGTGTCAAATTTCATTACTTTACGATAACTCCTTTTATTTTTGGCCGCTCGTTATATGAACTCACGGCACTGTGCGGCCCAGTTTTGCAAAACATTTAGGGGCTAATTTCCTAAGACACGTCACGAAATTTATATAGGAAACAATAACAAAATTACTCAAATTTTATAATTTTGTTTTTGTTTTCATAAAAATTTTAAATATTATGAAAGGCAAAGCAAAGCCTGAATTTTGTATGTGTTTATTCGGTGCAGAATTTGTATGAAAAACAAAATCAAATTTATAGAAATTGAGTAATTTTGTTATTGTTTGCTATATAAATTTCACTTTCGTGACGTGTTTTATAAAATTAGGCCCTTAGAGTTTTATGTTAGAAGTATAATTTAAAAAATATTTGAAGTTTCATGTTAGTTCTACGAAACTTCCATAAAACAGCTCATGTTGGCTTAAATGACATTTACTGAGTAAAGCAGGAAAAAAAATATTCGACATTTTTCAAAATATATTTTGAGAAGCCCAACCTATTTCTGCTTGAACGATTAAAAAATCCATCACGCTTAAACCGATATTGCTGACCATTATGGAATCAATATAGAAGTAAGATTGTTTTGCACAAAAAAGATCATGATATTCTGAAAGTTTTTACTCTAATGGAAAGAGCGCTTGAAATAGAGCTATTTAGCATTAATAACTCAAAATCAACTTAAGACGACTTACAGAAAACTATAGATATATAGATGTTAGGTTGTTTTGCAAAAGAAATATCGAGACAGGTCCATGATATTCAGAAAGTTTTTAATCTCATGGAAAGAGCTATTTAGCATTAATAACTCAAAATCTACGTAAATCGACCTATGCTGTTCTTGAAGAAAACCACAGAAATACCTTTTGCGTAGCTTAAGCTATTTTTTTAATTCCTAGTGTTTAAGTATTTTTACTAGATTGGGAAATATTGGTACAATTGATGCTCATTTGGTACAGTTTTGCCATTGCGACGGTACAATTTCAAAATTGTCATATCCCAACAGTGATTGAAACTGGTGACAGACTGAGCGACAATATACACAAGAAGTTCATTTGTTTTTTCATGATGTTTTTTGTTGTAACGAAATTATACAAAATTTTAAATTGAACGTTGAAAGACTAGCTTGCGGAAAATATCTACCAACTAGTTGGAATGACCAGTTGAGTAGTTATTCTGTTGCCCATTCTTTGAGTACGGTTTCTATTAGATTGTCTTAAAAGAAACTGTAATCGACAAATATCGTGCATGACAAATGTTCAAATTTCCTTAAGTAGTCGTCGATGAAAATGTCCTCTACAACGAGTTGGCCAACCGGGTGGTTGTATCGATGCTGTTTTGTTTGTCAATTGAAATACATACAAACATTGATATTCATAAATAATAAATATTCATATACGCTTTGGCATGTCCATATGTATGTCAACACCATGCATCATGTCTTTCTTTGTAATTGCAACACATTTCATACAAAAAATATTACACTTGCATAAATACACCAACTACTCTATAAAATATAAAAAATTGTATGTTAATATTTACATATTTAAATCGAAAAAACGAAATATTATTATTATGATCACCAAACAACAAAATGCGTTATAAAAATATGTAAAAGTGTGTGTATATTTTGGTTTATGGATTTAAGCTGATAGTATAAGTGTTTTTCAATATTCCCTTTAAAAGGAACATGTAAATGAATTAATGTGTGCACACAAAAGTGTGTGCTCATAAATTCGATTGTAAATGTCAGTGGTTTGATATTTTTTTTTAGGTTGATATTAAATGGCAAAAGTTGTATAAAACATTTCGCTTGCACATTTGTTATTCTTGATCAAGTCATAAGTACGTGCATTCTTTTGCTTTACTATCTGCATTAAAATTAAAATTTTTGACATAATCATTCAAACTTACCTAGTGTTCAGGACAAGAACAAGAATGAATATTAAAGAATAAACAAAAGTTTACAAGCAGCCAGCCAGCTTCCTTATATTATTACACGCATTTGCCAAGAACTTATGAGAAGACAAAAAAAAAAATAACAAAAAAAAACGTTTTTTTTATAAATAAAAGTCACGTTGCATTATAGAAATCTTGAAAGTTATTAGAATATCTGATTAAATTTGTTCCTTTACCATCAAGCTTAAATAACTTGTATTGTATCCCAGCAAAAAGTAGAGCTTTTTTCAAATGGTTTTTAATTCAGCATTTCCCTTTGTATAATACTGATTTCGTGGTAAAAAATAAAGTAAGTGTATGCTTATATCTGTAGGTTTAAGGTAAGCTACACCAACAAACATTTTCAAAATCTTACAGGAGATCACAAAAACTTGTTGAAAATCACAAATGATTCTACACTCAAAAGAAAAATCAAGCCATCCGTACTTAAATACCCAGCAAATACCTCTGTCATTGTTGTAATCGGTAGTACTTTTTTAATGGGTTACAAAGTAATGAGTGGTACTGATTTATCTTATTACTATGCTTCAAATTAGAACTGCTACCTAGTTTTTAATAAAATTAGTACATATTTTTCTCATTACCTGAAAGTAGTTACAATTTGTTGATATGAATTAATAAAATAAGTAGACAACCACTTTTTCGGTCAACGTGTGTTTGTATATGGAAACTAGCTTTTGTCGCTTAAAATTATAAGGCAATAATAGCTGAGTGGGTAGAGTAGTTATCTTCAAATCTGAACGAGCACAGGTTCGTATCCCAGCTGGGCCAAAAAAATAAAAAATTAAAAAATATAAATTAAATATGTGTATAAATTTTTTTACTTATAATTTATTTATTTGACTACTTATTTTTTTAGCTTCCAGTAAGCCAAATAATAGCTAGTTTATTGCTGTGGCAATGTAAATACATTTGTAAGGGGTACCCCTTATTTTTTGGACTTAGCAAACAAAAATAAGTAGCTATCGGGTCAAACTGTAAGTAGTTACGACTTAAATCCTAATACACTTTTTTGCCCACCAGTAAGTAAAGTTTTTGCTGGGTTTGTTCACCATTTTGAACTCAGCACTTTTAATGGTCGAAATTTTTGAACAGGAGCTTGATCTTATTTTCAGATTTATGTTTTTATTAACTTAATATAGAAACGCCCTAACACATTATTTTTTCAAATCGAGATTTTTCGCATATTCCGATGGAAGAATCTATAATCTACCCAGCAATAGCTTTGCTTACAGGTAGGCAAACAAGTATATAAGATTTAAGTCGTAACTACTTACAATTTGACACGATAACTATTTATTTTTGTTTGAGAACTTAAAAAGAGGTGATACCACTTACAAATATATTAAGATTATTACAGCAATTAACTAGTTATTATTTGGCTTACTTGAAGCTAAAAAATAAGTCGTCAAATAAACAAATTATAATTTTAAAAAATTTATACACATATTTTATTTATATTTTTTTAATTTTTTATTATATATTGTTTCTACCCAGCTGGAATACGAACCTGTGCTCGTTCAGATTTGAAGACAAGTACTTTACCCACTCAGCTATTGTTTTAATATCAAAAAAATTATATAATAAATAAAATTGTTTAATATAAAAACACATGTTGACTTAAAAAGTTGTTATCTACTTATTTTATTAATACATAAAAACAAATTACAGCTATTTTCCGATAATCCCCCTATTCATAGAATCCAATACGGATTGGTTTGACGTAATTTTTTCAACAAAACCGGTTGTTTGCGTTCATGGAAAGCTTTTGTGCTTGAATTTGGGAAATTTCCGTTCAGAAACGGAATTAATTGTCCATGAATTGGAGTTCAGGATCCCTTTAATTTATGCATTTAATAGCTAGAAAGTATTTCTCCCATCTTCTAATCACTAAAAATACAACTTTGTAAACGATATGCTGAATTTTTAACAAAAATAACCATTTTTTGAAAAAACCAATTTCGTTACGTTTTCATGAATGCATTCACAGCTGTAATTGGATTGGAATTCCGTTTCCAATCCAATTCAGTATCGGATTCTATGAACAGGCTGAATGAGAAAATACATACTAATTTTATTAAAAACAAAGTAGTAGTTCTTTGTAACCCATTAATAAAGTACTATCGATTACAAAAACGACAAAAGATTTTGCTGTGTATCGAAATAGGTAAAATCTCGATTTTGAAGAAATTTGTAAGTTAGGGCGTTTCTATATTAAACTGTCATTCCGATTGTATTTGCACAATATGCAATTGCGAGACCATTAAGCATCTATTTTATGGGTCCTTATAAATAGGGAAGTAGAGTTAATCATGTCCATCTGTCCGTCTATTCGTCTGTCTGTAAGTAAAGTTACAGACTCCAGGTTTGGATTTGTTCCAAACAGCTTGCTATTGGAAATCAGCAAAAATAGAAGAAAAAAATGTTCCACCTTTCACGAATACTAGTAAGCAAAGCTTTTGCTGTGATAGCAAGCAATACAACAATGACAGCACGGAATTTCAATAAGTGAAATTTTTCACGTACAAAAATATTCGTATTTCTTAATGATGTGCGAAATAATTTTATAAGTTTGCGTTAATTTTGCGGTAAAAAGATATGATTTCAAATAGAAATTGAAATTTTTAATATTAACATAAATATGAATGAAGAACAGTTTTAATGATACGAAGAAATTTATAACTACCAAAAAATTATATGGAATATTAAATTACAATTAATACTTAAGGAATGACTAGCTTTGGAAAAGAAACGCAAAGTTTCTTAGCATAAAAGTATTATTCTTTATTATTAATAATAATATAAAATATTAGTCTTTATTATTAATAATAAGAAATTTCATGCAGAAATTTCTTAGTATTAAAATTAAATCTTGTTCGAATTTAGTTTATTATTATATCCCTGCGGGAAATATTGTACCAACTGTTTTGAGCGTATTTGTCCTATGACTGGTGAAAATGAGAATGGTACAGAATATTCTTGAAACGTAATAAATGAATAGAGAACATATCACAAAACTAGAACAATAATCAGCCTGTTCATAGAATCCGATACGGAAATGAATTGGAAACGCAATTCCAATCCAATTCCAATTGTTAATGGGTTCACGAAAACGTAACGAAATTGGTTGGTTCAAAAAGTGGTAATTTTTGTTCAAAATTCAGAATATCATTTACAAAGTTGTATTTTTAGTGATTAGAAGATGGGAAAAATATGTTCTAGCTATTAAATACATAAATTAAAGGGCTCTTGAGCTCCAATTCATGGACAATTAATTCCGTTTCTGAACGGAAATTTCAAAAATTCAAGCACAAACGGTTTTCAAGAACGCAATCAACCGGTTTTGTAGAGAAAATGATGCCAAACCAATCCGTATTGGATTCTGTGAATAGGGCGATTATCGGAAAATATCTGTAATTTGTTTTTATGCTAATTTAATGATACCGGTTAACTATATATGGCAATAATGTAGCTAAGAGTCCGCTTAACAGAAATTTTTTTTACATTTTCCTTGCCAATTACAAGAAAGGGCTAACGCTAACCCATATCAATGCCCAAAGCCTAAACAATAAAATTGATGAATTTAGATTTGTTTTTGAAAATTCCAACACTGATATTGTCTGCGTTTCCGAAACCTGGCTTTCGTCTGGGACTCCGGATAGATTAATTTGCCTTAGTGGTTATAAAGTGTTTAGAGAGGATCGCGAGCGTAATACTGGCGGTGTAGCTATGTTTGTGAAGAACGATATAACTTGTAAACTTTGTTTAAAGTCTTCAACCAATTTACCATTAAATGATAAATATGTTGAATTTATCTTTATTGAAATAGTCTCTGACAGTAAGAAGATGTTGGTAGGATGTGTTTACAGGCCGAATAAACGAATATCTTTTTCAAATTTTTTCTGTGCGATGGAAACTCTTGCCGCTGCTTATGACGATATAATTATTGTAGGTGTTTTTAATTCTAGCCTACTTTTGGAATCAGAATTAACTGACAATATGCTATCCTTTGGACTAACTCCCACGAACTCAGTTAACCCAACTCATCATACAGCAACTAACAGAACATTGCTTGACGTTGTTTTTGTTGCGAATACCGTAAATGTAATGTTGTATGAACAATTGTCAGCCCCGTGTTTTCCAAAGGATGATTTAATTTTTTTAACTTACAATTTTAGAATTCCTTTGTCAGAACATACAGTCTATTACCGTGACTTCAAAAGCTTGAACTACAATGTGCTCCGCGAAAGCGTCTCTAGTATTGATTGGTCTCATATGTACTACATGCCCTCAGTCGAGGAGCAAGTAGCATTTTTTGAAAACAATATGCAACGTCTATTTGATGAAACAGTTCCAGTAAAATCTAAAACAATATCTGGTAGGGAAAAGCCTTGGTTTTCTGCCAATATAAAACTTCTAATAGCTAAGAGAGACTGTGCTTACTCAAGGTGGAAGCGATTTAGAACCTCAGAGTTGAAAGCTGAATTTAAAACTGCAAGAAGAAACGTTAATATTGGAATAAGAATTGCAAAAACTGAGTATTATTGTAGACGCTTTGGCTCTGCAATAGGCTCTAGGGAAACTTGGAAATACATTCGTGAGATAGGGGTTGGTAGATCTGAGAGTTCAAGCAGTTGTCATGTCGATGTCGAAGAGCTTAATAGAACTTTCACCAGTATACCTCTACTATCTACAGATGATACTTTTTATAACTTTTCTAGTATAATTTCTAATGTTTACGAAGTCAATAGTAATGTGTTCCAATTCACTTGTATAAGCCAATCTGAAGTCTATTTAAGCTTCAATCTAATTAAGTCAAATGCAGTGGGCTCTGATAACATTCACCCTAAATTTGTAAAGATATTGTTGCCGGTCCTCTTACCATATATAACACATTTATTCATGACCATTATAATGACTAGCACTTTTCCGTTGAAGTGGAAATACGCAAAAATAGTGCCAATACCGAAAAACGACTCAGAGTTCAGGCCAATTGCCATACTGTGCTATCTATCTAAGGCTCTTGAAAAAATTCTTTATAATCAAATGTCGCTATATATTAAAAATCATAATTTGTTGTCTGATAAGCAATCTGGTTTTCGCCAAAATCATAGCTGTGTTTCTGCCTTACTTAGCGTAACTGAAAATATACGACGTGAGCTGGACGAAGGAAAAATCAATTTCTTGGTTCTTCTGGATCATTCTAAAGCCTTTGACACGGTTGACCATAGCATGCTCTGCATGAAACTTCGACACTTCTTTAATTTCTCTTTAACTTCCACACGACTGCTATCTTCATACCTTTCTAGACGTCGGCAATTTGTGTATTCGAAAAATAATCAATCTTCGGTATTAGATTTATCTAGGGGTGTGCCTCAAGGGTCAATCCTTGGGCCGCTCCTTTTTTCCATTTATGCAAATGACTTGCCAAAACAACTTTTACATAACCAAATTCAAATGTACGCAGATGATGTGCAGTTGTATTTAAGTAGCCCAGTCATTTCCGTTGCTGAAGATATTGCAAGACTTAATGCAGATCTGAATAGAGTTTATTGCTGGGCAAGTGCAAATGGACTTTGTCTAAGCCCTTGCAAATCAAAGTGTATTATAATTCGCAAGAAAACAATTACTCATATTGCTGGTTTCCATGTTTTAATAAATGGAGAAAAAATCACTATTGTTAATGCTGCCAAAAACCTGGGATTAATTTTTAATAACGGTCTTACTTGGACAAACCATATTAACACACTTGTGGGTCACCTTACTCTAAGCTGAGGTGTCTTTGGTCGTCACAGTATTATACTCCTTTCAACATAAGACAACTTCTTGCAAAAGCTTATCTTGTTCCTGGTTTAATCTACGGTTGTGAACTTTTTGCAAGCTGTGACTCTGTTAGCAAAAGAAAGCTAAACGTTTTATACTACAATATTATTAGATATGTATACGGATTGAAAAGATATGATCATGTTTCTCATTTGCCACGAAATTGTATGGCGTTACGTTCAACAACCTTCTTAACATACGTGTGCTTTTATTTTTGAATAAAATCATTTATTCTGAAATGCCACAATATCTTATTGATAAAATCCGGTTTGCCAGATCAGTCAGGGGAAAAAAGATTATAATTCCTTTACACCGTTTTCTTGTTTCCGAATGGCAGTTTTTCATACATGCGGCGCGTCTCTGGAATGTTCTTCCACAAACACAACAACTTAATAGCAACGCAACTAGCTTTAAGCACTTCTTATTTAATTATTTTTCACAATAGGAAAACATACATAATATATAAATAATTTGTAGTTAATTTTGTCTAAATTTGTATACTTATGTTTGCCGCTTTAGCTTATTGATACTACTTTCTGTACTCTAAATATAAGATTAACTCTTGTTGTACAGGACTTGAACATACAAAATAAATAAAATAAATAAAAAATAAATAAATTTTATGGCAAAAATTTTTTTCGTGAACTTTTTGGAAAAATTTAGCAAAAAAAAATTTTTAACTTTTTTCAGAATAACTTACAGGTACTCGTAATTTTTTACCAACAATATTTGGCAAACTTGTAGCTACGGTAGAGCTGACCAACTTTTGTAAACTTATCAATACAATATGAACGTGTCTAGTCAACGTAATAGCTCACACAGGTCACTTTTACCTTAAAAATTGTAGCTTTTCACTATTTGTTGATGTTAAAAATATTTTTTTTTTGAAAATAGTAAATTCAAGCGCAGACTTCTCTCTGTTATGTTATGTTGTGTTTCATTAACATTTTGTGTCAAAAAAGATAATTTTTTCCTGTACTTTTTTTGAAAAAATATAGCGAACAATTATTTTACTCACTTTTTCAGCATAACTTACAGGACTCCAAATTTTTCACTAACAATATTTGGAAAAAGAACAACAAACAATAAAAAATTGTTAGTACTAAAATCAGCCACATAAGAAGTGGAACAATGTTAATGAAAGTCAAAAAATGCAATAAAAATATATCCTAACGAAGAAAATAATTAACGTTTTTAAGGTACAAACTAGTTTTTCTGGACTGTTTAGGTTGCCCAGATATGCTCAGATTTTATTGATATTTTCACTATTGTTCAGCTCTGCCGTAACTACAACTTTGCTAAATATTGTTAGTTTAAAATTACGACTTCCTGTAATTTATTTTGAAAAAAGTGAAAAAAATGTTTCCTTAATTTAAAAAAATGCAGGAAAAATATATATTTTTTTTCATAAAAAATTTTAATAAAATCTGTTTAGCGGGCTCTTAGCTACATTATTGCCATATATACCCTACGGTAAATGGAACTGACAAAAACAAGTCACGTGACCGGTCCCCAGGTGGTAGGGACCAGTCCGAGTTCTAACACTTCCTATGAAGCGCACCAGCCACATTTACATAGGGATGGCCTAGGATGGGGTTAATTGATACTTCGTATGCACCTTCTAACTTGTCTCTGAACTATCTTATGGAGTCCTAGTCGGTGTCGAACATGAAATACAGAACATACCGGTATATATAAATATTATTCCAAAATTCAGCTGTAATTATCGATTAATTTATTTTTTTATTGCTACAAATCCAACTAGAAATTGTATTTTATTTTTAAGCGGTGTCTTTGATGGGATTCCAACCAACAACCTTCGGCATGACAGGCTAGTACACTACCCAGTCGACCACAGGAGAGCTTATATTTCGATGTTATAAATACAAGTTAAGCTGTAGTTAATATTTGAATATAGTTACGAAACAGGTTCCTGAGTGGCATGGCAGTCTCATTGAAGTGAGACAATTAATATTTTATAGATACTATGTGATAGGCCTTAGATCCAGATGCATCGAATTTTTTCAGTGCCCTTTACTACAATACTAGCCGGAATACCAACTAAATTTACTGAAAATGGTTAATATGTGACCATTTACACAATATGTCTTTTTTCATCATTCACTACTCCTTATTTTTGGTACCAGTCTCATTTTCTCAAGCAGTATCACCAAGCTTTAATTAGCTCTTGGTCAAAAACTGGCTACACTTTTTTTGAGGCCCTGTTGATTTTCCAAACTTTGGAGGCCTAAAAACATTGGTCGTTACCATACTGCGATTCCTACGGGACCCTCCAGTATGGTCAGTGTTTAAGAGCGGGGAAACACCTGACTTCGACGTGCTGAGGCTGATACAGAATTTTATTCACTCAGTGGCAGCGAGTTGGAATTTAGGCTGTGAGCAACGATCGTGAGTCGGGACAGAATATTATTCTCCCGACAAAGGAGCGTCGGCTAACCTCTCCATTAAAATACACGTGGTACGGTGTGAAAAGATAGCGTTCGTCTTGAGAGGCCACCTGTATTGAGCGTTTGTGGCTAGCGGGAGAGTGTTGTCTTTAACTTGGTGTCAGAGTCAAGCGAATAAATGAGATATACAGCTAGTTTAAGAGAATTGTGAATAAATACATTACTAAAGAGAAAGTTAAGGGCGTTTTTACTCTTTCAAAAAAAAACAAATATTTGTAACGAACCCTGGAAACCGCGAGCCTGCCCCAGCATAGAACGGGAACTTGTCGTTACATATTGTTACGTGTCGCTTTGTTGGCGCTGTAATTGTGATTCCGGCTAGCTCAAACGCAACGTCAGGTCAAGTCCCAACCCACAATTACATCCCACGGACACGAACAAATAATTTGAACAACAAAAAAAACTATTATCAAAATCAATAAAAAACTATACTCAAAAGGAAATACTAGACAGAGAACCAGGTGACAGTGCTCTCCACTTCGCCCACCCTACCCAGGACACTTCTTATCCAATCTTCATTTTTGTTGTGTCCCCCATTACCCACACATTCTACACTAACACACTAAATCCATATCCAGCCTAACTCGAAACAAAAGCAATTAGCACACAAAAATTTTTTTTGTATACACTTAAAAACGATTCATATATTTTATTTATAATTTCTTAAAACTAAATTACTAACCTAGCCTAATAAAAATTATTCTAAATTCTTATGTTGGTTTTCTTATATTTTAATTTAACTGTGTTTTTTAATGTCTTTTCTTTATTTAAATATATCGCCTCCTAACGGGCTAAACGGTCAGGTTATAAACCAAATGCTAATAAGATTTTTCTTACGCTATCTACTACTGTATTTATGTTATAATAAATTCGAACAGTCTAAAAGCTATAATAATAATTCTTTCGAAAAAAAATATAGCGTTTTTGATTTACCGTTTATCACAAGCTGGTGACAAATGGTATTAACAACTTATATCTGTTACAAAAAAAATTACTATTTTCCTAAAAACTAACACTTAACCTCAAAACTAACAACTATTACACTTAACAAGCTTATATTTATTGATTACTGGTGCCTCAATATTAAGAAATATATATATATATATATATATATATATATATATATATATATATATATATATATATATATATATATATATATATATATATATATATATATATATATATATATATATATATATATATATATATATATATATATATATATATATATATATATATATATATATATATATATATATATATATATATATATGGTTTAAAATTTCAAAATAAATAAATAAATTTAAAAATAAAATATGAGCACCAACTTCGCCAAACTGAGTATAGGATTTTATATATACTGTCAAGTGCTGTTGCACTGTGTAATAAAATTACATTCTTCGTTTTTCATAATAGCAACTGGTGTCATTTTAAATGAAGTACAATTTTGAAAATTTTCGCACCGAACATATAATTTCGAATAGATTTTGGTTGATCTCTCGCGGATTAATTAACTTAAATACTTAAGAATAATATTATTATTGGTAAAAACTACAAATTTATCTAAATTAAAATGTTCATTTTGTTGCATAGTGCCCTATAACTTTAGATTTGTCTTAATTGGTAAAACAAAATTTTAGCTTAATTAATTTTTGTTGTAAGTACTTACGGTATTTAACTTTTGCTTTACAAAAAATAAAACAAACAAATAAATAATATTACAAACAATAAAATTTTAATTATACTCAATTTCATTATTGAAAAATTCTTGTTGCCAAAGTTTACAACACTAGTAAATGTTGTTTTATATTTTCCAAAAAATAAACTTAAAAACTTTTACTAAAAATAAACAGGAATATTTACTAAATAAAACGTAAAAATTGTACGTGTGTGTGTGCGTGTGTGGGCCCATCATTGTGTTAATGGCTACAATTATTTATCCATTTATATCTTTGTAAATCACACACACATAGAAACTTGCAGTTTAAACTTATTTTGCTAACGATAGACTAAAATAAAACACACAAACAATTTACACTGGTATATAAAAATCTCTACTCGAAAGAATTAGAAATTAAATAAAAAATTAAAAAAAAAGATTACTTAAACTGTGAGACCCAGAGAAAGAGAGAGAGAGAGAGAGCGACTGTAAGAGCAACTAAACTAGAAGCTGCAAAAGGAGTAAAAATAGGAAATAAAATTAAAATAAAATACACAAATCACAAAAGGATATAAAAAGTTTTCTTGTTTTTGTTCAAAAGTCCAAACATGACTAAAACAAGGACCCATTCTATTCATACAACTTAATACAAGCAAATATTTTTATATTAAAAGAACTACATACACTTTCTTACATACCAAAACATTCATACATGCAGACATAGAATTGCAGAATGGAAAATTATAGTTTAAAATAAAATTATAACAATATAGTTAAGTATGTACTTATGAAATAAAATTATATTTAGAATTACATGCACTTTAGTTACACAAACACACACATTTATAGACATACACCTACAAAGGAAGCTAGACAGGCAGCCGGATAGAAATACAGTCAAACAAACAATTCGCAAAAATTCTAAAAATACAGCTTGTAGGAGGTAAACGTTGAAATAAGATGTATTTAATAAATCACAGTGGGCTAGATAAAGTTATAAGTGTTACAATAAATTTTCAGAGCGGAGTAAGAAGAAATGGATTCTCTAAGGATTTATTCCAAAAAGTGCATATCATTAGTAAAAAATTCAGTTAATATTGCTTAGAGTTATATTTAGGGAATAATACTCTCATTCATATTCAAACATACTGCTGATTACTTCCATGTCAAATCGAAAGCTGAGTACTTCCATGTCAACCCGATTTCAATGAAATTCACCACAGACAGTGTATGTCGGAAGATTTTTGATTTAAAAAATTTTTAGATACTAAGGTCATTTTTTTCCGAAATATGGGGTCATGAAAATGGAACAAATCGCCAAAAATTTGAGAAAAGTGTATTTACGAAGTCAACTATAACTTCTAAACTACAAAAGTGAAAAAGTGTTACATGATGTAATTTTGCAGGTACAAATAAGGCTTCTTGATATGGTGTACATAAAAATTTTTTCCGCGAAAAGTTCAAAGGTCATTTGTGGAGGTCTTGAGATTAAAGACCTATATCTCAAAAAACCGTTTTTTGAAAAATCTTAAATAAATATTTGTTAGTCATGAAACACTTTTCTATACACTTGCAAAGTTTCATGGTGGTGCCGCTACTAGTTTCGGAGTTACAGAGCAAAAGATGGCCCAAAGTTTGTTTTAGGAACAAAAAAATTTTTTTAGTTTTTTAAGATACGAGACAATTAGCTAAGTAACATATTTTTCTGGTGGATGTGCTGGCCAATTTAAAAATAAAAAATCTTTGTAAATTTATGCCATCATAGTGAAGACTTTGGATGTGATGCTGAGTGGAACTTTTTTTGCTACAAGTCACGGCAAAGGTCCTAGTGACGGCCTTGGAGGGACAGTGAAAAGCACGTAAAACAATTATACAGCGTCAACTTGACAATCAAATCACAACACCAAAACTATTATTTGATTGGTGCCAATAGAACCTTAAAAATTGTAATTTAACATTGCTTGCTGAAGAAGATTATATAAAAGAAGAGGTTCTTCTTAGAGATCGATTTTTTGGACTACGTACTATTCCCGGTACACAAGAATATCACTGCCCTATACCTGAAGGAAAAAGAAATATTAAAGTTAAGATTTACTCAAACGATAGCAATTTTATAACGGAAAACATGTACACTTAGCTAATTGTCTATATTTATTTAAAATTTCAATATAAAAATGCTTTAATCGTAACTTTTAAAACTACTATTTATTTTATAAGTTATTTTAATGTTAATAAAATATATCTTTAAAAAAACATTTTTTTTTTGTTCCGAAAACAAACTTTGGGCCATCTTTTGCTCTATAACTCCTAATGTAAAAGCGGCACCACCATGAAACTTTCCAAGTGTATAGAAAAGAGCTTCATAACTAAAATACATATTTTTAAGATTTAAAAAAAAAACTGTTTTTTGAGATATAGGCATTTGAACTCAAGACCTGCACAAATGACCTTTGAACTACTCGCGGAAAAAATCGAGACGTAAATAATTTCAAAAGCATTATTTTAACCAGCAAAATAACATCGAATAAAACTTTTTCAGTTTTGAAGTTTAGAAGTTATAGTTGGGTTTTTGTGGCCACTTTAGTCAGATTTTTAAAATTTTTCCAATTTTCATAATGTTATATTTCAGAACCGGGAGGGGTCCGAGGTCTGAAAATTTTAATTTTTTTAATACCTGTAATGGATAACATTTGCGGCGAATATCATCAAAATCGGAGTTGGCGTTTCCGCAAATGGATTTTTTTGTCGATTTGACATGGTTTCAACCTGCTTCTATTCAAATTCAGAAACCAAGCGCCAAAGTGGCAGCGCACAGTGGTATTATTTCATACATTTGCGGCAAAAAAATAGAAGGATATAACATAGACCGATAAGATTTGCCAGGTTTGTTTATGTTGATAAGGATCAGAAAAATTCAATTGATATAAACGCAAAGATTCATGTCCTTCCCATATCTCCTTAAATAAAAAAAAATGTCATAAACACTATAATAATAATTATATTATTAAAAAAATTATCACGACACTACTTAAGCCAGGGTTGTCAGTTTTTTTCGACCTATTTCGCCAAATTGATTTTAAAAGTCGCCAAAAGTCGCCAAAATTAATTTTATGTAGTTTTTCTTAATACATATTTGATAATAAATTTAGTTTTTATATAATGATTTTTTTATATAAATTTTTATAACATAATCGTATATAAATTTAGCAAGAAAATTGCCAAAAGTAGAAATAAATACGCCAAAAATTATTTCTTGTAAATTTTTCTCATCCAAATTCAAAACACATTACTGACTATAATTAATTTAAGAAAAATCATTGATTTAATATCTTGCAGATGAGTTTTTGTGGGATTTATTTTTGAAAATACTCTTTCAACAAAGTAATTTTCCTGAAATATATCAATTTTTAAACTAAATTTTAAAAAATAGTTATTAAAATCGCTAACAAATTTGTTAAAATTGCCATGTCGCCAAATCAAAATTTAGATGCCAAACAAGTTGGAAAGTCGCCACGTTTGGCGAGAAATCGCCATATCTGACAACACTGCTTAAAATATCTCTAGTGCTGTGACGAAATTTTGTCTAAATCGGAACAAGAATAGCTTTTGCTTGAAAATTTATGAAAATCGTGTTCTAATTGTGTTTAATTGGGGGAAAAAATCAAAAGTTGTAGGCCGATTTTAATAAAATATGGTTCATTTTGTTTGGAGCATATTTACTAGGGTATTCATTCGATTAACCATTAATCGGCTAACCGGTTAATCAATACCCGATTAAATGATCGGTTAATTTAAAAATGGCTATTTTCGATTAACAGTTAAACCGGTTAATTTCAGCCGATTAACCTATTAACCGACGTAACAAAATTTTTCATTTTTTTCATTTTATAAAAAATTTTGTGTCTGTTTAATTATTTGTTTCGTCTCATATGCAAAAGGTATGTGCTTAGAAATTATTTTTCATACAAACAAAGAAGTGTGTTCAGTGATCCTAACTTAAGTAAAACTTTAAAACCTTTGGACGTGGCTGTAAAAGAGCTCAGTAAAAACTCTGCTACTCTAATTGAACTTGAGGGAAGTACTAAGTTTTTGTTTAATAGATTAATAAAAACCAATAATACTATTGCCAAGGATTTAATTAAAAATCTAAGGATTAGATTTAATGAGAGACGAATAAAAATTCTTTATACATCCATTCAGGAATTTTTCCTTCTAGCAACAGTGTTCTAAAATACAGTACAAAAACGGAAACCAAGGAATACGAAAATAAACTTTTTTGAAGAACGTTCGCTGCTGAGCTCTGCCAGTATGAGCCAGTTGATCTCCTGACAACAGAAGAACCTATCGATAGTAATACAAGATAACAGAATTTTTACAGAATTAACCGAAACAATTGAAAGTGTTAAGAAATTGAAAAAATTAAAACAGGTCAGAATGGAATATTTTATATGTTTAGATAAATCCAGGAAAAGGACTGAGAAACTATATATTCTGTATTATGGACTGCTTTCGATTTCTTCAACATCTACGATAAGTAAAAGGATTTTTTAAAGTCAAGTTTTATAAAAACAAAAGACGAGAATCGCTTAAATCCTGAATATCCAACACAAATTATTTTTCTGAAAGATTGTTTTAGAAGATCTCCTTAAACTATTGTAATAACTAATAAAATGATTTCACAAACTTGTTAAATTTTTAATTAGTATTTTTTACGAGAAGGAACACAATCAGGCAACCAGTTAATTAATTAATGCCTACCAGTTAATTAATTAATGTGTTACCTTCTTTGGGAAATGGATAGAGTAGAGAGAATAGGCGCGTTTTTCGTAGAGCAGTGTTGTAAGTCTCTCTGGTGTCAAGTAGAGGCATCGAGTTGTTTAAGCTGTGTAGCCATTTTAATAGTTATTTTACTTCGCCGATGGTTCTGCTACAATACCGACGAAGGAGAGTGCTGTAAAGTGCATTAGGATATATTAGTATTAATCGCTGCCGGTACTGCCAAAGTGATCAGTGCTATGCCATCATCACTTTGCCAATCCAACAACAACCAACACAATAACACACCAATGCACATGAGAAAAATGCATGATGTTGTTGGCTCGCCTGAAACTAGTCTTCAACTCAAGACCTCCGCGTTTGTAGTCAAACGCGCTAACTACTCAGCCAACAGCACCCTCAATACATATTATGATTTTGTTTTCGCTGGATTTAGTTCAAGAATTGTTATGTTCTCGTTTTTGTACTAATAAAATAAAAATAATTTATGCATTTTTGTTTATTGAAATTATTTGATTTATGGAAAAGCTTTATTAATCGTTTAACCGATTAATACCGAAGTTAACCGATTATTAACCGATTAAGCCAAAACCTCGTTTAATTAATCGAGCGATTAGCCGATTAAAGCAAAAGCCCGATTAATTGAATACCCTAATATTTACGTATATGTTTACGATTTTTTTTGTGCTTTTATATTTTATAAATTTTTTAAAACCAAAAGTTTTTATAAAAAAATTTATTTTTATTTATTTCTTAAGTTTTTTCAGTGATTGTTAAAAGTTGGTGGATTATTTATGGTAACTTGAACGAATAGACTCTCACTTTCTATTTTATTTGCAGTGATAAAGAAAACTGAAAATGCCAAATTTTATAAAGCCATTTTTATTCGCTCATATCTATTAAACCATATATGTTATTTAAATAACAGGGTCCCGTTTCTCAAAGCTACAAGTTACAAATCTACAAGTAAACTATACACAAAACAACAATAAAATTTGTAAAAGTATTATTGTTTTTTGTGTATTTTACTTGTAGATTTGTAACTTGTAGTTTTGAGAAACGGGCCCCAATAGTGCGATTCTCTAGTCAGTTTTAGCAATAGTTGTCATTGTTAAAAAAAATTAAACAAGTAAATTAACGATTTCGCCATTCTGTACAATTTTTTAACAATATTTGCTATCGGTTAGCTAAAAATAATAATTTTGCTGTTGTTACCGAATAGACAAGAGTCAGATGTGGAGCTGTAGCACGTACTTAACGGCCACAACTAAAGTTATTTTTTTACAGCAATATACAAATATATACAACTTTTACATATAAACAACAATTATTTCGCAAAAATTAAGAAATTAATGAAAAAGTTTTCTGTACACTCTTTGGCGATCACAAATTCATTTGTTATTGTTATATTCCTCTTTGCGCTTTTCGTTTATTTTAACAGAGATGCCACATGATGTCAGATTTAAACAATGTTGTTAACACTAAATCACAGAATCGTAGAATCGTTAGTGCAAACAATTTATATACAGGCCTCTATAGAACTACATCAGTAGATTTTTGAAAAGTAACAGTCGAAAAATTGCTTATTTATAATCAAAATATCACTGTACGTCGTAATCGCAAGAGATCGCATCGCGTTCGAAAAAATCAAAATTGAAGATGTTTTTCTTTTGCTTCTGTAATAAATAATTAAAGAACTTCTAACGCAGCAAAAACTTTTGTCATTTTTGTAATCGATAGTACTAGTTTAATGGATTACAAAGTAATGGGTGGTACTTATTTATCTTTTTACTCTGATCCAAATTGAAACTACTACTTAGTAATTAATAAAATAAGTACATATTTATCTCATTATCTGCTTTTGCAAGTCGCAAACAGTCACAGTCGAAGAAGCAAAAATTCTTGCTTTTAGAAGTTGTAAGCAATCGCAGTCAAGTGCTTTTTGTTTTTGCTTCTTATCTTACGTGCAAAACCAATAACAAAAACATAACAAAAACCACAAAATAGTTGACTGAACCTGCAGAAAACTTTTAAAAGCAAAATTTTTTGCTTCTTCGACTGTGAATGTTTGCGACTTGCAAAATCATCAAGACTACTTCTGCTTTTACTTGTGATACTAATCAAAGGCAAAAGCAAATGAAATTTGAACTTTTCAAATCGTCGACTATTGAAAGTGCTGTGCAATTGTTCATAAATTGTTTTCCGCTACTGATTCGACTGTGACTGTTGTTTTTTTTTTTCATAAGCATAAGTAAAGCATTGGTTCATTTTAAACAGCTGGAAAGAGCCAAAGCAGTGAAAAGTAAAAATTTTACGACTTTTGCTACTTCGACTTAAGTTATTAAACACTGGCAACAGGTGTGCCTGTTATGACTACAGTGTGCCTGTGACATGCTTGAAGTTAGGCATTTCTTTTTAGCCATTTTAATTGACACTGCTTTTGTATCACAGCTGCGTATGTTTTATAGTTGATTATTTATTAATCATACGACCTAGTGCCAATTCCAGTACCAATCATAATTATTAACAACACTTGAAAATATGACTCCGCAATGATAGCGGTTAATTGAGAAATTTTATTAGCAATAATCCAATTTTTAGCATAATTTCTTTTCACTGTCCCTAGCAAACAAAATAAATAAACACCAACTTTTTTTGCCTTTATAGCAATATAACAAAGTTTTTGCTAACGGGCATAACTATGAGCATAATGATCTATATAATGATAAAGTTTTTGCTTTTGATTTTATTTGTTTGTAGTACTGTTTACAAGCTTTAACTAAACACACCCACACATAATAACAATTATTAACCTACAGATAATATTGGACTACGTGGTCCATTTCAGCTGAAATGATCTAGATACAACAAGGTCCAATGTAGGCTTGCCGGACGGGCTTGAATGAGCTTGATTACCAAGATGTTTTAGGTGTTGTCAAGTTACAAGCTCAAAAATATGATTTGTCAAGTTAAAATTATATATTTAATTTAATAATGTTTATACAAAGCTAAAGAGAAATAACTTAAAAAATTTGTTAAAAAAGTATTTCAGTGTACAAGTACAAAACTGTTTATAGCTTCAGTCTCTTGTTTTTCATAACTATTTGCAGTCTCTTGGAAATAGAAGTCAACAATTTTTGATGGTAACCATCTAGTATTTTTTTGCATTCTTCTAATATAACTCTTTTTGGCTCAGATTTGCCGGAAACCATGTGCTCCTGGTCTTTTTTTATTCAGATAATACCATAAATTATTCATAGTGTTTCCTTGTGCTTAAGATCATTACCCATTATTCAGAGCAAGCTTATACACACTTTTCGGCAGGATTTCCTTTAAAATATCTGAATAAACATTTTGATCTACAATTGTTTCAATAAAATGCAAATACCCTAGTCCTGCTGAAGAAAATGAGCCCCAGACCATCACTGAGCCACCTCGATGGTTTGCTGTCGATTTCCTAATTGTATCCCCTCCATATTATGGGCTTATCATCAAACCTAAACACGTTAAATTTGCTTTCATCGGTGAACATAACGTTTCTCCAACAAGAAAAATCCTTATTTTCGTATTTTTTTTTTAATTTTAGTCGTTTTGTTTGATTACGCTTACTAATAAGCGAGTTTTGTCTAGTTCATCCAACTCCGTGAAGTAAGTTTCTTATTGTCGATGAGCTTATTTTCTTACTAAAGCCACTTTCAGTCATAAAAGTAAGCTTTGGAGCACTTAAGAAGGAGTTAGCTTTAATATTTCTTACAGGAAAACGTTTTTCTGCCTTAAAAAATAGTTTAGTTGGTTGTTGGCCTGTTTTAGTTTGTTTCACACATTTTAGTATGTCAAGTTATCTTTTGAAAATCAAGCTGATTTTAATCAAATGTCAACCATAGTCATATATGCTGCAGTCATACACCATATAATTTGCAAATAAGAGTTAGTAGTTAACACTTATCATGTATTGATGGGTCAAAATTGCCCAAACAGTTTTTATTACTCATTATTTTCACAACTATTTAATGGATTTTTTTTTTGAAATGTTTGTCCTATTATTATTTTATCGAATAACATATAAATATAAAATATAAATCTCTTAGCTCTTTTCGCGATGTCTGTGTGAAAAAAATCACGCATTTGGTACACGTGGGTCCGAATTGCCCAATACAATAAGGTCAATGTATAAAGTGGTGGACATGTGGTTCTTATAACATGATTACTAGCATCAACAAAAATAAAAAAAGATAAATTTATTATTTACAAGTGCAACTGCTTGAGAGTATCAGAACTTTTTTTTTGTATTTTGTATCTAATTTGTTGATCATTCGCGCTTGTGCCTTTACAGTGAATATATCGTCCCTACCATGTCCAACTATCGAATAAGGAAATATGTACATTTCAGAAGAGCGCAAAAATCTGCCAATAGTGAACTTAAAATCAGAGTGTTCCTGAGAGGGCCACTTTTAAAATATTTCCTATGGAATTTTTAATCCTCCATGAGAAATGCCACATTTTATAACATGGCGTATCGTATAATTTGGAGGACCACGGTAACAAATCTAAAAAAATAATTTGGCATATTCGACAGTTGGACGTGTTAGGGAAGATATGTAATATAATAAAACCAAAAGAAATTGGAGCTCTGCTTATACAATCTGATTTGGAAGGAGAAATCATAATGATTCATCAAGTGAAGATGGCCGAGATATCGTTCCTGATGTTGGATCTATTGAATATGATTCGACATTTAAGTTATACAATCAATACTTTTACATCAATTAGTCTTTGGAAATAGTTGAGTGTATGTAGACAATATCACCAGCGAATCATATTTTGGACTTCTCTTATTGTCTGGTGTATATCATTCTCATGGTGAGGCCTTGGAGTCTTTATGGGATGACCGTAAGGCCGGCCATTATCCAAATCAACAATCTGTTTGCGAATACTTCAAAATATATCGTGCGTGATGCGATTTGATAAGACGAAAAACGAGCCCGCGGTAAACTTACTACTATCAGGGATTTTTGGAACCATTAGTAATAATATGTACGGAAAATGTTCAATCCTGGTCGATATATGACAGTGGATGACCAACTAGGTACATTTCGTGGATGTTGCCCATTTGAGCAGCTAGATACCATTCACGTTTACAATGAGATGAAATCCGGACTTGATATATTTGATTAACTAATAAGAACAAAAACCTTTAGAAAAAGAACTAATCGATGGCCACAGACAGTATTATACAACATTTTGGATATATCAGCCTACAATACGTACGTAAAATTATTCCGGACTGGAATCGGTATAAGAAGTAATAACGACGCTTTTATTTGGAACATTCGGTTGTGAAGCTAATAAGCGAGAAAATATATATCATATAGAACGAATCTACTACCCGACTAGAAATTTTTATTCAAACACATTTGGGATCTGACTGGTATCCCAACTCCGATGTAACGCAGAAACGTATTTGGGACCCGATTGGTTTCCTGGGGGGAGATATTTAAATCTTGCAAAAATTTGCTAAAATCGGGAAGATATCAAACGCTAATATTGAATTAAAATTGCTGAAGCTATCCAAGGGACGAAAGTATGTAACAATCACCTGTTTTGAAGATGAGCAAAATATACGACTAGAAATCTGTGTTAGATTTTCCTAACAGGCTCCCAATAGTTTCCAGCTTGGGAAGAATTTATGTTAAGTCACTAATTTGTAGATGGGCTATCCCAACAACTTCCCGATCAAATCACAGACGGAATAACCGTTTTGGGTGTACCACATGCATTCCCAAGCGGGCCCCCATATGAGTATTGGGAAAATTTCTAGTCGGGTACCAAGCAGTCATGCCAAAGCAATCGTCAAAAGCGTTCAAACTGACTTAGCAAACAACTCAAAGGTAAAAATTTGAAAAGTGGATGTTTCTTATTTACCCAAATCGGTACAGAGCAACGAAATATTCCAAAAAATGTTCGGACTGTAATAAATTTATTTGCAAAAACAATTCCGAAACCGATATTACATGCAATGAATGTAAAATATATAATCAAAGGTAATAAATACATGAATATTTTGTATTGGGCAAAATTGACCCACTAATGTCATATACGTTTTAGTTTTGAAGTACAGGATAAGGGTTAAAGCTGCTTTTAGACTATTCTACAAGCTATTCGACTTGTGCACAAAATGCAATCCTGATACAATGTGTTGTTATTGTTTTTTCAAAACTTTCATTAGATCAGGGTAGCATTTTCTACAGAAGTAGAACGGCTTGTGAGATAGTGTAAAACAGCTATAAGCGGCAAGTGCTCGCGACTGCAAATATTATATACAATAGTCAAAACACGAACACTTAAATACTTTATTAAGTAGTGAAATAGAGTAGTTTTTATACTAATTTGATGTAATACAAATCTGGGTTATATGGTCCACCCCTAGGAGAATATTTTCTCTATACTTATGGGTTACCTTTGGACTAGCCCTAGTCCTCTATGGAGTATAATTTGCATGCATGTATGGACTAGTCGCGTTATCTGCAGGGTAAAATAAAGGAACAATAAAATAGTTAAACATATACGAAAAAGGAGTAGCTTCAAGTGGGTTATATTTAAACGGCAAAATATTTATATGTTTGAAATTGCCAGACAACCAACATACGAGGGCTATAAAGCAAAAAATCTCAAAAATGTAGAAAAAGTTAGCCATAGAAACATGCATGAACAAGCAGGAACAAGCATCGTTGCAAGTTGCGGGTGTTTCAATGGCAACAAATAAGAACAAGATTTTGTTGTATAAATAATTGAAATACACAAACAACATGATTGTAGGTTTTCGATGTTGTTATTGTTGATGTTAGTTGTGATGGTGGTGGCAGTGTTGCTGTTGCATAAAATCTTTCATTATGCAGACTTAGATTCTTATACCTGCATGCGTGAATGTTATACCGTATGCATAGTTATACGTATATGTTTTGTTTATTTGAAGATTTGCGGTCATACGATACCTTGTGCTAGTGAAACTCAAACATACACATATAAACACATTTATGCCATGATGACTGGTAACAATCTTGCATACCATACATTTTAAGAACAATTCCCTAGCTTAGCATTGTAGCATTATTAAAGCTACATTCATAAACTTACATACATACATGCATACACACATTCATACTTTTAACTATACTCGTATGTATGGATGTATCTTCTTTTTCTAGTCTTATTATTACAGGTTCTATTCCTCTATTGTACACAAGGTAGAATGCGGGCGTGATATAATACTGTGGTGGTTGTGATGATTACTGAGATGTTGTTGTTTCAATTTTTGTTGTTGTTTGCTAGTTAACAAACTATTTTTGGTCATAGACATTGTAGTAGTTGTTGTTGTTTTTAAACTGTTGGATTTATTAGGACTCAGTTGTTGTAGTTGTTGCTGTTGTGGATGTTGCATTTCTTGCCTCGTATATCGTACCTTGTGGTGATTTGTGTGATGCACATAAATACCAGCATCACGCAACTTCCGATACAATGAAATATACTTGCCAGCTGTTGTTGTCCTAGGAACTATATACTTTTCACAAAATCTTGTTTTGCTCGTAGCTGCTTCACTTAACTTGTCATACGTCAGGGCCTGCAGAAAGGTCAATACGAACGTGTAGCAATTGTGTTTATCCTCGTGATAGTGAGACACTGTCCACTTATCTGGCTGTTGGCAAATCTATAAAATGAAACAAGAAAAGTATTAAGAAACATATTTCGACAAATAACACTGGCTTACAAAAAAACACCAAAAACGATAAAAATTTGTTAACCTCAATTTGAGCTGCTGAATACAAATATGACATTCATTTATTTTTCTTAAGAAGCATTTTCGCGATACTCGCGAAAAAAGTGTTTTCTAATTTATTTTTTTAGTTATTTCTAAAAAACCTGAGAACTATTCATTTGAATTATTTAAAATTTGCGCTGTTGCATATATCTGTTTTTTCTCTTTCAGCTAAGGATCGCATCCAAATTCATTGAGATACAGGGCGTACGATTTAAAAAATTTTAATTTTCTAGGTTTTTTTTAATTTCTCCATTTAGGCAATAAAATATCTAAAACTTTTTGGAACCATTATTTTAAAGAAAGTTTTGATTCAGACATATAAACCTCGGGGGAAAAAAATTAAAAGTTAAAACATATTTAATGAAAACATCTTAATTTGAATTTTTTTCATCTGAAAAAATTTTGTATGAAGTATGATTAAAATAACAATGCCAGTGGGGCAGAGACAAACTCTTTTGGAAATAAATCAATCTTAATAAAAATTTGTAACGAACGTTGTCAACATCGGACAAAAAATTAAAAAGAAACATCAGAATTCGAATTTTCATTCGTTGGTCGTCAGATCAGTTCGAGTTTTTAATTATAACTCCATTACTTGTACACGTTTAAAAGAGAAAGGTACACGCAAAGAAAAAACAAGGTTGAGGCAACCATAATCGAAGAGCAACATACTATGATTGAATATATGGTTGCAGTCAAACCATACTATTTTGAAACTAAATTTGTTTTAAAAATAATAATGTTTTCTAAGTTAACAATAACATTGTTATATAACCATGCACTTAAACATACATATGGTTCCATTAACCATACATATGGTTTCATTAACCCTACATATGGTTCTATTTAATCATGCATTTAGTTCCATTTAACCATACATATTGTTCCTTTAAACATACATATGATTACATTTAACTATACATATGGTCCCATTTAACCATACATATGGTTCTATTTAACCATACATATGGTTCCATTTAACCACACATATGGCTCCATTTAACCATACATATGGTTCTATTAACCATACATATGGTTCTCTTAACCATACATATAAGCACACATATGGTTCAAATTAACCACAGATATGGTAACATTAACCATACCAATTAATATATTAACCATACATATGGTTACATTTAACCACTTTAACATTTAACCATTTAACATTTCCATTTAATTATGCATATGGCTCCATTAACCATACGTATGGCTCTATTAACCATATATATCAATCCCTTTTTAAAGTTGCAATTCAATGCAACAGTTATACAATACAACGTTTGCCTCTACGGAATCCAGAAGTACAATCATACATGATAATGTATATTATACATGATTATGTATATTATGTGTGAAGCAAATCATTAAATTCCCAAAAGAAAAATTTTATATATAACATTTTAATTATATCGAACTTACCTTTTTATTTTATTTATTAAATTTCTGTTTTTTTACAAAAAGCTAACACAAATGAACCGACCGCTTGAAATTTAAATACAGAACTGGTAGAAAAGCATACAACCAAGGTTAAGAACAAAAACTTTTTTAAAACAAACAGCCATGTCTGTTTTATAACCATAGTTTCATTAAATATAATCTGACTTAAGATAGTATGGTTCTTGTTATATTTTACTTTTGTAAAATCATACTAATGTTGCATTTTTAAATAAACCATGATTGTAGTCAACACCTTTTTAACAATGTATATTTTTAAATGCAACTATGTTGCAATTTCTATAATGTGATTATTGAATGTAAACATGAGTTTTTTCTCGTAAACTAATTAAAGTTAAAAATTATTTAAAACAATAGTAACTTATTTACCAGAACGATAAACTATATTGGGAAGTTGTTGTGTTTTTCATCCGACGGGGTTTTTTTGAATTTGGACAAATATATTGGGAAACATGACATTGCTGACGCAACCATGCCACAACCATATCTTTTCTTTGCATGTAGAATTATCGCATGTCAAAATTTACAAAATTATATGTAGTTTTGAACATTTTATTGAGATTTTTGCAATTTAAATTTGTTTGAAAGAGTTTTTGCAAACAAAGAGGGAAAATTGTATTTTGTGTTTTTTGTGCATATTTCAAGTTTTCTTCATAAAATCGCAGATTAATGATACTTTTACATTACATTTTGCAGTTCTAGAAGAATTTACGTTCTAAATACCAAGAAAGCAAAGAAAACTTTTTCGAAATCGTTCGATCTCGTACCTCATTTTACCCGAAATAAGCTTTCGGGTAAGTTGGGGTAAGTGCATGCACGTACAGAAACGCACATGTCTTTACAACATTTTAGACTGTTTAAAGATTTTTTTCATTGGTATTTAAAAAAAAACAAATCGCAAAAAGCATGCTGAAATCACATTTAATCCTTTGCAAAAAATGTTAAAATAATTCGTTAGTTAATAGAACACATATAAAAAAAAAATAAAGGAACTTACCTCAAATAACACTTGATCCCAGTAATCATACCATGGTTCAGGAACATCACCCACTAATAGACACTGCCACCATTCAGACATGTTATCTGTGCGATGACGTCGTAGACCATGACGATCAAATTCAACTACACAACCGGTGGAAGTCGTTACAGCAATATGCAAATCCGTGGTATTATTATAATCACTGCAGAAAAAAAATGCAATACAATAGAAAAACAAGAGGAAATAAATTAAAGCTCATATTGCTAAAGAGACAAAAACATAATCAAAAAATAAATAAATTCTGTAGTATTACTCACTTGAGAAAATCACCTGTAGTGGGACGTAAAACAATCGCACATGGATATTGATTGGCTCTTACAAATGGATACGGCAAACGGAATGGTAGTAGACGACTGGTCATTATATTAGAAGGAAAACTATTTTTATTTAAATCATTATCATCGTCATCATCGTCGGAATCGTCAATGGAATCAGCATCGCCATCATTGTTCTTGTCATTGGAGTTGCTTGTGCCATTTTCCGCAACGTCCTTATTGGCATCATTGTCATCTTTGTTTGAATCGTTTGCAAGACTTTGGTCAGCATTGCTGTTGTTGCTGTTGTTGTTGCTTTTGCTTTTGTTATTTTTATTCCACTTCATAATGTTCTTAGTCTTACGTCGATTGCCACTATCACCAGTACCACCTGCACAGCTGGAAGCATCACGGGGAGGTGTAGCCAAGGCTGTTTTACATTGTGGACAAATGTGTGGTAATGTAAAACAAAAAACTTTTACATTGCAATGATGAAAGCATAAAATGCCCGGATCTGAGGTAATTGTGGTCGTTGTTTTTGTTGTTCGGGCTGTTTTTATTGTTGTTGTTGCTGTTGCTATTGCTGTTTCTGTATCAATTTCATTGCCTCTTGATACAGAAGTTTTCGTACTGCCACTATTCATGTTTCTTGTTGTCATCAAAGTTGTGGTTTTCCTTGTTGCTGTCGAAACTGTTGTTGCTGCTGTTGTTTTTGTTGTTGTCAGCATGTTCTTAGTATCCCTTTTGTGACCAAAGTAAATTGATTCACTTTGGCTTGTGTATATGTATAAGTGGATAATATGGCCGTGTTTGGTATTCCTATCCCTCTTTGGTATCTAATATTTATTTTTTGTCCTTTACTTGTTTTATTTGCTTGGTCGCTTGCCTGTTTGATAATCTGTAATGAAAACGTAAAATTCTTGTAAGTTAAGTTGACAATAATGTTTGATGATTGTTAGAGTTTCATTTCGATTTCTACTTTTTTTAAATTTTATTTTTGTGTTTCTTTGTTCAATAAAAACAAACCAACAAACCGGTAGAACTAAGTAAATATAAACTTAAATTAAATACACCCTCTCCTCGTCTTTTAAACGAAAACTAAAGAAAAACGAGTACTTTTGATGGTAAACTCCTACATTAAGTTGTTGCAGCCATTAAGCAAAATCTTTTGTATCCTTAGCAATAGTTTCGTTTTGTGGTTTTATACCGAGAGACAAATAATTAAAGTATGGTCTTCCGCATAACAATCATATTAATTTTAATAAAAAGGGCCAAAAGATAAACTGGCTTAAGGACAAAAATGTTTGCGCCCTCGATCTTAATGAAATTTGTACATATTTTTATATTATTATGGATAATGAAAACAATCACTGCAACTCCTTCATAATGCACCCTGTAACGCCTTAAAGAATGTTTGTATACTTATTTTATTAATACATATAAACAAATTGTAACTACTTTCAGATAATGATGAAAATACGTACTAATTTTATTAAAAACTAAGTAGTAGTTCTAATCTGAAGCATAGTAATAAGATAAATAAGTACCACACATTACTTCGCAGCCCATTAATAAAGTACTACCGGTTACAAAAATTACAAAGTTTTTTTGGGATGTATTTCACAGTCGAGTTTGTGACTACGACAAATTGCCATGGAATAAAGAAAATAATTAAAACTTTTCTTTATTCTGTGACAATTTGTCGTGGTAACAAATTCGACTTCGCCATACATAATTCGGGCGATTATCTTAAAAGGAACATTAGGAACATTAAATGGGCCACAGGAATATACATAAAATAAAACGAAATATCTTGATATAAACTTAAAATTATTTCCTTGTTTAGAAAATGCGCGGTTTCTAAACAATTACATACTCGTATCGTTCAACTCAATTCAACTACTTTAAAGTGGTTTTGTTCTGATACTTTAGTTGGTTGGCTGGCTAGTTGTTGCTGTTTTTTGTTTCTTCTATTTTGGATATATTTTTCATGATTGGATAAGAGAAAAAATTACATCTGTAAAGTTTTACAATTTAATAGAAATGCCAACCATTTTTCCTTTATTATCCGTAAATTTGAAATAAAATAAACTTTTGGATGATTTTATAATGAACAAAATTTAATCGGGTACATGACATAGTGTACGTGACAGATTTTTCTCTTATAGTATTGTTAAGTAATGACATATATATGTTTTGTAAATATATGTAAACGAAAACTTAACAACAATAAAAAATTTTATTTTGTGATAATAGCCTTAGCCTACTACAGAGAAGTACATACTAATTAATTTCGCTTAATGAATACGCAGTTCGAGAATCATTTATATTCTGACTATCATTTTTGAAATTTGATGGAAATTTTGCCATTTTTCATTTGGATTTAGTTGCTTTTGTAGTACTGCAATAGCCTACGTGACGAACTTTAAATGCTTATAAAATTTTTATTACACCAAAATGAAAAAAATGTCGATCAATATTTTACGTTGAAAAATTAAGTTGATGTTAATTTTTCCCTTGTTCTTTGGAATATTAATCATGCCCATATCTTTCTGAATATATCAATATTTGTTTGCGATAAATATCTTGCTTTAAACTTTTATTTTGAAGCAGTTGCAACTGGTCAAATGCAAATGACGTAAACAAATAATGCTTTTGCACTACGTACGTGACATGAAAATAGCGGCCAAAGAAAATATAGATATATACAGCTTACACGCAAAGAAAAAACACGGTTGAGGCAACCATATATACATGGTTCCAAACAACCATATATATGGTTAAAAATTACAATATATGGTTATGGTCAGTTAACTTCGAGACAACTATATATATGGTTCAAAATTTCAATATATGGTTTGAATTAACCATACATAAGGTTCAAGACAACCATATATATGGCTCAAAATTAGAATATATGGTTTGAATTAACCATATATATGGTTCAAGACAACCATATATATGGTACAAAATTACAATATATTGTTGGAAATAACCATATATATGGTTCGAGACAACCATATATATGGTTCGAGACAACCATATATATGGTTCGAGACAACCATATATATGGTTCAAAATTACAATATATGATTCAAAATAACTATATATATGGTTCGAGACAACCATATATGTGCTTCAAAATTACAATATATGGTTTGAACTAACCATATATATGTTTAAAATTTTATTACTTTTTAGCTGGTCGGCGTGTGGAATCGAAATAAAAAGTGTTATCTATTCTCACATAGATATATTATGTATATACATATTTGCTGACAAATGTTTTATTTACAAAACCAATTTGTTTTAAAATATTGCAGCTTTTCAGTTAATTTTTATGTTTCAGATGTTAAAGATATTTGATTCGAACTAAGCACTAAATTGTCCGATTAAAAGAACACTTTTTTTTCGTTTTCAAATGGTTTTCACAACACGCCCGAGTATTAATTGCTAGAATTTATCATTTTTTGTTATTTGTAATTTATTATTATTTTTATTTTTTCAAACCAAACGACACACAAAAATAAACCAACAGTTCTGAAGCAAAACAAAAAACTGACGTAAAAGCATTCAACCAAGGGATAGAACCAAAACTTTATTGGATACAGAGAGCCATGTCTCTTTTGTAACCAAAGCAAGTAAACTGTTTTAAAATAGTATGGGAAAAAATCGTATTTTATTGCTATAGAACCATACTGTTGTTGAATTTTTAAATATATCACGACTGTGCTTCGAATTTTTTTAATAATAATATTATTGTGATTCAACCACGTTGCTATTAATGTGAGTGATAATAGTGTCATGATTAAATGTAAGCATGAGTTTTTTGTCATAAACTAATTAAGGTTCACAACTCTTTAAAACAATAATAACTTATTTGATACAACCATAAGCTATATCGGGAAACATGACATTGTTGACGCAACCATGCCACAACCATATATTTTCTTTGCGTGTACCGAACTCTACCTTTTATCTGTCCTCACTAATCTTATTCTTTTATGTTGGAACATTAATTTTAAAATATCATTGCAATGTTATAAATAACTGAATGTAGTCGCTAGAAAAGCGAAAATAGTTCATTGCCATGCCTTAAAATTAGTATTCAGTTTAAGCTGTTATTTTGGATATTTAAAAATTGTTGTATAGTAAAATTTTACTGTTTTCCCCCTCTTTACAATATCTTAAAAAAACTTTTAAGGGTTTTCATTATTTGAGTCGTGGTTGTCATTTTCATGGAAAAGCCAATATGTTACAATAGTTACACTATGTCACCTTGGTCACCACCATATTTCCTTTATGTGTTATGGTCCCCTAATTACAAAAACAGTAGAAATTTAAAATTCTACGGATATGTTTTTTTTAATTTGGATTTTTCAATATTTATCCATCGATTCTCATTAAATAAGGTTTATTTTATTTGCAGTATATGTGGCTTTATGATCAGTTAATAAAAATGTTAAGTTTTTGCCATATTCGATTTTTCATATATTTTTATAAAATGAAAATTTTTAAATTTTGTCTAAAAAAATATTTTTCTCGTCATTGCGGTCTGAATAGTTCCGAAACTATTGATTTAAAAAAAAATAGTATTCAAGAATCTTAAAAGTAGTTTGGTTGCATTTTTTTTTTTTTTTTTTTTTTTTTTTTGGTTTTTGTAATAAAATTGTACTAGCGTTTTCTAAGTTATGATAAAATCGATGGAGCAGCGTCTCCAAAGCTCGAATTTTTGCAAAAATCAGGTAATTTCACTTTATTGTGAATAAAATTTCGTGAACTAAAGCTAATTTTATTTGGTATATTTGGTATTTATAGACAGAGAATTAAAATAGCAACATTTTGCAATTTTTGATTTTTTATAAATTTTTAATAAATAAAAATATTTTTAAAAGCATTTATTTTTTACCATTGCAGTCTGAATAATTCCGAAACCATTGAGTATATAAAAAACATAATGTTAAGACAGCTTAAAGGTAATTTTATTTAAAGTTTTTAAGTAGTTTTTGTAATAAAATTGGACAATCCCTTTATAAAATATGATAAAATCAGTGAAGAAGTCTCTTCAAAAAGCAAAAATTTTAGAAAAAAATTAATAAAAAAATTACGCATAGAATTTAAAATTTCGACTGTTTTTACCCGACTGCGCGAAGCAAAGAAGGGAATTGTGTTTATCAGTCTATGTATGTATGTATGCATGTGTGTTCCTTTGCGGCACTATATAAACCGAAGGCGTAGGCCGATTTTGATGATTCTTACGTCAATCGATTTGTCACTAAAGATATGACAGTAGTCAAAATTTAACATGGCGGCCAACAGATGCCATTTTGTGAATACGAAAAAAATAAAAAGTCGGTGAACAATATCAAAATTATTATCATTCGACAGGTATTTGAAAATCATATTTAGGTTTCTCTTATAATTTTTAATTTCGAATGATCATTTAGGATCTGTGACGGTTTAAAATTGTTTTCTTTTATTTTTTTACACAGTCGAGTTTTTTTGATTTAACAAATTTATGTCTTGTTGTAGTTCTGGGACCATAACAAATCAAAAAAATAAATAAATATAGTGGTACTCCTTGGCATTTTTCTTGTTGCATAGTAGTAATATCACATAATTACATGTAACTTATACGTCACCGTTTGGTACACGACCTTAGTGAACAATAAAAGGAAAATAATTAATAAACAGAATGATAGTATATTTATTACACATGTTAATACCCAGAAAGGGTTAATTATGTTAACACCCAGAAAGAGTTAATTATTAAGTTATTTTAATATTTTCTTTAGTTATTAACTTGCAAAAACAAAAGTTTTAATAGATCATTTAAGCATGCATTTAATTATTCATTTAACGAAATATGTAAAGGTAGCTAGAACTCTGACCATTAAATTGCAAATATTACAGTTTTAATATTAATTATGTTTTGTTCTTTCTTTGCTTTGTTAACTTTCAAATCAACTGGAATTAATTATTATTTAACTAAATACAAATCGGCAATTGGGACATTAAATTGCAACTATTACTATTCTTTGCTCAGCTATTTGTTGACATACTTAAGAGGTTGCAGTATTGTGTTAATTGCTTACTATTTAGTGTATTACTTATGAATAATTGATTATTATTAAATTTAATTTAGTATATAGGACGTGAATAAAACCAAATTATCAGTTCAGTAGTAAATCATATTTCTTGTGTTTTTATTGAACTTAGCGTTCTTCTGGTTAAAGTGCTTGAAGAACAGTGGCAAGGCAAAATAGTATCAATCCAGATTTATGTGTTTGGGTTGAATTCTACTATAGCGAGTTAGGAATTAACAACACATTAAGACAAAGACTTCAAATTTCTAATGAGACTTACTTGAGGGCAAATGAGAAAAATAAAAATTTTTTCTTCCAAAAACTTGAAAAGTTCAAAGAAAATTTATGGAAGACCGTTATGACAAAAGGCTTAATTCGTTTCATTATCTCGTATAGATAAAGCTATGATAATATTTCCCAACTTGAATTTTTACCACCCACCAATACTGGCTATTATCCTTATTGTTACCAGGATTTCTATTACATGTTTAGAACATGTTTATTGGCTACGTTTTCCTTCCAACTTTATTCTACTGCTACTTCAGAACATGGATGGCATTTACAGCATCATACAACAAAGGATTATTGTACCTGGACGAAATACAGCAAATGCTGATTAAGTTTTAAAATGGGAAAATAAGACATTTATATGCAAAGCATTTTTGATTCTCTTGTTGTTTTTTTGGTTATGTTCAAATTTTAAAGGATATTGTTAACAACATTTCTGTATTATTGCTACTGTTTGTTTTCGATAAAAATATTTTTTTTGCCTTCATTAGGAGAATTTTTACAAGATTTCCAATCGATTTGGATACAAAAATATGTTTTTGCTAACTTACATTACGCTCAATTTCAGTTTTAGGATTGTAATTTTTCGGATTGTTGTCGTTTATATTTTAAATGCGTAATTACTTTTAAATAGGGGTTAGAGTATTGCTTGTAGTTAGTTGTCAGGATTCACAATTATAATGTTAACAAGGATCTACATTTTAAACTGATTTTATGAAATACTAAGTACGACAGGCAAAACTTTGAATTGTCAGCAATTTGATGAGGGTATTACTTTTTCAAACTGTTATTGACAAACAAAAATTGTTGCTGTTGTTAAAAGAATAATATACTGGCTATTTGAAAAATCGTAAAGAGTTAGTTGTGCTTAAATAGTTATCACATAATAAAGGAAAAAGGAAACACAATAATTAGAGCATTTCAAAACGTAATTAGTTTTAATTTCATTTGCTTTTATTATTGCTTACACAACTGTCATAGAAATTATTGAGTTATCATAAAGAAACACCTGCAACTTATGAATCTGTTTTCATCCCAACTTGAAAACTTTACCCAATAAAGAAATGTCAGTTGGCTACATTCTGTAAAAAAATAAATAAAGAAAATTAAAAAAAAATCTTTTTTCACGATATTTAATGATAAATAATAGTTTGGTATTTTAGAGGCAACTGTAGTAGGAAGCGATATCCTTTTTAATCAATACTTGGTTAGAGGAGACTGAAACCTTTCGAATTACATCGAAGTTATTAAAATCCATAAGAGATATCGAAGTAATTCTTTCGCCAACTAATTTGCACACAAGAGTGGACTATATCTGATGGTTTTAAATAAAATCGGAGAGGATAAAAATCAAAACGCTGTAATGGTTGAACTGAATTAGATGTAGATGAGGAAGCCTACATTGGTAGTTTTTTCTCCTAGAGATTCTCTTGGGGTTAGAATTTGAGTACTAAACGAATATACCGGGTGTGAAATAAGCCACCCGTTTAACTTAATATTAAATTTAAATAAGCATTAAATATATTAATTCAAATATGTTTCAGAATTATATAACTATAAATTACCCCCATTGGGGCTTGATTCAAGTACGCGGCAGGCTTGATTTAGGGAAAAACTGTGTACATCTGTGGATAGGATGCATGATAATGTTGAACGTGGATTTATGGAAAGATGCGGAGGACTATGCAAAATAGTCCTCTATCGTCAACTCAATTTGCGTCCATATCATGCACTGATTCAACTTTAGTTCATATGTTAGACGGGCTTCTCATTAAGATTTGTTTCAACAGTTGTTCGAGTCCGAAGCCGTCCAATTTTATTTTGGATTAAATCAATACCGGATCAGGCTTAATAATGGCTAAAATCAAGTATTTAGAACTAGAATAATCCACTTAAATCAAGCCTTCTGTACTTCATTTCATTAAATCCGTGCGGATGGACTGATTTTTCTTTTCTGTGCAAGTTTTTATGGATCATTAATTAATTACGCTGCGTGACAGGATTTTTTGGCAGAAACGCCACTATATATATCCATTAATCTAGAGAGAAAACTTAGTCAAACTGCGTACTTGGTTTTTCACTTCCTCATCTTTTGTCCAATTTAAAGGACTTAAAATTTTTCATGAAGGCTTATTTTATATATTTTCTTTTTAATATTATTTAATATTTTTAGAAAACTTGATACTAAGTAAAAGGGAAGGCTCTGTAGAATTTTATAAAAATATTTATTGCAGTTCCCCTAAACACACATACAAAAAAAATGTCCTTTTAAAAATATATCCTTCCGTATCCTGAAAAGTTTTCACAAAAAAATGTTTTTTTTTAAATAAATGTTGTAGCATTAAATTAGCTCTATAATATTTCGAAATTGTATAATTTTATCTCTCTTAGTTCAAAAACTGTAGCTATTTCTTTGCGGCACAAAATTAATTTCTATAAAAATTGCGTGTAGGAAATTAATTTATAAGAAACAACCATAATTTTTAGCCGAGACAATCAAATAACGATTTTGAAGGAAATATTAGAAAAATTATTTCCAAGGACATACTTAAAGTTTTTGTTCAGTTGATCTACAACTTTTCTTCCATATTCTTGGCATAAATACCACACTTCAATATTTGTTACGAACTAAGTAATTTATGCTGAAAATTTTGTAAAAAGCGTTACGGGGGGGGGGGGGGGGGGGGGGGAGGCGGAGAAAATAGCGTTTCGTAATATGTGTATAGCCTTGTAGCAGCAGGGTATGAGTCTACTATACATTCTAACAGATTATTTTACCACTACGTTTTCCTAAATAAAATTTTCATATTAATATGAAAAAAGTATTAAAATAAGCGTTCTTAAAAAATGTAAAGTCCTTAAAAAGATAAAGACAAAAGATAAGGAAATAAAAATCCAAGCATGCAGACTACCTATGTTTAGTCGCTAGACAAATTGATATATAGTGGCTCTTATGCCAAGGATATGGAAGCAGAGTTGAGAGCAAAAAATTAGAAAATGTCCTTGGAAACAATTTTTCTAATATTTTCTTCACAACCTTTAATTGATTGTTTTGCAATATATCTAAAAATATATACCAAAATTAAATAAACTCTAAAATGCACACACATTTTACGCTTTTATCGCTCTCGGCTCAAAATTAATGTTTTTTTTTTTAATTAATTTTCTACATACAATTTTTATAAAAATGAATTTTGTGCCGGGAAAAAAATAATCACAGCTTTCGTACTAAGAGCGCTAAAGTCATAAAATTTCGAAGTCTTATAGATTTAATTTAAGGCCACAACATATAATTAAAAAAATTGTTTTACTGAAACCTTTTCAGGATATGGAAGAATATATTTTTAAAAGGACATTTTTTAATTTGCTTGTTCAGGGCAACTGAAGTAAATATTTTTATAAAATTCTACAGAACCTTCTCTTTTATTTGGTACGCAGTTTGCTAAAATATATTAGACACTAATATCAAAAAAGAGTTATTTAAAATAAACATTCATGAAAAATTTTAAGTCCTTTAAAAGGAAAAAAAGATGAGGAAATGAAAAACCAAGTACGCAGTGTTACTATATTTTGTCTCTAGATTAATGGATATATAGTGGTTTTTCTGCCAAATAGAAAAACTTTAATTTGTCACGCAGTATTATAGTTACAGTTTTTAATATGTGGCTTTTTTAAAAACATTTTCTATAATACAGTCAGACAGACGTATGGATAATTTTTCTATGTACCTCAATAAAATTATTTATTTCTAGAATAAGGACGATTGTGTCTCCGTTGGACATCCTACATTGTTATTAAAGTATTTGTCACTAATAAAAAATAAATCAATTTTTGTTAGTGAAAACAAAATTCTATACTCAGATACGTAAAATTTTTTAAGTACATAGAAATATGAAAATGATGAACCTTAAATCTAAAATTCAGGCAGAGCTTCGTACTGCGCCTAATATAGAAGAATACCAAAAAAAATTTTTTTTGATGTAACACTAAAATCAATTTTTTCACTAGAAAACATACCTTGGTATATGGGTGATTACCATTCTATACGTACCCAGTAAAAAATTTTCATGTTTCTTGAAGCACTACAGCTATAAAGCGCTTCATAATTCGCTTTAAAATATGAGCTTGTTCAGAAGCTGATTTCATAGCGTCGCAATAATGCAGCTTTTGAAGAGACAAAAGTATTTGCTTTTTACTTATACAAAAGCTTCGTACACAAGCAGTACAAAAAAGCTGATTTTATAGTGCTTATCCAAAGCAGGTTTTTAAGCGAGAATGAAGAGTAAGTTTATTTGAGTTTCTTGGCGCCGTTTTCCAACAGTGTTTTTGGTCGCGTGATTGGTACGTTGGACTTCAAACCTGGAGGTTCTTAGTTCGATACTAGTTGAAGTTAATATAACAAACATTGAGTAAAAATATGAAATGAATAAAAATAAATAAAGAAACGAAATAACAAAAATTCAAAATGGCGTCAACGATGCCAATTCACATCGAACCATTTTTTTCATATATTTTCAGTTCTAGTGCTGAAAATGTTGATGATTTTCAGCGCTTCAAAAGCGCTTTTGTGAGCAAAAATGTAGTACTCCAATCCGGGAAGTCGCCATACAAAAATCAGCAGCGATATCAGCAGGTTTGTCAGCGCTACTTTTATTCCATAATAGTAGAAACCTGCTTAATTGGAAGCAAATTTTTTACTGGGTACATTTTATATTTGTATTTTTTTGTTAACCAAATAGAAATATCGGAAGGTAGAATGCATACTATAGTTTTCGCCTCATTCAATGGATCCTGGAATAAAATTATATATTTCGATTTTTAACATTTTTGTTAATTGAGCGTTGCATTTGCTTTCACTGTTGTTTTGGTAATGATTTTTGCAAAAAAAATATACCACAAATAATGAGTACAAGGTTGGAGAGCACCATACATCTACTCTTTAAAAAAATAATAATAATCGCAGGACGATATTATAAGTTATGACCACTTTTTCTATTTTAATTTGGGTTTACATGGAAAAATAAAAAATTTTTATCTTTTAAAATAATTCTTTACATGAACGAAAAGTAGGCTAACTTTTCATTCAAATAAGACTAATTTTAATAAAATCGACCAACAATGATAAAAGTTGTGTCAATTTCAAAAAATTATTTCCAGCAAAATACGACCTGCCGCCACCTAACAGATTCTTTGAATATATAACAACCCAGAGTGCGGTAGAAGTAAAATTTTTTTAAAGAAAATCAGACATTTCTAAACGTTTCTACCCTGCAGCTGCTGTTAACATTTTTAACGACCTATAATTTATAGATAAATTATATATAAAAAAAATTGTGTAACGCTCAATACATTTTTATTGATTTCAATATTTTTTTCAGAACACATACTATATTTTGAATTTAATACAATTCAGATGTATAATCTTCGATGTATTTTAGCATAAAGTCATTACTTATTCACTAAAAAAGTTCATAAATTCAAAAAAATATGGATAACACTCAATACATTTTCTTTTTTTATACAAATCAAGATTTATTTATGAAACATTTTGCAATATACATATAATACTATTTAAAATAGTTCACAAAACTTTTAAATAAATAGGAGTACAAGGATACGCTGTTATTTTACTGTATGTTGTTAATGCAATTTCAGTAATTAAAGTGAGTAATGAAGCGTACTGAAAAGACGTAACGCTCATTACACAAAACCAGCGTGCCCATTTTTAGCTCTTTTATACAATATGAAAAAAACGATATGACATACTATGTTGTCATATCGTATGTTGTTTACGATATAACAACACTAAGATAGCCACACACACGGTGTTGTCCTATCGCAGTGTTGTCATATCGTAAAAAACTTACGATATGACAACACACTATGTCATATCGTTTTTTGACATATCGTAAAAAAGAGCTAAAAATGGTCACGCTGCACAAGACTGCGGACAATAACAATTCTTAAATTATAATTTCTAATATTTTTCAAAAATTTGATGTGTGATATAAGAGAAGCAAATGCAAATATTTTAAAACCGTTATAAATTTAATCTCGTGTTTGGAAAAATTCATAATTTTTTAATGTGGATATCAATATCATGGAATTTGGACACGCCATTTTGTATATTTTAAAACCGTTATAAATTTAATCTCGTGTTTGGAAAAATTCATAATTTTTTAATGTGGATATCAATATCATGGAATTTGGACACGCCATTTTGTATGAAGAGAGTATAAAGAGTATTTTTGTTCTTTGTTTTTTTGTCACATAATCTTCAGTTTTACACTGAAAAGAAAACTTGTGTACATTTATTTATAATATGTGCCCTTCTCCGAGAAAAGGGACCTAGTGTGTCAAAAAACGGGTTTGCACTTAAGAGTGGATTCTAGTACCTAAAAGCGTGTATGAAACTTTAAATGTGTTTTCTCAAAACTTCATTTTCACACACGAGGTCACATATCTTAAATCATAACAAAGCAGATTTCATGTTAAGATTTTTGCATTTATTGCATGAAATATTTTACCATACTTTCAACAGACACGAAAAAATTAGTAAATGAATAAATGAAATGAGAATCACTCATATACCTACATACATACATATATATATATATATATATATATATATATATATATATATATATATATATATATATATATATATATATATATATATATATATATATATATATATATATATATATATATATATATATATATATATATATATACATATATATATATATATATATATATATATATATATATATATATATATATATATATATATATATATATATATATATATATATATATATATATATATATATATATATATATATATATATATATATATATATATATATATATATATATATATATATATGTATGTGTTGGAAAAAGGACTGAACTAATACTTTAATTACACAAAGAGTCATACCATAAAGGAAATGTGGAGTAAATTTCAACTTTGGCTAAAAAAAAAATAAAAAGGTTTAAAGTAAACAAGTGTCAACTAATGAGCAGATAAGAACCTACTTAAAGAAAACACAAACATATTTAATAAGTCCTGTTGCTGCGATATATTTTTGCCATACAACAACAACAAAAAATAGAAATAACTTTTCCTAAGGAATGTTTAATATTTAAACCACTTTTATTTATGCCAAATCTCTACAATTTAAGAGTGTTTGTTATTACACCTTGATTATAAAAGATTATACTCATTTAAATTCTCCTCTCTTTTCTTAGCCATGCTTAAAACAATTAATTAATACACAAACAGAAACAAGAACTAGCCGGCATTTCATAAAAAATAAATTTTAAAAAAATGTAAACAAACCGGTAAAATACAGTTAAACAATCCTTAAATGAGCAAACTCACCACTTTGCCATCGCACTCACCTTAAAAGAGTACTGTTAAACAATGAGAGCGAAAAAATATTATGTGATTGAGAGTAAATCTTTTAACATAAACTGTAAATATAGAAATAAGGTTAATACAACCACAACAAATATGGACTTGCAATAAATTCGACAAGTAGAAAAGGGATGGGAAAAACAAGAACAAGTCAAAACGATTAAATTATGCTTTAACAGGGGTTGACTAACACAATGTTGCACCCTTGAAGCAATAGTTAATGGCGAGCATTGGTTGCAAACGGTCGTGTCTTTAAAAAGCAAGCGGTTGAAAAAAGATTATGAAAATAAAACAAACAAATAAAAAACTTGTCTCAAAAAATAGAATATATTAAATTAAACTTAAAATAAAAAAAAATTTATATGAAAAATTCAAACAAAACTATTATAACTTAAAAAATATATCATACTTAAGATTTTTATTGATTCAAGTGAAAAAACGTTTTAAAGTTCCTTTCAATAAAAACACGTCATTATCCTTTAAAAAGGATATAAGAAAAATAATAATTTTGCGGTAATTTAATAACGAGTACGAGAATAAAAATTTTATTTATTATTATCCTGACATTATCCTGTAAATGTTTATTGTTAAAGTTTATATAAATCCTTCTCAGTGTCGTGTTAAATAAAATTTTCTTTGTTCAGTGCTCTTTTTAAATACGGGTTTTTAATAGCATTTGATCATATTATTGTCGGGTCTTATTTTGTCCTATTGTATGCTTATCCGTCTCGGGATATAAAATATTCAATTTTCAACCACGTTAACGTGTTTATTTATCACTCGTCTAACTTTTGTGTGTATTTTTTCACTTATATTCTTTATTAAATTTTCTTTCATAAATTTGCTTTGTTATGTCCGGCCAGTTACTCCTGGTGATGATAAAATAAAAATCCATTTCGTATTTAAAACGACAAAAATCGAAAACAAAACAAACCTAAATCAAAATAAAGCATTATATATATGTATAGTACGAGTAATTTAGCCCAAAATTTACTACTCCTTTTTTGTATATTTCTTTATGTAGAAATTGTTTTCATGGCAACCTTATTTACAATATAAATCTATAACAAAAAGCCAAAAAAAAAACAAGTGAAGTGAGCAACAAAACTCATTATTAATGTATCAATAATATTGAAACTTAATAGAAAAATATTTTATGTTAAACAATATACATACGTGTGTACACCATAATATAAAAAATATCTATAAGGATAATATAAGGATAATGACCTAATATACTGCTTGGTAAGTAAAAATATTTTCTACAAAGCTAAAATAACACACTTGAAACCAAAAAGTAAAAGATGTGAAAACAAATATTAATATGAATAATAAAAAATATATATTTTCAAATAAACACCAAGTGATAATTCCAGTGTTTGGTTTTTATATAAGAAACAAAAAAATATTAAATTAATTTTCTACTGAATGACTCATGTTAAATTTATCCAGAAAGTTTTATATAAAAATGTTTGCCTTATAGACAAACATAAGTAATATAAGCATCACATCTAGCACAGGATTTAAAAATTACGGTTTGTTTTTTAAATTCCTTGAATCAGTAGATTTTTAATAAATATATGCTTAAGCTCTCTTTACACTGCCTGAGTGTTTGTGGCTGATTTCAATAGCTGAAAGTAAGTTAGAGTGCCTTACATTCAATTTTTAATTTTTTATTTGAGCCCAGCTAAAAATAGAATCTTTTCCACTTTCGTTCAATATTGGAATACCCAATTAATTGACTTTTATTTTCGTTCGAATTATGAAGCTTCCTGGATTATGAATTGCCTTGTTTGATTAATCGAGTAAGGTTTTTAATTAAATCACTCGAAAAATTGAATCTTCTTTGTTTGCCAATCCGTATTGTTATAAAGTGACAGATATTTTAATATTTTTTATTCAATTATAGAGAGTTGTCTATTTTTGGCTGCCCTCAGAAGATTTCTTTCGTCTTGGTGACCTGTCCATTCTTGAATGTTTTTCAACCATGTTATTTCTTTTCTTCCTTTCGCGCGCCTTCCTTTAATTTTAGCCTGTAAAATGGTTTGGGGAATTCTATATTTTCCATTTCGCATTATGTGACCCAAATAAGATGTTTACCGTATTTTTATATTTCTTATTAACTCACGTCCGACATTCATACGTCTCAGAACTTCTTCATTCGAAACGCGGTCGGTCCATGGGATCTTTAATATTCGCCGGAAAATCCACATTTCAAACGAATTTAATCATTTTTCATCTGACGCCTTTATCATCCATGTTTCTGCCGAACATAATAGTACGGCCCATACATAAAATTTTATGAAACGTATTTTTGTTGTTAGGCTTATGTCGTGACTAGCTACCCTGCGGAAAATTTGGTGCCAATTGATCCAAAAGTACTCGTCCTATGACTAGAGAAAATGAGACTAGTATCAAAAATAAGGAGTAGTGAATGGGAAAAAAGACATATTGTGTAAATGGTCACATATTAACCATTTTGAGTAAATTTAGTTGGTACTCCGGCTAGTATTGTAGTAAACGGCACTGAAAAAATTCGATGCACCTGGATCTAAGGCCTATCACATAGTATCTATATTAATTGTCTTCCTTCAATGACACTGCCATGCCACTCAGGAACCTGTTCCGTAATTATATTCAGATATTAACTCCAGCTGAACTAGTATTTATAACATGGAAATATTAGTTCCCCTGTGGTGGAGTGGGTAGTGTACTAGCCTGTCATGCCGGAGGTTGTCGGTTCGAATCCTTTCTAAAACACCACTTAAAATAAAATACGATTTCTAGTTGGATTTGTAACAATAAAGAAATAAATTAATCGATAATTACAGCTGAATTTTCGAATAATATTTATATATAACTTATATTATTCTACACCGATTAGGACACCATAAGATAGTTCAGAGACAAGTTACAAGGTGCATACAAAGTATCAATTAACCCCATCCTATGCCATCCCTATATAAAAGTGGCTGGTCCGCTTCATAGGAAGTGTTAGAACTCGGACTGGTTCCTATAGCCTGGGGATCGGTCACGTGACTTTTTTTGTGTCAGTTCCATTTACCGTAGGGAAATGTTTTACGATATTTAAAAAATGCGTCTCTGGCCATTTCAATCATACATTTAATTTCTCTAGACATATCCCATTGATCGTTAATCTGAACTCCCAGGTATTTATATGTTGAAACTTTTTCTATGATTTATTTTCAATGATTTATTCATGAGTAAAAAGTAGGCTAATTCTTTTTGTCAATGTTAAAACTTATGTAAATTTCAATTAACACTGGTCGGCAGAAAAAATCGCCTTTAAGCAAAAATATGTGGAATACACAAAGTTTAATATGCTAAACTCAAATCCATTTTTAATCTTTTTTTATCACGAACAGATTTTGTTAATGGGCTTGACTAGTATTTTCACTAGGTACATCAATATAATTTACCATAACTCAAGAACTGCTTGCCGGATATGAATAAATAAACAACCAAAAGCTGAGAAATAAAATTACCTTTAAGTCAACTATACATAACTGTTTTGTATTTCTAACTGTTTCGGAGTTATTGAGAATTCGGAGCGAAAAATTTTTTTTTTTTTGCAAAATCAAACTTTTTCGTTTCAAGAAATCATAAAAAATTAAGAGGCCAGAAAATTTGCATTTTTATAATTTTTAAGAAATCTCAACAAATGTCGTTTTTATTTCAAATTAAGTGAGGGAACTGGGTTAAAAAAAATTTCAATTTTTATACAACACACCAATTAAAAGGTTTCTGTTGTATGGAATTTGTGATTTCTGTTAATTGTGCTAATAACATCGACATTTGTCCATCGATTTTAATTATTTATGGCTTGTTTTATGCCTAATATATCCAGCTTTCTGATAAAAGATAAAAATGTAATATTTTTGTTCTTTTAATTTTTGTTATGAGTTTTAAAAACGAAAAAAACGTGTAATTCAGCATGAAAAAATTGATTCACCACTAATTTCTGAATCAGTCGGAAATAGTTGGATATATAAAAATATATGTTTAAGTGATTTAAAGGTGATTTTATTCTGAATCTTTTGGTATTTGGAATTATGCATTAAACACATTCACCACAGTAGGATACCGACTACAAAATATCAAAAATACAAAAAATGATTATTTTCACGGCTACACGACTACAGGTTGTTATCCATGCTTACTTATGTCGCGTAGTCAAATTAAACTAATTTCTATTTTTTTTTTTGGCTACAAAACAAAAACAGTGTTGACAATATAACAAAATACTCCTATGTAAAGCAAATTAGTGCTTAGAAATATTTTTTATTGTAAAATAAAAAAAGAAAATTACAAAATTTAAATGTTACAATATATATGTACCGAGTTTTTAAATACATAAATTTATATTGTTATACACATATCAAAATAAGTAATTGTATTTCTTCTATAATATTGAGTGAAGTTCATGTGCATGTCTGGAGTCATGTATGTTTTCGGCATGTATGTCTCGTTTATGTACTTTTCCACGATCATACTCAAAGTTAATTTCTATTTTTGTAGGCGATAATGAACAAATTATTGCTGCCAACATTATGAGAAATATGAAATAATTAGGAGCTTAATAAAAATATTCTATAACAATTCCCATATTGTTACAAATAAAAAAATAATAAAAACTACGCTGTAACAGCACTTTTCAACCTAAAATGTTAGCATAATTTTTTTCGACGCCCGCTCCTGGTTCCGGAGTTACAGGGTTCAAAACTTAAATTTTTTGTTGATCATAACTCCTACAATATACAACAGATATAAACGATATAGGAATCATTTCAAAGAGCTCTGAAATGCCTTTGCATTGGTCTACAACATTTTTAAATCCATTAAGCCAATGCGAACAAAATGGAATTTAAAATAATTTTTATATGACTTTTCATGTAAAAGCACCGTTATCTTAAAAACTGACCGATACAACGGTACTTAAGCGTGTAGTTAGTTTAATATAGAACCTTTCAAGCTTTAATTTGATATGTAATTGGAGGCTGTCATCGATGTATTTCGTAGTTTATGGCACTATAAAAATTAGATTTTAAAAATACGTTAACTCATAAACTCATTTTTAAAGTACCATAACTTACGTATTTCATTTGTGACAGGTTTCAAAAATACACCAATTAAAGGTATGGAAGGTTCTATATAAAAGTGGATACATGGTTATGTATCGTTGTATCGACTAGTTTTTAAGATAACAGTGATTCTGCGTGAAAAGTCAGCTATCAAAATTTGAAAGTTGCATTTCACACGGACAAAAAAAAAGTTTAATTTGCATAGTCAATTTTTAGTGTAAATAAATTTGGAATAAATTTTGGAAAGAGTTTTACAAAAAATTATTTGATATACAACCATGTCACAGAATACCATTCCGATCGGAAATGGTTTCAATTCCGTAAGTTGCTTCTTCAGAGAACGAAACACGAAAATTTTCTTCGTAATCAAACCACTTTTAAATTTCAAAGTGGAATTGAAAAATACTTTTCTGACTTCATTTGCAGTAAATACTAAAAAACGTGCATACTTTTAGGAGCGTCAAATAAATATTTGGTCATGAGCTTTCCATGTTAATAAAAAGCTCAATGTGAGTTTTTCATCTAAAAACAAAGTAAACAAACGCCGTATAAAAACTTTATCATAGTAAACATGAAATACAAAATAAACGGAATATAAAGCAACAAAAAATTACTTTTTCGGAATGACAACTACGGAATCAAAACCAATTCCAAGGGAATCTGTGACACAGCTCATACTTTTTATAGAGCATTCATTTTTTTATATTATATAATTCAAGGAGCATTTTACGAAAATAACATTTGTTTCTTTAATTTGTATCTTTTCTTATATCTTTCTTTTGTATATTTATATGAAACATTTTTGTGGTGCTATATAACAAAATATTTCATAATATCTAGCATAAATTTGTTTCAGTGTATGAACTTAAGCAAACAAATACTAAAAGTATTTTAAAAAATATTAAATATAAATGTACACAACTTGTTTAGGTTGCATATCATCATCATATTATTTTATTGCGCGATTTGTTTTGGATTAAAACTCTGGGGGAAAATTAAAAAAAAGGAATAAAAAATTACATATTTCAGACAGACTCTTTTTACAAAACAATATCATACCATACATAAATATAAAAACTTAAAAAAATAAACATTAGAGAATAAACTTTTTTTTAGCTATACGTACAATTTAATTTCCTTCTGTAGTAAATATTTGTATGATATTGATATGATTTAATAAAATTTCTTTAGTTAGTTGTTGCTGGAATATTGCTATCAGAATATCTTCTTGTTTTATAAAAAATTTAAATACATGTGTATGTTTATGGGTGAAATTCTAAATAAATTAATATTTCTTGCCTCATCAGTTTTTAGTATTATTTCTCTGACAATATTGAATACAAATTAGTAAAACCTTTACTGTAGGCAACATACTTACTTTGCAATAAATATATCATCTTATACGAAAGAAAATTTTGTTGTTTTCTTCTGAATAAATATCATCAAATTTTAAGTAGTTTGGCATCGATTTGTAGTTGCATATTTTTGCATATTTTGGTGGTAAGTGCATATTTTTTGCACATTTTTGCAAGAAATTCATATTTTTGAAGTAATACGAATTTCTTTAATGCATATTTTTAAATTTTTTCACAAAATTTTATTAGGCCGATTACGGATAGCAACTGAGTGAGCCTCAGTTGGGTTGCCAGTTGCTGAAAATGATACTACTGATGGCAACTGGCAAATGAGAACTGTCAATTTCAGCTGCTATTTAGCGCCTTTCTGGCAACCATTAATTTTCAGTTGCCGACTGAAACGAAACTAAAGTTCGGTTGCATTAAATAATACACCAGATTATGTTTGTTTTATGTTTTTTCCTCTCATAATAATAAAAAACTAATAAAAAATATTTTCATACTATTTTAGTTTTGGTACTTTGTTCGTAGGTAAATGCATATTTTTGCGCATATTTTTAATTTTTAGGTGCATTTGTTAAGCTCTTAAAATAAATTTTTAGTTGCATGAAAGTTCGAGCATTGCTTATAACTTTCTTATTTGTCGTTGGAGCAACTTAAAAAGATAATATATGAGAAAGGCGTCTATAAAGTCACGTTTTTATATTTAAAGGTGACTCAACACATTTTTATCCCAGCAATCCCAAATAGTTGGGAAAATCCAAAAGTGCACGCATCATAATCTCATTTAGACTGTGAAATTAAATACGCTTCTATTCCTAATTATACTGAAGCATAAATAGAGAAAGGACTCGATTAGTGAAGCCTTTCGGTCATTATCATGGCCACATACAGGATCCGTACATACAGACAAACGGACGTCCAAGAGAGAACTTTTTTAAACAGTTTTTTAATTAGTTTAAATAATAAAAATTATATTAAAAATGTCATGAGTGTTAAAAATTGTATTTTTTCTTAATATGTGTGTGTATATACATATTAATAGAGTCATTTTAAGTTTCAAAAATCAGTAGTTTCGCGTGAAGCGAGAGTAGTACACACCTCAACGCCTCGCTTATGAGGCGTGCAATAAATACTATTCAGGTAAACCGAACTTGAAAAGCAATAAAAGTTATATTTTTTTTTACTTTTTTTGCGTATCCTTGTTTCAAATTGAGCAAAATTTGATAAGGACATAAAGCTCATTATATTTAATGCATACAAAAAAATTCAAAGAGTTGCTGCAATTCGTCTGTCATTTATACAATATTTTAGTTTCAGGACATATGGGAATGACTCGAATCCTTGCTCGACATGCTGAAAATTGTTAGTGTTTTTACTTTTTATGAATACAAACAAGTTTGCTCAATTTTGACGTTGTGCAATAACTCCGTCTATTTATGGCCACTCGTTATACGAAATGACGACACTGTGCGACGTGAAGCAATATGGAAATCATATCGTCCTAAAATACTAATTTTTTCACACGACTGTTATGCTTTCACAATCTTTAGACAATTAATCCCAACATACCATACAGTAATCAAAATCCAATACTACTTGAGAATAAGCTTATATAAATAGTGAGCCTTAAGCTTTTCTTAACTTCGCTTATAATAATGTTTATAAAATGTGATTTCACAAGCAGTTTTTAACAATGCTTGAGAAACTATTATTATACACAAATGTTTCTAAAGTATGCTCATAAACGTCATACATATGTTCAATAGAACAATATAACGATTGGAAAAGACTTATCTTTTTCAATAGATTCTACAGCGGCATTTACATCTAGTTTTGAATTGCAAATTGGGTGCACGTGTAATTTTGTAAATTACAACATAAAAGACATAAATATGTATGTAATAAATAAATGAAATCGAATAAATTTTAAGTAAATAATAAGAATTTTCTTTTTCAACTTTAAAAATATATTATTTGTGAACTTCATGCTTCAAAGTTTATAAAAATATTGAGACAAGTTAGGTTTTCTATACAAAAATTAATATAATATTATTTTCATAAGCTTATTCTACAATTGCAAGAATAAGCTTATAGTAAGCATGCACTTATAATATTTTCAAGAGGGTTCCGTTTTGATTTTTCTACAATTGTTACAATAGCTTTTTTCAATTTATTTTCAATACTTTTTCAAGCTTAAGGCTTATGCTAGTAAGCTTATTATAATATTTTTCTAAAGCCATTTGGTATGTTGGGATTGTTCATTCATGACATACATATCGTGCCATAACCGGAAAAAACACTCAAGGGCCAAAAAGTAAATTTTATAGGAGAAGTATTATTTCAATTATCCTTGGTTTCAATCGAAGTAGAGCCTTTATATTGGCTACATAGGATTGTAGTGGACTGTTATGTATAATGTTAATAGTTTTAATAAATTTTCTAAAAGATAATGCATGTTTTTGGGGGTTAGGATATTTTTGATGTCATTCAAAATTAGTTAATTTAATCAAATTATTTCAAAACTAGTAATTATTATCCTTAGCAAGCTGTTCTTTAACTGTTTCATTGATATCCTTGCAGTTTCGGACACTAGTTTTGCTCTACATGAATAAGAGAGTTTTCGCTTTAGCGACACTGTGCAGTTGCAAAAAAAATTTAAGCAAATTAAAAATTTAAAGGGAAAATTCACTTAAGCTAAAATTTCTTTTGCTGCATTTCCGTAACGGTACTTGATATGACTTTGAAACTTTGACAGAACTATCGCAAATAACCGATCTTCGTCAAAAAACGATTTTCGGAAAGCATGTCGCTTAAGCTTTGCTGGCGGTTATGGCACGATATCTTAAAATTTTTAAATAATAAAGTTCATATTTAAATTTTTTTCCTTTTTTGTACGATATTAAATGAATTCTACCGATATACATTAGGTTGGGTTGATTTTGGTAACAAAAAATCGTTAATAGTTCTACTAAGAATTCCGAGCAAATTTGCCATAGAAATCATGGGTTTAAAGCGCTCGAAATGAGTTTCAAAGTAAAATTGTTAGCTCTCACCAAATCCTATTATGCACTCAGCTTAAGAACTGATTTTGGGTCAGCTCTGGATTAAATTGTAGTTAGCTTTTAGTTAGTCTAAAAAAGTTAACTATAAGTTGTCTATTTTTTTAGTCGACTACAGATTTGCTTATAGGGTAAGTAAAGATTGCTTGCATAACCGGCCTCCGGCCGGGCTTAAAAATGTTATCCTCTATATATGTCAAAAAGTGGCCTTGCTGAGTAAATAAATATATAAATGGCTTAAGGGCTTCTTCCTATGGGTATGTCGAATAGTTGCTTCACTGAGTAGAGAATTTCCGCATATCTGCCCTTCGGCTGAGCTTAGGGACTTTCTCCTCGAGGTATATAGAAAAGTTACTTCGCTAAGTACAGATTTTCCGCATTGCCGGCCTCTGGTCAGGATTAAGGGTTTTTTCTACTGAGTATATCAAATAGTGGCTTCACTGCATAGCCCTAATAGCTATAATTTTTATGAATCAATTTTCAGTATTCATATCTGAAATTAAAGCCTAAAGTGTCGCCGTCTATCTAATAGTGAAACTGAAAATATGTTGTTCTAGAAAAATTAAATCCTTTTTACCGCTATAAAATGTTCCACTGTATGGCGTTAATATAATATTCAAAAATTTTATATTAACATAATGTTAGAACCGTGGATGTTTATTGCTCAAGAAAAAAGAAAATATGTTTTAATATTTACAACATTTTATTATTTCAAAGTTGAAAAAGTGGAAACAAAAAAAAGAAAATCCTTATATGCATATGAAGTTAGCACTCCTACGTAAATCCATTACAAACACATGCATATGTATTTACATAACATAAACATACATATATACTTGGTATTTACTTAAGTAGTATAAATAATCATATGGAAAGACTCCTACAAAAGCAGATAGCTGCAATCATTTTTGGATGTGTTTGTGCGCGTGTAAATGAGAGTAAATGCATATGTCACATATAAAATAAGCAAAATGTGTATATGTAATTGTATTTAACGTATAAACTAACTAACTGTATGCGGTATATGCAACAAAGAACAAAAAAAATTAACTAGATCACAGGAACAGGATGAAACATAAGAATACAATGTCAAAATAAGTAAAATAATAAAATTTAATGAAACCTATATTGTGTAAAAAAGTGTGAGTGAGTGTGAGATTGTGTGTATATCTGTGCTTGAGTATATTTTATATTTCACTTGTCTTTGTTTCTATAAAATTTTTCATAAAGTTGTATGAATATTTGCTTTACAATAGCAGGGAAAAAGTGTATGACATATGCACATATTTACATTTCATTTTTTTTTTTCTCTTCTTATTTTTATTATTACTTTACTTTGACAGTGTAGTTTTTTTGTTTCTTTATATTTTCCTTTTTTTCATTATTTATGCAGTACAAGTAGTTTAATCAAGGAATTAAACTACAAAGAACTATGAGTAAGTACGTAAGAAAGGCAAATGGAAAAAATTGTGGAAAGAAAATATGTTAGGGATTACAATTTGTTGGCAAAAGTTTAAGGCAGAGGAACCTAAAGTTGAAAACTTAATAAAAAGGTTTCAGGATTTGGAAATTTTGATGATTTTTAGAAATATTCAAAATTAGAGATTCAAAATTAGAGACAGACGCCAAGTCGAAGATTCTGCTAAAGTTTATCTATACATTGCACAGTGGGGCAGAAACGAAATATTTTTGAAATAGATCAGCCATTTCTAAACGAATAATCCAATCAGTATAAAATTGCATATGGACATAGTAAAGAATTCCCATGTAAACATTAGAAGATGAGCTTCCTCCTTTGCCCAGGACCCGAACTGTGAAGTCCCAAAGTATAGCACTTTGGAAATGTAAAATTCTTCAATGTTTGTAATTTTTTGTTTTTCTAGTCCGTATCCAAAAAATGTTTGCTTCCAAATAGCCCTTATGGGCTTCTAAAAAAATCACTCTATAGTTGTTAAAAACTTTGTTAGGCATTTATATTTTATAGTCGGTGAGATATACTCATTTGAATATTAAAAGTTTTCAATTTTCAAAACATTTGTTCAGTATTTTATATATGAAGAAAAAAAAATACCAATATTAAATCAACATGTCGCAATGTTGATTGGATTACCTATTAAATTTATGAGAAATAATTTGTCGTTTAACTTTGTTGGTGCTTAATTGCTTTGGTCATGGTCGATGCATGTGCGAAACAAGTATCTATCACTGACGACGAATGTACGACAGTCTCACCCAACTATATGCGACATGCTACTAAAGTTGTCGTCAATAGATAGTAATAAAATTTAAAAGTGTAGTAATCAAATCGTATCCGCAACCTCCAGACTGATAGCCTAGCACGCTACTTACTAGCCTATCGAGGTACTTAAAAAACGTTATGAAAAAAATACGTTTTGTGAGCAACTTAAAATATTTAATGTACATAAATGGAAGCACGAAAACATCAATGCAGTTGTTACTCTTGTTGTCAGCAATAAAACTGTACATACGACAGCTTATATGCAGTTGTGACTCTTATTGTCATCAATAAAACTACACACATGACAACTTCGATGAATTTGTTACACGTACATAAGTAAAATAACTTGAAAAAAATAGCTACATCAAAATCATATTATTTCAACTTGAAATAACTTTGTTTCAACATGATTCTTCGTTTTTTTTCAGTGTCAACTTCGTTTTGATTTAACTGAACTGGATTATTCAATAAACATGAAATATAGTTATTTCAAAAGGAAAACTGTTCTTTAAAGGCTATCTTAAATTATCATGTTGAATTAACATGAAACACCTATAAGGCAAAGTCACTACTGAAAAATGTTAGATGAACCTTGTCTACGACGATTTTCGTGTAAAATTTTCTGTACGTATGGAATCCAAATTACAACCGATTGTCATACTTTTTTCTTTGTTATTTGAAAACAAAATTTATAATTGTATAAAAAAAATTCTTGCAAAAACACCTACTACAAAATAGGCGTGGCACCGCCCCCATATTTTATCATCATGTACTTTTGCGTGAACTAATTGTGTATGCAAAGTCTCATAAGAATCGGATAAGTAGAAGTAGTGGGCGTAGCACTACCCACTTTTCTAAGAATGGGATAAGTAGAAGTAGTTAAAATGCTTATTTACTTTTCATGGGCGGGGCACTGCTCACTTTTCTAAACATAATGTTGTATTGTAACGATTACTACAGGTGTATGCAAAGTTTCATAAGAATCGCTTTAGTAGAAGTTGTTGAAAAATAATATTATATACTTTGCATGGGCGTGGCAAGCTCACTTTTTTTATCCTGATGTAGTATTTAAACAGAAGCCTCATATGTGTGTAAAGTTTCATAAGAACCCGTTGAGTAGAAGTAGTTGAAAACTAATGTGTATTTACTTTGTATGGGCGTGATACCGCCCACATTTCAACCGCACCAATCTGGAAGTACATCCTTTTGAATAGAGAAAAAAAATCCAAAATCGGTTCATAAATAGCGGAGTTTTAAGAGAATATACATACAAAAAAATACATGACGAATTGATAACCGTTCACCTTTTTTTGAAGTCGGTTAAAAATTTATAAAAATATTCCCTATTTTGCAGCAAAGTTTTGAATTTAGCCCATATGCTCTGAGATCCCAAGGCTTGGATGCAAAAAGAACTTGTGAAACCCTCTATTTATATTTGCTAAAGTATTAGATGGTCCTTGGATAGGGTATTCACTCGAATGTTTGCTCGATTAATCGAATGATTGAAGTCAAATAATGTTCGATCAAACAAAAAATTTCAATTTCGAGCAAAAATTTATTCGATTAATTTAGGTCGATTAATCGAATAACTCGACTAAAAAATGTATGCAAAGTTTCTTTTTTTGAATGAGTTTTTGCAGATTTCTTAATAAAAGCTGGCAACATTTTTTAAATTACATGAAATTTGGCATGCAATCGAACGTTATTTCATAATAAGAGACCGCATGATCAAAGAATTAAGTTTAATAATGAAGTATGTAACAATAATAGGGAGAAATACGCCAACTTAAATTCGGAAATAAAACCATCAAACAAAAATTATTTTAAGTAAAGAAGATATTTCGAGAGAGCAGCTAGTTAAGTAGATTTTTCGTATTAAATAAAATATGTATCGAATGTAATCTAGCGGCGAAATTAAAGGAAAAATTAAAAGCATTTACAAAGTCAAAGAGCAAAAATTACTGTTATCATATAAAATACTAATCATTTTATGGATTTAGAGAAAAACAAAGAATTGATTCGATAAATTGGAAATGTCTTTTAATTCACCTTTTCTCAATTTCTCCAGCGTCAACGATTAGTGAAAGATCACTCTTAATAATAGGAGCAATGTTCAATAGAAAAAATATCTTCTATGAAATTAATAAAAAGCATTATTTTTTTAGGACTAAATGTATCTATTTTGTTCTATTATTTAACGAATTGTCCTGTTCCGTTCTCTATGCGAAATGAAAATGTTCGGAATTATAAAAGCTTTGTTGCTACAAGTTAATATTTATAACAACAATGCTATGCCAATTCTGATTATTTTTATTCCGCATTTAATACAAAACAGTTCTGAATATTATTAAATAATTCCTGGCGCAAAAATTTCTCAAATCGAAACATTTGAATAGTAAAAAAAAACCATTTTAAATGAGCAGCTTATCATTTAATTTATGTAGAAATATTATTTTTCTTTTGTTTTTATTATTAAAATATATAAAAACGCGAAAAAACTTGATTTGTTTTATATTTGTCCACAAAAGTTTACCAAAAACCGAGTAATTCAAAAATTTTCCGATTAACTCGAATAAGGTTTAGCAGTAAAAATGACTCGAATAACTCGAACGAAATAAAAGTTTTACTCGATTGTTCGAGTAATTTAAAAACGTCAATTTGTATTAATTGATTAATCGAACAATTGAAAAGTCGATTAAAATGAATACCCTAGCCTTGGACCAAATACAGACATTATGGGAAAAACGATAAATTTCTGAGATTTCTTGGAGATTTTTAGGAATTTTGACATTCTCAGAAGCAAATCTTATAAGAGGTCAGTGTTCATTTTTGATAAAATTTAGGACAAACGCTATTTAGTAATAAAAGAAATTATATGAAAAATACTTAAGATCTTTGTTTAGCCAAGAAATTATTTTAACTAAGAAATATTTTTCAATCATCATAAGTCGCCCTAAGTTCAAATTGAACGTTTCTTCTAATTTATTTTACAAATGTAATGAAAATTTTATAAATAAAGGAATTAAAAAAAATAAGTACCACCAAAGTTAAAACAATTAAAAAAAAGTTTTGAAAATTTCACAATTTTTAAATTTGCCTTATTTTTAGAATTTTTCATAAAATATTTATTTATTAATTCTTCGTATAAAACCAAACTAAACAAAAACACTGAGATCTCCCACAAAGAATATGATTGATTTTCCATGAAATGGCTCAGATATTTGGCTTTATACAAAATATTCCTATTTCTTTATTTTAAAAGTTTTCCGCCTCAATGGCGCCAGCTTACCCAAGTGAACTTTATCATTCATAACTCATTGTTAATGCTTTTGTCATTTTCAACAGCTGGTGCAAACTTTTAACATTCTTTATATCATTTCATAAAGCACTGACACATAAAAGTTTTAGAGTCAACCGCATTAACCATCTAAATTTAATATAAACGTTTCAAAACTAATTTATTATTTAAAAGGTAAATCTTCAGAAATATAAATAATACTCGCAACTTAAATACGCACAAAAATGTTTTATGAGGATTGTGACATATCTTAAATCTTACGCACACAAATAGTGAAAAATACAAAATAAGAAGAAAATAAAATCAAATATGTAAAACAAACAAGAAAAGAACGATAAAAAACCAAATAAACAATTTAATTTTATTGTCAACACAATCTACTAAACGAGAAAAAAAACTACGCAAACGAGAAGCAAAGCGCATGTATTATTTAGGATATTTTAAAATATTAAAAATTGAAATACTTATTTATCCACATGCTTGAAAATACACGCACGTTAAGAAATTCCTCTAAGCAAAAAAAAAAATATTCAAAAGTGTTTCCTTGGTGATTCTTTATTATGTTTGTATATTTGTGTTTATATACTGTTAAAGTTAATAAAGTAAACAAACAATATTAAATATACATGCTCACAACACACAGCGATACAAACAATGGCATACATTCCTAAGGGTATACATACGAGAGCAATCCATAAAGAACGGACTGCTTTCGCAACTGTCTTTAATTTCTTAAACTTTTTAGAGAGAGATTTGAAATATTCTAACAATATATTGCTTGTGGTATTTAACATAAAAGTGCTGACCATTCGTATGTAAAAAACACAAGATTTACAAGGCTTCTTATGCTTTATAGAAATTAATTTTTGAGTTATGAATTTCTAGTCGAACTGTATGCATTTTATCCAAACTTATTTAATTAGTTTGGCTTAAGTTCATTTTTAATTTAATCTTTCGATCAAATTATTTTTTATTTAAGAAAGAAATTCTAAAGCATGTGAATATTGAACATTCAAAGAAAAATTTGGATGTTCAACTCTCCGTACATCTAAATTTTTCTTTGAATGTTCAATATTCACATGCTTTAAAATTTCTTTCTTAAATAAAAAATAATTTGATCGAAAGATTAAATTAAAAATGAACTTAAGCCAAACTAATTAAATAACATTGAAATTGTTTTTTTTTTAATTTTAAAAAATCGGAAAAAATAGTAGTTATAGAATTTCTACTGCCGGCCTGGGCCTAAAAATTGTAGGGTACACTCATTTTTAAAAACACGATTTAAAATTTCACGATAAAATTTCAAATCAAAAAACCCAAAAAATTTGAATATTTTTCATATTTTTTTTTTTGTAAAAACATCTAAAAATAAAAATTTTAAAATTTGCAAAGTTATGAGCAAAAAAGTAAAACAAAAGCGATTTTTTTTTAAATTATTATCTTTTGAAAGAGTAATCAAAAAATATCAAAATTTTCCCGGAAGGCTCTTGTGAAGGGTACTAAAAAAATATCACAAAATTGGGGAAATCAAATTTTTTTTTAAGTCCACCGATTTGTCATGAAATTCCAAATAAAAACTAAACTTATATTTATACCATTTTTTTCAAATTACTGTTTAGAGTTTTAGCAATTTTCATTGCGTGTTGTTTAAGCAACTTGATTTTCGGCGAATAAAAAACATCCCATCAAAAACTTGGTAATGTGTTGAAAAAATCAGAGAGTGCAAACAAACAAAACTTTTCGCAAACGTTTCATGCGAAGACACAAACTTTTAAAATATTTTTAAACGTTTCGTACATGAGCAAAACCAAAACAAATACTTTTGCAATGACAAAAAATTTAAACAAAACAATTGGCTTTTCGCTAATCTGCGTGCTTCAATCGTACAATTGCAAACAAAACAAAAGCAGAAATGTATTGCGTTGAATGGTTCATTGTATTTAGCGTAAATACACTAACACATTCTCTACTATGATGACCAAATCAATAGGGAAACGTTTGCAAATGTATTTTCTTAAAACTTTTCAATTTTGTTCTTGTTCATTTAGTACATTTGTGTACATTTAGTGTACACAAGCACAAACAATACAAAACTAAATGGGACTATCATTCTCGTTGTTATTGTTTTGTTTTTGTTTTGCACATTGTAAAATACAAAACAAACGTTTCGTTTAGTTTATTTTCCTATTCTGTTTCAAACTGTATACGTACGAGTATGTTGGGTTTTAATCCATTTTTTTCTATTTAGAAAGAATTTAACATGACACAATATTCCAGCAAACAAGGAAAAAATTAACGATAATTTCTCCAATCTACAAGGCAGAATATAGGTTGGAATTAATTAACGTTAATTGAGGGGATGAAAAGTAAACGGGTACAAGTGCCAAAACTAAAAAAAAGTTTGTTATATGCAGGAATCAACACTTAATACCAATATCTATTACTTTACAAAAATTCAGACCTGCACGATGACCCCAAGAGGCGGCATGTATTAGAAACCAAAAATATTATGTATGAAAATACATGGGAACAAGCAACTTTGAAGCTCAATTAGTCGGAGTTTTTTTCTTTGCACTTGCACCCCTTTGCTTTTAGGCCCAACAATTATAACTTTCCGTAAAAGTTTTAAGCAAAAAGCATCCAGATATCTTCTGGAAAAAATAAATTTATTTTATGAAATTTTATAGTAACATTAAACCTATAAATCAAATTTTCAGACTTTCCTTAAATATTTTAATTTATATCTGCTAAAATGTTAACAGTGTTGTACAATACAAAGGAAGTATGTACATTAAATACAAATACACATATAAGCAAGCATACCCTGTTAGCCAAGTCTTTCAGACATCTTGCAAGACCGATGCATGACAATGTTAAAGCGTCGATTACCTGTTGGTGACAGCTCAAACAGATCAGTGAGGACATTTTCGAATAAATGGCCGCTAAGTTGATACATGACAATAAGAGCGACAGCATGTAAATGACAACATCCTCAGAAATGTCCCCATTACAGTTTTTCGTTTGTGTCTCTTTTACACGTGTTCTGCAATAACACGGAAAATACTATAATTCGTATTCTATTACTAAATTCATGAATTCAAATATTTATTTTACAGAAATGGGATCTATCACGAAATTCGTAAAATTAAACACTAATATTCGTAAATATTTAATAAGAAAAATATCGCTTTTTTTCTATAAAAATTTTGTATTGGAACATCTAAGAACCAAAGAAAAAAATAATAAAATTTAAACACACGTGTGTTAAAATAAAAACCTATGATAATTTTTTCTGTGTAACAATTTGAGGAATTTGTCGCTCAGAGAGTATTTAATACGAGAAGTTTTAATAGACATTGTAACAGCAATTTTTATCAGCTCAATTTTAGCAAGCAGTAATGTATCAAAATGATTCAAACTGGTGACAGACTAAGCGACAATGTCCACAAAAAGTTCATTTGCTGCTATACGAAAAGCAGTGTTTTTTGTTGTAACGAAATTATACAAAAGCTTAAATTGAACGTTGCAATAGCTTGCGGACAATATCGACCAACTAGTTGGCATGACCATTTGAGCAGTTTTTCTTTTGCCCATTCCTAGAGTACGGTTTCTGTTAGATTGTATTAAAACAAACTTTAATCGACAAATATCGTGCATGATAAATGTCGAAATTTCTTTAAGTAGTCGTTGATGAAAATGTCCTCTACGACGAGTTGGCCAACTGGGTACCTACATAAACATACATATTTTGAAAGCCAAGAGAATAATAAACAAAATACAAATAAAATACACATTTAATAATAAGAGAATTATAAAAAAAACATTTACATTTACATAAAAAACCTTGTAACTCCGCAACAACATATAAAAATTTTTAAAATATTTAATATTTGAGATTATTTAAACATTTTTGTAAAATTTATATACCACCCTGGAATCTTGCTATGGACACTCAGCGGTGCGTGGAACCTCCAATTGAGTACAATCTCTCTAAGGAATTTACAGTCGAAAACAACACCAAGCAACATATACATAATTATTGCAATTTTGTGCTCTTGATTTCCGTCTTGTTAAGAAATATGGGTCGGTGGTCATATATAATACAATACAACTAAAATATACCACGTTTTATGCGCCACACTAATGACCAACTTAGACATTTTAAAATATGTTAAGGAAATCAAGTACATACTAAAGCCTAGCAAGAGTACATTCATTTCTTTGGCTGCACACAAAGAAAACAACATTCATTCATATCCCAGCGGAAAAAGGTAATGAATAGTAAACGAGAGAGTCATACAGAGAACGTATAATATTTCATGCCAGAATTCATTATTGTTAACACAGAATATGTCCTAGGAAAGTAATAAATTATTTAACTGTGTTCAGCGAATGAATTCTATAATAAATTTTTTAATTCATATTAGTATAATAATATACAAAAATGTATGTAAGTACAAACGAGAAAAACACGAACAGTTGTTACGAGCAGGAACAATACATTCCTTCTTCGTAAGATGTGGTAAAGTACGTGGTAATGAATGTGTAATTTTTGTGTGTGATCAAATTGCCTTCTCGCTTCCAAAGGAATGCATTGTTTCGCTTTTAAAATAATATGTTATATCTTTCATTATATATGTAATCAATGACTACTTTTCCCGCTGAGATATTAAACGCTTAATGAGAATGAATAGAGTAAATTTTATCAAAACACAAAAGTGAATGAAATGCCTGTAAAGCATGTCTGCTTCGTATATGTATAAAACTTATTTGAAAATACTAACACGAAATTTACATTGTTCCTTTTTCGCCTGGCTTTAAAGGCAGGCTTTCTTAGTTTGAGAGAGATAGGAGGTGAGAAGCTAGAAGGGTAAAAAATAAGGCACAAATTGAAATTTTAGGGGTTTTTTATTTCTCTTTGTCATTTTCGTACTCTAGCATTAAGCATGTGTATAATCGTCAAAAAAGACATGGATAAAATGTCTGTAAAGAAATTTAAAAGAAATTTGTCCAAAAAAAAAAGCCAGGCTAAAATGGCAAAGTGTGAAAAGGCACTAAGCCATAGCAATGCTCGGTCGCAGTTATATTCAAATACAAAAAATTCAAATATTATTTCAGAGTTTGAATGAATAAACGGGTGGGGTGATTCCATACCATCAGTGGAAGCAAATGTGTTTTTGTTATTTTGTTAATTTCCTATAAAAGCACACATGTATACACACATACATACATATCGGCATACATCCATACATACACTAAAAAGCACAAAATTTTTGTGTACATTTTGCAAAACAAAAAACAAAACGAACACAGAAATTACTAGTATCAGTTGAATTTACCCACTTATTTGAGAAAATATTGAAATAATTTTATACTCGAGTTGTATTCTAGTTGTTACACATTTCACTCTGTTATGTTTATTTGAGTGATGTAGTATTTTTTCTTTTCGGTTGAAGTGGCTTTTATCCCCTCTCGCCTTGTGTAGGCTGGCATTCATTTAATTTTTCAACATTGAATGAAATCCATAGCGTAATTGAAAATATGTGAACGTATTTAAATGCCTTTTAACAGATTCGATGCAGACCATTAGTATATACTGACATTCATAGAAACAAATTGTGCATAAAGTTGAGTCTAAAATTATAAATTGCTTTTGAATTTTTTTATTGCCTGTTTTTTTATGACTCATGAGTTCTTGTTATTGCTGCTTTTAGCAAAAACTTATTTATGTAAATTACAAGGTTAAGTTTAAGGTTTTTAAAAGATTTCGCACATAACATCAAGTTAAACAATTTATGTAAGAAATGTAGTATAACAACAGCAATTATAATATAAAACAATTAAAATAATGTACCTTAATTTTTTTTTATTAAGAAAGTAAAAAAGACAATTACACTAATCGAGAAATTTTAGCATTTTACACAAGATCTCTTTGCAATTATAAAAGTATTCTAGTATACCTTGTTACATGCTGTATTCAAATTTAGGGAAACTTTTTAACTAAATAGTTGGGTCATTCCAAAGTTAAGACAGAAGTAGAATTTTTCTCTAAAGTAATTTGTATAAAACGATTTTTGTAGCATTTTATTCATAAAGAACTTGGCATGAGACAATATTTCAACTAATAAGAGAATATTTAACGTTAACTGTGGAACAAAACAAAGCATTTTGCTATTGACTTTATGACTACCTGGGGCTTTCAATTTCTCGAATGTTAAATCTCAAAGGAACTGTCGGTAGCTCAACTATATCAGATGGTGTGTTTGTAGTGCATACGTTTTTCAAGTGGTTAACGAACAGCATGCCTTTTTCAGCATCAGCTCAGCGTTGTAGTCATCGGCGGCCAAAAAGCGTGCGCCCAGTGAATTAATGCAAAAATATAAAATCAGTTTTTAGTTCATTAAAAATTATTTTTAATAATTTTCAGTCAACTCACAAAAACTTGCAATATATTGTTATTAAATCTAAAATAAAATAGCTTTTTATTTCCACCAAATTTTTACGAAATTTCCGTCGCTGTCACCCTTCCTCCACAATTTCTGCAAAAGTATACAACAATAGAGCTTCAGAAATAAAAGGCTTGTTATGAGTACACAGCAATTTATGAAACAAATCAGAAAATACTTTTTATTGTACTTTAAAATTGTGCACAAATAAAAATATTTACGTAAGAGTGGGTGTATACAAGTCTGTACATGATCATTGCAGTTTCATACTTGTATATATAAATTTGTGTATAATAAACTTTGTGTTGTTTCCAAGTATGTTGGCATTTGCATACGTAAATTCGCCGTAAACGGCATAAATTCAAACCACATTCTAACGTCCTTTCAAAATAGATACGGTTACACCACAGATACACATACACCAGCATCAGCACCATCTCACTGGCATATACGCAAGTATGCATTTGTTCACAACAAAACAAAATGGATGTTGTTACGTGCTTCTACTATAGATTCATAATTTACATCCGGTGTGTTTATATTATTGCCACAAGTACGTACTAAAGGTGTAGTATGCATGTTTATGTGCGTGTGGATGTATGTGAACACACAAATCAGTTGATATGTTGAAAAGCCTAAATGTTATAACGATTTACTTGTGTATGTTTGTCTTTTTTTATTTGTGTTGAAAATTGTTTCAAAATATTTTGGTTACAATTTTGGTTTAGAATTTTTGTTATCGCTATTCATGTTTATTATATTTACATCCGTTTTCGTTTAGGCAAATACATAATATTATATCAGTTCATAATTCCTTGTTATTTTTGTTTTTACTTTTCGCTCTAAAATGATTTAGGCTGTACTCTAATTTGGGTGGCAGTTTTAAGATGAGGGAGATGTATGAATATATTTTTTGTTTTATTTTACAAATGTTTCAAGTCAGCAGCAGAAATGTATATGAACGAAATTCGTTTAAAATCGTACAAAAAGTGGGAAAATTTTTAATATGAACTTTTGTAATTTGAAGTTTTAAAATACTTAATGAATGAGCATTTGTCTGTAGATTATTTTAGCATAACACTCTTTTGAAAAAAAAACATGTACTTTATGGTTTTTTTTACCATATCAACGCATAATATTTTTGTCATTGGTTACCTTACTTTAGGACGATATGATTTGTATATTATTTCACGTCATTTTAATTGCTTAAAGCTATTTTTTTAAAGCCACAGAGTAAATAAATAAAATAACTTGTTGTTTTACGATTAATTAATTCCCTTTACATTTCCCTTGGTTTTTACTTATATTCTGCAAAACGTTATTCATCTAGTTTTAATTTTTCTCTATAACATTTTTAGATCTCTGCTCTGGTTAATTTAGTTTTCTTCTGCTTTAAAACCCAAAAACAATAACAAAATAACGAAATTAGATATTAGAAACTGTTACAATAATATCACGACAAATAGAAAAGTTACGAATTACAATTCTTTCAATGTTTTTTTTTTCTCCACAATAAAATTTAAGGCCAATGGTCTATATAATTGAATTATTTTCTACAACTCAAGTTGTTACGATTGAAACTAATTGTGCTCTTTTTGACAAAAAAATCGTTATTATGTAACATTCACCTGATTTTGAAATAAATATTGAAATAACGAATAACAAATTCTAAGCAAATCAATTAAGCTCATGCCACAAATTTTTCAATAAACTCTCAAATTTTACATATTTTTAAAAACTTTTTTGTATTGCAATTATTACTCAAAGAGTTTTAACTAATTTATTGATTTATTTATAATAATATTTAATGATTTATTTTATAATAACATTTAATATATACAAGAAAAGTCACCAATGACAAGCAACTTGTCGACATACTTAAAATAAAAAACGTTTTTTGATCTCTTCTTTAAAACCCAAAATAATACCCTTTTCTTCTCCTTTAAAACCCAAAATAATAACAAAACTACCGAAATCAGATATTAAAAACTATCACAACAAAATCCATATAAATAGACAAGTCACGAATTACAATTTTTTTACGTATTTCTTTTTCTTCACAATAAAACTTAAAGCGAATAGAGTAGCCTTTAAGAAAGGTTTAATTTGAGTTTTGTTTTTCATTTTGCCTTATAAATACTTTTATTGCTATCCAATGGATTTCTAATTGTATAAAAGTATAGAAAAATAAAATAGATTCATACCGAATACAAATTATTTGTTGGGTTTTGTATAAGTTTCAAAGCCTACTAGGCTTATTTTTGAAAATCATTTGTAAATGCTCAAATGATTTTTGAAAGTCTGTACATAAGATAAGGAATTTGTAACTGTTCAAACGTATGGCTGAAGTCTACGGACGATTTGGTAAGGCATCAATGAAATAAATATAGAGAATATGCTTAACCATCAACAACAAATAAATTTCATTTTGCGAATAGTCTAATAAAATTGCTTTCACTCACGTTATTGCGATTCAAGCAAATTGTTATATTTTCGAACACATTTTGCCTTTACGCAGCATTTGCCTGAATTTTCGAAATAAATATTGAAATAACGAATGACGAGTTCTTAGCAAATCGATGAAACTCATGCTACAAAATTATCAATAAATACTTTAGATTCACATGTTTTCAATAACTTTTTTCTTTGCATAGCAATTATTACTCATAAGGTTCACTAATTTATTTATTTTATAACAACAGTTAATATAACAAATAAAAGTCACGAATGACAAAAAACTTATAGACATCCTTTTGAAATAAAAAACACATCACATTTTCTTTTGAATTTGCTCTATTTTGTGGTAAGGAGAAACGAAACTGATATGTTTACTTTGTTTGCGTTTATTTATTTTTGCATTTTTCTGTTTTGTAAATAATTCAATGCTTAAAACTACATACTTAGGCGGAGACAAAAACATTTGTCTGATATGAGAGTGAGATATCACATTATAGATAGAAAAAAATATAAAAGAAACAAAATTTTTTTTCGTACGACGCATTGATTGCAACGTAAATATATTGCCTAGAGTAGCGGTTTTATCCAATATAATGGAGAAATAATATTAACCCAGCAAAAATTTTAGCTTGCAGATAAGCAGGTTTGCAAGGGAGAGAAGCAATAATTCTGCTTTCTATCCTGCTTACAAAAGACATGATTTTGATATGGAGAACTTTTACTTGGAAACACTATAACTTTACAAATAAATATTTTGTTAGTGATTCGAATAACTCGTACTTCCCTGTAAGCGACATGTCTAAGCCCAAAAATCAATAAAGGCTTACACAAGCGTATCCGTTCATCAGATGCTTCGAAAACCTAAAACCTTTTAATTGGAAGAGCGTTTAAGAGTCACGAAAGCAGTTAGAGTTACAAAAATATCCAACTTTATGATCAGTTAATAATAGTGGTAAGTTTTTGCCCTTTTCGATTTTTTATAATTTTTTTAATAATAAAAATTTTTTAATTTTGCATAAAAAAAAATTTGTTTTTAATAATTGAGTTATGAATTTTTAGTCGAACTGTATGGTTTTTATCCAAAGTTAGTTTGGCTTAAGTTCATTTTTAATTTAATCTTTCGATCAAATTATTTTTTATTTAAGAAAGAAATTCTAAAGCATGTAAATATTAAACATCCAAAGAAAAATTTGGCTGTACGGAAGGTTGAACTGACAGCTGTTTCGTGACCACCAAGTCTACTCATCAGAGTCCTTTACCCACACTACCACTGACAGTGGCAACAACACTGTAGCGAAAATCCTACTAAATTAGTAAGCTCAATTAACACACTGTCGCCATCTTGTGGCGAGTCGCACCTTATTGATCTTTGTCTAAATGTTCGGAACTTCACTAACTGTCTTTCCCTAGCATGTTCAACTATTTTAAGCTTTTTCCATTTCAGTCTTACCAGCGTGGAATATCGTCGATATTCGCAATGCTGGGATTTTATTGAATGTTTATTTCTAACGGCACTTAGCAAAACATGAATGTGTACTGTTCCAAAAACTTGGGCAAAAATAAACATTCAATAAAATCGCAGCATTGAGAATATCGACGATATTTCACGCTGGTAAGACTGAAATGGAAAAAGCTTAAAATAGTTGAACATGCTAGGGAAAGACAGTTAGTGAAGTTCCGAACATTTAGACAAAGTACAATAAGGTGCGACTCGCCACAAGATGGCGACGGTGTGTTAATTGAGCTTACTAATATTAGTAGGATTTTCACTACAGTGTTGTTGCCACTGTCAGTGGTAGTGTGGGTAAAGGACTCTGATGAGTAGACTTGGTGGTCACGAAACAGCTGTCAGTTCAACCTTCCGTACAGCCAAATTTTTTTTTGGATGTTTAATATTTACATGCTTTAGAATTTCTTTCTTAAATAAAAAATAGTTTGATCGAAAGATTAAATTAAAAATAAACTTAAGCCAAACTAAAAATTAGTTTTTTAATCATTTCGGTCTGAATAATTCTGAAACCATTTAAAACTAATAATGTTACAATGGCTTAAACGCAATTTTATTCCAAGTTGTTAAGTGTTTTGTGTAAAAAATTGGATAACCCGTTTCAAAATTATAATGAAATTGGTGTAGCAACCTCTTGCAACATCTAAAATTTTAGAAAAAACTAAAAAAAGTAGCCATATAACTTAAAACTTCGACTTTTTTGTAGTTAGGGGACCATAACACATCAACAAAAAAAAGTGGTGATCAAAGGTGATGAAAAAACTGTCATTTTGTTGCATAGTGTATTTCATATTTTCAACCAAACTTCTGATCTTTTCCATAACTTTGGTTTTTATCATATTTGCTGTAAAATTTTAATTTTGAGTCCCTGTTAAATGAACCGAGAATGAGATGCCGGGAAAACTTTGGAAAGTTGCTTGTAATTTTTCAAACCTTCAAAATTAATAATGAAATGACCTCTAGTCCACTTTTCCTTTGCAAATTTTTAATTTAAATATTTTTTAGAAATAATATCACATTATAATTACTAGAAGGCGATTGCATCTCTCATATACTTAAAAAATATATATATTTCTGTTTAGAGTATTTCTCTTTCGATATAAGCTCAACTTCTTATACACTTTTTTTATAAAGGCTCTATTGCTCTTTCGTGTTGAATGTCGCTCTTTTAAAGTATCCTTGTAGTAAATAAACAAAAAAGTATGAGTCTATCGTTGTCTACTGTTAGTTGGGGAATTTGAATAATTTTTAGTTAAACATTTTGTTTCTTTTGTTATGTTTTTATATTTTATCTTATCTTAGCTTTATTAAAACAAACTATTTGTTAGACAACAAGAGCCAGCGGTGGCAATAATGTTAACTTTCTAATGTTCCTTATCTACTTAGTTTATGCATCAAATTGTACATAGTTTTTTTTTGTTGTTGTTGGTTCTTCATCATTATTTGCTCCAAGCCAACTTATGTCGACGACATTGACTAGTTTTATGTATTTAGTTGATGGTGTGTATAGGAGTATAGCTAGTGTTATTTGAATCTATACGCTCAGTCACCCACAGTCAAGCATATTAACGCAGTTGGGTTCTCACCACATCCCTTAACATCCTTGGAAATATTAACAGTGCAAAAAGCTTATGCTTTCAAAGCCATTATTTGAAACTGCTGCCGGTTGTTATTACAGTTTGTCAGTGTTGTTGTTGTTCTTGCTGCTGCTGTTGATGTTGCCATTAATTCATACGGTCGGTTAAGTTTTTAATTAAATTATGAATTATGCACACTAAGTTGCACAGATTTTTATACTGCTGCTATTGTGTTTTTTTCGGCTCTTTCATAATTTTTTCCGGGGTTTTTGTTTATCTATATGTTGTGTTGTGTTTAGTCTTTTGTTCTTAATAATTTTTCTGTCCACTTTCGCTTACTTTATTGAGATTTGAAAAATTATTATTCTTTCCTCTATTTATGCATGATGATGCATAAATGATTTAGTGGACCATTTTATTCGACGGATTTTTTGCATAAAAAGTTTAACAAATTTTTATTGTAAACAGTGGGACAAAACCATTGGAAAAGCCATGAATTTTGGTAGTTTCATCAAAAACCAGATTATGTTAAGACATCATTAAACCAAGGTCGTCATATAAATAATTTTATTATATCACTTCGTAATATTTAGGGCCCTTATTACAACTTTTCGTTAAGCTATTCGTTAGTAAAAGGTCACTTTAGCTCCAGTGAGGGATAAAATGGCCTTTAGTCCCCCAGTATATTAAATTTTTATTTTCGAAGATATGGCAGTACCAGAGCAAAAACCGACTACTTTTGAAAAAAAAAATTACATAGTGACAGCGATGTGTTTTTATTTACAATTTATTTTATTTTTCACTTTGCTTTTATTTAACTTTAATCACATCAAAAGCCAAATTATAAATAACTTATATTTTCTTAGGCCAAATAAATTAGTAAATAACACTGGCTTAGTTAAACTAAACGGAAGTTTAAATGTAGTTTAAGCTCAAACACAGTAAATCACTAAATTATGTATTATGAATAGTTTAAATAATAACAATGTGGTTGCACTACGATAACTTTCAAAAATTGCTGATTTATTTTCAAGCGGACTATCGGTAAAAATCATATGGTTTGTATCGGCAGTTTAAAAGCAAATTTGTATGGGTTTATAAATGGTTTTTATATTAACTGATTTATAGATTTGGTAGTTTAAACAAATTTTAAGCCAAAAATAGAGATTAGCTTGCGTTGAATTATTGAACCTTAGTAGGCTAAAAAATAATGCAGCTTCAAGTGCTTAAACCTTACGTTAAAAATTAAAGAAAATATAGTGTTCCCTTTAGATTATAGTTTTAGCTTAAACTATGCTCATAATAATCTCGCGCTATTGCCAAGTTGTAATAATGGCCCTAATCCGTAAACCCATATTGTATTGGATGGTGAACGTTTTTTGGTCATAACCTAATATAATATGCTAAGAAAATAATGTTACTAAGATCAAATGCAACTATACACATCATTAACATAATTGTAAACGATTACAATTCTTATTGCAGTGAAACAGGTTGTAATTTTTAAGAAATATTTCGTAATACAACTAAGAGAAAATCTGAAATACTATCTTGTTTAACATTAGCCAAATGAGAATTATATCAGAGCATACGCTATCACAAAACATGCATATATGTGATCAGTATATGACAATATTGTTGCGTTTATGTAAGTGTATATGTATTTTAGTCATACTTTTGATTGTATAAGTTAACATTATGTTAAGAAGTTATGCTAAAATCGTGAATGGGGATTTTCTATGAACACTATTTGCAATTAGTTTTATTTTTCTGGCGACGCCAATTAGAGATAAGAGTTTTGTAAAAGATTAAAATGAGTAATAAAGTCAGTTACATTATGACATTTAAGACCAGATCTTTGGTTATAACGCGTGGAACGTTGTTCAACACTTGAATTGATCAACATCTAAGAAATGGCGCCCAACGTGGGGCCCACTACGAAATGAACATTTTAAATACGTTGACGCTACACTTTAAAATAGAATTTGTTTCTTTTGAGAACATATTTTCATTTGCATTGTTTTAGAACTCCCACAAAAAGTTACACACATTTTAATAAATTTTCATTATTTTTAAAATAATACCTTCGATTTGAGTAAAGGAAAATAAAAATAAATGGAACAGCTACATTTTAATAAGATTAGTAGGAAATTTAGTCGCTTAGGTCACCGTTTTTATTATAGGGTTTTTTCTTTCTGACTGATTGCCGTTAGAGTCTGGTTCTTTTTCATATCTTATTAAATGCATAGTTTTCGTAACAAGACGTTGAAATTTTAACAACAAGAATTATGTTTATTTTTAAAAGATTAAAATTAATAGTAAAGTCAGTTTCATTTTGACATTTACACAAGTCGTTTCATTTAAAAGACCAGATCTTTGGTTATATCGCGTGGAAAGTTGGTTAGCATTAGAATTGATCGAAATCTATCAGCGGGCGCCCAACGTGGGGCCCATAAAAATTGACACATCATGCTAAATTTCCAATTGGGAATTTTCTATGCACACTGTTTGTTATTATTCTCATATTTCGGGCAACGCCAATTAGATATAAGAGTTTAGTAAAAGAGTAAAATTAATAATAAACTCAATCACATTTTGAAATTTTAAGCACGTAATATTATTTATAAGAGCAGATGTTGAATCAAAACGCGTGGGACGTTGTTTAACATTAGAATTGATCAACATCTAATAACATATATTTGCGTACTATGTTACAACTGTTAAAAGTAATCTATAATTTTATGTTCAAATGTCAACAAGAACTTAAAGTTACAAAAGTTATATTTAAAATATAAAAATCAACAATAGCTTGACTGATACGATTATATATTGTTTTTCACAACCAAAATATAGTCATATGCTAATATATATACCTGCAATATAAAAGGCAAGAAATTATTGCTCCAATTTTACAATGACAAAACTTTTGAGAGCTTTTAAGGGTCTTAAGGACTATACTAAAGAAACAGAATTTTCAACATCCTTGCAATATCCTTAAGATATCCTTAACATACAGGATGCAAATATATAAAGATCGTACCGAAAAGTTTCATGCTAAAATCGTTGAAAACAAGGTTAGTTTCATGTTAATTTCATGTTAATTCAACATGATTTTACAATGATATTCCAGTACAGTTAAAGCAAATCGAATTTGATACTGAAGTAATACGTAGAGTCATGTTGAATCAAAGTTAGTTGAAATTAAAGTAACGTAGATTTTATATATAAATAACACTAAGAGTTATGTTAAATAAAAGTTATTTTAAGTTGAAACAACGTAAATTTGATATTGATCTAACACGTAGAGTCATGTTGAATCAAAGTTATTTTACTTTGAAACAATGTAAAATGGATACTGAAATAGCACGAAGAATCATTTGGAATGAAAGTTTTTTCAAGTTGAAACAACATGAATTTAATGTAGTCATTTTATTAACTATTTTACTTCCACGATTGGTATTAGCATAGGCATCAGAAATTTTTCTGTTCTATTTGCCTGCCCCAGTCCAGATTTGAGCTCGGCCTAATCTATCCTCACTTGCTTGGTAGTCGACGCATTGACCACTGCAGCCTCAAAAATACCCAAATATAATACCAGTAACATGAATTTCATGTTAATTCAACATGATTTTATTGATGATTTAACATAAAATTTATTTGAAATTAAAGTTATATTCATGTTGATTTAAAATAAAATGTAACATTAATTTTTCATTGATTGTCTAAAATAGATCCAGCTGTAATTTAACATGAAAAAACTTGATTTTGCAATAAAACAGAATTGTGTGGATTCATTAATGAACAATTTTGTTTTAACAGTGAAAAATGTGAAATCAAAGAGCTTTAAGGTTAGATTTTTCGTTTAAAATTAATATGAAACAATGTTGATTGAAATAAAGTATGTATTTTTGCAGAAATTTAATATGATTTCGAATCAACATTGTGACATGTTGATTTTACATTAATATATATTTCTGTGTGATTAGCTATTTTGGTTTACAATATATCCGAACATTTTCAAAATGCTGCGTAGCGATATTAACCTTTTTGAAATGCATATCCTGTCTTTGCTACTCTTTTTCTTCTTTCCATTTTTTATTATTATTTATTTTTTATTTATTTATTTTTTTTTTTGTTTTCTTTTAAGTCATTTTTGTGCTTAAGATTCATTTGGCGTTGATTTATTCTTTAATATGCTAAATATAATAATGCCAACATGTTTTTCTGTTTCTTAATTTAATTTTTTTCACTTTGAAAAGTTTTTTGTAATAATAAAAATATAAAACCTTTTACAACTGAGACCAATATTTTCTTAGGTAAAAATGTAATTTGCAAAGGACAAGAAATAAACCTCTTGGGAAGAAATAAAAACTTTCTAATTTAAAGTTCTTTTCACTTTGTAGTTATAAGAGAATATTCTACTTGAAAAACTTCTAATTAACAGCATTAAAAGACAGAACATGAAAACAAAGAAGATGAAAATAAAGATTTCAAAATAAAGTTAAGCGGAAAAGAATTTAAGAGCATTTTTTTGCAAACTAAATTCAAATCAAAGTGTTAAAAAAATTTAATAACGAGGGTGGTCCAAAACTATCTGTCGTAAAGGTTTAAAAAATTATCAGCCAAAACAAAGTAAAAAAATGATTAAAGGCTGTGTTATATTTTACTTTAAATACCTTATTGAAGATATTAGATATCCGTTTTTCGAAACAGACCTCAAAAAAAAAGTTTCCTGTCTCTTTCATGAATCCAAATAAATATGTTTGTATTTACTTCTAAGCAAATTTCGTTAAACTTTTTTCAAGTAGTTATTTTTTAGAAGTTTCATTTTGCATTTAAAGAAAATATCATAAGATAAACAGAATAAAAGCACCATATACAGATTTAATGTGACACCGAGGAAATAGATTGCGACTGCACAATCACTCCGTTGGAGTTTTCAGCAAAAAAAAAAACTGAAAAACAAAATAGACAACAGCAGCAGTAAAAAAATGATAACCCCAGTGTGAAAATAAAAATTTAGATTGAAATTGAAGTTGAAATGGAAATAAAATTAGAAAAGAGAATTTAAAGTTGTTGAAATATAAAAAATTGTAAATAAATTGATTCAAATTGTTTCAAATGGTTTATGGATATTGTTTATACTTAAGATACGAGTACAATAAAAAAAGTTAATTTAAAAAATTTGCAATTTATTAAAATATGCGATAAATACCTTTGAAAAAATATTCTGCATAAAAAAATATTAAGATCAACTTTTATAAATTTTCGTTTAAAATGAATCATTCTTTTACGTGCATTTGATTTATTTATGAAATTATGCTTAAAAAAGCCAATCAATACAAATAAGTTGCTGATACTAACACTAAAAGAATAAAAATTGTAATGAAATTAAAAAACAGCCTGTTATATTTATACTAATGGTCCATGCCCAGTGAAGCCAATTGCAAAAATAATATTAAAAGAATTGAGTTATAAATTTTAGTCGAACTGTATGGTTTTTATCCAAAGTTATTTAATTAGTTTGGCCTAAGTCCGTTTTTAATTTAATCTTTCGATTATATTATTTTTTAGTTTTATTTCTTTTTATTTAAGAAAGAAATTCTAAAGCATGCAAATATTGAACATTCAAAGAAAAATTTCGATGTACGGAAGGTTAAACTGACATCAGATGTTTCGAGACCACCACAGTCTTCTCATCACAGCCCTTTTACCTACACTGCCAGCGACGGCAGCAACAACACCCTAGCGAATATCCTAATTACTTTAGTAAGCCCAATCAACAGATTTGTCGCCACCTTGCGGCGAGTCGTACCTATTTGAATGTTCAATATTTACATGCTTTAGAATTTCTTTCTTAAATAAAAAAAATAATAATAATAATTTAATCGAAAGATTAAATTAAAAACAAACTTAAGCCAAACTAATTAAATAACTTTGGATAAAAACCATACAGTTCGACTAAGACTCAACTGTTAAAACTCTAAAGGAACTTAGCTTAAACATGAATATATACTGTTCCAAAAACTTGGGCACAATATACATTCAAATAATCCTAGCATTAAAAATATCGATGATATTTCACGGTGGTAAGACAGAAATCAAAAAGCTTAAAATAGTTGAACATGATAAAGAAAAAACAGTTAGTGAAGTTTCGAACCTTTATAAAAGTTCAATAATAGTTACGTCTCGCCGCGAGGTGGCGTCAAATCTGTTGATTGGGCTTATTAAAGTAATTAGGATTTTCGCTAGGGTGTTGTTGCTGCCGTTGTTGGCAGTGTAGGTAAAAGGGCTTTGATGAGAAGACGGTGGTGGTCTCGAAACATCTGGCGTCAGTTCAACCTTCCGTACATCAAAATGTTTCTTAGAATGTTCAATATTTATATGCTTTAGAATTTCTTTCTTAAATAAAAAAATATATAAATAAAAAAATAATTTAATCGAAAGATTAAATTAAAAACGAGCTTAAGCCAAACTAATTAAATAAATATTTTAATACTTTAAAATACTAGACCGATTATTAAATTATGTGCAAAAATTCAAATAAAAGAGATAAGCCTAAAATAAACGCATTTCTGATCACCAAATTTAAGTACACGGTGAGCTATATAATGGGTATGAAAGACGACCCCCGCGCAGTGGTACAAATTGGAAAAATGGTAATAAAACTGTATGTTTGAAACTTGCGCTTCGACTACCAAACACTGTTTGTAAATATCATAGAGGAGGGCCTAAGCTTTAAGAATATTACAATTTGAACTACCCTGTTTAAACATACGTTAAGGTACAGGGTGTAAAATTTTACTACCTCGGGTATGAACAATTTTTCGGCCTCATATCTTTTACAAATATTATCCGATTTTGATGAATTTAGGCTTGGTGTAAAGTTTATAAATATATAAAGAAAATATTCTTTATTTTATGAAGATATCTTAAATATTTTTCATGATATCTGGCTTTGAATTTTAAAATTTTCGTTTTTGGCTTCGACTTTGTTCTCTATTTCATCAACATCTCCGGCAGTAAAATAGTCAAAATTTTTAACAAAAAACTTTTTTCAATACTATATATTTTTTTATCAATATTTTAAAAGAATATATTTGAAAAATGACTGCAGTTGAAATATTAAATCGACTGCGACATACACGCTACATCAATTACTGGACGAAAATGGTGAAAATATGTGAATATGTATAATGCGTACATCCATTATTTTTAGGGCAGCGTTTACAACGTATGAGTAATATGATGGTGCCATTAAATTAGGCATTTATCGAAGTTCTATTATAGCAATTTTTATTGTGCTGTCATTTTTATTTAAAGATGCTTTTCGAATGCTACTAGTTATTATTCTTACCTGGGCTCGGACTTTCATACAAATGCATGTATTTTGTGGTGATAGATAACGACGTATTGACTAATTATTTATGCGAATCATCAAATTTTAAGGAGTTTGGCATCAATTTGTGGTTGCATATGTTTGCATATTTTGGTGTTAAGTGCATATTTTGGCTATAAATGCATATTTTTGAAGTTATATAAATTTTTAAATGCATATTTCTCACTTTTTGAAAAAAATATAAATAGGCAAAAAAATACATTGCAACCGAGCTTCAGTTTGGTTCTCAGTTGCTGAAAATGATACTACTGATGGCAACTGAGATCTGTCAATTTCAGTTGCTATTTAGTGCCTTTCTGGCAACCATTAATTTTCAGTTACCGACTGGCAACTCAACTAAAGTTCGGTTGCATCAAATAATAGACCCAATTATTGGTGTTTTATGTTTTCTTTTTCTTTAATAATAATAATAAATTAAACAAAATATATGCTCATATTATTTTAAATAAATTTTTAGTTGCATGAAAGTCCGAGCCATGATTACTGTAGTACTTTTTGTTATATTTGCATCAAAACAAGACAAACGTAACATATGAGTCATAAGCAACTATCAGCTTTGCAAAAAATAATTATACTCCTCCATAAACTTATTAATATTAATATTAAATGTATTGAATTGCGAGTTTGCTTAATATCCTTTCACAATATTGACAATTATACACTTCTTTCATATTATTTTAACAATAGAATATTAAAATATTGA